>OU426979.1:176479036-177191215 GCA_911387785.2 Aelia acuminata
AAACACCGCCCCCGAATACATAAAATTGCACCCCCGTGTGAAAGAAATCCGAAAATCTGATTTTTTTATAATGCGCCAACCCCCCCCCCCCCCTACTAAAATACAAAATTAATATTTTTTTCAAAAACACCGCCCCCGAAAACATAAAATTGCACCCCCGTGTGAAAGAAACCCGAAAATCTATTTTTTTATAATGCGTCACCCGCCCACCCCCATCTAAAATACAAAATTAATATTTTTTTCAAAAACACCCGCCCCCCGAAAACATAAAATGCAACCCAGTGTGAAAGAAATTCGAAAATCTATTTATTTTAAATGCCCCAGCCCCCCCCCTACTAAAATACATAATTAATATTTTTTTTCGTAAACACCGCCCCCGAATACATACAATTGCACCCCCGTGTGAAAGAAATCCGAAAATCTGATTTTTTTAAAATGCGCCAACCCCCCCCCCCACTAAAATACAAAATTAACATTTTTTTCAAAAACACCGCCCCCGAAAACATAAAATGCAACCCAGTGTGAAAGAAATCCGAAAATCTATTTTTTTTTTTTTTTATACGGCACCCCTCCCCACTAAAATACCAAATTAATATATTTTTCAAAAACACAGCCCCCGATAACAAAAATTGCACCCCCGTGTGAAAGAAATTCGAAAATCTATTTATTTTAAATGCCCCAGCCCCCCCCCCCCCTACTAAAATACATAATTAATATTTTTTTCGTAAACACCGCCCCCGAATACATAAAATTGCGCCCCCGTGTGAAAGAAATCCGAAAATCTGATTTTTTTTATAATGCGCCAACCCCCCCCCCCACTAAAATACAAAATTAATATTTTTTTCGTAAACACCGCCCCCGAAAACATAAAATTGCACCCCCGTGGAAAAGAAACCCGAAAATCTATTTTTTTATAAAGCGTCACCCCCCCCCCCCCCCAACTAAAATACAAAATTAATATTTTTTTCAAAAACACCGCCCCCGAAAACATAAAATTGCACCCCCGTGTGAAAGAAACCCGAAAATCTATTTATTTTAAATGCCCCAGCCCCCCCCTACTAAAATACATAATTAATATTTTTTTTGTAAACACCGCCCCCGAAAACATAAAATTGCACCCCCGTGTGAAAGAAATTCGAAAATCTATTTATTTTAAATGCCCCAGCCCCCCCCCTACTAAAATACATAATTAATATTTTTTTCGTAAACACCGCCCCCGAATACATAAAATTGCACCCCCGTGTGAAAGAAATCCGAAAATCTGATTTTTTTATAATGCGCCAACCCCCCCCCCCCACTAAAATACAAAATTAATATTTTTTTCGTAAACACCGCCCCCGAAAACATAAAATTGCACCCCCGTGGAAAAGAAACCCGAAAATCTATTTTTTTATAAAGCGTCACCCGCCCACCCCCAACTAAAATACAAAATTAATATTTTTTTCAAAAACACCGCCCCCGAAAACATAAAATTGCACCCCCGTGTGAAAGAAACCCGAAAATCTATTTATTTTAAATGCCCCAGCCCCCCCCCCCTACTAAAATACATAATTAATATTTTTTTTCGTAAACACCGCCCCCGAAAACATAAAATTGCACCCCCGTGGAAAAGAAACCCGAAAATCTATTTTTTTATAAAGCGTCACCCGCCCACCCCCAACTAAAATACAAAATTAATATTTTTTTCAAAAACACCGCCCCCGAAAACATAAAATTGCACCGCCGTGTGAAAGAAACCCGAAAATCTATTTATTTTAAATACCCCAGCCCCCCCCCCTACTAAAATACATAATTAATATTTTTTTTCGTAAACACCGCCCACGAATACATACAATTGCACCCCCGTGTGAATGAAATCCGAAAATCTGATTTTTTTAAAATGCGCCAACCCCCCCCCCCCCCACTAAAATACAAAATTAATATTTTTTTTCAAAAACACCGCCCCCGAAAACATAAAATTGCACCCCCGTGTGAAAGAAACCCGAAAATCTATTTTTTTATTGTAAGCCGCCCCCCCCCCCGATCGTCACTCGAACCTTAAAATAAATATTAATGTTAATGGATAGCTGGTCATGATATAATATGCCTAGGTAAGGGGGTTGACCGGGCGAACATGAAGAAGTGGTTGAATAAAAAATACCAAATTAATATATTTTTCAAAAACACAGCCCCCGATAACAAAAATTGCACCCCCGTGTGAAAGAAATTCGAAAATCTATTTATTTTAAATGCCCCAGCCCCCCCCCTACTAAAATACATAATTAATATTTTTTTCGTAAACACCGCCCCCGAATACATACAATTGCACCCCCGTGTGAAAGAAATCCGAAAATCTGATTTTTTTAAAATGCGCCAACCCCCCCCCCCCCCACTAAAATACAAAATTAATATTTTTTTCAAAAACACCGCCCCCGAAAACATAAAATTGCACCCCCTTGTGAGAGAAATCCGAAAATCTATTTTTTTATTGTAAGCCGCCCCCCCCCCCCGATCGTCACTCGAACCTTAAAATAAATATTAATGTTAATGGATAGCTGGTCATGATATAATATGCTTAGGTAAGGGGGTTGACCGGGCGAACATGAAGAAGTGGTTGAATTTGACTTGGAAAAGGTTGAATTTGAAATGGAAAAGGTTGAATTTGACTTGGAAAAGGTTGAATTTGAAATGGAAAAGGTTGGATTTGACTTGGAAAAGGTTGAATTTGACTTGGAAATGCTATATATAATGAGAGAGAGAGAATAATGAGAAAAAGAAGATTCATTTATAGAAGAATTAGAAAATCTTTTATCTTATCGTAGTTGTTGTAGTGTTGTTTACAGTGTTATTAAATGTTTTTAAACAAAGGAGGAAGCAAAAGAACCTTTCTTCCTCCTTTGTTTAAATAATTAAATAACTACTTGTTTAAACTTGATATAATTATTATTACCTAATCTAAAATTTCAGCAAATAATCCTATAGCAGACATTCCATTTTCTGGGCGATGACGAACTTCACTGACCTTAGCCGGCTCAGAGTGTGTGTGCGCGATGGTATGGCTCGGAGAACCGGTCTCTACTATCATCAGATTCGCAGTATTAGTCATCTTAGAATCGATATATGTTAGTATGTATCGATGTCTAACCGCAATTTTGTTCTTCACCATTCATACTTGTATAAAACAAAATCATTGAATCGTGCCAGGGTTATTTGCTGGTGTTAGTGGCGTTGGCCTTGACCGTTAGGCCGCAGAGCAAGGTTGTGGTGGCCGCAGCCGCATCTTTGCTACCAAGAAGGAAAAAAATTGGTTTTTAAAAAAATCTGGCACAACACACAACTTACTTAGATTGGAAATTTACTTGTTTTCATTTGCTATCTAAAGTACACTAAATTTTTTTATTGTTAAATAAAAGTTTTTACTTCTAATAATACTCCATCACGTCTGATTTTATAATTCTCTATGTAGTTGTCCATTTAGTTACCATGGGAAACAAATACTTTTCCATTAAATATCTATGTTCCAAAACACATTGAGAACTCTCTCGCATGAACAGGACGCCTTTCCTTAAACAACGGTGTCATTAAAGGCCTACTGCGCATGCGGGTGTTCAACGTGTTTTATGAGTTTTCGGAATATTTTTTTTTTTCTCCTGTATATGTTTACTCGATTTTCTTTATATTTCACCATTTTTTATTTATAGGCATAACGAGAGACAGTTAATTTCTTGATATAATCAAAATCAAAAGTACATTAGGGTTCCGATTAACCGAGGTGCCAAATCTGAAGGGGGGTGGTGGGGGTATGTGTACGTTTATAGGTGCCTTTACACTCTACGAACCTCACCTTCGAACAGGTTCTCCCCCGAACCTTGCCGTTCAGGCGTTCCACGAACAGCCATTTATACTTAAAGGGGCGTAAAGCGAACCAATATGGCTGACGCACCCAACGCTGGCTTATGATGAAGAAATAATCTCCATTGTCAATATATTTTATATTACCTGAAAAATAAAAAAATAGGTAATGAATTACAACGGCGCACTAGTATCTTCTACATATCTTTTTCAGGCATTTGCTCCTTTTGAAAGATTTTTAAATACTTATTGTTTAAATGAGAAAAAATCCAAACAATTAAATTAAAAATACCCTATTTTTTAGGAATTTTAACGGAATAAAGTATTTTCATATAATTCAACGAAAAGTATATTTTATGATTTAGTCAATTCGAGGCCGAAAATATAATTAAGGTTAAAATATAGGGATTTAAATCTTAAAATCGATATATCGCCGATTGATCGCATTTGATCGATCTAATTCTATTCTGGTATTTTAGCACCCTTCACCCTCTACCACTGTGAAAAAAATCAGAAACAACTATTGCCAATAATAGAAGTTATATAAATTTAAATACTGTCTTTTCATAAATTATATAGTTAACGTGGATAAAATTAAAACGCATTTTTATCCAATGTTTGGTGCATTAATACAGAAAGTAAAGCTTAATAGAAAAAAAATAATAATGTCAGAGAGGTGAGCATATATTTTGCTTAAAATAAATTCAATTTTTCCCTATTAAGCTTTACTTTCTGTATTAATGCACCAAACATATTTTATAAATAAGAAGAATGGCTGTAAAATTATTGGATAAAAATGCATTTTAATTTTATCCACGTTAACTATGTAATTTATGAAAATAATTTATTTAAATTTATATAACTTCTTTTATTGGCAATGGTTGGTTCTGATTTTTTTCACAGTGGTAGAGGGTGAAGGGTGCTAAAATACCAAACTAGAATTTGATCGATCAAATGCGATCGATCGGCGATATATCGATTTTAAGATTTAAATCTCTATATTTGAACCTTTATTATATTTTCGGCCTCGAATTGGACTAAATCATAAAAATATACTTTTCGTTGAATTATATGAAAATATTTTATTCCCTTAAAATTCCTAAAAAACAGGGTATTTTTAATTTAATTGTTTGGATTTTTTCTCATTTAAACAATAAGTATTTAAAAATCTTTCAAAAGGAGCAAATGCCTGAAAAAGATATGTATAGAAGCAGAAAGCTTTCATTCCCTATGTCTAACCCTGTACCGAATAAACAATTTTATTTAAATTTATGTGAAGAAAGAATTCATTTGAAATACTTTGAGCGATGGTATTTTTATTTTTTTTATTCCCACTGACAAAGGAAATCCCATGCTCTTTAATGAAAAAAGAATTATTCCATTATCGTCATTTAATCAGGAGTTACAGATTTTTGGCCGCTAAATGACAAAATTTTCCCACTGTGCCACGTGAAGGATGTTCGAAGGTAAAGTTCGTAGAGTGTAAAGGCACCTTACGATTTCATTTAAACAATAAACTACAATAAAATAAGATTTCTTTTTAAAAAAATAGTTTCATAATTTCTGTTATTATTATTGTTATAATGCATTATTATTATTAAGTATTTATTAGGTTTTTAAGCATATTTGTAGTTTTTATTTAAAAATAACCTACATTTTCAGTGGGTACTGGTATGGTTCCGATTAACCGATGTAACTCGGTTAATCGGAACCTTACTGTAGGAAAGTTTCCTTCGCCGTATGAGCCTGCTCAGAACATTTTAATGACGATAAAACTTGCCTGATATTAAACAATAATTAATTAACCTGACGAGTTTGATCAAAATCATGAGAGCCTTCTTTATTTCTCATCATTCATTATTTATTTATTTTTTAAAGGGGTCTAAAAATCCTAATTTCATCAACATTCAAGTTTTTTTTACTGCTTGCTTGTTTTTTACTGCGAGTTTTTTGGAAATACATATGTGTAAATGAGAAGGTGGATCGATAGAAGTATTTACGGCTCATAGTAAATTAAAACCTAGTTTTAAAATATTTGTCTCTTATGCCTTTCCAGAAACCGAAAACAATTAGGGGAGAGCGGGGTTGGTTGGCAACAGTTTTCACATTTTTGATTGAGTCCTTCCTGTTAATATAATCCCATTAGGGCTGATACCACTGTAAACTCCAAGTATTTTTTCACCATATAATATTTAATTCTAAGATTATAGAAAATCGAAGAATTCGTCAATCCAGAGTATGCCAATTAACCCCCTGTGTGGGGCAGGTTGGCCTAGAAGGTGGGGTTGTTTAGCCATCTCATTCAAGTACTGCCTGACACATATTATTGTTATTAAAAGCTGCACTGTAATGGTATAATAATTTTGAATCGGTTTTTAACAGCTTTTAAGGGAAAATAGAATGACAATAGAAGAAGATAGAAGTTTAGACTGTCGTCACTTTTTGCATAAGAAAAATTAATCTCGTCCTCCTCGCTGGAACTAAAGACAATTGGTAGTTTCACCTTTGTTTATGTTTACCTTGCTTTTGTGAATTGCTACTGCGCCAACAAACCCCAGTTGAAAAGAGCCAACTAACCCCACAGGAGAGAACATATGAAAGATGGCTGCCAGGACAGGGGACAACAAGCAAGAAAGAAACTGGTTAGTCAAAAGGTTAGGTTTTTCAAAGGAGTTTGGGGCTATGTGAACAGAATCGGAGTCAAATGTTTTGCCATGCGTTTAAACCAAATTTACTTACATGTTGTAAAATCAATCAATGAAGCACACTCTTCTCTACACTGTTAGCATCGGATTGAAAACTCAGGGTAAGCCTCCCGAAGTCGAGTGGGTCACATGTTACAATGGTGGAGCCTTCACAACAGGTGTGACGGAAACTATAAGCCAATGGCCAACCTACCCCCTATGCCAACCAACCCCGCTCTCCCCTACTGTTCTTTGAAATGGAATGGAGAATTCTACCCCATTCTCTGTATTTTAACAGAAATATCTTTCTTGATATGCTTATATTATATTTTATAAATGGCTCCTTCCGGTTCCGCTAAAGTTGATTGCAATATGAGGTATAAATATATATTTTTTCATTTGACCAGAGTAAACCACATATATAACATCCACCATATTATTACGGATTGTGATCAATTCCATTACAATATATTCTTTCTTTCTTTATTTTTGGGAAATTATATTCATTTTTCTAATTACATAAATTATAAATATTGATAATAAATAAATAAGGGATTAAAATGTAATCCAGTTAGTTTATTATAAATATTCATCCGTTTTTCTTGTGTATTCAACATAAGTAATCAGAAAGCTTTGCTGAATTTTTGATGTAAAACTTGTAAGGAAAGATATTGTATAACCCGAGGTAATTTACAACTCAATCCTCATTCTTGTGCGTAAGCAACTTCATTGCTTTTCTTATGACTGTTCCAAAACGATTTATTAAGTTCAGAAAACGTAAGACGCATGCGCAATGCAATTTTTCCGTTCCAAAACACGTATTTGAGGTTAGAAACGAGTTTAATATCTACATTTACTTCCTGTGTGTTTGGCTACTATTATTATTATTATCTTGGCACAAAAATTCGTCGACGAGTCCTGGCCTCCTCCACCAGCTTCCTCCAGTCATCTCTGTTCTGTGCCGCTGTCATCCAGCTCCTGACTCCCAGAATATCTCTAGCGTCACCAGCAACACCATCAGACCACCTGAGTTTCGGTCTCCCCCTTCTTCTAGTGCCATGGAGGAGTTCAGTCAGTAACTTTTTAAGGATTGCCTCGTCGTCCATTCTAGCCACGTGGCCAGCCCATCGCAGTCTTCCCAGCTGTGTTTGGCTACAATTTTCACGAAATTAGGAACACTTGTCGTTGTTAGTTTGTTTGTTTGTTTGTTGGCCTTTGTGCCACTAAGGCTAATCGGACGATGCTACAGTGGGAGTCCTAAATATAATTCAGTTGCGGATCCAGAAATTTTCACAGGGGGCGCACTTTTTTTATTTTTAAAATGTTTGCATCATGAAGGACCTAATTTAAAATATTAGTGTACATTTAAGTAGTAAATTTCTGTTAAATGTTTAAATACAATCCATTTTTTCATTTAAGGAGTTTAAAAAATTATAAAATATAGCCCTTTTTACACAGGGGGGGCTGAGCCTTCTTGCATCTTGCAGGTTCGGGACCTCTATATTTTACGTCCTATCCGAGGGACGGCCTAGCCAAGGATTTTTTACTCCCTTTACAAAATCCTAGGGCCACCTTATTTCACTTGTCGTTCGTTCCGCTAGGACATAGGAGTATGAGTTAAGTTTGTTCAAATAGGAACATAAGCAGATTAATTACTCGTTAATATTATTACGGATATGTAATTGGAGGGGTGTTATTAAATTATTATCGGTTAATCCGGTTTCAATAAAATTGTAAACAATTTTCGGTATCGTGTATTATTTTGATTTTTGATGTAACTTTTTTTTTTTGGTCTTCCCCCTCCTCGCAGTTTAGGCCATATGAGGTTTCCCTGGAAAGGGTGGGGGATTACTGCCGAGTATTATTAAATTTCCCCTGGCTCTAGATTTTGAACTTGCTATCTTCGGGTTCCCAATCATGTGACAGTTGTTGGGGGCCACACTAGGCCATCCCGCCGCTCCATCTTAAACCAATGGGAAAATACTCATGTAGTGCTTCTGGAATTTACTTTTTTTTTTTTAATTTTTTTCATTTGGTATGCATTTTCATGGTCCCTTGAGGTAATATAATAAGGGTATATATATATATATATATATATATATATATATATATATATATATATATATATATATATATATATATGGCTCTAGAAGGAGCCTCACCATAGCTAGGAATAGCATCCTATTTGGCTTCTTTTCCACTCCATACAGAGGTGTATTAGAAAGGGGAGAGAATATTTCATAAGACAAAAAAATTAGTAAATGAATTGCAAAAAAAAAAAAAAAAAAAAAAAAATCAGAGTAATGTGGTCTGTTGGGCAAGGGATGAGAGCTTGCATTGGTATCTTGATAAGTTAGCTTTCCATGGGAGGGACCACAAATTGTGTCAAAGAAAACAAGAGAAAAAATCTGGTGCGTGCGCGCAACACACAACTTTCACTTACCAACTTACTTAGATAAGAATTTGACGTGTTTTGTTAGATATCATTTCCCAAAATCACACATTTTTCTACATTCATATCTTATTTTTATTAATCGTTAAAGCCGTTTTTGAGTAAATAAAAAAACCCGTGAAAATGATACAAAATTTATTAAGTAAAGTCCCCCCTTCGGTTGATCAATTTTGATGAAATGTTGGCTATCACATATTTGGCATATACATACATCAAATACGCAGTTTGGTCACAATCGTGAATGCCGTTTTTGAGTAAATAAAAAAAGCCGTTAAAAATGATACAAAATTTATTAAGTAAAGTGCCCCCTGCGGTTGATCAATTTTGATGAAATTTTTACAGACATATCTCGGGCATATAAGTAGATCAAATACTAAGTTTAATCAAAATCGTTAGAGCCGTTTTTGAGAAAATCAAAAAAACACGTGTAAATGTTTCAAAATTTATTAAGTAAAGTCCCCCCTCCGGTTAATCAATTTTGATGAAATTTTTACAGTCATATCTCGGGCATATAAATACATCAAATACCCAGGTTGATCAAAATCGTTATAGCCGATTTAGAGTAAATAAAAAAAACACGTGAAAATGTTACAAAATTTATTAAGTAAAGTCCCCCCTCCGGTTATTCAATTTTGATGAAATTTTTACAGTCATATCTCGGGCATATAAATTGATGAAATACTCAGTTTAATCAAAATCGTTAGAGCCGTTTTTGAGAAAATCGAAAAAAACCTAAAAAGTTATTAAGTAAAGTCCCCCCTCCGGTTAATCAATTTTGATGAAATTTTTACAGTCATATCTCGGGCATATAAATACATCAAATACCCAGGTTGATCAAAATCGTTATAGCCGATTTAGAGTAAATAAAAAAAACACGTGAAAATGTTACAAAATTTATTAAGTAAAGTCCCCCCTCCGGTTATTCAATTTTAATGAAATTTTTACAGTCATATCTCGGGCATATAAATAGATGAAATACTCAGTTTAATCAAAATCGTTAGAGCCGTTTTTGAGAAAATCGAAAAAAACCTAAAAAGTTATTAAGTAAAGTACCCCCTCCCTTTAAGTAATATTGATGAAATTTATGCTGTCACATCGCAAGCATATACCTACACTAAATACCCAATTTCAGGTTCCCGCGGTTTATAGTTTTTGAGCTAGTCTGTTCACATACACACACACACACACACACACACACACACACACACACACACACAGACACACACACACACAGACCATTTCGCGGGACTTGGTCATTTCGACTCAGGGGACCCCAAAACGTGTATTTCCGTTGAAAACCGGAAGTCGAATTTTTTCACGATCGCAATACTTCCACTTACTATATATTTCATATATAGGTAAGTGAAAGTAGAAATTAACTAGAAAAAAAACATTATATCCATTATAAGTTAAATAGAGTAAAATTTAAAAAAAATTACCCAATATTCCCCATAATAGTTTTGTAAGCTTTTATTAATTGAAGATCTTTGTAAATGAGAAATAGCATGCATTTTCTTCCTTTCACCTTATTTTTTAAAAGTTTTTTTCCTTAGTATATCTTCTAATTATAATTTTTCGCTAAAACATTATATTCTTTTTAATTTAATCTCACAGGGCGATTCATTGTCCAAACAAGAATCGCAGAATGTTCTCCATGATGTCAGTACAAAGATCAGGCTGGAATATATCAAATAATGGAAGTCTGCAACCAAGGATACTCTGATGAAGACATTCATTGTTAGTTAAATAGAGACCCAGAGCCTCTGTATTACACTGGAGTCAGAAGCCCTGATGAAGTTCCACATGTAGGGATCGAAACTTTGGCTTTCCAAAATATTAAAAGATCAAAATGAAAATCCTGACTATCAATCAACCTATCTTAAAGAAAAACAGTTGACTATTACTCACCCCTATTTTTCCCCCTTGTAATCTTGTTTTTCTTCAGATCATAATTTTTACTTTCACTTACCTATATATGAAATATATAGTAAGTGGAAGTATTGCGATCGTGAAAAATTTCGACTTCCGGTTTTCAACGGAAATACACGTTTTGGGGTCCCCTGAGTCCAATTAACCAAGTCCCGCGAAATGGTCTGTGTGTGTGTGTGTGTGTGTGTCTGTGTGTGTGTGTGTGAACAGACTAGCTCAAAAACTATAAACCGTGCGAACCTGAGATTGGATATTTAGTGTATGTATATGCCCGCGATGTGACAGCAAAAATTTCATCAAAATTGCTCAAAGGGAGGGGGTACTTTATTTAATAACTTTTTACATTTTTTTCGATTTTCTCAAAAACGGCTCTAACGATTTTGATTAAACTGAGTATTTGATCTATGTATATGCCCGAGATATGACTGTAAAAATTTCATCAAAATTGATCAACCGGAGGGGGGACTTTACTTAATATATTTTGTATCATTTTCACGTGTTTTTTTTATTTACTCAAAAACGGCTTTCACGATTTTGATCAAACTGGATATTTGATGTATGTATATGCCAAAGATGTGATAGCCAACATTTCATCAAAATTAATCAACCGGAGGGGGGACTTTACTTAATAAATTTTGTATCAATTTCACGTGTTTTTTTACTTTCACTTACCTATATATGAAATATATAGTAAGTGGAAGTATTGCGATCGTGAAAATTTTCGACTTCCGGTTTTCAACGGAAATACACGTTTTGGGGTCCCCTGAGTCAAAATAACCAAGTCCCGCGAAATGGTCTGTGTGTGTGTGTGTGTGAACAGACTAGCTCAAAAACTATAAACCGTGCGAACCTGAAATTGGGTATTTAGAGTATGTATAAGCCCGCGATGTGACAGAAAAATTTCATCAAATTTGCTCAAAGGGAGGGGGTACTTTATTTAATAACTTTTTAAGTTTTTTTCGATTTTCTCAAAAACGGCTCTAACGATTTTGATCAAACTTGGTATTTGATGTATTTATATGCCCGAGATATGACTGTAAAAGGTTCATCAAAATTGATCAACCGGAGGGGGGACTTTACTTAATAAATTTTGTATCATTTTCACATGTTTTTTTTATTTACTCAAAAACGCTTTTAACGATTTTTATCAAACTTGGTATTTGATGTATTTATATGCCAAAGATGTGATAACCAACATTTCATCACAATTGATCAACCGGAGGGGGGACTTTACTTAATAAATTTTGTATCATTTTCATGTGTTTTTTTTATTTACTCAAAAACGGTTTTAACGATTTAGATCAAACTTGGTATTTGATGTATTTATATGCCCTAGATATGACTGTAAAAATTTCATCAAAATTGATCTATGGGAGGGGGGACTTTACTTAATAAATTTTGTATCATTTTCACGTGTTTTTTTTATTTACTCAAAAACGGCTTTCACGAATTTGATCAAACTGGGTATTTATGTGTGTATATGCCAAAGATGTGATAGCCAACATTTCATCAAGATTGATCAACCGAAGCGGACACTTTATTTCATAACTTTTTTTCTAATTTTTAGATTATCTCAAAAACGGCTTTAACGATTTTCTTCATATTCGTCATGTTTAATGAAAATTGAGTGTTATTTAATATCAGGTAAGCGTTTATTAAAATGTTCCGAGGGGTTTATAGAGCAAATGAAAACAAAAATAAGAAATGCATGTGGAAAATGTGTAACTTTGAGAAGTGGCATTAACAAAACGCATTAATTTCTTATCTAAGTAAGTTGGTAAGTGAAAGTTGTGTGTTGCGAGCACGCACCAGATTTTTTATTAAAGCATTATATTTTATGAATTTAATCTCACAAGGTGTTAAATTCTTAAATAATACAAACAAAAAAAAATATCGCAAATTTTATTTTATTTATTTATTTATTTTATATAATCATATTTATGATGATCATTTGATTAATTTAATGCCTTAGGGTAATGCAATGACCAAACAAGATGGCATGATCTCCATGACATCGGTGCAAAGATTAGGCAGGAATATATGTCTCAATGGAAGTACTCTGTACTTCTGTCTGCGACAAAGGTGGCGCTAACGAAGGCAACATCGCCCGAACAAATGATATGTATTAGTGTTCCTGTATTAGCCCTGAAGAAGCTCATAGCATGTTGGGTGAAAGCTTGGCAGTTGTAATATATATATATGAGGATTACTTTATCTATTATTTCTTTAAACAACATATTACAAAATACTCTTGGTCGTTGACCATTTGATTAAAAACTGTGATTTAATTTTTAATAAATTGAACTGTAACATTATATGAGAAACTGATGAAAAGGAGTGAGTATTGGATAAACCATTCCTCTTGTCTTTTAGTGCTTCCCCTGATAGCCATGTTTGATCAATACATCACTTGTTTGGAAGAAGACTGCCATAATCCAAAATACTGAAATTTTACAGGAGAATACAAACATTCAACTACACGGAAGAGTGCCTTGATTGCTCGGTTAAATTATGGATAAAAAAAAAAAAAGAATCGTTCCCAAAGAAAGATGATGTGATATGAAGTATTTTAAGCCAAAAAGAAAATGTTTCTATTGAGGCAGTCTTCTTCCAAATTAATGGTATGTTTAATACATATTTGTTTATTTATTTAACATCACTAAATGCTACTATGGCTGATGGAGGATGGTACAGTCGGAGTACTAAATTTTGACTATCCAGGTATAAGTAGGATAGAGATCAAACTAGTACCTGACATCGTACAGTATCAGGACTGTCATATTGCTTCTCCTGCAATTAAACTCACGTCACCTACAGCAGAAGAAATAATAGAGGAAATCAGAAAGAACAAAGAGAAAGGATTAAGAAATAGCCTATTTTTGATCAATATATCACTTGTTTGGAAGTAATTAAAAAAAAACTGAAAATTTACAGGAGAAAACAAACACTCAACTATACGGAAGAGTGCCTTGATTACTCGGTTAAATTATGGATAAAAAAAAAAAAATTGAATTGTTCTCAAAGAAAGGAAATGTGATTTGAAGTATTTTAAGCAAAAACAAAAATGTTTGTATAGAAGCAGTCTTCTTCCAAATAAGTTATATGTTTAGTAAATATTTGTTTATTTATTTAACATCACTAAATGCTACTATGGCTGATTCGACGATGGTACAGTTGGAGTTCTAAATTTTGCCTAGCCATGTATAAATAGGATAGAGATCTTTAACTATATAGTACCTAACATCGTACAGGCTCAAGATCGTCATATTAAATCTCCTATAAAGTATGGCCAAGGATTATATTACTCTCATTAAAAAATCATGAGGCCGAATCTCTGGCTGTTAACCCGCGACCTTTAGAATTGTAAGCTGCTATGCTAGCCACTGCACCACAGATGACCCATATTTTTCATGATACCTATCTCCTGTTTTTAAATAAAAATAAGGTTGTTTTTATAGAATAATAACCTTGGCCTACAACAAATACTTTGTAATGCAAGTTTAATAATATTTTTTTTAAAAGATCAGCTTAGTGGAAAATAATCAATGGATTTAAAAGGGCCAAAGCTTCATCCAATTTGGCTATCATTACTATATTATTTCCTTTCAATGTTTTAACTGCTGTAACCATAATTTTAAGAAAAATTAGTTAAAAATTGATGACCGTTGCTCATTAATTTAACATTTGATGATGATTTGATAAAAAAATAATTATGTAAAATATTTTTAAATAATAAAATGATATTTCATTGACTCGACAAAATTTAAAAAAAATAAATAAATTGACCACAGTGTAAGTGAAATTATACCTTTCAACAACTATTTACATTTTTTTATACATAAGTGATGGAAAAAAATAAATAAAGCTTAAAATATATATTTTGAACCAAAAATTAGAGATTAACCTTTTTTAAAATATATATATTTTATTTCATATAAATATATTTCATTAGAAATAAGAATGAACTAAGGGTTTGGTTCATTATATATTACTATCTATAATCTACCAACTATCTAAATTTTTATAGTGTAGGAAATTCGATAGAAAAGAAAAAAATTTGCAACCATGTAATAAAGCCATTGAATAATGTTAACGTTAATATACACTATAAAGTTAAGTTTAACTTAAGATTAAATAAAATTAAAAATAAGTTTCAATGATAGTCAACACAGATAGATAATAAATATGATGACTATTGAGGTTTAAAATGGAATAATAAAAAAAATCAACGCAGATCGATACATTCCACATAGTTTATTCTGAATTCTTTTTTAAAAAAAAAATTATATAAAATGTTACCCTTAGTGAAAAACAAGTAACAATTTATTTAAATAATATGTAAGTAAAAATCTATTTCTCTATGAGTTTTTTACAGCAGGTTAAACACTAATAGTACATATTTATTAAGAGTGAAAAGTGAATAAATAAGTTTTTAAATCAAGACAGTGTAATAGCTTTTATTAAAAATTTTAACTCCGTCTTCTAAAGTAGGTGATAGCAAAATGTCCTCAGAGCTCTTGGCCTACCCCTGGGCTCATGAAGAAGTCGGTACTTATAACTTTTGAAGTCAGATAAGACTCAGTTAGACAAACTGGTTCCAACCTACCCTCTGTTATCTAGCAACCTGTTATCTCTCATGTTTTGTGTTGTCATATTTGTCTTTTTTCCGGTTATAATGGACCTTTATTATTTACCTTTACCTTTACTTAACTTTTCATTCATTACCTTTAATTACCTTTATTTTTATATAAGGTATTTTAAATTTCGATGAATATAAGCATGAAAGGTCTTATCAGAGTGCATATGAGGTTAGGTCTAGGTCAATACCAGTTTGTTCAACCAATCATATCAGGTTTGAAAAATTACCAGTACCAAGAATTCTTACTGATCATTAAACCAGCTGGGAAAAATACTTTTACAAAACCTTACTATTAAATCTTTTTTTTTTTTTTTTTTTAATTGAAATGGGTAAAGGTCCATGATGATTTAATTCCTTTACTGGGCATTCCCGGCTGACTAGTATTTATGAACCAAAGTGTTAAAGTTATAAGAGTTCTCATCCCATAAATTATTCTAATTAATAATAATTAAAACTTATTCTAGCTTACAACACTTATTAAGTTATTGATATTAAAATGAACTAATAATTTTAAAAATTTCCATAAAGTATCTACAAAATCATGTATTCATTCTAATGATTGTACGGATAACAATGATAATTTGTGACGAATTTCTTCGATAACTTCTCTAAAAATACTGGAACTCATTACAAACTGTTTTCGAACTGGAAAACATGATTGGATCGAACAAAAACTTTATTACTACTTCAGTAAGTTCAAAAACAAGTGAGTGTGTTCTTGAAAAGTTGGCCATCCTTGTCATTTAAAAGCTCAAGAGGTGTGGTAGCTAGATACGTCCCATAATTTAAATTGACTTCTCTTGGCTCTTGGATGTCTGGGACCACATCCCTACGAATACGGTTTAAAGATGCACCCTTTGCAATAAGTTCCTTTACAGCTCCACAATGGGTTCCTTCGAGTGCAAGATATAGAGGGGAATGACCATAATTGTCCTCGAGATCAACGTCCATCCCGTAATCGATGAGTGTCCGCACGACTTTGTCGTGACCATTTTTAGCAGCAATATGAAGAGCATTCTTGGATTCAACATTTTTGGCGTTTTTGTCTGCTCCTAATTTGATAAGAGCCTGGACGATAAAATCGTGACCGTCCATTGCTGCAAGATATAACGGAGTTTCATGTCTGCTATTCTTTGAATCGATATCCACACCATTTGATAATAAAAGGTAGACGGCTAACAAGCGTCCTTCTCTTGCAGCGACGTGTATCGGCATCCAACTATCGATGTTTTTCGCATTTTTATCAGCCCCTTTGTCAATAAGTACCTTCATTACATCGATTTTTCCCTGCAATGATGCCAAGTACAAAGGAGTCTCCTTCCTACCATTTCTTATATCCACTTCCACACCTTGATCAAGTAAGGTCTTAACTACGGAAGCGTGACCTTCGTAAGCAGCTGTATGTATAGGTGACCAATCGTCTTTATTTTTTGCATTCTTATCAGCTTTTCTGTCGAGCAGAAGTTTGGCTACTGGTTCTTGACCATTAAGAGAAGCCAAATACAATGGTGTTTCGAAGCGATTGTTTTTTATCTCAATATCGGCATCTTTGTCAAGCATCATTTCAACGGTGGCGTAATGTCCTTCCTTAGCTGCGACATGGAGAGGACATGTTCCATCAATGTTCACATTGCACGGATCAGCGCCTTTAGCGAGAAGGAACTTGGCGACTTCATCGTGACCTTCTCTCGCAGCTAGGAACAAGGGAGTTTCACCATGGCTATTCTTAACGTCAACTTCAGAGAGGTCGTCGGCCAGAAGCTTGACGACTGGGAGATGTCCCTCACTGGCAGCGGCGTGCAGAGCCATCCATCCATCAATATTCTTCGTGCAATTTTTGGCTTTATTCTTCATTAAAACCTTCGCAGTGTCGTAATGTCCTGTTTGAGAGGCGAGAAACAAAGCTGTCTCATTGTGCCTGTTGACAGAGTCTATGTTGGCGCCATTTTCGAGAAGATAATCAACTATTTCTGTATGTCCCTCGCAAGCTGCTGCATGCAAAGGAGTATTGAACTTATGGTCTTTAGCAGCAACGTAAGCTCCTTTTTCAACTAAAAGTTTTACAAGATGCAAATGACCTTTTTTAGACGCTATGAACAATGGAGTCTCTTCAAAGTTGTTAACAGCATTGATATTGAAGCCTTTATCGAGTAAAAAGCTTACAACATCTTCCTTACCGTGCTTTGCTGCAAAGTGTAATATAGAATCTCCAGTTTTAGTTCGAGCCATCAAATCTCCAGAATTATGCAACAACAACTTCACCATTTCTAAGTCGCCTTCATAAGCTGCCAGATGTAGAGCGGTTATTCCATCTTGGTCCTTCGCGTTTACTTCGAAGCCATGTTTCACCAAGAATCCAACGATGTTGCTGTTTCCTCTTTTTACAGCACTGAACAGTATTTCAGGATCATGTAAGCTCAATTTAGTAAGATCTCCTCTTAAATTCATTACTACTGGAAGGAGCTCCTCAATATCGTTATCGACAATCGTCTTTAACAAAACTAATTTTGTTTGCATGTCAAAAGCGTTAGCTGACCTTTCATTAGAAAAATATTTTACAATTTCAGAATAATTCTTGATTAAACTTAGACTATTTCGAGGAGAACCACTTCTGTGGTGGTGATTGTGCCAGTATCTCTGCACCAGTTTATGATTCAATCCTTCTGGAAAACTGTAATTATTTGCAATAATATAGCTCAAAATTCCGTCGATGCAAAGCTCGTCTGCCAATGCTTTGGGAGAAAGGCCTTGTTCATTCAGTTGATCTGCATCTGATCCAAGTTCTCTCAGAAGTTTAATAAGATTTAAATTTCCATTTTCAACAGCGGCATGGAGGGGCGTATCCCCTTTAGATGTCGTCAACTTTGGATCTGCTCCTTTGGTTAAGAGAGTGTTGACGGAATGGATGTCGTCGGTTTTGGCTGCTTTGAACAGCGGAGTCTCTCCGTTTGCATCAACACTATTAATTTCCGCTCCTGTGTTCAATAACGTGTTGATGACTTTTGGATTTTTGGATTCGGCGGCGAGATGAAGGAGTGTCTCGTTCTCAGCGTTGCGAAGCTCATTCAAATCTCTTCTATTTCTAAGATGAGTATCTCTCCCTTTGCCAAGCAGTTCCCTCACGATATCCCAACGCTCATGTTGCCAAGCGATCCCTAAAGCTACGGTGTATGGGATATCCGGATTTGACTTGAGTATCCAATTGATTATCTCTGCATCGCCGTTCTTACAAGCTTCATTCGAAACTGCTGACTGGTTTATTGCTGAAAATATTCCTTCTTCTATTTTCGATGGAATCTTACCTAGTCCGTTTCTTTCCGCGTTGGCCAAAGCATCCGCTACTGTGTACATTTGTTCCTCTGATAACTCTATCTTCGAACTATCGAAACCGCTTAATTTCGGATCAGATTCTATCTTGGAAGAAATCAAATCGATCAGGACTCTTGAGAAGGCATAATCTTTCGTGGTTAAAGCAAGAAGTACCTGGAGGAAAGAATACTCATTCCCATCTAGATTAGACAACGAATTACCAATTTGCTTTTGTTTTTGCTCGGACAATTTTTTCATGGCTGCTTGGATCTTTTTTCCTACGTATCGCTCTAGACCTGAGTAGAAATCTTCATGACCCACAATACCTTCGATTTGCGTTTGACTATCTGTCGTAGTATCGATTTCATTTGCCTAAAACAAATAATGCCTCCATTATTATACAGAAATGATAAAAAAAAAAAAAAAAAAAATAAAAAAAAAAAAAAAAAAAAAAAAATGTTTATAAAAAAAATACACAGTTAAGTAGGTATACCAATTATGTCTAGAGCAAAAAGCAGTTAATATTTAAAATATATTTAGAACGATTAGTCCCGGCCACGCGTTGCTCAGTAGTTATAATGCGTTGAATTAATTATATCATATTCTTTTTAATACAGTCAAATTAAAATTCAGTGATAAAGATAAAAACTTTTCAGCTAATCTAAGAACCCACGGGAATTAAAATATAACTTTACGCCAAATTTAAAATTGTTTGGTGAAGAATTTAGAAGCTTAAGAATTTTATTTTTTTTACATCTCGTGTTTGACTATAGTAATTATTAATGAGCCATTCATTTAGCACTTACTAAATTATTTCAGCAGAGGCGACATTAAATATAAATAAAACAAATGTAAAAGGGACTAATAAAGAATATAATTGGAATAGGGTTTAGTACAATCACAATGGGCAGAAAAAATGTACCAAATTAATCTTTTCCCATACTAAATATTAATTAAATTCAGAATATAACACATGAAGATATGAGATATCGTATCATCCTAAGGTTCTACCTGAAACTAGAGATGGGCGTTTCGGTTGTTTTTACAAAACGCCAACGAACTGTTCGTTGAAAAAAAACAACTGTTGGAAAAAACGGTTTGAAAAAAACAGGTTGAGGAAAACAGAAAACCTCCAGACTAAAGGTCTGGCCACACATGTCCGCACCGCAGCAATAATATAGGTTATGTTCAGAATATTTTTAATTTAACTTACATATTACCTTTAGTTATGCCTAAAGATAATATGTCAGACACAGGCCACTTTAGGCATAACTAAAGGTAATATGTATGTTAAATTTAAAATATTCTGAACATAACCTATATTATTGCTGCGGTGCGGACATGTGTGGCCAGACCTTAATGTTTCTATCAGGTGTTTGTTTTGTGTTGAGTTGTTTTATTAAAAACGTAATAATAGTATTAATTCAAAGTTAAAAAAAAAAAAACTAATTTGAGAATAAAAGCAGAAAATGTCATTAATTGTTGAAGCACCAAAATTAAAAAAAAAAAAATCACAAACCTAAAAAAATTTCTACAGGTCTCTATCGAGAAAAATGTTAAAATATTATGAACTCTTGAAATATTACGAAAAATAAACTTCTTTAATATTTAGAAGTTTTTACTTTTTTTTCATTGTAATGAACTATATATAATACCTTCCTGTTATTGTAATACATATATTATTATCCATACACAGCAGTTTGGAGATATGTTTTAATTAGCACTTGAATAAACTGACATTATAAAGTAAGTCTATATATTAAGTATAAATGAAAGTAAAAGTGTCACTTTAAATTTTAAATGAAATAAATAGAAATTCGAAAATAGAATCCACAGAAAACCTAACGAAAAATCAAATAACGGAGCGCTAGTGGTGAAGAAAACAACTGTTCTTTTCAATTTCAGTCGTTCTGTAACGAGTTCCAAATGTTTGAGTAGTTACAAATGAGAACGGGAAGGGTAGGAAGTTCTAAATCCCAACTGTTTGGGCTGGTTCAGGAAAACAGTTTTTTCCGTTGTTTATAAAAAACAGTTTTTTCAAACAGTTTGGCGTTTTTCTTCCCATCACTACCTGAAACAGGTTATGAAAAGCGAGCAACCTCGAACCATGTAAACCTTATCAAATCCTAAAAATTTAATTTTATGAATGAGATAGGTAACGTTAATCCATAACTTTTTATAATAACAATGTATTTTTTTTTATTATTAAAATTCACAATTTCTGTATATTGTAGTGCTAATGAGGTGCACAATGAATTTTGTTAACCTGTGTTTTGCTAAAACTAATAGATTTGATCTTTTCACGTGAAAAGGCGAAACATAATTGCTCATGGGAAAAACTCGGATTTTCTCAGTTCAGGCCAGAAAAAAATAAATTTGGCTAATGAATGCTTACCCTGTCTAAATATCGAAAGACAATAATGTGTTGTGTCAATAAATCAACTAACACCGCCATCTGTTGGAAATTTATAGAACTTACAAATAATCACACTCAATCGTAGTATAGTAAGCATTTAATTTGTAATAAAAGAAATATTGAGGCCAATAACCGAAATATAAACTATCCTGTCTTTCAAGTTGACACACAATGAGCCAAATTTTATGAAGATAGATTGAGTAGTTTCTGATTTTGCCTCCGACAAACATCAGGACACGAGATTTTTATATATATAAAGATATGAGACGAAATGACATCGTAATCAAAAAGTAGAAATATCGAACCATTTTTATTTTCTTACTGAAATCAGAAAGCGTTAACAAAACAAGCTTGTTCCACTTTCAAAATATTTTTTTTTTGTACGAGGTGAAAAATAACCATAACAAAGCTTATGATTAATTGGAAGCATTGACATAATAATGTTTTTTGGAAAACTAAGAACTTTAACTAGGAAAAAAGTTCAAAAACAATAATTATCTAAAATCAATCCAATCAATTTCCAAAGGACCATTGGTATTTATTCTCTAAACCTCAATAAAAATTTATTGAAGTAATGTACAGTAGGTGACAAATAATCATCTGTCATCAACTGTAGTTGGTAATAAATGGCTGTTAATTTTAATACCACTGAGTATTTATCATTAATAATCATTTATACTCTATGTTGTTTTTAAGTGTATTAGACAAAATTTATTTTGCTTGTTAAATGTTCAATAGGATTTATTAAAATTTGACATTTTTACTTTCACTTACCTATATATGAAATATATAGTAGATAAGTGGAAGTATTGCGATCGTGAAAAATTTCGACTTCCGGTTTTCAACGGAAATACACGTTTTGGGGTCCCCTGAGTCCAATTAACCAAGTCCCGCGAAATGGTCTGTGTGTGTGTGTGTGTCTGTGTGTGTGTGTGTGTGTGAACAGACTAGCTCAAAAACTATAAACCGTGGGAACCTGAAATTGGGTATTTAGTGTAGGTATATGCCCGCGATGTGACAGCAAAAATTTCATCAAAATTACTTAAAGGGAGGGGGTACTTTACTTAATAACTTTTTAGGTTTTTTTCGATTTTCTCAAAAACGGTTTCAACGATTTTGATCAAACTGGGGATTTGATGTATTTATATGCCCGAGATATGACTGTAAAAATTTCATCAAAATTGCTGAAAGGGAGGGGGTACTTTATTTAATAACTTTTTACGTTTTTTTTTTATTTCCTCAAAAACGGCTCTAATGATTTTGATTAAACTGAGTATTTGATCTATTTATATGCCCGAGATATGACTGTAAAAATTTCATCAAAATTGATCAACCGGAGGGGTGACTTTACTTAATAAATTTTGTACCATTTTCCCGTGTTTTTCCTTATTTGTTTGTTTGTTTCCTATGAAGTACCTTTATTTTTGTTTAGATGGAGAAATTAACTGTCCCTCGTTACGCCTAAAAATAAGAAATAGCTAAATATGAGATATGATAAAAATAAAGAAAACATAAAGAGGAGAAAAAAAGAAAAATATTGAGTCAACTCATAAAACTCGTTGAGCCCACTCATGCGGAGTACGCCTTTAATGACAGACTATTTTTCATAATTAAAGCCGTTCTGTTCATTTGTGAAGTGGCAATTAACAAAACGCATTAATTTCTAATCTAAGTAAGTTGGTAAGTGAAAGTTGTGTGTTGCGCGCACGCACCAGATTTTTTTTTTTCGTTTTGAAATATAGAAAGCAATATTAGAAACAAAAGAAGTCAGTATGATCTTAGTCGTGAATAAATAAGGCCATGAATTTAAATAAATGGGTTTAGCATGTACGACTATTAATTTTTATAATTTTCATAACTATAATACTCTTTGCTGGCTAATTCAAGTAATAGCTCCGAAGTAAAAGGTAGATATTGTAGGACTTACGTGGATTAAACAATTTTTATTGAACGAAAATAACATCACAAATTATGAAAACACAAATATTTAAACCGGTTACAAAAATGATCACTCTGTAACACAAAATTAACCATAAGACAAGCTTCAGAACAAAATCAATTCTTCAGTCCATCGCTACTTATATTTAGTCGTAAGGAGAACAACCTCCATGGATAAGCTTCTAGAGTTTCTTTTGGAATTTTAAGAGCAAAACTCAGAACAACCTCTAGTTCCAAGTCAGCTGTCTTCGTTATGAAAATTATTCTATTAAGGTGCATAGGTTCGGTCAGAAATTAAAGTTCGATCGACTTCACGTTTCAGTGTAAATAGATGTAGGATCAGTGAATAGAGAATATTGACTTGGCTTGGATGCCATCTCAGCGGCGCAATATTGCTGTACCACGCTCGATACCCGGGTTCGGATGGCCGAGGAACATATTTTCTCTTGAAAAATAAAATATTTAAAAAAATATATCTAGGATCGTAACTTGTTATTCGTATCAAATGATTTCATTACTTGAAAAATTGCATAAATAAACAAATTTTAAAATCCATGGTAAGTTGGACAAATAAAAAAAAAATTATGAGACGATCCAGCTCTGAAATTTAATATTTTAAAAATGTTTACTATTTTATATTTTAAATCAATATATATTATAAAGCAAAGTGTACAATGTGCGTGCCGATAAGGCTCAAAAACCACTCAACGTATGTTTAATAAAGTTATGTCAGCGTGTTGCTATACAACCCCTAACGGAGAAGAAGGTTTCAGTTTTTCTCTTAAGGGTGTAAAATTGAAGAGAAAAGGACTGGAATTTTAAGCCTCTCGCACCATGTAATTAGCCTACCTGAGAATGACGTACGAGTTTATGAATGAAAAATTTAGTTCGAGCTGCAGACCACCAGGAAGCGCTAGGGTGCGTGTTTATTGTTCATTCATTCCGTTCAGATTGTAAAGGTTATATATTTTACAGCTGTTCTTTTTAAATTACTAAAACATCAGGTGAAAATAATTAGTTTCACTTTTGCGTTCAAAATAAAATAATGATTTTACATCTCTGCAATCAATTAGAAAACCGCCTGGATACCTTAAAAAATTAATTTTCTCATAAGAAGGTTAATTGATTAACATATTACATTTAATCAATATATAACATATGCTTAAGTAAATTTAATGCAATATGAGTGAACATGTTTTAGTTGTACAGTGAGCGAATAAAAACAGACATAAAAAAAGAGATAAATTGACTAAATATAAATCGAAAATAAAAAGTTTTAAGTGTTCTTATTGTATGTAATTATGAAAAAGAAGTTGGATATATTACCATGTATGATGAGGATTCCAGTTGACAAAATGACTAACTCCAATTACACCATTTTTTTCAATAAGATTTTATCACCCCTCATTGTTCAGGATAAAAAGAAATATGGTGAAAATATTGTGACTTCATGAAATTTTGGTTTTCATTTTGTGATAGCAGTAAGATTCGAGATCTACAGAGTCCGCTCAAATTACGGGGGGATAACTTAAGGGAGGTTGAAATGGAAGAAAGGTATTTAAAAAAAAGTTTCTATGAAGCTTCGATAGTTTCTATACTTCTGGATATAATAGGACCATCACTGTAGTCGGCGCTTAGGTTGTACTGGAAATATAATTTTTCAACTATTATCTAATAACTTATTATCTGCTGACTGCTTGGAATGGGCTTATAGGATTCAGAATCACAGAAACCATAAAAGCGATGCATAACTTGACTAAGCTGCCGCAAAATTGATTGTTCATTCACCATTTTCAACCCCCTTTAAAGTATATAGGGTTCCTTATTTGGGCGGACTCTGCAGATCTCGAAACTTAATATTGATACCAAGTTAAAACCGAAGTTTCGAGAACTTGCTAATTTTGTTCAATATTTCCATTAATTTTAAAGTTTTTCTGTTATTAAAACTACCACACAACTAAGCGGGGCGCGAAGCCGGGCACCTTAGCTAGTATTTTAATAAAACAAACAAAAATGGGAAAGAAATTCAATTTATGTAAAAATTACATTCAGCTTCTTTAGGTAAAGACTAACGGTTATAATCATAATTAAATCACTTTTTTAGACAAAAATTAAGTGAATACGACCGAACTATGCGAAGAAATCAGCTGCTCAAATGTTTTCTTATTTTTTAGTTTACGTTATACATAATTATAAATATTATCACATATATATATATATATATATATATATATATATATATATATATATATATATATATATCGTTATACATATTATTACATATGCATACTACGTTATACATATTATTACATATACTTAATTATACGTTAAACATAGTTATAAATAATCATATACATAATTTGATATCATACTTACATTTATCGTACAAGCGTTGAAAAACAGGAATAGCAGTATCACCATCATTTCTAAAGATTATTGAAAACCTGGAACAAGTTATATAGAAATTAAATTTGATTCTAATATAATTATAGAAAAAAAAAACAAAAAACTAACAAAAACATTGCAAAAGTCTAACAATTTATAAATTTCAAATTTTACTATTACTTTCACTTACCTATATATGAAATAAATACAAGGGAAAGTATTATGATCGTGAAAAATGACGACTTCCGGCTTTCAACGGAAATACACGATTTATCAGGGTCCCCTGAGTACAAATAACCAAGTCCCATGAAATAGTCTGTGTGTGTGTGTGTGTGTGTGTTTGTGAAGAGACTAGCACAAAAACTATTAACAGTCCGATCCTGAAATTGGGTATTTGGTGTACGTATATTTGCCCGTGATGTGACAGCAAACATCAAAATTGATCAAATGGATGGGGAATTTTATTCAATAAATTTTGTCTCATTTTTACTTGTTTTTCTTATTTTCGATTTTCTCAAAAATGGCTTCAACGATTTTGATCAAACTCGTCATGTCATACTCGGCATGAATCCCCCACCCTCTCCCCTGGCCCGGGAAACCACTTATAGCCTACAAGGCGAGGAAGGGTAGGAACAAAAAAAAAAAAAAAAAAAAAAAACTCGTCATGTTTAATGAGAATCAAGTATTCTTTAATTAAATTAAGTAAATTTTATCATCATAAAAATGTTCTGTGTTTTTGCTAGGCCCTTGTCCCTTAAATGAGGAAGAGCTTTTTTGTTTTCTGATGAAGTACCTTTGTTTTTGTTTAAATGGAGATGTCTCAGGTTATGCCTATAAATACGAAATGGCGAAATATAGAAAAAAACAGAAGAAAAAATAAAAATATTCAGACAACTCATAAAACACATTGATACCACGCATGCTCAGTACGCCTTTAATGACAAACCATTGTTTATAATTAAAGACGTTCTGTTCATGTGTTGTCAACGTGTTTTTTTTTTAAACATACATACTTAATGGAAATTATTTGTTTCCATGGTAACTAAATGAAGCTTTCAGCACTGGAATAGAGATAATAAAATTAGAAGCGATGGATGCATGGATCACAAGTAAGAACTTTTGTTTTATCAATAACAATTTTTATTATACTTTAGAGAGCAATTCCAACAAAAATAAGTAAATAAATGTGGAAAAAAGTGTGATTTTGAGGAATGACGTTTACATATTTATTTCTGATCTAAGTATGTTGGTAAGTGAAAGTTGTGTGTTGCGCGCATCACACCAGATTTTTAACTTTTACATTAGAAGAGGAATTTCAATGTTTTGTGTTTATCGATATTTATCTGTTCTAAAGGTATTGAGTCATATTTTTCGTAGCAACTTCCTCATACGCTTATCTCCTACTGACTCATACAGGTATGCTCTATATAAATAAATATTTGTGTATCTATTTATATATTATTTATATTTGAAAGACATTTCAAATTCTATATATATTTTTTACATATTTCACAATTCAATCAATCGTTTGGGAAACTCAACATGTCCAAAAAAATCGATTTTTGTTTTATTTTATTTTCGAACTCCTTGCATGAAGAGGCATCAAAATTCAAGAGATACCCGACCAGCCCAGTTGATCAATCGGCTTTTATGGATCATTCAAATAAAATTGTTGTCAGGAGAAACTTGACAAATCCAGGACATTGAAAAATATTTTTTAACCAAAGCAGTAAGTACGCTTTAGCGTAAAATATTTGCTTGGCCTGACACTGTCAAAGTACCTTTCGAAAATTTAAATGAAGAACTATAAATTTGAATCGCCCATTTCAACCTTATAAGTATATTTATATTTTCAGTTATATTTCATTTATTACACAATGTATGTAAGCTTGTAAGTTTTTTTTTTTTTTATAGTAATTTCCAAAATATATGGTTTGTATTCTATAATCAGAATAAACCATAGAGGTAAAAAAAAATATTTATTTTTCAGATCTGTCGAATGAACATAGATTTACCAAATCATGAAAAAAGTATTCTAACTAGGAATATGTGTCGTAGAAAATAATTTAACTTAATTATATCATATATATAATTGGTTTCCTAACCTCCTGGGATATTTTTATTAAATTTTTTTAACAGTATTGGAGCAATCACCAGGACAATCACACAAATAACATTTATTCATCTACAACGTTTCGGCTATGTCGCCATTTTCAAGTCAAAAATTAGTTTAATCAATCAAACATTATTAAATAACAAAAGTTCAAATATAATGAATAACAATATTAAAATTGTAAAAAAAAATTTTCTTAAAAAAGGAAGCACTATTTAATAATTTTACCATTTACTAGCAAAATTGCTTAAGGATGTATTTTCAATTAAAATTTTTTTAAAAAAAATTACAATAAATTACAATTCCTCAATCTGAATAATGATTTAATTAATTCAGCTTTTTTAAACAATGCCTTCATCAATCAAAATAAAACTTCTTTTTTTATTTTTATATATATATATATAAACCATTAACTGGTGTCGTCATATATGAAGATGAAAGATATTAAGTTAAAGTTAAGTTAAGTTATATTAAGTTAACAGCAACTATACCCATAAAATAATTTAAGTTAAGGAAATCTCTTAATGCAAAAGTAGAATCGTTTTTTTCACTTTTCCAATAATTTGAATTTTTTGGACATGGGATTCTCAAACGACCTATTATCTTTTGGACAAATCTTATTCCTTTTTTTTTTCTATAGTGATTAAATGAGAGCTTATTGGCAAGAAAAATAAAAATAAAATTGACAATTTTTTGGTATTGGGGGGAGGAAGAAATCTCCAAATATTGTTTATATTTGGACAAAAATACCTTCTAAAAATAGTATTCTAGGTAGGTTCTCGAATACTGCTCTCGTGCCTACAGAAAACAGTTCGCATTTCCTTAGTAATTAAAAAAAAAAAGAAAAAAAAGATTGGTGTATTATTAGCGAATAACCGAGAAGTATCACACTACTCAGCCTCAACAATGCTCTAAAAATTAAGGGATATACTTAATTTTTAGAGCATTGTTGAGGCTGCAATCTATGGAAAGTCATTAGTACGATTTTAGTACGATTTTTATTGTTTTTTCTTTCATTTTTTTCTAAGCGAAGATACCTGTACCTGTAGTTTTCCCTGTCATATAAGCCATGGGCGTCACAGCCGGGGGAGGGGGGGCAGGGGGGACGCGTACCCCCATATTTTGGAAGGGGGCACCTTACAACATTCTAAATGAAACATAAATTGGCAAGCTTTATAAATTCGTTTAAAATACATACTTGGGGGAAGCATTAAATGTCACAACGTTAAAAGTTATTTTAAGCGTTGTTATTATGACTTTTAGCTTTTCGAATTTTGACCTATCTATGAGAATATTAATCCATCCCTCCCCCCATAATTTAGTACTGGTGACGCCTATGATATAAGCAACAATTCCATTTTTTTTAAAAGTTATAGGCAAATAATATTTTCTTTTGTTCATAGCTCTTCTTCTGGAGTTATCTGGAGGAAACTGACTATTTTTCGGGACAGGAAAGGACAGATGATGCCACAATCGACGAACCGTTGGTATCCTGACAAAAAACACTTTCAAGAAATAATATGTTAGATAGAATTGTGGTGCCTACAAATAGTTCGCAATTCTTATTTGCTAATATATATATATATATATATATATATATATATATATATATATACACATATACGACCGAAGATAACAGTTGATCATTACTCTCCTTTATATTAACTTGATATTATTAATTTGTCAATATTTAAGTTTTTTTCTAGTTTTTAAGAAGAGTGAATATCCAGACATCTTCTTTGTTTAAGCTTGGAGACGTGACAAGAAATGCGATATGTTTCTTCTATTTATTTATTTATTATTTATATTTTTCATTGTTTTGGAAAATTCACTTAAATAATCACTAACATATAAAACCCTGTACGAAGGTACTCGTTAAAGAATCCTATCCTAATTAAACTGTGGATAGGCAACATTTAGGACTCCCACTGTAGCATCGTCCGATTAGCCATAGTGGCATAAAGTTACGTTAATTAAACAAACACTTTAAAAAAATACACTGCTTAAATATTAGCCCGTAGAAAACTGTAGTGTAACATGTTGTAATCCTGTTTGGGCTTTATGAAAGAACTGAACTCACCAGAGTACGCCTTGCTGACTGCGACCTCCAGCCAGAACTGAAGGATGACCGCCGGGATCTGCACTAATATAGGGTTACCGCCGACTGTGCCTCTGGAAACCTGTTGTCGGGAGGAACACGTTGGGAATACCCATCGCCAGGCCAACATCTCCAGGAGGAAACAACACATCCACAACTGACCTATGAGTTCTTGGTGGTTTAATACGGTACTCTAGAACAGAATTTCAAAATTATTGAATACTATTAGATTCGTGCGATTAATTCGCATATCATATTGATCAATTACCTTACAGACCAAGATGAATTTTTTTTTTGCTATGTAACCAATTGCGGACCCCACTTTTCAATAGTAAAGAAATCAATTTTCAGTTACCTCTCAGGTAGCAATGAAGTATGCTATATACAAAAAAAAAAAAAATTGTCTACTTTTAGTCAAGAAGGGTGGTAAGTGAAAGTTGTGCGTTGCGCGAACCGCACCAGATTTTTTTTTATTAGATAATAGTGATATAATATTGGGTTGTTTCACATGAAATGTCCGTTTTCAATGTAAAGGGATTTTAGTAAAAATACAATATGAAAACAATACAATTTTATTCGAAGAATATACCTTCTTTTCCAATCATTTTTCCCAACGTGATACCAATTTTTTTAAACCGGAAACTGAAAAACTCTGAGCTTTGAATTATAGCAAAATCTAAACACGCACTTTGGACTTCAGCATCATTTTAAAAAAAAATTCCTCTGACGAAGTTGTCTAAATTCCTGAACAGGTCGGGAGAATATGATGGGTGCGGAAGAACTTCGTACCCCAGTTCTTTCAATTTATGCACGGTAAGTTTTGAAACGTGAGGTCTAGCGTTGTCATGTAGGAGTATAGGACCTTTCCGATTTACCTATCCAGGTTTATTTCGATAATTTTGCGTGCATTTGGGCAATTTCATTGCAGTAGGTTGTACAGGTAATGGACTCACCTCTAGGCAAAAAGGAATAAAGTATGATTCCAGCACTGGACCACGTTACTGTAACCATAAGTTGTCTTGGGTGTAAATTTGGTTTTGGCATTTGTCCTGGGCTTTCGCCGACGTCTAACCACTGCCCTGACCGACGCTGGTTATTCGTAGGCAATCCATTTTTTCGAATGCCCGAGTTTAAACTCATAAAAAAATATTACACGAAAATCGCGTGTTTCCATGTTCATATTTAGAGGTATACTAAAAAGTGTGTAATAGATTGGGAAGTTATTGTTTATAAAAGAAAAGTAGAGGTTTAGTAACTGCTCAATTATAATATGTAAACATTTGGAAGTAAACAACAGAGACCCGAAAAATCCTCTTTGTATTTCATGAATAATAAAATCGGACATTACATGTGAAACAACCAAATATATTCAAGTATTTTAAGGCGAGCTTAGACTGTTTTGAAATTTTGTAAATTTTGAACCGCGAGGGGGGATTGCAATTTTTTTGATCAATGATGATTATTAACAGGTAATGATAATATTCTTATTAACTAGGTGATAACTGGACTACAAAATTGTCATCACTAAATTGATCAAAAGAACATCATCGTGTGTAAACAGATCTATTTCATCCATTGTTAGTTTGTTTGGTTAACGTCCCTGTACGCTACTAAGGCTAATCGGACTATGCTACATCTGGATCCCTATTCGATATTCGTTATTTCATAAGTTAAATTTTTTTTTCTCAAAAAACCCCAAAGTTAGTGGTTTGCCTTTAAAATGATTACAATTTAGGTATTTACAACCACTGTCTCTCATATATTGTACTAATATGAAATTCAAGTTTCTTGTCTGCTATACTAGCACATCCCTGGGTAAGGTTTCCAATGTTCAAAGTTCTCAAACACAAGGGAAAAGGGACACCATACTGCTGTGTGGTTGCATACTTAGTTATGGGGATAGTTTTGGTGACAAACAAATTACAAAAATGAAATGAAAAGTTCTTTTATATAAGTTGCTTACAAGAAGCATGGAGGTGGTAATAAATGATTCAAGGTTTTTTACTTGAAATGTAGTTGTTATGATTTTTACTTTCACTTACGTATATATAAAATATATAGTAAAGAAAGTATTGCGATCGTGAAAAATTTCGACCTCCGGTTTTCAACGGAAATACACGTTTTGGGGTCCCCTGAGTCCAAATAACCAAGTCCCGCGAAATGGTCTGTGTGTGTGTGTGTGTGTGTCTGTGTGTGTGTGAACAGACTAGCTCAAAAACCATATACCCTGCGAACCTGAAACTGGGTATTTAGGGTGTACTGGGTGTATTTATATGCCCGCGATGTGACAGCAAAAATTTCATCAAAATTGGTCAAAGGGAGGGGGTACTTTATTTAATAACTTTTTACGTTTTTTTCGATTTTTTCAAAAATGGTTCTAACGATTTTGATTAAACTGAGTATTTGATGTATTAATATGCATGAGATTTGACTGTAAAAAATTCATCGAAATTGAACAACCGCTGGAGGCACTTTACTTAATAAATTTTGTATCATTTTCATGTGTTTTTTTTATTTACTCAAGAACGGCTTTCACGATTGTGATCAAACTGGGTATTTGATGTATGTATTTGCCAAAGACGTGACAGCCAACATTTCATCAAAATTGGTCAAACGGAGGGGGCACTTTATTTCATAACTTTTTTTCCAATTCATATAGCTTTCTTTAAATAATCTCAAAAACGGCTTTAATGATTTTGATCAAATTCGCCAAGATTAATGAAAATAAGGTGTTCTTTAATATCAGGTAAGCTTCATCGTTATTAAAATGTTCCGAGGGGGCTTAAATGTGGGCTGTTTTTGGTTTCCTATAAAGTACTTTTTTTTTTGTTTATATGGAGAAATTAACTGTCTCTCGTTAGGCCTAAAAATAAGAAATGGCTAAATATGAAATATGAAAAAAATCAAGTAAACATATACAGGAGCAAAAAAGAAAAATATTCCGTCAACTCATAAAATAAGTAAAGCATACGCATGCGGCGGTGTACGCCTTTAATGACAGACCATTGTTCATAATTAAAGCTGTTCTGTTCATTTAATGGAAATTATTGTTTCCATGGTAACTAAATGAAGTTTTCAACAACTACATAGAGAATTATAAAATCAGACGACTTGAAGTATTATGCTTACATGGCCGAATTATCGTAAGTAAAATCTTTTATTTAATAATATAAAAAAAATAGTGTTTTTTATAGAGCAAATAAAAACAAAATTAAGAAATGAATGTGGAAAAATGTGTCTTTGAGAAGTAGCAATAGGCGGGCGCAAGCCTGTATCGAAACATATGACGATATGTAGTCTTTATTTTAAAGAAAGAGACTATATTTATCCAGGTAAATATTAGTATTTGACATTTTATTATTCCAAAATGCTAGTTTTATGCAAATAACATTGAGACCATAGTGTCATAGATTTGTTTTTCTTTTTTAATTTTCCCCATTTTTCTATTACATCCGTTGTGCTTAATTGTTTCATGTTTTCAATGCGAAGCCTGAAAGTTTTGAGAAATAAATAAATAATATGACAAAGAATCTAAGCTGTCATAACAATGATTGTGTGAATAGGTAATTAATGTTATTACTAACCGAAAAACGTCGAGTAAAGTTACAATGATGTGTTTGCATTTACCAGAACTACCAGCTTTACACGTAGAATGACAAGAAAATTGCTTATTATTATTAATAAATTTGATTTTCACTTTTATTTGATGGGGCAGTCCTTTAAGATTGCTAGTTCAAAGGCTCGAGGCTTGTAAAATAACTGTTTATTTTTAGATATTATTCCACATGTAAATATGTGGTTTGCATCAAGAATAGCCTGCCCTTCAATTAATGGTCTTTTAAAATTACCAATTATCTCTATCACATCAACTAGGTCTAACACCGTTCTTTCCGACATTTTGCAAAACTACTAGCGCACTCTATATTCGATTGCGCCCGCCTATTAACAAAACACATCAATTTCTAATTTAAGTAAGTTCGTAAGTGAAAGTTGTGTGTTGCGCGCCGCACCAGATTTTTTTTAATAATCAATTCTATTCGATCGCTTAGCAATTAGTCAACTATTGTTTGTTTAACATCACGTTATGCTACTAAGGCTAACCGGACGATGCTACAAAAGGGAGTCCTAAATTTTGCTTATTTATGTATAATTATGATAGGGATCTTTAAAGAGTACCTGACATCGTACAGGTTCGGCCTATCCGAGGGACGGCATAGCCAAGGATTTTTTACTCCCTTTAAAAAATCCTAGGGCCACCGCGTGACGCGAACCCACGACCTTAGTTTCATCTATTGTATTCGCCCCTGGCGGTAAAATAACGAAACAACTTTTGGTTCCAAATTTTATTAATGCATTTAATTTTTTTGTTTTTTTTTTTATGCCTCCACCCTGCATGGTTATTGGCAACATCAATGTTTTGTATTATCGGGTATTTTTTACACTTTGCTTGTCGTGCATGACAATTTATTCTAATATAATTAAAGTAGAATGGATGTAAAGCTAAATATTTTATATGATTGCTGGGGAATTCGCAGTCAAGTAGGATGTGTCCCACTGTCAGGGTAAGATTCAGCACGAAATTTGTGGGTGTCATGACCCAACTGTCTCATAATAACATGGCTGACAGCACCATTTTTAATGACATTATTACCTTGTATTAAGAATGTATGCGATCTAAACAACCAAAAGTGTTATGTTTAGGGCTTAGTAACCAAGTGCATTACTGGCTTAAAAATACAAAAATCTGGTGCGTGCTCGCAACACACAACTTTCACTTACCAACTTACTTAGATTGGAAATTAATGCGTTTTGTTATTTGTCACTTCTAAAATGAATAAAACGGCTTTAATTATCAACAATGGTCTATCATTAAAGACGTACTCCGCATGCGGAGGCTCAACGAGTTTTATAAGTTGACTGAATATTTTTCTTTTTTTCTCCTCTATATGTTTTCTTTATTTATATATCTCATATTTAGCCATTTATTATTTATTTCTCAATATAAACTAAAACAAAGGTACTTTATAGGAAAACAAAAAAGCCCCTTCCCCATTTAAGCCCCCTCAGAACAGAAAATTTTAATACTGATAAAACTGAACTGATATTATTGAAGACCTGATTTTCATTAAACATGACGAATTTGATCAAAATCATTAAAGCCGTTTTTGAGATAATAGAAAAAAAGGTAAAAATTGGAAAAAAGTTATGAAATAAAGTGCCCCCTCCGTTTGACCAATTTTGATGAAATGTTGGCTGTCCCATCTTTGGCATATACATACGCCAAATACCCAGTTTGATCAAAATCTTTAAAGCTGTTTTTGAGTAAATAAAAAAAACACGTGAAAATGATACAAAAGTTATTAAGTAAAGTCCCCCCTCCGGTTGATCAATTTTTATGAAATTTTTACAGTCATATCTTGGGCATATAAATAGATCAAATACTTAGTTTAATCAAAATCGTTAGAGCCGTTTTTGAGAAAATCGAAAAAAACCTAAAAAGTTATTAAATAAAGTACCCCCACCCTTTGACCAATTTTGATGAAATTTTCGCTGTCACATCGCGGGCATATACATACACTAAATACCCAATTTCAGGTTCGCACGGTTAATAGTTTTTGAGCTAGTCTGTTCACACACACACACACACACACACACACACACAGACCATTTCGCGGGACTTGGTTATTTCGACTCAGGGGACCCCAAAACGTGTATTTCCGTCGAAAACCGGAAGTCGAAATTTTTCACGATCGCAATACTTCCACTTACTATATATTTCATATATAGGTAAGTGAAGGAGTCAATTATGTTCGTAGGTTATACGAGGTTTACTGTGATTGTACTGTAACTTTCGATAATTGTGTATTATTTCTATTAGTTTCTTGTTTTGGTTTGTTTTTCTTTGTTTCTTGTTTTGTTCCAGTTCAGTTCTTTACTAGTTATGTTTAATTTTGTTTAATTATGGTGTTTAATTTTGTTTTTATAGTTCTAAATAGTTTTGAAAAATAGGTTAAGTAGACAAAGTGCATCAAACCTTTCTCGTGGTGCAATAAACAGAACATTGGTGTTTTATAAGTGAACAGGACTTGAAGGTAAGATATTGTGAAACAATTAGTGATTATAAATTAACCATAACCTTCTTGAACTTAAACTTCTATAATTTCACAACCAATAGCGATAAGGTGCGTCAGGGGGAAAACATTTTCTTCATTGGTATCCTTATTTACCACAGGCTTCGTTAGGAAGCCCAGAGACCCTTGTACTATTAGCTGGTGGAAATTCTTAATTTTGTGTTGGTTATAATTTTTATAATTCTCATAATTGTTACGACATGTTCTGTGACAATTTAGTAGGCCAGGAAGCCAAAACTCCAAAAGACCGAAAACCTACGGTTAAACGGGCTCGGAATGGTTCTCCTGGGTCTGAAAAGAAACTAGAAGCTGGTAGTCACTTTTGTGAAGCACAGCGTATACAGGAGAACCTCCGGACCTACATCAACAAGTATGAGAAAAAATCATTAGGTAGCGTTAGAGACTATTTCAACAATAAGGTACAAGGTTTAGTGGATATAGTTGAAACTCTAGAAGTCAGGGTAAAGGAACAAAATTTTGGTACAGTATCTTCTGTTATTAAGGATACTATTCACGAAGCGTTATCGTTAGAGAGACTCCGTGACTTGCTTACAGATATCGTCGTGCCAAAAGTTATAGAGGCTCTTTCTACTCCAGGTGTAACACATCAGCTGCAGCAGCCTAAAGCAGGACCTTCCAAGGAGCTACAATCAAATACTCATCTGGATGAGGACCCATCCTCACTAGTAACTGACCCCGAAACGTTTCAGGTGGTATCTAGTAAAAGGAAAAGAAAGAAAAATAAATCAGGAAATAAAAATAGAACCTCAGAAGAACCAAAAGAAAAAGAGGAGCTACTAGGACCTACCGTTGGTTCTCCTAATACCAAGTCACTAACCATAGCAGAGATTGTTAAATCTCTGCCAACAAAGCCCACTGTAACACCAAGAGCCACATATATTACTATTAGCGGTGCAGGGAAGAAACCGGTAGATATAATCAATGGATTGCCTTCACCAACTGAAATCGGTGTGAAGGCTTCCATCGTCCGTGCGACCAAGGCTGGTTCTGTTTTGGTCCGCATGGATGCTGATTCTGATGCCACGAAGATGATTGGATGGCAGGGACTACGGGATAAAGGGCTTCATGCCAAACTGGCTCTAAAGAAAAAACCCAGGCTGGAAGTGCAGGGTGTCCCCCTATCCTGGGATTCAGCGGCACTGGTCAGATATCTGTGGGGAAGAATACCCGAGAAGTCGGGCCCCACTCCATTGGTCATCGAGGACCTCCGGCCACTTTTTTCATCTGTTGGAAGAAATGGGTTTACAAGGAATTGGGTGTTAGAAGTCCACCCAATGGTTCGGTTCCTTTTATTAGAAATGGGGAGTATAGATGGAGGATGGTGGGCAATAACATTTAAAGATTACCTCGACGCTCCTAGGTGTGGTCAATGCCAGGGATACGGCCATACCAAAGCCACGTGCAATGAAACTGCTGCTATATGCATATGGTGTGCATCTCCTGGCCACTTAATCAAAGATTGCCCCAAGAAAAAAGAGCTCTCAGGCCCTTCCTGTATAAACTGTGTGCGTGCAAACGCCCCAGTTAGTCAAAGGAAACATAAGGCGGGCAGCAGAGAGTGCCCTGTGCACATCAAGTGGGCTAAGGAGGTAGCCAAAAGGACCTTTTATGAATAAGCTTACCATCCTCCAGCTCAACATGGGCCGCCGGCATATTGTAGCAGATGAGCTGCGTGCTTTCTCTCAACACTACGATATCATGGCGGTCCAGGAACCGAGCTGCCGTGGGAACTTGGTCACGGGGTTTGGTCTCACAGCGAGGGTTCTAGCTCTGAGCAGTAGAGAGAGGAGGCCCAGGGCAGCCATAGTGGTTAATAACCCGAACCTCGATGTGATGGATCTGAGGCAGTACACCACGGCGGATTGTGTCGCTTGTCATATCAGATGGCGTAACGTCTCGTTTACGCTGGTATCTTCTTACTTACCGGACGGCGATGACATTGACAGAGACATATCCGCCTTGGAAGTGATCACGACTTGCACTAGGAACGTGATCATTTGCTCAGATACCAACTCCTGGAACACGGTCTGGGGATCCAATAGAACAAATAGAAGGGGTGTTCAGCTCGGGGAATTTATTTCTAGAAGTCAGTTAGTGGTAATGAACGACCCTTCTGCTGCCCCTACGTTCTCCAGTGCGATGGGGCAGAGCTGGATAGATGTGACGCTGGCATCCCCGACGCTAGCGTATCGTATCAGCGATTGGACCCTCAGATCTGAAACGAGTTCCGACCATCACATGATAGCTTTTAAGCTAGAAGAAAATGTAGATAGTTCCCACGGCATATTCAAGGGTTACGTAACTCGTAGAAACGATTGGAGAGCCTTCCGGTTAGCACTGGAGAGTAGATTAATCGACGAAGAATGGGATGCGGCAGAGATGGACATGACTAGTGACCTGGATTACAAGGTGCACAGGATCACTAATGTCATCCGTGATGCCGCCGAAGAATCCCTCCAGCGTCGGAAGGCGAAAGCTCGACCTGTCCCATGGTGGACGCCGGCCTTAACTGTCATGAAGAGAGAGGTCTACAAGGCACGGCGTTCGTTCCAGAGGTGTAGTGATGAAAGGCGCACTATACTTCGTGATGAGTACAAGTCTAAGGCCAGGGCATATCGAAATGAGGTGCGCTCTCGAAAGCGAAAGTCTTGGGATGAGTTTATTACCGAAGAGTCAACAAAGAATCCATGGGGGATCCCTTACAGAGTGGCCATGGGTAAGTTCTCTCCGCAACAGGTCATAGCCGCATTGAAACGTGGAACTGACCAAGCAACCACTCTTGAGGAGACGGCGAAGATGTTTTTTGCCGTTACCTACCCCAGGGATGATCCATCCCAAGATAATGAAGAGGAGGAGTTCGTGAGGCGCACCACGGTATACCCACCCGGTACAGACTTGTGCCCACCATGGGACATATGGGATCTCCGTACTGCTGTGGATAAGCAAAAGACTGGTCGCGCTCCTGGATTGGACTCCATTGACGCAGCGATTCTTAAGAATAGTATCCCCTGTATTGAAGAAAAGCTTTTGGCATTGTTCAATGAGTGCCTAGATAGGGGATACTTTCCTAAAATCTGGAAAATTGCTGATGTTAGGCTTCTTTATAAGGGAGGAGGCAAAGATAAGCAATTGGCCAAGTCTTATAGGCCTATATGTCTCCTCCCTATAATGAGCAAAGTGTTAGAGAATTTGCTGATGACAAGCCTGCGACCAGTCTTATCAAGGGCGAGCCATCCACGGCAGTTCGGAAGCACTAAAGGCAAGGGAACCGCTGATGCTCTGCTGAGAGTGCGCCGCGATGTCGAAGAAAAGGCGGAAAAATATGTCATGCTTCTCCTTTTTGATATCTCCTCTGCCTTTGACAGCGTTTGGTGGCCTAGCGTGCTCCAGCAGTTGCAAAAATATGAAGCTCCCAGCAACTTGTATGACCTTTTGAGAAGCTACCTCCAGGACCGAAGACTGAAGATAAAAGGTAGCTTCTTTGAAGTAGAAGAGAGTGTGGAAAGAGGTTGTCCGCAGGGGTCGGTCCTTGGCCCTGCTCTGTGGAAACTAGTGTTTGACGAGTTGCTGGGAGTTCTGGAAGAGGAGCGGTTCCCGGCCACGGCTTATGTCGATGACCTAGCCGTCGTTGTGGCTTCGAACAGCAGAGCCAGACTAAAACATGAAGCCGAACGGTGCGCCAACATAGTAGCTCGATGGTGCGAGAGAAAGAAGTTAAGAATGGCGGCTGCCAAAACACAGTCCATTCTTTTGAGGGGCAAGACCGATAGGGCCCACCCTATTACTCTTAATATTGAGGGAGAAAGGATAAGTCCAAATGAGGTTGTTACCTACCTTGGCATCAAGTTTGGACAAAAATTCAATTTAACACCTCATTTGGAATACATAAGAAATAGGGTGGCCTTAGCTCTTAATGGGCTTTGTCGCATTGGGGGCGCCTTTTGGGGTCTTAGGTACCCAGCCACACTGACCATCTACAAAGGAGTGATTCTAGGTATCCTGAGATATGCGTCCCCAGCATGGAGTCAACACCTCTCGCACCAACAGAACAAGAAGTTGGCGACGATTCAGCGGATGGCTCTGCTGCGAGTCACCAGAGCGTACAGAACAGTATCTCACGAGGCAGTGCAGGTCTTAGCAGGAGCAATCCCAATTGACCTCCTCTTGCGAGAAGATTACTTCAGAAACAAGGTGAAGAGGGAAGGCATTGCGGATCTACCGGTAAACCTTCGAGTGAGGATAGGTGAAGACCCACGAAGATGGAGGAGTATTATTCGGGAGAATACCATACAAAATTGGAGCCAGCGATGGGTGACGACAATAAAAGGGGCTACCCTAAGGAAATACTTCCCTACCGTTGATTCCAGGCTAAAAGCCACATGGGTTGTCCCTGACTATTGGATCTCACAGTTCCTCACGGGGCATGGGGGTTTCCGAGCCAAGCTCGTAGAACATGGTAAAGACATTGATCCCCTATGCCCAACTTGTAGGGAACCGGAGACCGCTGAACACGTTTTACTGACCTGTACTGCCTATGAGACACTGAGAGCCAAGCTGCTGAGAGAGACAGGGCTCTACGCCCTGACTGCTACCGATCTACCTCAGCTGATGGTGAAGGAGAACTACCCGTTCTTCAAATCCTTTGTGTATGGGTGGAAGGAAGCAGTTGGCCAGGATCACTTCACCTTGGGACGGACAGCTGGAGCTGCTCCGGGAAGACCGCCGGACTGAGGAGAAGATAGAATAACACACCAAGAAACAGAAGAACACATCAGTGAACATAAGTACACACCAGTGAACAGAATAACACATCAGTGATTAAACTGCTATTTTATGCCACGTTGCGGCAGTGAGTTGATTCTCAGAATCTTCTCACTGCTGCAAATCCGTATTGCCTTAAGAGGCAAGGTAGGAAGAATAAATAAATAAATAAATAAATAATATAGGTAAGTGAAAGTAAAAAAATAAAAAGCCAATATATTTTTACTTTCACTTACCTATATATGAAATATATAGTAAGTGGAAGTATTGCGATCGTGAAAAAATTCGACTTCCGGTTTTCAACGGAAATACACGTTTTGGGGTCCCCTGAGTCGAAATGACCAAGTCCCGCGAAATGGTCTGTGTGTGTGTGTGTGTGTGTGTGTGTCTGTGTGTCTGTGTGTGAACAGACTAGCTCAAAAACTATAAACCGTGCGATCCTGAAATTGGGTATTTAGTGTAGGTATATGCTCGCGATGTGACAGCGTAAATTTCATCAAAATTACTTAAAGGGAGGGGGTACTTTACTTAATAACTTTTTAGGTTTTTTTCGATTTTCTCAAAAACGGCTCTAACGATTTTGATTAAACTGAGTATTTGATCTATTTATATGCCCGAGGTATGACCGTAAAAATTTCATCAAAATTGATCAACCGGAGGGGGGACTTTACTTAATAAATTTTGTATCATTTTCACGTGTTTTTTTTATTTACTCAATAACGGTTTTATCGATCTTGATCAAACTTGGTATTTGATGTATTTATATGCCCGAGATATGACTGTAAAAATTGTATCAAAATTGATCAGCCGGAGGGGGGACTTTACTTAATAAATTTTGTATCATTTTCACGTGTTTTTTTTTTTTACTCAAAAACGGTTTTATCGATCTTGATCAAACTTGGTATTTGATGTATTTATATGCCCGAGATATGATTGTAAAAATTTCATCAAAATTGATCTAAAGATGGGGGACTTTACTTAGTAAATTTTGTATCATTTTCACGTGTTTTTTTTATTTACTCAAAAACGGTTTTATCGATCTTGATCAAACTTGGTATTTGATGTATTTATATGCCCGAGATATGACTGTAAAAATTTCATCAAAATTGATCTACAAGAGGGGGGACTTTACTTGATAAATTTTGTATCATTTTCAGGGTTTTTTTTATTTACTCAATAACGGTTTTAACGATTTTGATCAAACTTGGTATTTGATGTATGTATATGCCAAAGATGTGATAGCCAACATTTCATCAAAATTGGTCAAACGGAGGGGGCACTTTATTTCATAATTTGTTTCCAATTTTTACCTTATTGATAGATTATCTCAAAAACGGCTTTAAAGATTTTTATCAAATTCGTCATGTTTAATGAAAATTAATTTTTATTTAATATCAGGTAAGCTTTATCATTATTAAAATGTTCTGAGGGGGCTTAAATGGGGAAGGGGCCTTTTTTGTTTTGCTATAAAGTACCTTTGTTTTAGTTTATATTGAGAAATTAACTGTCTCTCATCACGCCTAAAAATAAGAAATGGCTAAATATGATTTATGAAGAAAATCAAGTAAACATATACAGGAGAAAAAAAGATGAATATTTCGTCAACTCATAAAACACCTTGAGCTCATGCATGCGCCGAACGCCTTTAATGACAAACCAATGCGTTATAATTAAAGATGTTCTGTTCATTTGAGAAATGGCAATTAACAAAACGCATTAATTTCTAATCTAAGTAAGTTGGTAAGTGAAAGTTGTGTGTTGCACGCACGCACCAGATTATTTTTTTTTTTGGGGATGACCAAAGTTAAACTCCCCCCGGGTCCGTATTTGGGTTTAAGGAGCCACATATGATAATTTATTCCTCCCCCCCTACCTTATGAATTTATTTTTATAATTGTAAACTAATTATATCCTTTCATAGCGGCACAGGTTTTAAAACAAATCCTTTCATTACCTTAATACACTATAACATAACACACAATAAACAGAATATACTATTATCTGATGTTTTAAGTAGAGGAATTGAAGAGAAATTTATTATTTTTCATATTTGAAGAAAATAATATTAATGTTTGTGGGTCGTGGACACTATCAAAGCACAACAGCTCCTTCCACATGAACACGTGATTAAAAAAAATTACTAAAGAAAATATAAATGATTTATAATGAATAAAATAAAATATATAATATTTATTCGAGAATGGAGAAACCAACATAAACGGAATGGACTAACCCCCACTGAGCCAGAAGGTTAAGGAGAGAGGCTCAATTTTTTCCTGTTCGCTTAGACGCCTGCGCTACGTCACAACCGAAACATTCCTTTGGATGGGATTCCACCAGCTCATCGAAATGTGTTTGTGATTTTATTTTATTAGGTATTATTTTGTGTCCTCACAACAGAAAAATGTCATGAGGTTTTCCCTTGAATACGAAACGATGGAAATCAGTTACCGGAAATCAATGCAATATACATTTAAAGTATATTTTGGGTCTAACTCGATACGTTATGAACAACTCCTGAAAACTTTATGATCAGAACAATGGTAGCAGACAATATTGCACTCACATCGTTTAAACAGACGAAAACGGATTCAAATTTGTCCCTTTCTAATAAAATTGGAGTGGAAATTTCGATTAAGATGTAATAAAGTTCTTGAACCCCCCCCCCCCCCAACGATGATAATAAAACATACAATTCGATGTTAATAAGATAACAAAAATGGATGCATTATTCCCTATTTATCGGTTTCATCCCTATTAGCATACTTAACGTCAAAAAAGATGTTTTATCCTCTTAAACTTTTTTTTCCGAAGCATATTTATAAATATTATTTTATATTAAATCATTAAAAAAAAATATTGAAGATTTCAACGACTTAGTACTATTTCTGTATGTTGAATCATCATTTCAAGAGCCTTGAGTTTCCATGGTGACGGTTAGGAGGAAAACAGGTACAGCTTCTCCCGTCATAGAATCATTTTTTTATTCTTAAAACTATTCTTCGGCTTATTAACTTCCAGGCTGGAGTGTACGTGTTAGTCAAGAATTTGTATTGCCTAACCTTGAACAAAAATTCTTTATCACCTTGTATAAGAAGGGCTGGGATCTAAACAACCAAATATGTTATGTTTAGGGCATATTAACCCTAGGATGGCCATGGTTTTTTGGTATCTTAATTTGGCCAAGGGGGGGGGGCTCGGGGAGCCCGCACATTTTTATGACCCATTGGTGGCCAAGTTTTTACTCACCCTTCCTTACAAAATGTTATTGTTTGTTTGAGGGATGTCTCTATTTCATTTACATTCTTAAAATTGTTTATAATATGACTATTTTTTCTTTTAAGTAAAAAATAAAAAAATAATGTATCTATAGGCGAGCGCAAGCGACGGTGCTGCTTATTTCAGGAACTAGAGAAACGGGGATAGAAGCGGGGCCATTACCTGGGATTCATAGGGTTTTTTGGCGTTTTTAATTTATTTTTCCATAATTAAAACCCGAATGAGCAAAAAATTATTTGAAAAATGTCTAATAGGTATTGCTCGGTCCCTCAGTGTTCAATTAGAAAATCAAAAGACGTGTAATTCCATTTATTTCCAAAAAATAAAAAGCTTCTTAAAGGGTGGATTGTAAAATTAAGAATAGATAAGCCTGTTTCGAAACATATGACGATCTGTAGTCTTCATTTTAAAGAAAGTGACTATATTTATTCAGGTAAATATTAGTATTTGACATTTTATTATTCGAAAATGCTAGTTTTATGTAAATAACATTGGGACCATTGTTCCATTGTTAATCTTAATTGTTCCAAGTTTTCAATGCAATGCCTGAAAGTTTTGACATATAAATAAATAATATGACAAAGAAACTAAGCTGGCATGAAAATGACAGCTGCCATAACAATGATTGTATGAATAGGTAATTAATGTTATTACTAACCGAAAAACGTAGAGTAAAGTTACAATGATGTGCTTGCATTTCCCAGAACTACCAACTTTACACGAAAGTTGCTTATTAATATTAATAACTATGATTTCCACTTTTATTTGATGGGGCAGTCCTTTAAGATCGCTTGTTTGAAGGCACAAGGCTTGTAAAATGACTGTTTTTTTACTTATAGATATTATTCCACATGTAATTATGTGGTTTGCATCAAGGATAGCCTACCCTTCAATTAATGGTCTCTTAAAATCACCAATTATCTCTATCAAATCAACTACATCTATCCCCGTTCCTTCCGACATTTTGTAAAACTACTAGCGCACCCAATAGTCGATTGCGCTCGCCTATTTGCTTATCTTTCAAAATGTTTTTTTATTTTTTTTCATTCGCACCTGTCTGCATAAAGCTGACAATCAGCGAATGCGGTGGCCGGATGAGAAAACAATGACATGTCAGTCATAGGAAAGAAAAGTGCTCAGCAGCACCCCCTTCCTGGCTTGATTCAATTACTAGAACTGTTTAAGTAAGGAGATCTCTTATCCAACGCCTTTTTAATCTCCTCCTCGTATTTATTGGGACATCAGCTGTTGCCATGTCCATTATTAGGCGATTGTTATCTCCATGTAGGTTAGTGTGAAAACGTTTGTAGAGTGTCGCTGTGTACTGGTCAACTGTTGGCTGGTGGAGGTCCGTATGCAGGGTGTGGTTGGTCACGTACCAGGGTGCGTTGGTTATGAGTCGTAAAAGTTTTGATTGAAATCTTTGAATTTTATTTAAGTGTGTCTTTTTAGCTGTTCCATATATCTGTGATGAGTATGTCCATATTGGTTTAAGTAAGTATGAATATGTCTTTAATTTCTGTTTTAGTTTCAGTTTTGAAATTATTGAGAAGAGTGGATAAAGTAGTTTCAGTCTCTTTTTAAGCGTCGTATGTTTCATTGTAACATGAGGACCCAATGTCATCCTTCTGTCGAACGTAAGTCCCAGATAGTGTACTTGGTCTGTCTGCGGTATGAGGTTGTTGTCAATAAAAACGGGTGGGTAGGTACGTTTTCTTAGGGTAAATGTGATGTGTTTTGATTTATCATGATTCAGTCTAATTTTCCATTTTTTGAACCAGTCATGCAATATGTTTAGGTGATGTTGTAAAGTTAATGAAGCTTGTGTTGCGTCCTGATGTTTAAATATCAGAAGATAAGAGGCTATAAAGTAATTCTATTTTAAATATATTCTGACATATAAACAAATAAAAACCATTTCTACAATTTTTCATTTGTTGCACGCAATTATTTTTTTCGAATGTTTATAGTTCTTTTTTACAAGTTAGTTACAAAGCCCACAGATTTGCTTACTTGTTGATACATTTTTGTACTTCTGTCGTTTTGAGTTGGCTTCCTTTACACACATCACCAATTGCATATTTGTGATCGTTTGATCAGGTAACAGCAAATGTCCCGAAGTTTATAACCGCGTTCGGTGTCTCTTAAGTCCGCTGAGGTTCTGGCTCCTTTCTTGAATACAAGGCTTTATAAGTAAGTCAGCAAGCTCATAAAAAATTAATTTTCGTCTGTCCGACTTATTTTGGTTCGACGTATGCTGGCTCATTGTAAGCAATTTATATCCATTGAGCATGCGCACCACTCCTCATTTCTATATAATACAAAACAAATATATTTATATTCCTTTTATCCCAGGGTTCATAATCTGCAGTATTTTTCTGACAAATATAATTTTTTTCAAATTTTTAAAGACCATATTTAGGGAAATTTTGGCGTTTAAAAATCTTGAGGGCTCTAGGAATCCCCCCTTGGCCATCCTAGGGTTAACTACCTAATTGCATTATTTATTTGTTTAAACATACAAAAAAAAAAAAAATTAAAAGCCAAAATATTTGGGATACATGATTTTTCCCGAAACCTAACTAATGACTCCAGATAATTTTTTCAAACAGTTTAGAGTAGGAAGAAAACAGGAGGATAAAAATTTAGGCAATCTGAAGGTTGATTGGGTTTTATTATTGTAACACTTCTGTGGCTTAACAAATATTTATTGAACGAAGATGCCAACAAATTATAAGAACATACATATTCGAGCAGGTTACAAAAATTATAACTTTATAGCAAACAAATGATATGGCTTGAGCTTCACAGTCAAGACACAGACTAAGACTAATTGGCCCGGTCACTCGCTTTTTATATATAGTTGTAAATGAAACCTTCTAGAAGGTTCAAGGCCCCCGTGAAATCATCCAGGCCTTGAACTCCAGCAATCTAGTCCCAAAAACCTGCTCTGACGGTCCGCTCCAATCGCTGTTGCTTCCAACAAAAGGTTTGGGATCTTAAACCATATGTTTTTTTTTTTGTTTTTTTTTTATTTGACGATTAAACTTTACAATATCATAACTTCAGAATATTTCCACACAGCTGGAAAGTACGTTATTTTAAAAATAGAGTTGTAGATTATTTATTTAGAAAAAGGATTACTTTTCGAATAAGTTTTCCTGGACAGGATGGAGAGGCAGCAGTGGAAGGGGCAGATTTATATCCAATATAATGATTTTTCATGAATATTATTTGGGTCTTTTTCGTTTAATGCACAATTCGGTTATTAAAATAAGTAACTGTTATTAAAAAAAGTAACACGTGATATAATTACAACCTCCAAATCAGTAGAACATATGACTACATTTCTTAGTTTCGTTTAAAACCTCATAATGGCTATGTTCAGGTTATACGAAGATTTTAAAGATTTGGACCGAACCATTGCATTATTACAAGAAAAAGGCCTCATCCATAAAGAAAAACTATGCCGGAATGGACATTCTATGAAGTTGCGCAAGAGAGATGACCGGTACAGATGGCGGTGTCACAATGCAAGTTGTCTTTTGGAAGTAGGACTCAGGGAAGGTACGTGGTTCAACGGTTCAAAATATCCTCTGAATAATGCAATTCTTTTTATTTACGCATGGACCAAGAAATATACAACAACGTTATTTTGTAAAGACGAATTGAGTATGTCTGCAGAAACAGTAACAAATTGGAAAAATTATTCGAGGGAGGTTTGTGCTGATTCGCTACTTAAAAAACCTATCACAATAGGAGGAAATGGTATGACCGTCGAAATTGACGAGTCCTGTTTTACAAGAAGGAAACATAATGTCGGACTAATATATCCCAACCAATGGGTTTTTGGTGGTATTTGCAGGGAGACGAAACAATCTTTCCTATATTCAGTGCCCAACAGGAACAAAGATACTTTAATAGCGTGCATTAAAGAATGTATTCTTCCAGGAAGTATTATAATATCAGATTTATGGAAAGCTTATTCCACTATAGAAAGAATAGAAGGGTATGATTTTAAGCATTATACAGTCAACCATTCTGAAAATTTCGTTGATCCTTCAACTGGGGCGCACACACAGTCGATAGAATCGTTATAGGCTGCGGCCAAAAGAAGAAATAAAATAGAAGTTGGAACTAGAAGAACAATGTTGGATTCATATCTCTGTGAAATGTGGAGACAAAGGAATATGGGGAAAGACCTTTTTGAGGTTATATTGGAAGATATTGCTTCATTTTGGAAATTAGAATAAACCATATCATTTGTGTTAACAATTATAGTTACTTTATATTAATCACGTGTTACTTTTTTAATAACAGTTACTTTTTTTAATAACCAAATTGTGCATTAAACGAAAAAGACCCAATTATTTTTATAATTGTTGAATATTTCTATTATCAAGAGGTTGGCCTTGCCCGGGAATTTAACGCGGGTATCCGAATCACTTGTACGGTCCCACCAATCACATATCACGGCCAAATAACTCCATTCTCTTTACTGACCCCCTTTTCTCACCATTATAATAGAATAAATGCTTAACGAACCGAAGGCCCGATGCCGAAATCTCCAAAACCTCCATCAACCTCCCCCAGTCCAATCCCAAGTACACAAGATCAGTCCTTACCTAATCTTCCCACCTTCGCCAAGACCTACCCCTCGGACTTTTTCCTGTCGGCAAAACGTTTATCAATATTTTAGGTATTAGTTCGCATTCCCTTCATCAAAATAGGATAAAAATAGTAAAAAAATTATATATAAGTAGTAGGTAGATCGTTAAAAATGTTGTTCAAAGACCAAGACAATCTCTAATATAAATTTTTATTTTTATTTTGTATAATACAAGGAGCTTTCGGCGTCCTGCGCCATATTCATCTAAAATATAATGAACAAACAATTCGCTCTCAAACCCTCTCACCCAATACGTAAACTTCTCACAAAAACTAAAGACCCCACACCAATAGATAACCAAAGAAACCTAATATACAATATTCCTTGCAAAAACTGTGACAAATCATACATAGGCACAACTTCAACCGATCTCAAAACCAGAATCTATAACCACAAAAGCACACTCAAACCAAATTCAAAAACAGCCACATCATTATCTAACCACGCTAAACAAACCAGACACGAAATAGATTTTGATAACGTAAAAATTCTACATAAATCCACCTCCCGGCCAAAAAAAAAAAAATAATTGAATCCATATACATTGCAATAAATCAAGACAGTATATTAAATACTAAACAGGAAGCAGCCCACATCCCTAAGCACTATTCGCACATAATACATTACAATAGAACGCGCTCGCGTCGACCTTAAGCCAGTAGGCCCGCAGTACCCTTCATAGACGATGGGCCAGACGACACGGTGTTCAATATTGTTGAATTCCAATATGCACTGACGACCCTATTTCAGGGGAATTAAAGGGTAAGCATGCTATTGTTTTATCTTACCATATGGAGAATGACAAAACCATATTATGTTAACATTTTATTTTTATAAATCTTTTAATACTGTTTTTGAATGTTTGTTCATTATATTTTAGATGAATATGGCGCAGGACGCCGAAAGCTCCTTGTATTATACATGTAAGTAGGATTTCAAATGACGGGAATTAATGTTCTTGTTCTGAAAGAGTTTATTTGAATAAGAAACAGAATAAACAATATAACAAAATAAACAACAATAAAAGATAAACATACCTGAAAGAATAATTAATTTACAACGTTATTTGCCTACTAACAATAAACTAATACAGTCTTTAAAAGTCTAATTAAATAACCTCAAATAGATTAAACAAAACATATGGTATCAGAACATATGGTGAGAGTATAATTTACATCTCCCCTTCCCGGGGCGCTTTTTCGGAAGAATAAAGCGACAACTTGCTACAATGAAAATAATTTGCTTCTTTCTTTCTTTTGCCACAATCAACTTCGTAGAATGATGAAGAAATCTTCCTCAAAATGCGAAAAGGTCCTACTCGAACTCTATCGGTCTTCTTCCTATTGAGTCTGCTACCGTTCTCTATGTAGACAAGATCACCAACTTGGAATTCATGAAAAACACGATTTTTATCAATCCTTTTCTTGTTGACCTGAAAACTACGGCTAGAATTTATGAAAGCCCTTTTCCTATCTTCAGTCAAATCCCTCGTAACTTCTGGCCCGATTGGGCAAATAGTTGACTGTTTTCCATAAAGCAGATAAGCTGGTTCAAATTTCGTGGAGCTTTGAATCGTGCGATTATAGTCCTGGATGCATTCCTCTGCTATGGTCGACCGAGCTCGTTTATCCCCTCCATTGATTTTGCATCTGATTCTGTTAACGAGTGTCTGATTCAAACGCTCATTGAGACCATTCGAACACGGACAATCAATTGCGGTAAACACTAACTGTATACCCATTTGCTTAAGATACTTTTTAAGAACTTTAGAGTTTATACCTGTGTACTGATCCGCCAAAATTAACTTGATATTGTTTGTTTTAGCAATAGGAGCAATTAGATTTACAAAGTCTTTTGAACATTGACCTTTCGTAGTTGAAATCCAAGCGTATCGGCTAAAGTAGTCAACCAAAATATGCATATAATTCTTAGAGCTTCTGTTACCAGCAAAACCTCCAACAGAATCAATTGACATTATTTCGTATGGAGCGGTAGCCGGACCCAGTCGTGACATAAGTCCTATAGTCCTGCCCCTGCGGGTTTTATTTTCCCTGCAAATTGAACACCGTTTACAGAAATCACTTATCAGTTTGTCCAAATTCTTAAAGTAATAAAAAGGTCTAATTTTATCTCTTAATTGTGCTACCCCGATATGACCGTAATAGTCATGGACTTTGCTGATTAATTTCAAACCAAATGTAGCAGATACAAATATTCTGGCTCTCTCTCCTATTATTTTGTAAATAATGTCGTGACGTGTTTCCGTGTTCTTCGCTGAAGTTAGTTTATCAGCATTATTCTTTTGGTCTAGTATAATTTCTTGTAGTTCTATTAAATTCACAACCTGAATAGCATCCTCATTCTCAAAGTACTCTAGAACTGGTTGCCTGGATAGCAGATCAGCTAAAATATTGTCTTTGCCTTTTTTGTAAATTATTTTAAAATTGAATTGAGAGAGGTAATGCACTAATTCACCTAATGTTTCATCCGTGCGAGCCTTAGTTTTTAAATTTTCTAGGGGTTTATGATCACTACAAACATAGAATGGTCTACCAATAAGATAGTACTGCCAATATTTTATGGCATCTTTAATCGCCTTGCACTCGAGATGAATAATATCCATTTTTTTTTCTCTTGCCGATAGCTTTCTGGAAAAATAGGCGACTGGATGTAATATTCCATCAAGTTGAGGCTGCTTCAAACAAGCCCCGATGCCATTATAACTGGCGTCAGTTTCAATATATACATCCTTATTCAAGTCGTATATAGATAGTATTGGGGAAGAACACAGATAATCTTTAATTAAATTAAAACTCTTTTCGCAGTCATCCGACCACTGAAATTTAACATTCTTCCGTAATAGCCGGTGTAATGGTTCAAATTTTTGCGCACTGTTTTCAATATATTTCAAATAAAAATTTATAGAACCTAATACACTGCGAACACCTGACTTATCTGTTGGTCTCTTCAGATTTTTTATTGCAGTCAAATTTTCTTGTGCCGGTGATATTTTATTTTCTTGAAGCAAATTTGCATTTTTCTAATTTCAGTTTGTAACCTTCGCCTCCAATGACTTGTAAAAATGTTTCAAGATGATGAATATGGTCAGACCAGGTCTTTGAAAATATCAAAATGTCATCAATATAATTAATGCAGAAGTCGTCTAAATTATTCCTTCTTAACGTGCTTGACAGAATACGTTGAAAAATAGCAGGGGCATTTTTATAGCCGAAAGGAAGAACTTTCCACTTAAATTTTCCATATTTTGTAATAAAAGATGTTTTTTCTCGGTCTGATTTTTTTAACGGAATACTCCAAAAAGCAGAATTTACATCTACTGCTGTAAAATATTTGCAGTTGGATATTTTATCAATTACGTCATTGATTGTAGGGAAGGGAAAGCATTCAGGTACTACAAGTTTGTTTAAATTTCGAAAATCTATACATAGTCTTGACTTACGTCCATCATCTTTCTTATAAGCTAGGGTTACCGGTGAAGCAAATGGTGAATCAGACTCCTCTATCAGATCTGACTGCAACAATTGCTTAATCTGCGATCTAATTTCTATTTCATCTGGAATAGAACATTTGTATGCCCTAGATGTTACATATTCATCTCTAATTAATTTAATTTCTGCTTTTCCTGACTTCACTCTTCCAACATCAAATTTATCAGAAGCAAAAACATGCTGATATTTGCCTAGCAATTCTAAAATTTCTATCCTTTTTTCTCTTTCCTTAATATGATCCAATTTTGCTTGAATGATAGTGCCATTCGTTAAATTAATCAAATTGAAATCCTGATCAAGATGAGCAGGAAGGAATTTCTCCGAAATGTTTTCTACATCTTGTGAATCTTTCTTCTTTGAAAAATCTTCTAAAGCTTCTAAATCAGTCATCTTTAAATCATCTAAAATTGGCATCTTTGAATCATCTATTAAATTATCTATCTTTAATGCTTGTGAAACATCTGTAAAATTTACTTCTAAATAATCTGAAACAGGCATATCATCTATTTTTGTAACTTGTTCATCTCCAGTGCGTTGCAAAATTTTTAAGTTCTCATCTTGTATCAGCTTAAACTTGGTAATGGCATCAAGACCTAACAGTAAATCATATGAAAACTCATTGTTTTTTATCACATAAGTGTTAAGAACGTTTTTAATATTTCCAATTTTTAAGGTAATGTTTGCCCGGGCCGAACTAAAGTTGAATCCATTGATCAATTTAAAAGCACTGTCATGCTTTATGAGGCTTGATTTTAAAAGGTTAACAAGTCTTTGACTTATAAGGCTTATATTGCTCCCACTGTCATAAACTGCCTTTATCTTCATCTTATCATCCACTAGGACACTTATTTTGATCAAAGGGTTCAACTTCTCCGGGCCTTTTAGTTTAAAGATTTGTTTTCGGTATTTACGTTCATCACCTCTGCTACTTCACGTGTATTGGTATCACCTTCATGAAAGTTTACCTGTTTCGATTTGGAGGCGTACATGGATTTGTTTCTACATTCTTTTGAAAGATGAAACCGGTTTGGCCATCCAAGTGATTCACACATGAAACATGGTTTTCTTAGTTCATTATTCTTATTTCTAGACTTATCTAAAAATTTATCAACATATGGTTGGTTAGAAGTCTGGAATCCCTTTTTGTTAGAAAATGAATCATCTAGTTTTCTGAGTTCAGTAAACAGACGTTCCGTATCGGTGATCTCTTCTCGATCAAGCTCATTTTGCACTTCTATTGGTAGACCAACTACAATCATGTTTATTCTTGATAAAACGGTTCCATTACTTTCAGCTTCTAGACATAATCGTTCTTTGGTTAAAGCATAATCCACAAGTGATCCTCCCAAATATTTGTAGGAATAAGCTTTCCTAATTTTTGTCCAGCCTTTATCGACAAATACTGTCAAGAAGGAGTTTTTCCAAGCAGACCAATTTATGAGTCCAATTTTCTTTAAATTTGACTCATACCAATCTTTTGATGGACCATCAACAAAAAACCTAAGAGCTTCTATTATTTTTACCTCACTGTTTACTTTATGCCTCGAACACTCACTTAAAAATCTATCTAACCTAACTAACATTCTGTAGGGTTTTGATTTTTCCCTAACTTTTCTAAAACAAACTTTTTTTCTATGTCATGCATATTCACTTCCTCATTCAAACCTAACCTTTTCTCCAGCTCTTTCACTCTTTTCATTAAAAAATTTTCCTCTTCAGAATTTTGAAAAACTGGGGTAGTATGAGGAAGCAAATTTTCTTCTAAGAGAATTCCCTTATAACTAAGGTTGTCATCTTCATCAAAATATTCTTTTTTTAAATTCGCATCAATCTTTAGTCCTATCTTACGAAACCCATTAATGGGTTTTATTGCAGCAATAGCTCTAGAAATAGTTGGCTTATTGTACAATACCTTATGGTCTTTTAAATTCTTGTACTCCTTCGGTAACTTGCACCACACTTCCTTGTCCTCTGATAAACCTACTATAATGAACTCTGTTTCGGTTGTCTTAACAATATGTACAAACAATCTGGCATCCTCTTTATTCATGATCCCTTTTGTGGAATAACCTTGTAAATTAATTTGTAAGTAGGATTTCAAATGACGAGAATTAATGTTCTTGTTCTGAAAGAATTTATTTGAATAAGAAACAGAATAAACAATATAACAAAATAAACAACAATAAAAGATAAACATACCTGAAAGAATAATTAATTTACAACGTTATTTGCCTACTAACAATAAACTAATACAGTCTTTAAAAGTCTAATTAAATAACCTCAAATAGATTAAACAAAACATATGGTATCAGAACATATGGTGGGAGTATAATTTACATACAAAATAAAAATAAAAATTTATATTAGAGATCGTCTTGGTGGATATACTTTGAACAAAATTTGTATATATAAATATCTGTTTTAGAACCTCTCTCTCTGTATATATGTTAAGTTTTTATCAAAACTTGAAGAATTTTTATATTATAAAAATTTGGTTTTATGTTTGTAGCTTTCCAAGAAGATTATGGTTTTACTTTTGATATTTAAACACGCTAATTTTTCGTTAATTATTCATTTCTAAATGATTAAACACCCTAAACATTCTAATTTACTAAGTTTTATCATGTACTTACAACGTGGTTTGCTATTTTCTTTTCCCGTGATGTTTTTCTTATAATAACACTTGTGTCATCTATTCACACCACCCAGATCATGTTTCCATAGTTTTCTCACTATAACTCGCTTTATTTGGGGGAATTTAAGCATTCTTCACTCTTTATGGTTATCCTCCCGACAGGTTATTCTTTCACGTTCAAGCACAGAGCAGTCGCTAAGATTTTTTCTCCATTTATTTTTTTTTCCCGTTTTAATCACTTTTAACTATTTACTTATGTTCAACAAACTCTAAAACTACTTCTAATCACCAGTTATTATTTCTGCCGTGCTTATAATTATCATTTTTCTTCATTTTAAAGATTGTGTTTTTTAGGTTTTCCGAAGTTTTCGCGTATTGCCACGCAATACCAGCGCCTAATCCCTAGGCCCTATATAAGCTCCGGCAGATAAGTCCCGTCGTCTCTCTCCAGAGACCACACGTCTCTCTTTTGCGTTTTCCTTGCCAGCTTGCAGACGTCTCCTTGCGGTCGCCCTTTGTCGGCCCACCGCCATCTTGGCTACACATTAGCACTTCCGAGGCCGTTTACTTCCGAGGGCAGGAAATCTTCCATGGGCAACCAAGATACCAGATGAGACTGTTGTGTCCAAGCTGCGGAAACCTTCCTGTCTACTCTGCACCATCTGCCAGCCTGCAGGCGAACTCATTTCGCAGTCAGGATCATCACAGCGTGTACCACCTTGTACTGGCATCATTCTGCGTAAATATATCAACAGACAATGTTTCTTATTTAACTAAATTGTGTATTTCTTTAATTAGCTGGCCAGCTATTTTTTATTGTAACTTAGCTATTATCACATATATCTCTCAGAATATAAGTATGACTCTTGTATTTAGTTCTATCTTTAGTTGTCATCACATCAAATTTTATTTTAAAAGCTTAATTCTCTGTATATATTTCATGCCAAATTCTGAGCTGAACTGGGGAACCCTGCAGTGCTGGCAGATAGCTGCGAAGCGAAACACGTTAGCCAGAAAACGTTCAGCAGTTTGCACCTCCCAGTGCAGGACACAACATCTCCCGCTGTCTTCCGTTAATCGTCAGGGGTGCAGTACTCAACTTCCGGCTAACTGTCAGGTGAGTGCCAGTTTTCTTAACCCTAGGTTAAGTCACACCTCCCCAAGGCTCTGTCTCACGTTTGGTCTCATTACAGTTCTCAACAGTGTTGGGTTCTCCCTCAGTTCTGATCGATACACTACTGGCTTAGTTGCAGAGATTTGTGATCACTGTGAGACAGCGGCAGAAGAAGAGCCACACATTTTTTGTTTAGATTTTATTCTTTTTTGTAATAAACAGCAGGTTATTTTTTGTTTACTTTTGGTTCTTCTTATTACCCCAAAACCCAACACTATATATATATATATATATATATATATATATATATATATATATATATGCCTAACTATATATTTAAATATACATATACACAACGAGACGCCCCAAATGTCCATAATTTTGTCCTAGAGATTCTAAAACTTATAGCACTTCTAAAACTTATAGGCTTGCATCTTCCACATATTCATACATATTCATATATATATATATATATATATATATATATATATATATATATATATATATATATATCTAACTATATATTTAAATATACATATACACGAGACGCCCCAAATGTCCATAATTTTGTCCTAGAGATTCTAAAACTTATAGAAACCCAACCATCGCAAATGACTTCCAATACAGTGCTAATGAATGTGAAACATTACTGAAAAGGTGTTTGTTATACGCCGAGTTTTTAGAAACAGGACACCAAAATGCATTCATTTTTGGTAAGCGATTCTATTTCTGTCACAAAAGAGTTCGACCGGTCCTGGCTTGCATCTTCCACAATTTTTTAAAACTAGTAGGTACTATATAGGAGATATTTACAGATTGAATCTGATGTTGAAAAATGAAGTGGAAACCTGCAATAGGAATAAAATTTATTTTTTACTAAGTTAAAATGAATGTCACCTATAAAGGCAATGGCATTACAACACAGAGTGGGATTTTAAACGTTTGCGTGATAACACAGCCTTGACCGCTCTATCGTTATTTAATCTTGCAACTGGGGATCGTCAATGATAGCGGGAGGTGATTTATTTATATATCATATTCTTATATAAGAAAATATTATTTGATAAAATAAAAATAAAGGTGGTATAGGGTAAATTGTCAATTTATAGAAAATAATAAAATCTTTACCACTAAAACTCATGGAGAGCAATGGATTCAGAATTTAAAAAGCAAGTACTGTTCCTTTGCCATCGGTAGTAAAAAGTGGTGATTGAGAAAAATCACGTTCAACCGCCTGATTTGGTCCTTATTTAATTGAAAGTTGCACTTTAAAAAGGATGGGTGTGCTCCACCCCATGCTTAATTCAAGTAAATTCTGGCAGCTTTGAAAAGTAACTACCATTTCAAGACTCGGACGCGGAACCATGAGAGAGTAGTTTTTCGTTCCTCCCATGCCTCCCCTTTTAGGCTATACGGGGTTTCCCGGGCCAGAGGAGAGGGTGGGGGATTAATACCGAGTACTATAAAATGTCCCTTGGATCCGGATTTTGAAATTGTTACCTTCGGGTTCCCAAGGTATGATAGATCATACGTTGCCATGGGCAACGCGTTTTTCTGACGCGTTTGCCCATCCCGCCACCTAAAGATAAAAATCTGGTGCGATGCGCGCAACACACAACATTCACTTACCAACTTACTTAGATTAGATATCGTCGTGTTTTGTAAATGTCAGTCCTCAAAGTCACACATTTTTCCACATTCATTTACTGCACTCAATCCAATTTTCATTCACTTCAATTCAAGTACACTCAATTTTTTTATTATTAAAAGTGCTATTTCGGCAATGCAAGCATAATGCTCCAATTCATATGATTTTATAATTCTCTATGTAGTTGTTTAAAACTTCATTTAGTTACCATAAAACAAATAATTTCCATTAAATGAACAGAACGTCTTTAATTATAAACAATCGTCTGTCACTGAAGGCATACTGTTCATGGGTGGGCTCAACGTGTTTTATGGAATATTTTTCTTTTTTTCTCCTGCATATGTTTTCTTAATTTTTTTCTATATTTCATATTTAACCATTTTTTATTTTCATGCGAAATGGGAGACAGATAATTTCTCCATAAAAACAAAAACAAAGGTACTTTATAGGAAAAAAAAAGACCTCTATATATTCCCCATGTAAGCCACCTCAGAGCGTTTTAATAATGATAAAACTTTCCTGATATTAAAGAATACTTGATTCTCATTAAACATGAGTTTAATTAAAATCGTGAAAGCCATTTTTGAGATAATCGAGGAAAAAAACTAAAATGGGAAACTGGGTTATGAAATAAAGTGCCCCCTCCGTTTGATCAATTTTGATGAAATTTTTACTACCATATCGGGGGCATATACATTCATTAAATACCCAGTTTTATTAAAATCGTTTGAGCTATTTTGAGAAAATCAAAAAAAAAAAAAAATAAATAAAAAATTATTAAAGAAAGTGCCCCCTCCATTTAACCAATTTTGACGAATCTTTTGCTTTCAGATCGCGGGCATATGTATACATCAACTATCCAATTTCAGGTCCGTACGGTCGGACCGTACGGTAGGACGGCTAGTCTGTTCACATACACACACACACAGACCATTTTGCGGGACTTGGTTGTTTTACTCAGGGGGCCCCAAAACGTGTATTTCTTTTGAAAACCGGAAGTCGAAATTTTTCACGATCGCAATACTTTCCCTTACTATATATTTCATATATAGGTAAATGAATTGAGTAACCTCCTCTAATAGTGAGGGTAAATGAGGTAAATGAGGGTGGCGGGATGGCCGAGTGAGCAAACGCGTTAAAAAAATACGCGTTGCCACGAAAACCAGACATAACATTGAGAACCAGAAAAATTTCAAGTTCGAAACCCGGAGCCAGGTGAAATTTAATAATACTCGGCATTAATGTCCCCTGGCCCGGGAAACTCCGTATAGCCTAAACGGCGAGGAAGGGGAGGACCCAAAAAAAAAATATATATATACATATATATATATAGGTAAATGAAAGTGAAAAAATGGCTTGGGTCGATGAGGCAATCTTCCTATGGCAATTTATATCCTTTCCACCGATGGCGTCTGGTCTCTCGGGTTCAAGGTCGGTGACAAACTGGTCTAGGTCCAAGCATTATGGCAGCTCACAGTTAGAAGGCCCCGAGGCCTATATTTTTTTTCCATGAAGCAGACCGTCCTTGTACCAAACCTCCGATCGACTGCTGACATCCTAGAAAACCACACCGCGATTCTTTGAGTCCAGACATATACAATTTGTATACAGTACCATCTATATTGTTAGTTTTTAAAATTTTATTTTCACTTAGGTGTCATGTAGCCTTTCGCTTCAAAAGCGTTGGGTTTCCCCGTCATAAACCATTGAAGTCGGCAAAATAACCCCCTACCACTACCTCTCACCTTTTTTTACCCTCAGTCTATGTATTACTCAGGAATCAGAAGGTAAATATCAGAGTTTATTTTATCTTGCTAACCAGCTACTTATTTAAATATTCATGTATATTGCTTACTATCTTTTATATAATTGTCAGTTTTGTGAAGTATTCATTTAATTGTCATCCAGCATAGATACTCATATATTTGTTTTGTTTTAGCCCTAATGAAGATCCACAAGTGGGATCGAAACGTTGGCTTTTCAAAATAAAATTTTTTTCAATTGAAAATCCTGACTCAACCTATCAACCTAATATAAAGAATAACAGTTGACTATTTCTCACCTCTAAACTTTTCATTATAATTACTTACCCATCTGTGTTGACTATCAGAGAACTTGTTTCCAGCTGTATCTTTTTTTTATTTTTATAATATAATATCCTCTAGATTTTCTTAATTTTTTATTTTACATAATCTAAAATTAAGCTTGAGTATTATTTTATTGTGTATATTAGAGCCACCAACATTACATAGCAGCACTAGCGTTCAGAAATTGATTTTTCTATAATACAATATATTATTTCAAAATTTTTGCAAATATATTTTTCTACTGTGTTTCCTAAATTAAATCCACAATGTAGATACTAATGTATAATGAACCAGCCTCTTTGTTCTTTCTTGTTTCTAATTAAATATATTTTAAAAAATATTAACATCTAATTTTATGTTCATAATACAGAGATTGTTTAGTTGCTTTTTTTTAATCTCTTGAATAATGCCTATCTACATAGTTTTTGAAAGGCATAAGATCACTTATATTGTGGTGGATTTGTTCTTCGTGAATTATTACATTACAATGTTTTATCTTTATTTCAACCATAGGTAAAGTAACCTCTTTTTTCATTTATTCATCTTCAATTGTTAAATTAATATACAATATTAATTTATTGAATACATTTTTTAAACTAATTTTTCTTTAACTCATGACTAGAGATTTTAGAACCTTGTTAATAGCAACATAGCGTGAAGCAGGCATTTTTGATTATCCTCCAAGCTTTTAATATTCTCTGTGGAAGGTAAGCTGACCATATGAGGAAATTAAGATTAAACATACATTATAGAGTATTTCTAAAGAGCCATGGTTATTATTTTTAGTTAAAACAGATCCTTCTTATTATAAAAAAACAGGACATAGGTTTGAAAAATAGGGATCATCGATGGTGTAGAGGCTAGCATAGCAGCTCGCAGCTTAACAGTCCGACATGCAACCTCATGATTTTTTAAAGCTCTGAATGGTTTCTGTACAAACTAAGCTGATCTTTTAAAAAAAATATGATTAAACTTGCATTACAGAGTATTTGTTGTGGGCCAAGGTTATTATTCTATAAAATAGAACTTTCTTATTATTTAAAAACAGGAGATAGGTATCATGAAAAATATGTATGGGTCATCTGCGGTGCAGTGGCTAGCATAGCAGCTTACAATTCTAAAGGGCGCGGGTTAACAGCCCGACATGCGACCTCATGATTTTTTAAATAGAGTAAAATAATCCTAGGCCATACTTTATAGTAGATGCAATATGACGGTCTTGAGCCTGTACGATGTTAGGTACTATATAGTTAAAGATCTCTATCCTATTTATACATGGATAGGCAAAATTTAGAACTCCAACTGTACCATCGTCGAATCAGCCATAGTAGCATTTAGTGATGTTAAATAATAAACAAATGTGTATTATTCGGAAGAAGACTGCTGACATTTCACTTATTTGAAAGAAGATTGCCTCAATAGAAAATTTCCTTTTGGGCTTAAAATACTTCAAATCACATTATTTTCTTTGAGAACAATTCATTTTTTTTTTTTTATCCATAATTTAACCGAGCAATCAAGGCACTTTTTCATGTAGTTGAATGTTTGTATTCTCTTGTGAAATTTCAGTTTTTTGGATTATGGCAGTCTTCTTCCAAACAAGTGATCTATTGATCGAACATCAGGGGAAGCACTAAAACACTAGAGGAATCGTTTACCCACTACTCACTCTTTTTTAACAGTTTCTCATACAGCTTTACAGTTCAATTTATTAAATTAAATCACAGTTTTTATTCAAATGGTCAACGACCAAGAGTATTTTGTATTTGTTGTTGCAATTAAGGCACCCTTCCATATAGTTAAGTGTTTGTATTCTCCTGTCAATTTTCAGTTTTTTTGGATTACTTCAAAACAAGTGATATATTGATCAAACATAGGCTATTGCTTAATCCTTTCTCCTTGTTCTTTCTGATTTCCTCTATAATTTCATCTACTGTAGATGACGTGAGTTTAATTCACTATCTAGTTATATAACAAATAATTTACTTATTGATATCCAGAATAACTGTATATCACTGTCCGGCTGTTCGCTATCAGGGAAATCCCTTAAAGGCTAGAGGAATGGTTTACCCACTCCTCACTCCTTTTCAACAGTTTTTCATATAACTTTACAGTTCAATGTTTTAAATTAAATCACAGTTTTTAATCAAATGGTCAACACCCAAGAGTATTTTGTATATGATGTTTAAAGGGATAATAAATAAAATAATATTAATATGTAAATAGATATTCATACTTTAAAAGTTTATGATAGGGTAAACCATACAGTTATTGGCACCCCAACTTTAATTTAAAGAAATAGGTAAACAAGTCCTAATTTTATTACAAGATATACATGAGTCTAATGTTTGAAGGGTCCTCTAAGTCATCTAATGAAGTAAGACTTTAACAAACTAACCATAGGGAAGATTTCACAATTAAATCCACAGGGTGCCAATAACTAGATTTGGCACGATTAACAATAAATATTGCCATATTGTAAAACTATTGAACTTTTGACCCAAAAAAACCTCTTGAGTCTTTGTAAGGATAGATAAAGAGGAGTTATAGGAAGTTTCAATAAGATCCCTTCATAAGAAGTTTTTTTTTTTAATGTCACCACTGAAATTTAGTCTTAAGGGTGCCAATCGCTATATGGTTTACCCTACAAACTTTCTTGTCCTAAAATTTGTTTATTGAAAATTACAATTCTTTACACTCCTTGACGAGATCCATCTGTTTTGAAAACCCAGTCAGTGCAGACCTGATTTTCTCCTCGGTTCTCTTCATTTCCTCCTCTTTTACGAGATTATCGAATTCTTCTTTTGTTTTTGTCTTATATTCGTTCTTTATTTCATTCATAGCTGAATCAATAGACACGTTGATATCCTTGAAGGTGCTGGAAATATGTTTGGTAACACATATCATTTGTTCCGGTGATGTTGCCTTCGTCAGCGCTTCCTTTGTTGCAGACTTCCATTGAGACATATATTCCTGCCTAATCTTTGCACTGACGTCATGGAGAAGATCATGCCATTCTTGTTTGGTCATTGCATTGCCCTGAGACATTAAATTAATAAAATGATCATCATAAATAAGATTATTATTTCAAAAAAAGTTGGGTAACTTTTTTTCACATATCATTTAAGAATTTCTTCTATTCATACCTCACTCTCCGTAATAAAGGTTCATAAAGCTACTATAAGGCAATTTTCGGAAACTGTAGAACTATATATTTTTACTTTCACTTACCTATGTATGAAATAAATAGCAAGGGAAAATATTGGGATCATGAAAACTTTCGACTTCCGGTTTTCAACGGGAATACACGTTTTGGGGTACCCTGACAACAACAACCAAGTCCCGCGTAATTGTCTCTGTGTTTGTGTGTGTGTAAATAGACTAACTCAAAAACTATAAACCGTACAAACCTGAAATTCGGTATTTGGTGTATGTATGGGCACGCGATGTGACAGCAAAAATTTCACCAAAATGGGTAAACGGAGAGGGTACTTTATGTAAAGAATTTTGTCTAATTTTTACGTTATTTTTTATATTTACTTAAAAACGGCTTTAACGATTTTGATCAAACTGAATATTTGATGTATTTATATGTCTGCAACGTGATAGCTAAAATTTCACCAAAATTGGTCAAATGGAGGGTGCACTTTATTTAGTAAATTTGTCTCATTTTCAGGTGTTTCTTTTTATTTACTCAAAAACAGTTGTAACAATTTCGATCAAACTGGGTATTTGATGTATTTATATGTCCGCGACGGGATAGCTAAAATTGGTCAAACGGAGGCGGCACTTTATATAATAAATTTTGTCTCATTTTTAAATGCCTTCAGGATCTATTTACAAAAAGCAACTTGCAGTGAATAACTAACAACCAGTAAAGAAAACTCGACTCTTGTCTAAATTAGGTCCCTCAAAAAAAAAAAAAAAAAATATATATATATATATATATATATATATATATACCAATAATAAATCGAAAAGTACTTGTAGATTTTTAATCTAAGTATGTTTGTAAGTGAAAGTTGTGTGTTGCGGGCATAGCACCAGATTTTTTAAATTGAGGTTTATATAGCTGATGTATAGTTTAGAGGGTCACTCTTATTGTTATGTTAGATAGAAACATCTTGATATGTAAAACAGGAGTTAGATATTAAAAAAAAAAAAAATTGTTGTATTTCGGAGGAAAAAAATTAACTCTAAGTATGTACTGAAGAGGATTGGTCCCATTAAAATTCCTCAAATAAAATAATTTTTATTTAAGATTACAATTTGATACAGCTATTCATCTGCTCTATTCTTTCTGGAAACCAACTTAGAGCAGGCCTTATTTTTCCCTCAATCCTATTCATTTCTTCTTCTTTAACGAGACTTTCCAACTCCTCTTCTGTTTTCGTCTGATATTCTTTCTTTATTTCTATCAAAGCTTTAGTAACAGCCACATTGATATCCTTGAAGGTGCTGGAAATATGTTTATTCACACAAATCGTCTGTTCGGGGGGTGTTGCCTTCAACAGAGTATCCTTCGTTGCAGACTTCCATTGATTGATATATTCCAGCCTGATCTTTGTACTGACATCATGGAGAACTTTAAACGATTCTTCTTTGGTCAATGTATCACCCTGTGAGATTAAATTAAAAAATTTAATGTTTCAGAGAAAAATTATGATCAGAAGATATACCAAAGAAAAAAAATTAAAAAAAAAAAATAAGAAGAAAAGGAGAAAATGCATGTTATTTCTCGTTTACACAGATCTGCAATTAATAAAAGCTTACAAAACTATTTTAGGGGCAATATTGGGTATTTTTTTTTTAATTTTACTCTATTTAACTAACAATGAATATAATTTTTTTGTCTGGCTTAATTTTGCTTTTGTTTTCTTTGACACAATTAGCCCCAGTGTGATCCCTCTGAAAGAAGCCAAAGAGAATGCTATTCCTAGTTATGGGGAGGCTCCTGGCAACCTATTTTTTTTTCTTTTCTTTTTTCCTCGGCATTAATTCCACCCCCTTTCCCCTGGCCCGGGAAACCCTGTATAGCAAAGCCGGGGAGGACAAAAAAAATAAAGTTAAATGAGAACGAAAATTGCTTACAATTTTATTGAAATCGGATTAACCGATAACAACTTAATATCATCCCCCCTAATTACCTATCCGAAATAATTTTAACGAGTAATTAATCTGATTATGTTCCTATTTGAATGAACTTAGCTCATACTCTTATATTCCTAGCAGAACAAACAATTTTTTCTAATTTCGTGAAAATAGAACAAATCGGGTATAAAATCATAACCTAACATATGGGGAAATAAATTAAGATATTATAGTAAACATATTTCTAACCTCAACACGTTTTTTTGGAACGGAAAAATTGCATTGCGCATGCGTCTGACCTTTTCTGAACGTAATAAATCGCGTTGGAATAGTCATAAGAAAAGCAATTAAGGAGGATGGGGGGGGGGATTACCCCAGGTAATACAATTTCCTTCCGACGTTAACATAAAAAAACTCAGCATAGCCTTCTTACTATTTCTGTTGGATACACAAGAAAATACGAATGAATATTTATACTAAACTAACTGGAATTTATTTAAATACAATGAGAACTCATAAAGGAAAAAATCTGGTGCGATGCGCGCAACACAAAACGTTCACTTACCAACTTACTATGATTAGAAATTGAGGTATATTGTTAAGTGCCATTTCTCAAAGTCAAACATTTTTCCACATTCAATTACTTATTACTTTCACTTACCTATATATGAAATATATAGTAAGTGGAAGTATTGCGATCGTGAAAATTTTCGACTTCCGGTTTTCAACGGAAATACACGTTTTGGGATCCCCTGAGTCAAAATAACCAAGTCCCGCGAAATGGTCTGTGTGTGTGTCTGTGTGTCTGTGTGTGTGTGTGAGGGTGAACAGACTAGCTCAAAAACTATAAATCGTGCAAACCTGAAATTGGGTATTTAGAGTATGTATAAGCCCGCTATGTGACAGCAAAAATTTCATCAAATTTGCTCAAAGGGAGGGGGTACTTTATTTAATAACTTTTTAAGTTTTTTTCGATTTTCTCAAAAACGGCTCTAACGATTTTGATTAAACTGAGTATTTGATCTATTTATATGCCTGTAATATGACTGTGAAAATTTCATCAAAATTGATCAACCGGAGGGGGGACTTTACTTAATAAATTTTGTATCATTTTCACATGTTTTTTTATTTACTCAAAAACGGTTTTAACGATTTTGATCAAACTTGGTATTTGATGTATTTATATACCCGAGATATGACTGTAAAAATTTCATCAAAATTGATCTACGGGAGGGGGGACTTTACTCAATAAATTTTGTATAATTTTCACGGGTTTTTTTTATTTACTCAAAAACGGCTTTAACGATTAACAAAAATAAGATATGAATGTTGAAAAATTTGTGACTTTGGGAAATGATATTTAGCAAAACACGTCAATTTCTAATCAAAGTAAGTTGGTAAGTGAAAGTTGTGTGTTGCGCGCACGCACCAGTTTTTATTTGTTTGTATTTGCTCTTTAAAGTACACTATTTTGCTGGCTCAACGTGTTTTATGAGTAGACGGAATATTTGTTTTTTCTCCTGTATATGTCGACTTGATTTTTTTTCACATTTCATATTGTTAGGCGAAACGAGAGAGAGATAATTTCTCCATATAAACAAAACCATAGGTACCATATAAACAGGCTTTTTGTTTCCTATTTAAGCCCCCTCAGAACATTTTAATGATAATAAAGCTTACCTGATATCAAAAAATACTAATGATGAGTTTAATCAAAATCGTTAAAGCTATCTTTGAGAAAATCGAAAAAAACGTAAAAATGGGAACAAAAGTTATGAAATAAAGTGCACCCTCCGTTTAATTAATTTTGATTAAATTTTCGCTGTCATATCGCGGGCATATACCTACTTCAAATAGGCCAGTTTTATCGAAATCGTTAAAGCCTTTTTTGAGAAAATCGAAAAAAAGAAGAAAAAAAAAACGTAAAAATTTACTAAATAAAGTACCCCCTCCCTTTGAGCAATTTTGATGAAATTTTTGCTTTCACATCGCGGGCATACACACACACACACACACACACACACACACACACACACACACACACACACACACACACACACACAGACCATTTCGCGGGACTTGGTCATTTGGACTCAGGGGACCCCAAAACGTGTATTTCCGTTGAAAACCGGAAGTCGAAATTTTTCACGATCGCAATACTTTCCCTTACTACATATTTCATATATAGGTAAGTGAAAGTAAAAATATGGATACCCATAGACTTCAATATTTATAATTATGTATAAAAAACTGAATGGACTTTTCAAAAATGAATAAAGAAAGAATGTATTAATTCCAGTAAAGGAATTTATCATAATACGTAATATTATGGATGTTATGTTTTTCTGTAGTTTACAATGGTCAAATAAAAAAAAATAAAAATAATAATAATAAATATATATATATATGTGTGTGTGTACCTCAAATTGCAATCAACTGTAGCGGAACCGGAAGGAGCCATTTATAAAATATAAGCGTATCAAGAAAGATATTTTTGTGCATCGTTGATATCCAAAGCATGGGATAGAATTCCATTGAGAGTAAAATCATGGAAACCGTCCTTTGGTCTTTAAATGACCGTCCCGAGGTCATATACCCCTTACAATTCCCTTATGGATTTAGCACGAAATTTGGGGATCATGACCAGGAGAGGTTCCAGAAAAAAATTTCGGGGGGGGGGGGGGATTGGTCGGTTAGAAAAAAAAAAACAGCGTAAAACTAGCACACTTTATTTGCTTATGCTTGTACATTAAATTCATATACCAAATTCTGTATAAATAATTCTAGCCAAAATTAAACTACACTTCCCTAGAAAACTCGTAAAAGTTAGATACGTAATTAATTTTTTTAATTCATCCCACTAATTTTTTTTCGTCGAAATTTCGGGGGGGGGGGGGGGGGGGGATTGATCCCCAATACCCCCCCCCCCCCTGGGACCGCCACTGATCATGACCCACCCATCTCATGTTCACGTGGCGTGACAGCACCATTTTTGTATGATATTATTACCTTATATTAACCCTTTAATCGGTCGGGACGTATATAGGCGTCCAACCTAAACTATAGCGCCAACGGACAGGACGTATAAATACGTCCTTGAAATATATGTTGTGCCCTAGAACGGGTGGGACTTATATTTTCGTACAACAGAGGTATTAGTCATCGATACATGTAACGACGTGAATTTACATGCATATATATATACACACACACACATATATATACATATAATTTATAATATTTATAATAATAATATATTTAATTTATATTTATATATATATCTTTTGTACTCTTTATATTGGTTAAGGCTGTAAAATTTATAATTTCTTAATTCGTTACTTTTATATTTTTGTTGGTACTCTTTATAATTTGTTTGTCATTTTGTGTATTCCTTTATGGTTTATATATAAATAAACGGAAACGAATATATTCCATAGCCTTTCAATTTATTTTAAGCATAAATAAAAAAAATAATAATATGAAGTTACATTGCACCGGGCGGGACGTATATACACGTCCCAGTGAAAGAGCTCGCGCCCTTTGGAGGATGCGTAATTTAAAAGGGAACTCCCCGGTTAAAGGGTTAAGAAGCACTGCGATCTAAACAGGGTTATGTTGAGGATATAGTAACTTCCTAATTTCATTATTCGTTTAAAAATACAAAAAATTAAACAGCAAAAAATTGAGGGGGGTGTCACGACTTACGTTATATAATATGTGTAAGTGTGTAATATGTCTAGTTTACCAATAATATCAATGAAAGCTTATAAAATAACAGTAATTTAACTCTATCATTCATATAATACGAGTATGTTGGTTTGGTATAGAGGAGTGGTAACTAGGTGTACTAGTTTGGTTATAGGATCGAATCCCGGCCCCAACTGTTTTGGTCAGTTTTGGTCCGAAATGCGGATATAATCTAGTTTAAAAATGTATAGAGTTTTTTTTCGAAAACACGCTTCTTCATTGTTAACACGGAAAAAAGTTTTTTTGAAGTTTTGGTGATCCGGGAGGGGCAGCCCCCCGCCAAGTTCGAAAAATTTGTTTTTGAATGAGTCTCATTCTATACAAGAACAAAGAACAAAACCTACTAACATCATTTGATGCAACTTAAGCGCCCTTTTTATATAATAATAACAAGGTTACTGACTAAAATATTTTTTTCTGTTTTGATTTGAATGAGAAAAATGTATGTTTTATCGAAATACTACACAAGTGTATTTAACTAAAATAACAGATATTTCTCACTATTAAATCCAAGGGTGTTAAAGGCCATGAAAGAGATCGAGGTTACAAGCTGAAATCGTGTATTCCTACTTCCTTCTCGGAGATATCAGACACAAAAACTAGTTTCGGCTTGGCCGAAGATCCGGCCGATTTTTGGCCGAAACCGAAACGGCGGCCGAAACCAGGTTTTTCGGCCGAAACTGGCCGAAACCGAAACCGAAACCGAAACTTCGGTCGGTCACTAATACCTATAAAACTTATGACTCCCACTGCTGCATCGGCCGATTATTCATAGTTTATTAACGCCGATTAGGCGCATAAATAAAAAAAACAAACAAACATATTTCATATTTTCTTTATAAACCCTTAGGCCATATGCACACAAGGATACTGGAAATGAATTAAATCAGTTGGTAATTTGGGTTTTTCACCAGTTACAGACTGAATGGTGACTTGACTCCGCACACGAGGCTACTCAACAGCAACTGAAATCTCCAGTTCGTTCAGTGTTGTCACGGATATCGCTCGAGCAATGTCGGAAGAGTCGAGTGATATTTATTAATTATAAACTATCGTCTGTCATTAAAGGCGTACTGTGCATCCGTGGGCTCTGTTTTATGAGTGGACGGAATATTTTTCTTTTCTTCTCCTGTAATTGTTTTCTTGTTTTTTTTCATATTTCATATTAGCCATATCTTATTTTTAAGCGTAACGAGAGACAGCTAATTTCTCCATCCAAAAAAAAAAAAAAAAAAAGATACTTTATAGGAAAACAAAAAAGGCCCCTTCCCCATTTAAGCCCCCTCAGAACATTTTAATAATGATAAAGCTTAACTGATATTAAAGAAGACTTGATTTTCATTTAACATGACGAATTTGATCAAAATCGTTAGAGCCGTTTTTGAGAAAATTGAAAAAAACGTAAAAATGGGCAAACAGTTATGGAATAAAGTACTCCCCCCATTTCACCAATTTTGATGAAAGTTTTACTTTCACATCGCGGGTATATACATACACCAAATACCCAATTTCAGGTTCGTACGGTTTATAGTTTTAGAGCTGGTCTGTTCATACACACACACAAACCATTTCTCGGGACTTAGTTATTTGGACTTAGGGGACCACCAAAACGTGTATTTCCGTTGAAAACCGAAAGTCGAAATTTTTCACGATCGCAATACTTTCCCTTACTATATATTTCATATATAGGTAAGTAAAAAAAAAAACTGGAAACCTAAATCACCAGGCAACCCGACATGCGAATCACTCAGGCGACTAGTTACAAACGAGTTCTCTGAATCATAAATCCGTCCCCAACCAGTAGCGCCGTGTGCGGTATCTCATTGTAAGTATAGGTAGTGACTCAAAGTAAAACAGTTTGAAATTCGCGTCATTAATCAGTTTCTTTTTAGTATACCCCTGTGCATAGGTTCTTACCTTCACTCCAATTTTAAGCCGAACCGAGCAAGCATTATTTAAAATATAATATGGCGCAGAAAAATTTTATTTTGCAACATTTTTTTGCCAATCCTCAAAATTTTTAACAAAATCAAGCAAGACATCTTTTTAAAAATATGTATGCCTTTACAGTTTTTCAAACAAAATTAGTGAATAAAATTTATATGAGGCCAACTAGATAAGAAATTCAACAATCCCTAACAATTTTATACAAATGAACACGATTTAATGATAGGAAGACATTGAAAAATAATTTTCACATAATGTCTGAAGGAAAATTTCAATCCTGAGCTCATAAAATGTTTCAACGTTCGATAATGAGGATTCATCGAATCACTTATACTATCTTTCACTTAAATATGTTACGGTAAATGTAAACTCTTGGGAAATGTATACTCTTTCCTTCATGTTTTAAGAAAATTTGGACTACAAATAAATTAAAAATGTTGTTGCAGTAAAAAAATATTTATTTAAATAATCATAATACAAAAGGCTTTAATAACGAAAATTATTTTAATTAAAATGTAAATGACAAACAAAATATACTTTTCTTTGCATATTATATAATATGTCGTAGGTTATGATCCCAATATTCATAAATACAATTTTCGTCCTACTTTTTCAGGACCAACACGATGAGAATCAAACAAATAATAATAAGAACATACTTTTCTTTATTATAACAGTTAAATTTTATAAAACTATAAAGGAACATAGAAATTTCATAATTTCGTATTGTGTATGCTCACATTTACCAAAACGACATGGTAATTATGAATTCAATGTACATTTCCCTTCTTTTAAATTGTAAATGTTAGTTGAATGTACATTACCCAAACGAGGAGGCAAATCTGCACATTTTCCGGAAAATGTGTACATTTGCCGCAATATCTACTTTTACCGTAACATATATAACAGAAATATTATGTAAATTAGTTATAACTATACTTACTAAGCAAACAAGACCAACGAGGAACAATAAGCCAAATAACTTGCTCATGGCTGATAACTCGCTATGTGCTGGTACCAGACAATATTTTCCAGCTGGTATTTATACCCAACTAGCTAGTTGAAATTGCAGCAAAAGTATAAGCTGATTCGAACAGCTGACATCAACAGTCCTTGTTTTCTGTCTAATGATGGATGGGAAAAAATGCAGCTATCGACTCTGATAAGAGAACGACGATTAAGGATTTTTTTTTTCATAGAGAAACAAAATATCAGCTAGTTCTTTGTTTGTTTAACGTCTCTTCATGCTACTACGGATATCGCTACTACGCTAATACTAAGGCTAATCGGACGATGCTACAGTGGGAGTCCTAAACTTTGCTTATCCAGTTATAATTAGGCTAGGGATCTTTAACGAGTACCTGACATCGTACAGGCTCGGGATCGCCATTTTACGTCCTATAAGGATTTTTTACTTCCTTTAAAAAAATCATAGGGCCACCGCGAGACGCGAACCAACGACCTTTAGTATCTTAGGTTGCTATGATACCCACAATACATGAGCTATTTATAGGTCTACTAGCATTCCCCGTCGCGGATTTGCCCGCGAGCCTTTAAAATTAATTCTGTGATCATTATCTTCGTATTGATTTAATATAATGTGTCAACTGATGTTAAGGAGATTTAGTAGAATCGGAGCTTCCGGTAGGTGGAATGTAGGAGGGGGAAGCTGCCGGCTCGGCAGAAGAGAGGGAGACACGCAATGGAGAGAGTTCACTAAAACCACCTAAACAAAAAATTGCTTACTCGTCGTGAACGCTTCATTTTTCTGCTTTAAAACGTGGTTTTCGATGGACCGTAGGGGCTTTCGAGTTAAATGATCAAGATGTTTAAAATGAGACCAAATAAGATATTTTTCCTCGAAGTGCAAAAATAGGTGTCCGTTAGAGTTAAACGACAATTTCGTCATTTAAACCCCTTAGGGGTTACATTTGTGAAATTCCTTTCTTAGTGGTTACCTGCATCGCGTTTGAAATCTTAATTCCGAACTTCAATTTTTTATCATTAGTAGTTTTTGCTCTGCATTGATTCTGTCAGTCAGGACAAAGCCTCTTATATATTAATAAGACTTATATAAAAACGATTTATGTTTCTTTTTTTCTTCTATTTTCTTATGAAAGAAACGATGTATATTTCTTTTTTAATGAATAGTTCAATGGTGGACAGCATCGTTTTTCGTTACCTGCTGCTTGTAGCACCTTTACAGCGGAGATCGTCGCTATCTATAAAAGTTTAAATGTACTACAGAGAAAACCTTAGGACGGGCGTAAGTTGGAACGCAGCTCCGTGACATGAGGTGAGTTGAAATGACCCAGGAAAGCAGGGATTAAGCCGACTGCGCGCAGGTGGTGCGTGTGGGGCATGATTCTATTGAAAACTGCGGATCCTTAAGGCAGAGTTCATAGTTTTAGAGTCACCGTGAGCTGCGGAGGTTTGTGTTCCTGACGCAGTTTGTCACGGCCTGCGCCACGTAGCACAGTGGGAAAATTTTGTCATTTAGCGGCCAAAAATCTATAACCCCTGACTAAATTACGATGATGACTTTCATTAAGGAGCATGGGATTCCCTTTATCAGTGAGAATAAAAAAATAAAACTAACATCCCTCAAAGTATTTCAAATTAATTTTTATATGCATCCTTTCTTCACTTAAATTTAAATAAAATAGTTTATTAGGTACAGGGTTATAAATGGGAATGAAATGAGTCAGTATTATTGTCTATTGAGCTTCCCGCTAATATAAATGTCTTTTTCAGGCACTTGCTCCATTTGAAAGATTTTAAAATAATTATTGTCCAAATAAGAAAAAAAAAAACAAAAAAATAAATTAAAAATACTCTATTTTTTAGGAATTTTAAAGGAAAAAATATTTTCCTTTAATTCAACGATAAGTATGTTTTATGATTTAGTCTAAATCGAGACCGACTATATATTGAAAGTTCAAATATAGGGATTTTAATCTTAAAATCGATAAATTGCCGATCGATCGCATTTGATCGATCAAATTCTATTTTGGCATTTTAGCACCCTTCACCCTCTACCAGTTTGGAAAAAATCGGAACCAACTATTGCCAATGATAGAAGTTATATCAATTTAGATATTTTCTTTTCATAAATTACATACTCAACATGGATGAAATTGAAACGCATTTTTATCCAATAATTTTACAGCCATTCTTCTTATTTATAAAATATATTTTGTGCAATTATATAAAAAGTAAGGCTCAATAGAAAAAAAAAATAATACCAGAGAGATGAGCATAGTTGGTTCTGATTTTTTCCATACTGGTGGAAAGAGGGTAAAGGGTGCTAAAATATCATAATAGTATTTAATCGATCAAATGCGATCGATCTGCGCTATATCGATTTTATGATTTAAATCCCTATATATGGACTTTCAATATATATTCGGCCTCGAATAAGAATAAATCATAAAACATACTTATCGTTGATTTATAGGACAATATTTTTTTCCTTTAAAATTCCTAAAAAATAGGGTATTTTTAATTTAATTTTTTGTTTTTTTTTCTTATTTGGACAATAATAATTTTTAAATTTTTCAAATGGAGCAAGTGCCTGAAAAATACATGTATATTAGCGGAAAGCTCAATAGATAATAACACTGATTCATTTCATTCTCCATGTTTAACCCTGTCCCTAATAAACTATTTAATTTAAATTTAAATGAAGAAAGAATGCATATAAAAATTAATATGAAATACTTTGAGCGATGTTATTTTTATTTTATTTTTATTCTCGCTGATAAAGGGCATCCCATGCTCTGTAATGAAAAAAGAATTATTCTGTTATCGTCATTTAGTCAGGAGTTATAGGTTTTTGGCCGCTAAATGACAAAATTTTCCCACTGTGCGTAGGTGAAGTCAAAAATGGAAGAAAAATTAATTAAGGCAGTTAGGGACCGAGAAATTTTATAAGATATACCACAATCTGAATATTTAAAAGCCAAATACAAATAAAAATTAGAAAACTCTTCTTTGAGGATGAATTCTCCGTGTGTCTTACCTTTCTTTAAATAGTAACTTTAAGGAAGTATTACGTGCAATCATCCCACATCTCATCACTGACTTAGAATTCATTTACGATGACGATCTCCTCTACCGTTCAGTTGAAGAAAAAGAATTAGCACGTTCCTCTACTTGAAATATTATTTTAAACTTTCTCCAGCTCCCTTCATCTTCTGCTTCCGATTTTTCTCCTCAATTTTAAAGGCAGTCGATCTCCAAAAGCCCACTCGACAGCCCTGAAGAAGAGCTGAATTTCGGGTCGAAACGTCGGCACAATATATATATTATTACACATATAGTGTTTTCATTTGTCCTCACCCCCAACCATTTCCATCACATATTCTTCTGCGGTCAACATTGTTGTTATTAATTGATCTTCGAGATCATCGGAACTCTAATATAAATATTGCACATTTACGAACTCTGCCTCAAAAGTCCGCAGTTTTCAATAGTATCGCGACCCAACTTTTCCACCACCTGCGCGCAGTCGGCTTAATACCTGCTTTCCTGGGTCACCTCACCTCACCTCACCTCACCTCACCCCACCTCACGCTCCCAACTTACGCCCGGCCTAACCTCCGCAGCTCACGGTGACTCTAAAACTTGCTTTCTATTCTACTGAAAACAAATTCTCACCTCACGCCTTAGGCTGGGCGTAAGTTGGGGCCGTGACGTGAGGTGAGGTTAGGTGAGGTGAGGTGAGGTGAGGTGACCCAGCAAAGCAGGGATTAAGCCGACTGCGCGCAGGTGGTGCGAAAGTTGGGGCATGATTCTATTGAAAATAGCGGCCCCCTAAGGTCGAGTTCGTAAATGTGCAAGATTTATATTAGAGTTCCGATGACCTCGAAGATCAATAATGACAACATTATTGTAAGAAATACTTCCTTATAGTTGCTATTTAAATTAAGGGAAGTCTCCATCCTCAAAGACGAATTTTCTAATTTTTATTTGACTCTTAAATAGTTAGGATTCATGTGATTTATTGTATAAAATTTATCTGCCTCAATTAATTTTTCTTCCATTTTCACTTCAACTGCGTGGCGCAGGCCGTGACAAACTGCTATAGGCGGGCGCCATCGACTATAGGGTGCGCTAGTAGTTTGGAAAATGTCGGAAAGAACGGGGATAGATTTAGTTGATGTGATAGAGATAATTGATAATTTTAAGAGACCATTAATTGAAGGGCAGGCTATCCTTGATGCAAACCACATAATTACATTTGGATTAATATCTATAAGTAAAAAAACAGTTATTTTACAAGCCTTGTGCCTTCAAAAAAGCGATCTTAAAGGACTGCCCCATCAAATAAAAGTGGAAATCAAATTTATTAATAATAATAAGCAATTTTCTTGTAATTGTACGTGTAAAGCTGGTAGTTCTGGTAAATGCAAACACATTGCAACTTTACACTACGTCCTACGGTTAGTAATAACATTAATTACCTATTCATACAATTATTGTTATGACAGCTGTCGTTTTCATGACAGCTTAGTTTCTTTTTCATATTATTAAATTATTTGTCAAAACTTTAAACTTCAACTTGCATCGCATTAAAAACTTGGAACAATTAAGCACAACGGATTTAATATAAAAATGGGGAAAATTAAAAAAGAAAAACAAATCTATGACACTATGGTCCCAATGCTATTTGCCTAAAACTAGCATTTTCGAATAATAAAATGTCACATACTAATATTTACCTGAATAAATATAGTCACTTTCTTTAAAGTGAAAACTACATATCTTCATATGTTTCGAAACAAGCTTATTTATTCTAAATTTTACAATCCACCCTTTAAGAAGCTTTTTATTTTTTGGAAATAAATGGAATGACACGTCTTTTGATTTTCTAATTGAACACTGAGGGACCGAGCAATACCTATTAGACATTTTTCAAATAATTTTTTGCTCAATCGGGTTTTAATTATGGAAAAATAAATTAAAAACGCCAAAAAACCCTCTGAATCCCAGGTAATGGCCCGGTTTCTATACCCGTTTCTCTAGTTCCTGTAAAGAAGCAGCACCGTCGCTTGCGCCTGCCTATAGGAACACAAACCTCCGCAGCTGACACTCGGCTCTAAAACTGCGCCACCTCACCTCCTGCTTTCTATTCTGCTGTTAAGTTCAAGGACCAAATCTATATTTATATAGATATTTTTCAAGTCGTCAAGTCCGGGTTTTTTTTTTAATTTTAAATTTTCAAACCGTAATTAATATGTTTTTTTTTCCCTGGCTAGTTACCTCTCTCATAGGTAATTAGCCCAAGAATCTTTATTAGGTAAGTCTATAGATTGGGGCTTTCTCTATAACACGCAGAGGCCCCTCAACTCCTAACATATCACGAGGAGCTGCACCACAGCGAAAATAACATAACTCAACATCTCAACGCACCTTCAAATACCACAGGTAGTATAAGGTAATGAGGTAAAACAGCATCGTTCCATTAGTATTAATGGTTCGAATTTCACATTTTAATCCTGTTTTTCTGTTTTAGAGGGATCAGAAAAAAAAAAAAAAAAAAGTGGTTTTCTCCGATAAAAATTACCTGATATAAAAGAATACTTGATTCTCATTAAACATGACGAGTTCAATCAAAATCGTTAATGCTATTTTTGAGAAAATCGAAAAAAAAACAACGTATAAATGGGAAAAAAAGTTATGAAATACAGTTCCCCCTCCGATTGAACAATTTTGATGAAATTTTTGCTGTCACATCGCGAGCATATACGTACTCTAAATACCCAATTTGAGGTTTCTATGGTTTATAGTTTTTGAGCTAGTCTGTTCACATACACACACACACACATGCGCATACACACGCACAGACCATTTTGCGGGACTTGGTTATTTTGACACAGGGGACCCCAAAACGTTTATTTCCGTTGAAAATCGGAAGTCGAAATTTTTCACTATCCTAAAACTTCCCCTTGCTATATATTTCATATAGAGGTAAGTGGAAAAAACCGAAAGTGGATGAAAAAAACAATCTTTCAGGCCCCTTAAATAAGAAATAAATAATAATGAATTGAAAAGTACAGAAGACTTTCAAGTTCTCTACAAAACTTCTTTTATGTTTTAAAAGTCCATACTAATATAACCTTTTAATAGTTTGTCATGCTCTTCAATATTTCCTTTCAATGAATATACCCTTTTTTTCTTTATTTTTTTTTTGCAATGAAACTCAAAGTCGTCATCTAAACTCAAGTGTATGCCCCTGAGTGGTAGGTGGGATAAAATGGCATCCTTAAAAGGTTTTGAAGAACATTTAGGCAAATGTAGGGTGAAAGAATGTCAAGGAAAGATGTGACAACTCTAGTAGTTAAAGTTTTAATTTGACTACATAATTTATTTATTTTTTTATATAATTTCTTAACTGAAGTTTAAAACTAACTTCAAATAATTATTTTTCTGAGACATTAAATACAATACATATTTATTAACATTATGATAAATATCTACCAAAGTTTTCTACATGTTTAAAGGGAAAAGATTCAAAATAAATAGTCCCGCATTATTTTTTTTAGTTTTTTTTTTTTTATCATGTAATAAATTATGAAGGCTATTACAATTTGGTTCATTTTCAAGTTTCAACCAATAATTTAATCATCTAATGATTATAATCTTAACAATTTAAAATCTCAAGTATTAGTCTATGGAAATTAATGTGGAAGGAATTAAGGAAATGCAAACAAATATTTTTCAACCTAGTAATATGTTATTTTACATTACATAGTGTGGAAAGTTTTTATTTTTAGTGATACCCTTTTATTTTAAATTTTATACATTTATTTACAAATAATGCAAAATCAGCTTTTAGCTTAGTAGTTTGTGAGTTCTGATATCAGTAAACTAAACAGAGAAATAAAAACTCATTCATTATTAAAACAAAAAGCAAAAATTATTATTGAAGCCAAAAAATCCTCTTTGTCCTAGGACCAGCCCATTTTATATTCTTTTAAATTCATTTTAACTATGAATAACAGAACATGGCATGGAATGGTATTACCTGCCAGAAACAACCGGAAAGGACAGAAAAAAAGTATGGATTAGAGGTAAAACCAAATTTACGGCTATTATAAAAGCATTAATTTCAAAATTATTTATATGGCAATAAAAAATTATGTAACACATCAGTTATTGATATCTTATTAGAGCATGTAAACTGCTAATTCTATATATATTTAGGCACTAATGCTAATTCTCCTATTTACTTCTTTGGGTAGCCCCGATTTCCACTGAAAAGGACAATTTTGGGGGTTAATATATCTTCGATGAGTGGGCGTAACAAGCAGGAAACGAAAGCTGGTATTTATTAAAGCTAATCAAGGCTCTTTCTGATAAAGGACAAGATGCTAGTTCACTTATTTTATGGATGCTACAGTTACTTAACCATCCAAAGAATTAGCATAAGGAAAGTGTTACCAAAAATAAATAACTTATTTCCCTTTTCCCTATGCTACTTCTGGGCATGAATTAATTGCCCCTTAAGATTGCTTTATGTACATTATAATTTTTTTTTTTTTTACATAAAATTTAATAATACCCAATAAAAATAGTAAACAATAATTTTTCTTTTAATTCATTAATATTTATTAAACTTTTTTTATTTCACGAGGTAGGTAATTCTTTTTTTAAGAGACCTTGCTTTATACACTTCGTGAAGGTGAGAATTTTTTTTAAATGTGAGTATGGTTTTATGTTTCCCATGTTTGTCAGGAATTTTTTTAAAAATACTAATGTTATTTTATTGTTCCGAAACTTGACCTACTTAATAAATTATTTTTTTTATTAAAATAAACATTTAGTTATTTTCCTTAACTTCAAAACATATAAGAATAGGTAATATCAAATTTAAAATTGTACAAACTCCTTTATATCATACATACAATTTTTATATGTAATGTTTTTAAAATATATTTAAAACAAATAATTTTATCCATCTAAGGAGTTGTGTAACTTTCCAATTTTATCACTTTCCAAAAAGTCGGAAGGTATTACATATTAATTCATCATATTTTTTTAATCTTCTAATTTGACATTATAGCAATGATTTATTTGGTTAGAACGCTCTGCGAATATCTATCTTGTTTGCCTTTTAAAGGTTGGGGCCCCGGACATTCACCAACATAGTTCTGATAGTTCAACAGCCTCTGGAGTGTAATCCTGTAAAGATTATACCATCAGTGCCTTCATTAAGCCCGTAACATAAATTCATAAATAAAATATTAAAAACTGTTACAGTAGGAAAGGAATTACAAATGCTCACTTGAAAGAAGTTGTTGTTAAACAAAACCATATTACATATAGAAGTGTTTTTTTTTGGTTTTTTTGTTGGTTAATGCTAAAAACTTTTAAAAAAATTAAGTGAGATCGAAAATGTGATTTAATAAATTTGTTAGAATGTTATTCAAATCAAAATATTTTGACACAATAACCAAACATTTGGGAAAAATTTAGAATTAAGTAATTTTTATATAAATATTAATGACTTATCGACTTTCAAAGTCGGTTAAAAACTGGACATTAATAATATTTTAGTAAGTAACCTGTTTAGTAAGTGAGTATGTTTGATGCAAACATAAAATAATAATACTGAACAGTCAGATTCAGTTTGAGTAAAAAAAAAAAAAAAAAAAGATCATTAGAGACAATTTGGTGATTACTTATTGATAAATACTGAGATTATCCCTCGTGAAACATTTTAAGTGGTTTATAATCGACAAAATTTCATGAACATATTTTTATTAGAGGAGATCTGAACCTGAGTGCTACTAATTGATTAGTATAGTTAAATAGATACAGTAGAATTTGATTTACTAAAAGAGAAATATTTTTTATTAAATCAATAATAAAAAAAAAAATAAGTAAAAGTGAATACTAATTATATTTTCACTTTCTCAACAATAGGCTCCTAAAATTTTCTATCCAACCCTAAATTAATTATAATACTGGTTATGGGATGTTCTGAGTTCAAAATATTTCATTCTAAAAATAATCATTTTGATGCCATTATCAAAACATTAGAATGATTCTTACTTAGTTGAAAATTAGTAAAGAATTGCCTTATTTCTGGGACAGGATATGAGTTAAAAAAATAGATAAAAAAGATTTTGATTAAAAATAATCATTTATGTTTCATGAAACTTTCATGGAGCAGTTGTGCTTTATTTTAAAAATTTGAGGTGCTAAAAGTTTTTCTTTATTATTGAAATTATGACAATTATATCCTTAATTTTATTCTTTATTCATAGAATTTGTTGAATACTTGTAACCAATTTTAGAAAAAGAAATTTATTTATCTTTGCTTGTTTATTTAATGCCACTTTATGTTGCTATGGTGAATCGGAGATGCTAAATTTTATCTAGCCTGGTAAAATCAGAATAGGAATCTTTAACGAGTACCTGCCATTGTGCACTGTCATGGGTCCTCCATTTTATACCACACATCCAAAGAATGACATAGACAAGGATTTTTTACTACCTTTAAAAAATCCTAAGGCCGCTAACTATGAACCTGCGACCTTATGAGTAGTAGTTGGTTATCCTAACCAATACTCCACAGGTGACCCCCTAAATATTTAACTTTGAGTATATACAAATTAAAACATTGTCTCAGGCACAATCAGTTAAAAAAAAAAAAAAAACTGATGTAAGTAAAATTAAAACATTTTATTTTTAAAAAATAAATGTCATCTTAAATTGGAGTGAGAGACATTAAATATTTAATTTTTGCCAAAAATTCAATTGAAAAACATGTCAGAGCAAGGTACCTATATCATTCTTTTTAAATATATAACCAAAAGTTAATCTTGAAATTTAGATTTAAAAAATGAATCACAACTAATATGATATGTCAAACCGAAAATAAACACTTGCATAACTTAAAGTTTTTTTTTTTGGTACATTGATTTGAATTTGGCGGTCGCCGACGAAGGGCGCTGCCGCGCATGCGCGCTGGTTCCCACTCCCGCTAATCTATTTGACATATCATTCCGTCGCCGGCTTCCATACAAGTGAGTTAATTTTGTTTTGTCGTCGATAGTGTTTAGTCCTTGGGCTGAGTCGATATATCCAATATATCCGTCTCATCCCGATTCTATTATTGTACTTTATCAATAGTGTCAGGAGTACCATTATACTGTTTCCTTATCGTTTATTATACTGTTCAGAAGACTTATAGGTACCAGCCATCTATAAAGTACAGTTACTTCTGATTGTGTCTTAAAAAAAGGTTTATTTTATCCCCCTTAAATCATTTTATCTTCCACCAGTAATAAGCCTTAAGATCATAATATCAACATACCATTCCTTTAAATTTTTACTTTGAATAAGAAAAGTATTAATGTAACAATTCTAATAATTTGTTGTTTATATTACAGAATTTCAAGAAACCAAAATGTCTTTAGATGAGGTGAGTGTTCAATGTTTAAATTACATTCATTTATTTTATTATGAATCACTGCTTGCATCTTTTACTATTTATAATTCAAAACAAAGGTTAATTGAAGGAAATGACATGAAAATATATTCATACTGCATATATTATGTAAAAAAATTAAGTTTATCATTGTTAATAGACAACAAGATTATTGATGTTTTTATTTAAATATATCATATAAAATATTTCAAGTTCATGTATATTTTAGTTTATGATGTTTAATTATAGGAGATATGGTCAATATAATTACGGTAGTTAAAAAAAAAAACAATGGTTTGTTTAAATTAATATGATCAAGTAATATTATATTTTCAATTTTAATACTTTTTATTATAGAACTTCAACACCGCTGCTGAAGATGTCAAAGCGCTGAAGGGAACTCCAGATGATCAAGAATTACTGGAAATTTATGCCCTTTATAAACAAGGAACTGTAGGAGACTGCAATACTTGTAAGAATTATGAAGTTTTTTTTTAGAAATTGATGTATTACTTTTAAAAAAATCGAATGATTTTATTGCCATTTTTTTATCTTTTACCACAGCCAAACCAGGGATGTTCGATTTCAAGGGGAAAGCCAAATGGGAGGCTTGGAATGCCAAGAAAGGCACCGCCCAAGATGCAGCGAAGGAGAGCTACATCGCAAAAGTCAAAGAATTAATTGAAAAATATGGAAAGAAGTAGACATTTTGTCTGAAGCCTAACATTTACTTTTTTTTAATTACTAGCTTATGATTTGCTGCACAAAATACTGATTTTATTTTTTTAATTAAATGTAAACAAAAATCTAAAACATTCAAGAAAATATGAACCAAAGGTTGTGCAATATATGTATATAATATATTTATATACATAGACATTTTTTTTATAATTTTTCATAAATATATATTTGTTACAAAATTTTGAATTAGTTTTATAAAGTGATTTTTTTTAATACATTTATATGAATAATTGAATAATATATATGTATCTGAAATCTCTATTCAATGAATAAATTGCGCCTAAATAAAATTATGAGTATTATTTGTGTTATCCTTGTTTTGACTATCAACTGCTAATAGACTGATATTTTTACTATTAATATAAAAATAATATTTTATTAATATCATTATTATAAAGTAAACGCTGCATTATATAAAGGGATACTTATCATTGTTTCCACATTTATATTTAAGAATAATAACCCAACTTTTGTAGATTCTGATTCATGAAATTCTTTAGTCATTGAAATCATTAAATCAGGTTTACATTGATCTAATGGTAAAAAATGGTGTTCAATTAATTAATTTAAATAAAGGATTATTCTTAGATTTGGACATTTTATTTCAAGCTGTCATGTCTTCAAATCAATGATAAAATCATGTCATTAAAAGTAAGTTAACTTTTGTACTTATTTAAAATGTGATAAAAAACCTTGCAATCTAACTAGAACTTAGTTGCAAATTTAAGAGGAAACATAGTTCACTTTCTAATAAAATTGAGTAGAACATTAGATATCTCCGTGAGAGAAAGAGGGATAACACTATAGTTAAAAATTGTATTTATCATCGAATAATAAATTTCTAGGATTGTATAAACATTAAAACAAATTTTTGAGAGATCTGAAATGAACACATTTCAAGTATGTCCTACTCCTTAAAATGTGAAAATTGATATTGCTAACCTCATGAAAATCATAACTGGAAGACAGGAATCAATTTCTAAGCGAGGCCAAGTTGGTATTATTTAGAATCAGATACAATAAGCCTAAGCCATAATCCTGTGCACTTTCCCCCACTCCTTTGTAAACTTTGAGTTAATTTTATTTGATTTTTAAAAGAATTTTGTTTATTTCTATGTTATAATTGGGTTAGTTAATATTTCATTTTATTTATATGATCTGTACCAGAATTTTTAATATCAGTCTTTTTATTGACCAGAGTTAATAATTGATTAATTTCTATAAATTTGTAGCATGCATTCAATTTTTTTTTCATGTGAATTTTTTTTATTTCTGTATCATTAAAACTGAAGCTGCATTGTATTTCTTTAAATATATATTTTCCTCCTTTTATTCAGTTTGGAAATTAAAAAAATAAACTTGTAACCAATTTGTTTTATTGGTTATTTGTAAACTCAAATTATCTATTAAAATTAAACTAAAATTTACTTTTATACTTCGGAATTATGTACTAGGTACTCAATAAACCAAATTTAATTAGCCAAAAATTAATTTAATGCCTTAATTTCTAAGTACAAAAATTATCAATTGTAAAAATTTTTTAACTTTGGAATGACACCGTAAATTTTGGCACTGTCCAAAAAAAAAATTTAATATTTTTGGAATATAAAACAAAAAACTAAATTATAGGTTCTCTAATAATTTTTTTTCAAGTTTGGTGATTAAATAAATAAAAATAAGGCCAATATTCATAAAAAAAAAAAAAAAAATAGAAGATAGAAATATAAGTTTATTTAGGCAAAGTTTCGGCTTCTAGAGCAATTTTCAAGCATGTAAGCATTTTTAAATAAATTATTAATTTATAAATATTATATAGACATTTTTCTTTCATTAAATTTTGCCATTTGATATGTACCTACATACATCATATTTGAGATTTTTCATATAGGGATTTGAAATGAAGCTATTGTTACAGTGTAAAACAAAAAACTTGTTGCTAGAGGAGTCATTCTAACATCTAAAAACTAGTAAATAAAATTATATTATCTCATGTTGTATTTAAATCAGTTATTTGCCAATGGCTTGATAAAAAAAATTATATTTACCAGTCTGTCATATGTTTTAACAACTATCACTACTAACTCCGACCAACTGTCTCAGTTTGATTGGATTACTATTGTATCCTACAAGAGGGGTGGGGGTGCTGTTTACGATTTATTATAGGCGTTCGCTAACTGGGTAGGAATAATTTAAAATATTTTTTTTAAAAATTTTATTAACGTAGCTCATATACAACCAAAAAAACACCTGCACCTACATAGACACAAAGTACACTCTCAACCATTCCCAAGCACACATATACACATCAAAATTCATATACCTATACACACTTACAAACAAATACTCGCTTACCTTTATTCACATATGTATACAATCTTATTTTACCATTTGTCTACTTTATTTGCCGTTTATTTTAAGTTTGCCTATGGAATTGGCATAATAAATGTTTAAGTTATCAACATCTGTTTGTTGATTTACGGTGTTATAGGGTGTTACATTTCAAACAGTTAAAAAATAGATATTGAAAAAATTAACTGTAAAAAAGATAAAAACTATTATTTTTTTCAGTTCAAGTATAGTTTCTATGTAAAAAAAAAAAAAAATCACTATAAGTGCTAATATAAACAATTTGGAGTATTACATTTAGTCACATTATTTTTATTTGGTGCCCTCCATTAGATAATTATCGCTGTACATTGATCTCTGACAGCTCTTGCAAACTGTTTTCCACTTCTTATCCTTATCCCCATTGCTTAAAGAGCACCTATATTGGCCAGATGGTTTTACAATTTCATTAGGAGTTGAAATTGAAGGGTGGCCCATAATTCATAAATGAGTAATGTTAAAGTTCAATTCAAATGATTTATCATAGAGATGAAGGTATGTAGGCCAACGTTTCGACCCGAGATTCTGGTCATCATCAGGGCTATAGACCGACTGCCTTTAAATTTAGTAATCAGACGGAGTTTGTGTGAAGTGCGGGTGCTATTGAAAATTGTGGATGTGCAGGCTATAAGGAGATTCTATTGACAGAATCTATGGTATTATTTTTTAGAACAGTCAGTCTACACCAGTTGACTCGACAGGCTAGACGATGACCTGAATATCGGGTCGTAATGTCGGCACAAAATATATGCTATTGTACATATAGTGTTTTATTTGACCGCATCCCCAACCATTTCCATCACACGGATTTATCTTAGACTTGAAGGATTTATCTTGCTCCATTAAGTTGGTTTGGGTAATTGGAATGAATGAAGTTCATATAAAAAATTTTTCTGGGCAATGGATTCCTCCAATAGACTATGTCAAACAGTAGCATTGAATCGAGCATGGACTAGCCTACCAAAAAAAAGCCCAAAGGATATTTAATTTTCTTATGATGTAGAAGCGTGTGTCGGTGGGGTCACCTGTGGTGTAGTGGTTAGCATAGAAACTTACAATACTAAAGGTCATAGGTTCGCGGCCCGAGGTGGCCCTAGGATTTTTTATTGGGAGTAAAAAATCCTTGTCTATGCCGTCCCTCGGATACGACCTGTACGATCTTAAGTATGCGTTAAAGATCCCTATCCTAATTATACCTGGATAGGCAAAATTTAGGACTGCCACTGTAGCATCGTCTGATTAGCCTTAGTGGCATAAATTGACGTTAAAACAAACAAACCCCCTTCGGTTTTTCATCTGTATCTCGGGTTTTCCTTTGTCAGAATTGATATCATTCTAAGAAAAATAACAGCACCATTTTATTTTTTTAGCTGAATAAGATTTAATTTTAGTCAAAACCAAAATACTCTTATCAACTTAGAAATTCCAAAAATTGTCTTCATCCATTAGTCAGGACACACCTTCATTTAGTTTAATTTCTATAAATGTTAAAAACCAAATCATTTTGAAATCCTACATATAATAAAATCAATGGCTTATTTCCCAAATTAAATTTGTGCAGACCTGCAGATGTTTTATTTTCTGAAAGCTGAATTAAAAAGATTATGCCAAAGCAAAGAATTTTTTGTATTTTGTTGTACACCAAACCAAAGAGTTCCAGCTTGTGCTTGGAAAATCCAAGTGACATAATGTGAAGAATGGCTTTATTTCTTAGTATTGTTTTTCAAAATCTGTTAGTCTAATTTCAATAGTTTTATATCTAAATGACATATTGAAGTAGAAATGGATGAGGGTGTGATCATAATAAGACTTGTTATATGAAATTAAATATAATTTTTTATGACATTTCAAGCCCAGTTCTAGGCCTTCGTCAGGGCTAATTAAATATAATGATAAACAATAAAAATAAATAAACAATGAAAAATATGAAATTTGTTGAATCATGGTAATAAAAAAATATTTATATGGTAGAAAATGCGGTTCATAGTAATGATGAATGAATAAAGAGTAGAAATGAGGTTAGTAATTAATTTTGAATTAAAAAAAAGTTATAATATTTTTGTATTTTTGGATAAGTGTGTGAATGAAATCTCTAAGATTTAAATTATTTTTAATAAAAAAAGTAATAATGAGATCATACAGATGTAAAAATATGAAGAAAAGTCATGAAAGGAAAGAAAATTAAAATTTAAAGATAGTTATCTATAAGTGGTCTTGAACAGAGATATTAGAGGAAAATCGGAATATATTTAATTTTGAAAAAATTAAAAAAAAAAATTAGATTTTAGTTCTAGTTAATAATGGATTTATGACAATATGTGTAATTTGTGACAAAAGGCATTTATTTCGCTCGTTATCTAATCTCTATGACTTGTCGTTTCCTGAATCTATTTTTGGCGTTATTATTCACTTCCAAATCATTTAGTTTAAGTATCATGTTTAAATGTACCATGTTGAAATTTAATCATTTTTATTTTTAAATAATTAATTTGCAATTTTTTAACAATTTTATTAGAAGTGAAAAGATTCGGCCACTGTCAAGAATAATTCGACCTATTCTAATAAAATTGTTTAAAAATTATAAATTAGATATATTTTATACATCGGATTTTTTTTAAACATATGAAAAATTGTTAGGAAGAAATAACACAATATTTGTTAATTAATGACTTGAATTTGAGAAATTTTAGCTGTTCTAATAAATTAATATCGAAATATAGTGAACAATTTTTATCGAACCAGTTAAAATTTATAAGAATTTCAAATTAATGTTTTGTACATCTTTGAATATAATTTGATTATGAATAAACAATGACGTAATGCAAATATATTTTGAGAAAAAAAGTCAAAACCGATAAGAGTAATGAAGACGATAATCAATAAAATTTTACAAACTTACTATATTCGTATATTAAAGTGTTATGTTGATTAACATTTTTTTTATTCATAACATATTCACAGAAAATGAAATAATTTTTTCTTCTCTCTCAAGCGCATTATAAAAGTAACTCCCTGTTATATATATTACAAAGATTTTCATACGATTTTTTTTTACTTGTCTATAACATTGATTTAAACATACCAATGCCATATGAGGAAAGAGTATGAAAAAAAAAAAATAATGTATTTTTTATAATAATTCAATACATATAGGTTCTGAGTCTCATCATTAAGGTATAGTATTGTTTGTTAATTTTATTCGTTAAGCAGGGATATTTTTTTATTGATGAATCAATAATAATAATAATAATAATGTCTTGATTGTTCTCTGGAGTTTGTAATGAAAGAAAATGTGTGTACTTTAAAATTTTCAGGGATAACTTAATACGGATCAAATAAGATGAGTTAGGATAAATAAAATGCAGGAAATAACCATAAATATCCACTTTTTTAGCATAAAAAATATTCCTGTGTAATATAAAGATAGCCAGGGAGGCTAATCGGATGATGCTGTAGTTGGAGTCTTAAATTTTGCCTATCCAGGTATAATTAGGATAGGAATCTTTTACGAGTAACTGACATCGTACAGGCTCGGGACCTCCATTTTACATCCTATCAGAGTGACGGCATAGACAATATTTTTTACTCCCTTTAGAAAATTCGCGTCTTTTTTACTTTACCCACACCAGTTAGTTATTTCAAAAAGAGTGATTTATCTTAATATTAAATTAGAACAGATGATTAATGTAATTTTATTTAAAAAGATTAAAATGTAAACAAAAATGATAGTTTAATATACTGCATCTGCAACTTCTCAAACTGCATTTAAATGCTGGAGATCTTCTTCGGTGAAAAGAAAGCTTCATAAAGTATCATCCTCTTCTGCATTTCCGGGTTTTATGCAATGTTCCCTACCTTTGAAATGTCTTAAATGACTCTTCTTCCGATTTAAGAACAGGACTCAGTTGTACCAGGTTCATTATTACCGAAAACAACTTTAACGTTTCTTAAAACCTAGGGGGTATTAGGTAGGTAACCTCCTTCATAGATATTTTTTTTTCTCTTAAAATAGACATATGATATTAAATAATGTTATAACGTATGTTATTAAATAACGTTAAATAAATCACTAATAATATCAAAAAGTAACTGGTGTGGGTAAAGTAAAAACGATCCGAAAATTCTAAGGCCACTGCGGGACGTGAACCTGTCACCTTTAGTATTGTAGGCTGCTGTGCTAGCTGCTACCCTACAGGTGAGCCCTTAAAGTAATGATGTTTGAATTTAATCTTTATGAAAAAAATAAACTCACAACTATCCTTTATTTACCGGCTATTGTTAATCTAAAATTCTGAGGAGCAAGGGATGAGAGTATGACCAATGAACAATACAGGTAATGGTAAGAAAAGAATGAATTTTATAAATGAAATTTACTTGATTTAATATAATGGGAATTTATTTAAAAATTAAAATAATTGTATTTTATTGTCATGAGGATGACCAGCCAACATGAGACCTTAAATTAATAAAAAATATATTGAATCAAGTACTCTTAAGGCCTGAAAATTATTAAAAGCAAAGTTATGAAATAGTAGCTTCTAGATTGCAAATGCCTTTATGTAGGACACTTCGACACAAGTGGATGATGGAAAAAATTTTAAACAGTTGAAGAAGGAAAGAAAGGTATAGTACACTTTAATCTAAGAGCCTTAGAGACATCTGTCAAAAAATATTACTGATAACAGTTTCAGAAAGAGTGAGCAAGATATTTTCAATTAGAACAACTATGAGCAAAGGAACCACAAATGCATTCCATTATTTTTCTTAGACTTGCTGTCGCTTTCGACAAGACCTACTGGTGGCTACCAGGTTTTGAAATCAATACTTATGAAAATCAAATTTGATAAAAATTTTCATCTTTTTCATGATTTTTATTTTTGATCACAAGTGAAAAACATCATATCCTGATCATTATTACTTTTGAATAAAAATTTTACTGTTAAAAAAAAAAATAATAATTTTTAAGGATTTCCTTTGAAATCGGAACTGTGTGTTTTTTTTAAAATATTCTCAATGTTATATTTTGGCTCTGCATTATTAGTTAAAGAATATTTTTATCAATTTCTAACTGCATATCATCTTCATTTCAAAAAGGAATTAGAATTTTATAAAGCATATTAAAAACTAAAAACTGCCTCAGCTTCTAAAAACTCAGTAAAACAGTTTGGGCATATAGGTATTCTCTATGTAGGGAATTTAATTATTAGTAACCATAAAAGTTAATATTGACAGTTGGTATTTATTTATTTATCTATTACTATGTTTGAATTGATATTATATATTATGATTTCTATAATGTTAGTTAGAGTAGGTAGGTATATTCTATGATTTAATATTTGCTTATTATGTTAATGTGTAGCATCTTATTTATTTATTAAATGCTATAAGTGCAATTCGCACTTGTTCTTGTTATGGGTTGTAACAAGTTTTGTACCGCTTGTCAGAAATATATTTATATTATTATATTTAATGTTGAATTCTTATGTATATTACAGTTTTAAGATGGAAATAAAGATTTTTTAGGAATAATTGGCAGTAATATAGTTAGTTACAAGATTTGTATTTGTAAATAATAACAATAATACCTAATGTCTAATGGATGAAGGCCAACCTCCGGCTAACGGTTCTCAAACCAAGCCGTAAATATTTTTGTTGAGTTTTTCATATCTATTATATTTATTATTATTTGTATATAACTCAATAAAAAAATTCATTCATTCATTCATAGAAGCAGATCTCAGAAGTAAAAGTGAACACTCTGCAAAGTGGTGGTATCCAAAAACATAGCAAACATGGATGGATTCAGCTGGTTATAAAGGACGGGGGCTGTAATATGTTCTGCATATTATTTGTTATTTACCTTGCTCCCTTATTTTTAGAAAAGTTAAAATTCTATCTTTAAAAAACAACAAAATTTCCAAAGGGGGGACCGATGCTACCGATTCCAATGGCCAAATATTCAGAACTTTAGCACTTTGGCTGCAGAAAAACACTGAGATATAGAGAAACAGAAAAATACCTCAGAGTCAAGCTCTCGTTTCGAAACAATTTTAATATTTGATTCTCTGACAATAGAACCGTCAGTCGATCTCAGGTACCAAGGTAGAAATAATTTCCAAAGAGTATATTCATTTATTTATATAATGTATAAATGGGTCATTCTCACTTAAGAGAGCACTTTTTGTGTCCCATGCCGTTTATAGCGATTTAGAAAAGCTTAGGACTCTGAGACATCAATTTTCTAAATCCAGGCGAGTTGTATAGGTAGACCCCATACAACTTTATTTTAATTATATAACACCAGAAAAAGGTCGAAATTTATTCCCCTGTCATGTCCCATGGTCTGATTCTGATACTAGGTCAAATTTTACATATTTTTCTATTCAATTTGTTCAAAATACAATAAAATTTCATAAAAGCAGTCGAACCCTTAATGATAAAGGATTAAAAGTGAGAAAAAAAATTCTTTTATGATGCCCAACAGGTTTTCTTTCATTCCCCTGTAAATTTTTAAAATTAGATTCTCAACACACTTTTCTGGCGGGAAATTAGTAAAAAGTATATAGTCAGTAGGAAGGGGTTTTTCCCCAAGCAACCCCAACTGTTAACCTAACCTCAGTCCAAATTCAAGCCCTCCAGAAGCAAATAAGTTCTCAAACTTGAAAGGTTCGTTAAATAGTTTTCATTCCTCTGTCCTCTATAGTTTTGGTCAGGTAAGTTTTTTCTTTTCTAATTTTTCAAAGATAAATGATTTTGTAGCACAGATTTTGTTTTGGCAAGTAGCATTATTATATCTTTTTTCCCATTTCATCGGTTATCAAACAAACCATAAAAAAAATTCCTATCTCTGTCCTTCATTCCCCTGTCTTACTGTAAATCAAATATGGTAGAGGAATGGAGGTAGGGATGGGGAATTGAAGTTTTCGTTTCCTGCTCAACTTTTTAAAGCATCATCACGCCTTAACAATGAAAAATTAAAAAAAAAAATTGTAAACATCCAAATACAATGGTGAAAAAAAAGATAAAAAAAATCTCTTGGAAAAAATTAAAAATTGGTGTTCTGCCACGTCGACTCCTTGCTTCTTATAGCCAAAGGAATAGTATTACACGAAAAAAATAATGTTTATTTGTATCCATAAAATGTAAAATAAAAACGCCATCAAAAGTGCCCATTTTGGTGAGAATGACCCAAATATTTATTTTTAATAATAATTATGATTAATTACGTATTATAAACATAACTGATAGGATATTATTGTTTATTGTTTATATTATTCTTGGATTGTCAATACTGCATAATGCCCTTGAATAGCTCAAGTCCGATAGAGCGAAAAACATTGAGCTCAGTCGCCAATGGGCGAGGAGCATGAATTCAGTCCCGGCGTGAAAGTGTTAAATTATCAATTGAATATTATGAGAAGCATACAAAGTTTGTTTAACCTCGATAGATATTAATATTTTCATTTTAATCAAACCCAGAACATATGTTTTATCACTTCTATTTTCGGCAAAATGACACAAAATTTGTAAAGTATCAATTTTCTTCAACAAATGGAGTATTATCGAGACCAGGCATTTCGCCGAAGAACCGAGAAACTTGACCGATTAGCACGCTTTGGCCACTTGACGCTGAAGAGGGGACCCCGAAGGCCAGGACCAGGGCGTATCATGGAGAGATGGACGACGATGAAGAAAGAGGCGAACAAGAAGCACTGGAGCACCTGGAGCTCGAAGACTACTCGTCGAAGTGGCTTGTCGTCCCGTTCTGCGACAATATAAGTCAATAAAAGTGTTTTGTCTCAAATATTTTATGAGGTATTCCATAGTTAGTTAACAACTGTACAAATTTCTTCCTCCTTTCGGAACGATGTGTATGCTGTGGGAAGTTTGGTATGCTACCTAAATTATGCTTAACATACCTGCGAAATGCGAAAGTATAATCGTTCCCCTGGGGTATTCGACGTATGAATGTGCTCTTTCTTTTCAGATAAATATGTGAGGAAGGATTGTAGTGGATCTTTGGACAATAAAAGCTGTCCTTAAGGACATAAGATACTGACAAGGGCTCATCCAAATACTTAGATTAAATATTCGATATCATGGGCGTACCCAGCGGGGGGCAGGGGGAGGCAGCTGCCCCCCCCCGGAAGGCTGGAAGCAATAATTTTTTAGGCTTTTAAGACTGGAAGCAATAATAGAATACACTTTTTTCAAGCAAATAATTGTAATAACTTAGTTGATAAAGCACTGCTATAATTATACATAATTTTGGTTTTATTCACCTTTTCCGTGATAAGGTGTTACAACCTGAACGACCATAGCTTGCCCCCCCCCCTAGTTTTTAGCTTGCCCCCCCTAGTTTTGATCCTGGGTACGCCCTTGTTCGATATACTGAATTCTCTTTTTTCTAAATCATATTCATTCTTTAAATGAAAGAAAGGCAGACCTAAACTGAATACTGCTTTGCAGTAGGTGCGTCCCGTACCTATCCGTGTGTGGGATTTTCCCCCTCCTTACACCTGTTTCCCACCCTCCACGGGACCCACCGCTAGGCATTACTTCATGGAGGGGGACTGGCCGTGTGCCGCCTCATTCCATTAGGCTACGTCCTGGCTCGCCTTTTCCTTTCTACGTTGCTTGATGGTCTTTGCCACTAGGCGATGTCCCGCCATCCAGTTCTCTCTGCTGATTATCATCAGAGCTACAACATTACCGGAAGTAAGTTGCGATCCGCAAACTTGTTGAAATTCTTCCATCTCCTTCTAGAAGCGGGGAAAGCATAAGAATGAATGTTCCATAGTCTCTTCGGCTGATGGACATACTGGACATTCGGCTGTATTATCTAGCTTGAATCGATATTGATAGGCTCGAAAACAGCCATGTCCCGTTAGCAGCTGGGTGAGGTAGTAGTGAACCTCATTGTTTTCTGTTTACCCAGGGTTGGATGTGAGGGTCCAGAGGCCTGTAGGTCCACCTCCCGTTCGATGCTATATCCCAGCGTAGATGCCATCTCTCCTCTGTGATCTCTCTTTCTTCGGCCCGAGGAATGCAGTCAACTCAGTTATAGGAGCACTTCCTCTCTTCAGAAAGCAGCTCAATTGGCGGCATTGTTGCCACCACACATGCAGTTACGTAAATAAAAAAACTATAGGTACATACAGACACACAGCAACTAACTATAGAATAACACATACGAACTCTTTATTCACGCTTTCATGTTTTAATTGCACGGATATAACAATAGACTAATTAAGCCACAGCTATCCCCGTTAGAAGGCGGCCAAAAAGAAGCTGGATGAGAGACTCTTTAGAGATTTTCTCTTGAGAAGAGATTATCTTCTTCATTATTTTAAAGTTTGTTAAATAGTTTCTATTCAAAAGAAGCCCTTCTCAATCAAACAACACACTGATTCAGATTAGGTATTGCATGAAAATTCCTTTGTTCTAGGTACTTACCTCAATGTGATAACAACTTTTTCTGTAGCAGTTATAGGGGTCACCTGTGGTGAAGTGGTTAGCATAGCAACCTACAACACTAACAAACGCGGGATCGTGTCCCGCGGTGGCTCAAGGGTTTTTAATATGTGTAAAAAATCTTTGGCTGTGACATCCCTCGGATAGGACTTCCAATGGAGGTCCCGAACCTGTATAATATTCAGGAACTCGTTAAAGATCCCTATCCTAATTGTACAAGGATAGGCAAAATTTAGGACTCCCCCCACTAGCATCGACCGATTAGCCTTAGTGAGATAAAGGGAGGTTAAAAAACAAAAACAAAAAAAATGTTTTTGAAATTTAATTTTAAAATAATAATTAATAATGGAAAAAGTCCGGTTTATATTTGACTCGCCCTCGTATATTTGGTCTATTGTAATCCACCCTGGTAGTCAAATAACGAAACAACGGTAGGTTCCAAACTTCGTTCCAAAACTTTTAATAGTGTATCAGAGAATCGACTGCCAGCCGCATGCGGAGGAACAGTTTTCCACTTCCAGAACCTGTACCCTGCACGTGCCTAAAACGGGAAAACTGGAATGTTCATGCGTCTGACATATTGATAATAATTACAGTCATTGGTGGATCCCCCTTTGGATATTTTTGTTATCATTTAGAGATAGAATTTAACTTCATTAAAAGGAAGCAAGTGAGGTAAAGAACAAATAAAGCAGAATTTCAGCAGCGGACAAGGAAAAAGCTGATTGGCAGATCCGGGGCAAGGAAATGGGATAACACCCCCCCCCCCTTTGGAAATTCAGCCGTTCTCCTTTACAACCGGCTGGACCCACCCATGGTTCCAGCTCTTGTTAAAACTGTTTTTACGAAATTAAACTAGTCGTATTGTTGTTTGTTTGTTTAACGTCTCTTTATGCTACTAAGGCTAATCGGTACTACAGTGAGAGTCCTAAATTTTGCCTATCTTGGTATAATTAGGATAGGGATCTTTAAGGAGTACCTTACATCGTACAGGCTCGGGACCTCCTCATTTTACGTTCTATCCGAGGGACGGCATAGCACAGGATTTTGTACTCCCTAAAAAAATCCTAAGGCCACCTCGGGACGCGAAACCGCGACCTTTACTATTGTAGGTTTCTATGCTAACCACTACACCACTTTGTAAATAAATGTTCATTTTTCCTATTTTTTATTTTATTTTCATGCATGATCGTGTTATTGTGCAAAAAAAAAAAAAAAAAAAAAGAAATTATAAATATTTATTGGCACCACAAATCACATTTTTGTACATTAGTGAGATGAGGGTTTGCCCCCAGCATTATTGGCAATTATGCCTAACATTGTGTTATATACGTACGTTTATAAGAGGTTACAGAGAAAATAATAAGTTTAAAATCAAAAGACGCTGTTTAAAATAATATATCACTATAACATTTTTATTTTAAACAACTTGTTTTGGGTGGACCCTACATCTCGTGTTTCTCACTCTCTGTTCACATATCCTCACCCAAATCACCATTCCACCCATTAAATCTATGACTAATCTCGGCTAAATATGTCTTTTTTTTATGGAGGTTTTTTGGTTTTAAGTGGAGTACCTTAAGCAATAGCTATAATAAAATAACCAAAAAGATGTATTTCTTCTGACATCGTGTGGAGAAAAAACTTTTAATGACAATAATGAAACAACTAAAGTCTAATTTTTGTTCATACAGATACGTACAAAACGTTATCCAGAAAAACAAGTAAAAACTATGAAAATTGATTTTTAAATCAATGCAAAATGTATAATGAGTGTTCAAGAAGCATTACTGAAAATTTTAAATAGAATTAAAAGTATACTATGCCTGCATTGAATAAACTAGGAGGACGATTACTGAGAGTATGCGACAGAGAGGCCACTGGTGCATAATTGTCATGCCAGACACAGCAAGGTTGGGGTCAGCAGTCTGCTATGGTACCGCCAAGGTTTTTCTATTCTTTTTCTGTTACCGATTTACGTTATATATATATATATTTATACATATATCGTGTCCGAGTTTGCCGGAGGTAAAATCAGGAACTACTCAGCCAATTTTGATGAAATTTGGCTCATTGTGAGTAGTTTTGTCCAACTTAGGAGATAGGATAGTTTATATCTCGATTATTAGCCTCAATATTGGCAATAAGGATCCAACTTAGTCTCTTTCGGTAAAATAATGAAGTATCCGAATGGGAGGAATATCTGACATTATGAGGTGTATCATAATTATTTTTTCTCGATCAAATTGTTGTTTCTCGATCTTTATATATATATATATATATATCAATCTTGTGTCCCGATGTTTGTCGGAGGTAAAATCAGAAACTACTCAACTGACCTTTATAAGATTTAGCTCATTGCGTGTAGTCTATTCCAACTTAAAACATAGGATAGTTTTTATCTCGGTTATTGGCATAAATATTTCTTTTTTTGCAAATTAAATGCTTGTTATTCTGAAATTGAGTGTGGTTATTTGTAAATTCTATACTTTTTCAACTGATGGCGGTGTAAGTTGGTTTATTGACACAACAGTTCATTTTCTTTCGATATTTAGGAAGGGTAAGCATCCAGTAGCCAAATCTATTTTTTCTGGCTTGGAATAGGAAATCCCTCTTTTTCCCATGGCTAATTATGTGTCGCCTTTTCACGTGTGGGGAAACATCGAACTTATTTGTAAACCTGCTCATTATAGTATATATTTTATTGTCATTGAATACTCCCTTAACGTACCACATTCCAATGTGCAATATATGTGATTCCGCAGATAATATAGATAAAAAGCGGGGATGTGCCACGTAAACTACATCAATTCTTTACATGTAAATGAATCATTTTTTATTATCAGAATTCTTTATGTGAAGCGTAAAATGTGTCCTTTTACTTATTTGTAACGCACTTTAATACTCAATTTGGTAAAGTTGTTTGAATAATCCGACATGACTACAAATTCTACGGGCGTAATAATCTAGAAATTTATCGCCCTAAAACCCCTAATACTACTACTACTACAAATTCTAATTAATAGATAAGCGAAAAACACTAGTTATATAAATGGCTATGTTTATTTACTAACAATAAATTTTATTATTTTTTTCAATATTTATAGTAGGTAGTATCCCTTAGTAAAATCCAATTTTTCAGGCTTGGAATAGGAAAATACGTGTTTTTTTCATGGGCAATAATTCAATTTTTATATGTGATTTTATTTATTTTGATAAGAAGCATGGGCGTACCCAGCGGGGGGCAGGGGTGCAGCTGCCCCCCCTGGAAGGCCGGAAGCAATAATTTTTTAGGCTTTTAAGACTCGAAGCAATAATAGAATACGTTTTTTTCAAGCAAATAATTGTAATAACTTAGTTGATAAAGCACTGCTATAATTATACATAATTTTGGTTTCATTCACCTTTTCCGCGGTAAGGTGTTACAGCCTGAACGACCATAGCTTGCCCCCCCCTAGTTTTTAGCTTCCCCCCCCCTAGTTTTGATCCTGGGTACGCCCTTGATAAGAAGTAGTGTACGAATACGCAGCATGGTTAGAGCTTTATCCCGCTCCGATAACCTGCTTTGGTAGAACCTACTGATACGATATTTCATATCATCATGCGATGTATTTTGAATTTAATTAATATGTATTATGGCAAAAGATTAATTTAGTATATTTTTGGTAACTGTATATTGTGATTTTACTAAACCATATTCCAATTATAGTCTTTAATAGTTCCTTTTACATGTGTGTTATTTAAATTTAATCACGCTTCCGCTGAAATAATCCATTAAGTGCTAAATAAATGGATAATTAATACTTAACAATAGTCAAATATGAGATGTGAAAAATAAAAATTTTAACTAAATTCTTTACCAAACAATTATAAATTTGGCGTCAAGTTCTATTTGAAATCCCGTTGGCTTTCGGATTACGTAAAACGTTTTTATCTTTATCAGTGAATTTTGATTTGACTGTATTAAAAATAATAGGATATAATTAGTTAAACGCATAATAGCTACTGAGCCACAGCGTGACCGGTTCTGCTCCTATATATATATATATATATATATATATATATACCTATACATACACTCGTATTTAGGGGCACGATTGCTGACAGTCTTGACTCATTAGTTGGTATATATGTCCATGTAAGTTATTGTAAATTAATGGAGAAAAATATTAAAAATTATATTTAAATACAGAACGGAATAAAATAAAGCTGACTATAATACACTGTAACGGTGGTCACCTGTGATATAGTGGTTAGCATGGCAACCTCAAGTACTGAAGGTCGCGGGTTCGCACGCCGCGGTGGCCCTAGGAATTTTTAATGAGAGTAAAATATCCTATGCCGTCCCTCGGATAGGACGTAAAATGGATATCCCGATTCTGTATGATGCAGATACTCGTTAAAGATCCCTATCCTAATTATTCCTGGATAGGCAAAATTTGGTACTCCCACTGTATCCGATAAGCCTTATTAGCATAAAGTGGCGTTCATAAAACAAATAAGAAATTTAGCAGTTACAGATCCAGGTAATCCGTGGTTTGGGCAGTTCTTCCTCCTCGATGGAAATAACAAAACAACCACTTGTCTGAACAATTACTTTAAGTAGGGCTTGAATAATTTTTTTATTTTTTTACTTTCACTTACATAGATATGAAATATATAGTAAGGGAAAGTATTGCGATCGTGAAAAATTTCGACTTCCGGTTTTCAACGGAAATACACGTTTTGGGTTCCCCTGTGTCCAAATGACCAAGTTTCGCGAAATGGTCTGTATGTGTGTGTTAACAGACTAGCTCAAAAACTATAAACCGTACGAACCTGAAATTAGGTATTTGGTGTATGAAGATGCCCGCGATGTGACAGCAAAAATTTCATCAAAATTGGTCAAACGTAGGGTGTACATTATTTTTTTTATTATTTTGGTGGTTTGAGCTGGTCAACTGCGAGCTCCCTCCGATCTCATGTTCCTGTGTATAGGCTTGGGTTTCTTTCCCATGTCAACTTAAAGTTTATTATTTAAAAATTAACGGACCCTTAAAGAGGGGCATCTCATTTTTTCCCTAAAAAATTACATGCTTCCCCTCGTGACCCAAACGTTCTTGGTTTGCCACTGCTGTGACGTAGTCATTTGAGTACGTACTTTAACCATTGTTATGTTTTCATAACGATATAATAATAGAGTTATTATTGTTGAGAGTAAGAAGAATCGAACAAATGCCGAAGCCATATTTGTGCTTCGGGAGTGGAAGACCTAACGGTTCGGTGACAAAAGAGCTCCTAATGAACACGCCCTCGCTGACAGCACAGCTCCTTGTGGATGTCTCATTGCCTCGGTTTATTCGATGTGCTCCTGGTATATAAATCTTTAGGTATTATATATATACATAGATTTATATATTACAGAGTAACTACTGTGATAGAGTAATCATTTTTTTAAAAATCTAAAAATCCAACAACAGCATACAATGCCCTTTAAAATCATTTATTCAAAAAAATCCATTTTATGGTTCCAAACTTCCAAAAAAATATGTTTAAGTTTTTAGGTATTGAGATTTTGATGCTTTTAATTCTACTACAACAGAGCTTTCTATTTTTGGAACGGCATATCTTCTATCTGCTCAATTGCAAATTTACGAGATGATTGAAATCAATTAATTTATTCAAAATATATGGCATAAAGAAAGTTCATCGTCTTCAATTCATTTCTGAAGATTTTTACAACCTCTTGTCAAAGCCAAGCAATCATAAACAGAAAAAAAAAAACCTGTGCCACCACAACCCATGAAGAGTCCCGGGTTCAGTGATGTGTAAGGAAGTTCTGTTTCGTGGTCAGCGGTCGTGGAAGGAGGTGATTTGACCTTGATCAAGCTCAACCGCCAGGTTTTACCTACTTTTATTTTTCATTTATGGGTACCCACTTTATAAAGGCTGGGTTTGCCCCATGAGGGTCTTTCGGTCCACGGGACGAACTGTGGCTGAATAATAAACATACCCTGCCAAGTCAGATTCGAACTCGAGACTTTGATCAACTCAATGCATTACCAATGCGCTACCCAGTTCCCCATCACAAAGAGAAAGACATAAAATCATATAATTATACTTTTAAAAAAATGAACTGTTGAGATGTGTGAAGGCCTGCTAACATGGTTATGTTTTTTAAGGTGTAGAATTTAGTATTGGGTTGTTTCACATGAAATGTCCGTTTTCAAGGTAAAGGGGTTTTAGTAAAAATACAATATGAAAACAATATTTAACAATTCGAAGAATTTACCTTCTTTTTCTACACATTTTTTTCCAACGTGATACCAACTTTTTTTATCTCGGAACTGAAAAACTCAGAGCTTTGAAGACAAAGAAAATCTGAAAACGCACTTTGTAATTCAGCATAATTTAAAAAAAAAAAATTCCTCTGACGAAGTTGTTTAAATTTTTGAAGAGGTGATAATCTGTTGGAGTCAAGTCGGGAGAATATGGAGTGTGGAGAAGAATTTCGTACCCCAGTTCTTCAATTTTCAAAATTCAATTTATGCACGGTAAGTTTTGAAACTTGGGGGCTAGCGTTGTCTTGTAGGAGTATAGGACCTTTCCGATTTACCAATCCAGGTTGTTGTTAGCAGTAGGTTGTAGAGGTATTAGTCTCACCTCTAGGCCAAAAGGAATAATGTATGATTCCAGCCATGGACCGCCATACTGTAATCATCAATTTTTGTGGGTGAAAATTAAGCAAACCAACAGCGAAAGGTTCGTTTATTTACACTCCCTTCCCCAAACGTCTTACAGATGTTTCTAGCAGCCTCAGGTGCCGAATGGCAAAATATTACACGGAAATCGCGTGTTTCCATGTTCATATTTGGAAGTATACTAAAAAGTGTGTAATTGATTGGGAAGCTAATTTTTATAAAAGAAAAGTAGAGGATTAGTAACTGCTTAACTATAATATGTAAACATTTGGAAGTGAGACTACATAGACCCGCAAAATCCTCTATGTATTTAAAAAATTATAAAATCCAACATTTCATGTGAAACACAAGGCAGTGTCTTGGGTCCCGTTCTTTACATCCTTTTTACATCTGACATTCCTACTGATCCTGACACCCTCCTGGCAACATTCGCTGATGATACGGCCATCCTATCCTCCAACACAGACCCTGGAATAGCATCCTCTAACCTACAAAGGCACCTTTCCCTAATTGAACACTGGTGTAAAAACTGGCGCATCAAAGTAAACGAAGCAAAGTGCAAGCATATAACAGTTTATTTCAACTGTGTTCAACTTCCCTTCACAGACACGGTACGGTATCTGGGCTTCATGTTAGACAGAAGACTGACGTGGAACCCACATACCAGACTAAAACGACATGAGCTTAACCGACGATTTGGCCAACTTTATAGACTTCTGAACAGAAAATCACAACTTTCAATTGACAACAAACTACTTATCTACAAAACCATTTTGAAACCTATTTGGACCTACGGCATCGAACTTTGGGGAACAGCTAAACCTTCTAACATCAAACGCATCCAATCCTTCCAGTCCAAAATCCTCCGAACAATAGTCAATGCTCCTTTCTATGTATCCAACAAAACCCTATACCATGACCTTAATATCCCGTTCGTTCAAGAACTAATCCCGAAGAAATTCTCCAAATTTCACAGTAACCTTATCCATCATCCTAATCCTACTGTTCAATCCCTTTCTAGCTCCATTCATCCCTACAACCCTCCTCGAAGGTTAAAGCGGCAGTGGCCACGTGACCTTTTGTAAATATGTATAAACCGGAGTTCTGGCAATGGCCAGATTCTCCGCTCAAGTCAGGTGTGCTTGTGGCTTTTGCGCCCTCGCTTAGCCTCCACTGGCTTAAATACCAGTGATGCGGCTGAGAGAGAAGCGCGGGAACCTCTTGGGGCTTACTTTTCTCTCCTCCATGGTGGGAAAAGCCTGCCTCGGGGCTCTCCAGCAGGTTGTAAATAGTGTATGAATGAGCTTAAAATGCTTTTTTTTTCTTACTCGAGTTGTTTATTTTAATTTTATTTATTTATTTTATTATTTTATTTTATTTTATTATTATATATATTTTTTTTTTTTTTGTAAATAAGTGTGAATACATTCTATCAGCAATATTACCAGTGTCTCAAAAGAGACAGAATGTAATAATACCAATAAAGACTTGTATTCTTCATGTGAAACAACCCAATTAGTCCGGGAGCTGAGGGCCAAAAAGGTGCCTGATTTTAAGAAAATTTTTGATCATATAGGCTGAAAGTACTCATTTCTTAGGCAACAAATGTGAACGTCTGCCACCTCAGATCGGTTGCCATCAAATTTTATAGGCGAAAAAAGTCGACATTTTCAAACTTTTTTCAATTTCTCGCTAATAGCTCGAAAACGATTTATCGCAAAAGAAAATTGTTTTCTTTCTAAAATAAAACGGCATTATATTTCGCGTCGACTGAGGTCCTCACAGTTAAAATTGGCTCAGTCCTTTCGCCAAAACCGATTGTCAATTTAGCAACTTTAGCGGAAAAATGAATTACGCTTCAATGTTCAAAATGTTCCTAAGCCTGCAATTTAAAGAGGGTTACTGCAAATAAAAAATGTTATTTACAATAGTTGTAGAATATCAAATTCTGTGTAAAACGAGCTCCTTAATTTTAAAATTATCCCACTCTTGTGGAGACAAATTAATTAAAACGTGAACGTATTTAGCATCTTGTGGTCTAAAATCCGTGAAATTTTTTGGGATTTTTTTTTTCAGTTTCTAGCATATATTTCGGCAAATACAGATCAAAAAGTATTGCTTACTTCCTGCTAAGACTTCGTTTTTCTGCCAAGCTTACTTCTCGGCCTCAGCTCCCGGACTAAATATTTCTAACAAACATTATGCCCTTCATACGCTTTTGGGTAAAACAATAATTCTTAATTAGACATTTTTTTTAACCGTTTCCAAATTTATTCACCAGTTAAATCTAATACTATCCATTTGAAAAATCGTCAGAAGTAAACTAGAAACCAAAGAAGGTGTGAGCAACCTCATGTCAAGTATTATTGCAAGCCTTTTACTGATAATCAAATCGAAGACTATTCATCAGGGTTACTGACGCGACCCGTCTTTTGTTGACAAATTCCAAAGATCTTATAATCAAGAAAGCCATTGCGGATTGCTCACCTTCAATCAATTATCACATACAATTATCTCAACCTCTATGGATTCTCAGAACTTAAATCGTGTATGTTCAGAACATTTGTCATCTTCTTGTTACTGTTCTTGGTAATGGCCCGAGCAGTTCATGAACTGGAAGTCAGTAGCGAATATATTGCACTATATATTGTAAATTATTAACATATATATTATTAATAATTGCGCATTTAAATTATGTATGTTTATAATTAAAAGAATTCTATTCCAAAAAAAAATGAAAAATGTTATAGGTGAGAAATAGTCAACTGTAATTCTTTATGATAGGTGATTCATAGTCAGGATTTTGAGTTAAAAATTGTTTTATTTTGAAAAGCCAAAGTTTCTATCCTACTCGTGGATCTTAATCAGGCCTAAAAGAAGACAAATATATAAATATCTATGTTAGAAGATGGCAATTATATGAATACTTTACAAAACAGATAATTATATAAAAGACGGTTTTTCTCATTTTCTCATAAGACGGTTAATTGAGTAACACACTACATTTAATCAATATATAACATATACTTAATTAAATTTAATGCAATATGAGTAAACATTTTTAGTAGTACAGTGAGCGAATAAAAAAAGACATAAAACAAAAAATCTGGTGCGTGCGCGCAACACACAACTTTCACTTACCACCTTACTTAGATTAGAAAATAATGCGTTTTGTTATTGCCACTTCTCAAATGAACAGAAGGGCTTTAATTATGAACAATGGTCTGTCAAAGGCGTACTCCGCATGCGTGGGCTCAACGAGTTTTATGAGTTGACTGAATATTTTTCTTTTTTCTCCTCTTTATGTTTTCTTTATTTTTATCATATCTCATATTTAGCCATTTCTTATTTTTAGGACGAGAGACAGTTAATTTCTCCATATAAAAAAAAACAGAGGTATTTTATAGGAAACAAAATAACAAAAAAGGCCCCAACAAAAAGCCCCCTCAGAACATTTTAATAATGATAAAGCTTACCTGATATTAAAGAACACCTAATTTTCATTAAACATGACGAATTTGATAAAAATCGTTAAAGCCGTTTTTGAGATCATCGAAAAAAAATCTGGTGCGTGCGCGCAACACACAACTTTCACTTACCAACTTACTTAGATTAGAAATTGACGTGTTTTGCTAAATATCATTTCCCAAAGTCACACTTTTTCTACATTCATATCTTATTTTTGTTAATCGTTAAAGCCGTTTTTGAGTAAATAAAAAAAACCCGTGAAAATGATACAAAATTTATTAAGTAAAGTCCCCCCTCTCGTAGATCAATTTTGATGAAATTTTTACAGTCATATCTCGGGCATATAAATACATCAAATACCAAGTTTGATCAAAATCGTTAGGGCCGTTTTTGAGAAAATAAAAAAAAAACGTAAAAAGGTTATTAAATAAAGTCCCCCCTCCGGTTGATCAATTGTGATAAAATGTTGGTTATCACATCTTTGGCATATAAATACATCAAATACCAAGTTTGATCAAAATCGTTAAAACCGTTTTTGAGTAAATAAAAAAACCATGTGAAAATGATACAAAAGTTATTAAGTAAAGTCCCCCCTCCGGTTGATCAATTTTGATGAAATTTTTACAGTCATATTTCAGGCATATAAATAGATCAAATACTCAGTTTAATCAAAATCGTTAGAGCCGTTTTTGAGAAAATCGAAAAAAACTTAAAAAGTTATTAAGTAAAGTACCCCCTCCCTTTGGGAAAATTTGATGAAATTTTTGCTGTCACATCGCGGGCTTATACATACTCTAAATACCCAATTTCAGGTTCGCACGGTTTATAGTTTTTGAGCTAGTCTGTTCACACACACACACACAGACACACAGACACACACACACACAGACCATTTCGCGTTTCTTGGTTATTTTGACTCAGGGGATCCCAAAAGGTGTATTTCCGTTGAAAACCGGAAGTCGAAAATTTTCACGATCGCAATACTTCCACTTACTATATATTTCATATATAGGTAAGTGAAAGTAAAAAGTAAAAATTAGAAAAAAGTTATGAAATAAAGTGCCCCCTTTGTTTGACCAATTTTGATGAAATGTTGGATATCACATCTTTGGCATATACATACATCAAATACCCAGTTTGATCAAAATCGTTAAAGCCTTTTTGAGTAAATAAAAAAAAACACGTGAAAATGATACAAAATTTATTGAGTAAAGTCCCCCCTCCGGTTTATCAATTTTGATGTAATGTTGGCTATCGCATCTTTGGCATATACATACATCAAATACCCAGTTTGATCAAAATTGTTAAAACCGTTTTTGAGTAAATAAAAAAAACACGTGTGAATGATACAAAATTTATTAAGTAAGTCCCCCCTCCGGTTGATCAATTTTGATGAAATTTTTACAGTCATATCTCGGGCATATAAATAGATCAAATACTCAGTTTAATCAAAATCGTTAGAGCCGTTTTTGAGAAAATCGAAAAAAAACTTAAAAAGTTATTAAATAAAGTACCCCCTCCCTTTGAGAAATTTTGATGAAATTTTTGCTGTCACATCGCGGGCATATACAGACACTAAATACCCAATTTCAGGTTCGCACGGTTTATAGTTTTTGAGCTAGTCTGTTCACACACACACAGACACACACACAGACCATTTCGCGGGACTTGGTTAATTGGACTCAGGGGACCCCAAAACGTGTATTTCCGTTGAAAACCGGAAGTCGAAATTTTTCACGATCGCAATACTTCCACTTACTATATATTTCATATATAGGTAAGTGAAAGTAAAAACACACTTATATACGGATATCCTCCTTCTTTTTCGAAGTCGGATAATAAAGAGTTCTTTTGGGGTCACCTGTGGTGCAGTGGTTAGCATAGCAACATACAATACTAAAGGTCGCTGATTCGCGTCTCGCGGTGCCCCATGATTTTTTTAAAGGAACTAAAAAATCCTTGGCTATACCGTCCCTCTAAACTAGATCCCGAGCCTGTACAATGTCATGTACTCGTTAAATATTTCTATCCTAATTATACCTGGATAGGCAAAATTTAGGACTCCCACTGTAGCATCGTCCGATTAGCTTTAGTGGCATAAAGTGACGTTAAACAAAGAAACATACAGAGTCCTTTATTTTATTATATTTAAATGATTTTATTTTTTAGAAACTAGTATTTTATACCACACTGCATTTGCGAATGCCTATGCTCCCATGTTCCATCTCATCCTTCTACTGAAAAAACATAGCTATGCTTCTGAATCGGATTTAAATAAAGCGTTGTGTTCAAAAAGATGAGATAAATATCTTTTGATGTTAATCGAGTCGAAAAAAAAATGGCATTCTGGTTGTTCCGCTATCAGGAACCGGTCAGTCCTGAGCACCTGCCCCAAGAAGGAGTATCTTAAGGAGGAGAGTTCGATGACCTCTTCCTCCGTCTTGGTTTGAGGATTTAAGGATTTTCACGTGGAGGATTCGGTTATACTATAGCCTTGCCTTTTCCTGCTGACGCTCTAGTCAGTCAACTTAAACTTTTATTTCTTTTCGTTCTTTCGGATTAGGGAGGTTTGGGATTACTGGGGTATTTCGATTATCGATTCCATCTTATTCTAATGAATAATGAAAAAAAAAAAAAAAAAGAAGCTCATTGTGTAACTCGAAGCAATCCATTAGGAAGCCTATACACAAAACAATGCATGCCTCAATAGTAGCAAAGAGATGAGCAAGTAGATAAAAGCAACAAAAGATGCTGCGGATCTACGTGGAGCAAACCAGAGGCCGATCAGTAGCCCAAGATTGGCAATACGGTGCGACAACGATCTTGATGTTTGAGAATTAGTGCGATGTTGTCATATTTTTGACCACTTTCTCAATGGTCGAATCAAAAAATTCACTAAGGGTGAATTTTGAGTCAAAAATGAAGCCTAGGCTTTGCCCGCAAGCCTTTAAAATCATTATCTTGTTATTGATTTAATATAATCTGTTAACAAAATCAATTTAAAAAATACATTGTTCCGACTACCCCTGTACTACAAAAAATTCTGTCAGTCAGAAACAAAGCCTCTTATATATAGAGAGAGTTAAAAAAAAAAAATTTAAAAAATACATTGTTCCAACTGATCGAAAAGTTAATTTTTAGCATTAACTTGCTATTAACGCAACTAATTCGAAGTGCTATTAACGCTACTAATTCGAAGAGCTTCCGGTAGGTGGAATGCTGGAGGGGAAAGCTGCCGGCTCGGTAGAAGGGAGGGAGGCGCGCAATGGAGGGAGTTCACTAAAACCGACGAAACAAAGATTTGGTTACTCGTCGCGAACGCTTTCAGTTTTAAAACATGGTTTTCGACGTCCCGTAAGGGCTTTCGAGTTAAACTCGTCATAGCAAGATCTTTAAAATGAGTCCAAATTATATATTTTTCTGAAAGTGCAAAAATAGGTGTCCGTTAGAGTTAAACAACAATTTCGCCATTTAAACCCCTCAGGGTTTATATTTTTGAAATTCCTTTCTTAGTGGTTACCTACATCGCGAACTAAATACCTAAATTCCGAACTTCAAGTTTCTATCATTAGTAGTTTTTGCTCTGCGTTGATTCTGTCAGTCAGGACAAAGCCTCTTATATATAGAGATATAAATCTCGTGTCCCGATGTTTATCGGAGGTAAACTTAGAAACTGCTCAATCGATTTTGATGAAAGTTGGCTTAATGTGTGTATTTTTGTCCAACTTAAAAGATAGGATAGTTTTTATCTCGAGTATTGGCCTCAATATAACTTTCATTTCAAATTAAATGCTTATTATATTACAATTGACTTATTATTTGTAAGTCCTATACATTTACAACAGATGGCGGTGTAAGTTAATTTATTGTCACAAAGCTTCATTTTCTTTCGATATTTAGGCAGGGTAAGCATAAATCTAGTTTTTTCCGACTTGTACTAGGAAAATCCGTGTTTTTCCCATGGCAAATTATGTGACGCCTTTTCACGAGTGGGGAAAACATTGAATCTATTTGTTTTAGCAAAAGAACTTTACGTAAAGTTAAAACTTGTTAATTTTGAAAAGCCAATGCTACGATCCCAAGGACCTTCAGGGCTTGTTGAGACCAGAGTAATACCTAATATTTATTACAAACTAAACAACTCAGCAGTTATTGAAGGCTTTTAACAAAAACTCTACGTTTTAAGTTTAGTTTATTAAATATAAGTAAGTACTTACCTACTAAAAACAAAAAAAAACTAATTAAAAAAAATCTGGTGCGTGCGCGCAACACACAACTTTCACTTACCAACTTACTTCTATAAGAAATTGACGTGTTTTGTTAAATATAATTTCCCAAAGTCACACATTTTTCTACATCCATATCTTATTTTTGTTAATCGTTAAAGCCGTTATTGAGTAAATAAAAAACCCCGTGAAAATGATACAAAATTTATTAGATAAAGTCCCCCCTCTGGTTAATCAATTTTAATGAAATTTTAACAGTCATATCTCGGGCATATACATACATCAAATACCCAGTTTGATCAAAATCGTTAAAGCCGATTTAGAGTAAATAAAAAAAACACGTGAAAATGTTACAAAATTTATTAAGTAAAGTCCCCCCTCCGGTTAATCAATTTTGATGAAATTTTTACAGTCATATCTCGGGCATATAAATAGATGAAATACTCAGTTTAAACAAAATCGTTAGAGCCGTTTTTGAGAAAATCGAAAAAAACCTAAAAAGTTATTAAGTAAAGTACCCCCTCTCTTTAAGTAATTTTGATGAAATTTATGCTGTCACATCGCGGGCATATACCTACACTAAATACCCAATTTCAGGATCGCACGATTTATAGTTTTTGAGCTAGTCTGTTCACACACACACACACACACACACACACAGACACACAGACACACACACACACACACACAGACCATTTCGCGGGACTTGGTCATTTCGACTCAGGGGACCCCAAAACGTGTATTTCCGTTGAGAACCGGAAGTCGAATTTTTTCACGATCGCAATACTTCCACTTACTATATATTTCATATATAGGTAGTGAAAGTAAAAATCAGAAGAGATTAATAAGCGCGGTGCCGAATGGGAAACTTCCGAGGGGTATGCCGAGACGGAGGTGGGAGGATTGCGTTAAATCTTTCCAGGTTGGGACTGGATTGCGGTCGGTGGATAGATAGAGGTGTGAAGGGGTAACCTGTGGTGTAGGGGTTAGCATAGAAACCTACAATAGTAAAGGTCGCGAGTTTGCGTCCGGAGGTGGCCCTAGAATTTTTTAATGGGAGTAAAAAATCCTTGTCTATGCCTTCTCTTGGATAGGACGTAAAATGGAGGTCCCGAGCCTGTACGATGTCATGTACTCGTTAAAGATCCCAATTCTAATTATAACTGGATTGGCAAAACTTAGGACTCCTACTGTAGCATCGTCCGATTAGCCTTAGGGTCTGGCCACACATGTCCGCACCGGATCCGCACCGCAGCACTAATATAGGTTATGTTCAGAATATTTTTAATTTAACTTACATATAACCTTTAGTTATGCGTGAAGGTCAGGCCACACATGTCAGACACAGGCCACTTTAGGCGTAACTAAAGGTAATATGTAAGTTAAATAAAAATATTCTGAACATAACCTATATTAATGCTGCGGTGCGGATCCGGTGCGGACATGTGTGGCCAGACCCTTAGTGGCATAAAGAGACGATAAAAACAACCAGTCGAAGTCGCATTCCTAATCGAGAAGGCAATGACGACCATTAATCTATAAGGTCTCTTAAATTGAAAAACGAAGAAAACAAATTATATTCCGACCTTAGTTTAAACAAGAATAAAATAAACTGTATTAAGATTTATTTAAATTATCCGTTGTTTCACATTTGAGAATGAAACGATATTTTATAATACAAGGAAGGTATGTGAAAAAAAATAATAATAAAAAAAAGGTTTAAGCAGTTAAGCATTTCTTTTGGTAACATCAGGTTTTTAAAGGTGACCCTGAACTTGCAAAACTATTTCGTTAGCGTTTGACACGGCCTCTGAGATATTCCTTATCAAATCCATAAAAATGGGAAACTATAATCAATATCTTTAAGTTTTTCCCGATACAAATCATGAAGGCCTTGGTGAGGCCAGTGACATGTTTACTTCTTGGGGTGTTGGCATCACGCGTCGTTAGCAGTTTGCAACACAACATTTGTACACATTAATACTTACAATCTTGTTTTATCTTTGTATATATAATTCATTTTTTATATATATAAAAATCTCGTATCCTGATGATTGTCGGGAATAAAATAAGAAACTACTCAACCAATCTCTATAAAATTTGGCTCATTATGTGTAATTTGTAGAATAGTTATTATCTCGATTATTGACCTCAATATTTCTTTTATTGCAAATTAAATGCTTATTATACTACAATTGAGTGTGATCATTAGTAAGTTCTATAAATTTCCAACAGATAGCGATGTAAGTTGATTTATTGTACAGTGGCTTGATAGAGACATTGTGGTCAATGAAGGTGTGTTTTCCTATTGGCTAGCGCTTTCGCGGCCATATTGTTTTCAACTGTACTGTTTACCTAATGCTATTCAGTCAATATTGTGTCTTCTTTTGGACGATTACAACCGTTTTTTTTTTTATTGTTTTTAACATCATCTTGTGTTTTTCATAGTTTACAGTTTTAACTATAAGTTTATAAAATAGTTCAGTCGTTAGTTGTAGTACCGAAGTATTTAGTTCTGTGTAAATTGAAAAGTAAGTTGTTCGTAAGGCTTAACTCTCCCTTAAATTTTTTTTCTGAATACCTATTTTATTTTTAATTTATTTATTGTATTCCGTAATTTATTTGACTAAACTTTGTTGTAAATAAATGAATTTTTTTTAATACCTGAATACCTATTTTATTTATTTTATGTGGCCTATAAAACCAATATTTGATACCTTTTTTTTAATATTTATTACATACGTTATTACTATTGATCTACAATGATATCAAAACAATGCTAAATAGTTATATTTAGGTACTGGAAATAGAATTTAAAAAAACATAATTAAGAATTATTTAGGTGTTAACAATAACAGCAAGAGATCATTAAGGCTTTATGCACAAAATATGGTTTTTAAATTTTTATTTTTTTCCATGTGTTGTAAAATGTAAAATAAAAATTCTTATGTGTTTCTCTTTTATTTGATTTCTCAAATTTTTATTTATTTTTTTGCAAAGAGAAAAAATATATATCATAATTTGTTTTTGGATTAATGAAACATAAGGTATGATAATTTAATAAAATTACTAATTGAGCAGCTTCTGAATAAAAATTGGTGTTAAAATAAACTATAAATTGTTGGGCCTTAACATCATGGAAAAATATATAAACATTATCAATTAAACAAGTTCTTGAATATTACCTGTTTACTCAACAGCACACAAAAATTTGTAGACTAATTTAACTATTTACACACCATTAGTGCTATTCGGTAAAGACCGAATAGCTTACAATTTGTGAACCTTCCTACACCATTAGTGGATTAATTTAGACAAAAAAAAAAGTCGTTTTGCATTTTTAGGAATCAATTGAATAGTAGATCCAAATAAAGAAGGACAATTTGAGTCAAAAATGCTAGTTAAAATGTGGAAATTCTTTGTTAGGTTGATATAAACCTATATTCATTTGAAAACAAGATGGCGGACACAAGAGGTTGACCACACTGTCTCTATCAAGCCACTTTAATTTATTGACATATCACTTCATTTTCTATCGATATTTAGGGAGGATGAGCTCCAGTAGCCAAATCTATTTTTTCTGCCTTGGACTAGGAAATATGCACTTTTCCCACGGGTAATTATGTGTCGCCTTTTCACTTGTGGGAAAACATCGAACTTATTTGTAAACCTGCTCATTATTGTACATATTTTATTATCATTGAATAAAACTTTCCATATTTCCATAAAAATTCCATATCTCCAGAAGCTTGGAAAAAAGTGATAGTTCGTCCGTTGAACAAAGTACCAATTCCGACCTTAGCCTCCGACTATAGACCCATCTCTATTCTCTCTAACCTATCCAAACCGCCCGAAAGAATTGTCCACTCCCAGCTCAATGACTTCCTTGAGCGGAATGCTCTCCTCAACCCTCTTCAGTCTGGCTTTCGTTCTCATTATTCCACACAATGAGAACACAATCCTCCGTAGACGAACACTAAATCACTATCCTAATTCTATTTGATTTCTCAAAAGCGTTCGATACCGTCTGTCATGAGATCCTCCTTTCTAAACCCTAAAATCTTTCTATGTCAAACAGCGTATTAAAAAGTGGTTCCTCTCCTTCCTATCTTAACGTTCACAAACCTTGATAAACCTCCTTCCTCATGTATGTTATTAACAAGAGGTGTCCCACAGGGATCCTCATTTTCACCAACTCTCGTCTCCGTCTATATCAACGATCTCCCAGAGTCCATCAACCATTCACAATACCACTTATACGCTGACGACCTCCAAATTCACCTATCCTTCCATCCTTCCAAAATGTTAGAGGCAATCCAAAAAATTACAATAAGATATAGACAACATCAACGCCTGAGTAGAGAAAAATGAGTTAAAACTAAATGGACAAAAAACCAAGGCAATCCTAATTGGTGTTGTTTAAGGCTTCCATGGTCCGAATCCATCGTCTGCATTTCTTCTTCAGAGTTTGACCATGTCATAGGTTTTCCAGCGACCAAGCTTTCACCCATCTTGCTGTGGGCTTCTTCAAGGTCAATACAAGAATGAGAGTGGAGAAGGGGATCAGTAACTTATAATCTTCCGTCGGGGGCGAAGTCTGTGTTCCCATTGGCTAGCGCCCGAGGGGGCATGGTCAGGTGGAGGGAGTAGGGGAGGGGGGATGTCGTCAGCTCTCTGAGATACGTTGTGTTGTCTAATGTTATTTAGTGCAGGGTCCCAGTTTTTGCTAAGTCTGTATCCGCCTTCTTTGCTTATATTGTTTGGTTGTTTTATGATTTCTATAGCCTCCCTGATGGATCTGTGGTGGTAGTTATCAATCCTAACTATGGCTTTGGTGTCTTCGAAGGCTATAGTGTGTTGTGTATTGTGAAAGTGTTCTGCTATGGCTGATTTATCCGTCTGTATTTTCCTAACTGCGGCAATATGTTCTATCAGTCGTATGGTGATGTTCCTTCCTGTCTGTCCTATATATTGTTTACCACATGAGCAAGGGATGCTGTAAAGTCCAGGTTTGTTGAGTCCAAGATTGTCCTTTGGATAGGGCAGGATCTGTCCAATTTTCCTGTCTGTGGTGAAGATTGTTTTGATGTTGTTTTTTGTAAGTGTTCTGGCTATTTTTTACGAGGTGCCTTGTATATAGGGGATGACAGCTTCTTTTATGTTTCATTTTCTTCAGGAAGATGGTTGTTAGTTTTGGATTCTTGTTTAATGAATTCGGATGTTATACCCACAATACATCAGCTATTTATAGGTGTACTAGCATTCCCCGTCGCGGCTTTGCCCGCGAGCCTTTAAAATCAATTCTGTGATCATTATCTTCGTATTGATTTAATATAATATGTTAACTGATGTTAAGGAGATTTAGTAGAATCGGAGTTTCCGGTAGGTGGAATGTTGGAGGGGGAAGCTGCCGGCTCGGTAGTAGAGAGGGAGACGCGCAATGGAGAGAGTTCACTAAAACCTCCGAAAAAAAAATTGCTTACTCGTCGTGAACGCTTCATTTTTCGGCTTTAAAACATGGTTTTCGACGCCCCTTAGGAGCTTTCGAGTTAAACTCGTCGTATCAAGATCTTTAAAATGAGTCCAAATTAGATATTTTTTTCTCGTAGTGCAAAAATAGGTGTCCGTAAGAGTTAAACGACTATTTCGCCATTTAAACCCCTTTGGGTTACATTTTTGAAATTCTTTTCTTAGTCATTACCTACATCGCGTTTAAAATCTAAATTCCGAACTTCAAGTTTCTATCTTTAGTAGTTTTTGCTCTGCGTTGATTCTGTCAGTCAGGACAAAGCCTCTTATATGTATATATAAAGATTATAACTTTTTTTAAAAAATAAATTTCTAAATAAATCATCAACCGTGAAGAACTGATCATCGTTATTCGCGATATTGATGTTATTATGCTTCATTTCTGTGTATGATGTATGAGGAATACTATTAATCACTATGTGTGCTATGTATCGTGATAATCAATAAGTAATAGAAAGGTAACTAAGCTTTTTAAGATTTTTAACATGTGTTTCCTTTACACTATTAGTAGTGTAATGGATGATTTTCCAGGCTAGGTAACAGTCTAGAAAGATATACTTTCATAACCAGTATAATGTAAAAATGTTATTTTCTTGTATAAATCATTATAACATGTAAAAAAAAAATCCATTCTCATAAAAAAAATGTCCATTTTATTTAAATATTCCTGAAAATATTTTAAGAAAATCATCACATATTTGACGAAAATAAATGCATATTTTAATTAAATATTTGGCAAATTAAAATACATAAAAATCCGATCCCTACTCATAACCAACGCACCCAGCTACGTGACTAGCCAGACCCTACATATGACCACCAGCCAAAAGTTGACCAGTACATAGGGACGCCCTATTGTTTTCTCACGACGCCTGTTAATGGTTACAGTTGACATTACTATAAATACAAGAAGGAGATTAAAAAGGCGTAGGATGAGAGATCTCCTTACTTAAAAATCATTAAAGTATTAAATGAAACCTTGGGTGATTAGAGGAGGGGGTTTAATTATTAACTTTTTATCCGATTTAGAAATTTATTAAAATATTTATTTAATCGTGTTATAAATGAGTGTATAACGCTCTGTGATGATAACGTAATCATTTGAAATAGGAAAAAAGTAGTTCCTTGAAGACGAGATCCTTCGAGAGCTCCTCTATTCCGGCCTTGGGAGCAATGGGAAGCTATGACCTGCTAGGCCACTGTTGTTGGCAACCCTACAAGAGGAAGACTTCCGGAGGGGTTGGTGGGTTCTGGCCTCGGTGGAGGGGGTAACTTCTGGAGCAAGCTCCAGTCAGTACAAGACACCACGCCGCAGCCGAAGGTGAGTTCCTCCATCTATATTTACTCTACATAACTTGCCCGAATATATATTTGTATACATTATATTGAACAAATATAGATATCATTTATCATTATATGGTCCTGCATTACACCAGAAATCCTCCTTTTTTATTAAAATATTTTTAAGGTTGATAAACAAGAAAAGGATACAGCAGAAAATATAGATACTGTGTACTGAAGCCCTAATATTTTTTCAAGTGCTGAGATGTGACAAAAACCTCATTTTTTAGATCACAATAATAGCAGTCATTTATTTCTAAATTGAAACTAGATTACAGGGTTTGAACCATACAAAACATAAATTCTTACAAGTCAGACGTTTTTTAATATTACAGACGTTTTTATTAGTTATGGAATGCAAGGCCTCAAAGTCTCGTATTATTTCAATAATTCACTTAATCGTGCAGATTACATGCCATATTTTCGCTTTGGCTTCAGATACTTTAGGTAATAGAGATATTTGGAACATTATTAATTCATTTACTAAATACGTAAACTCCATTGGAAAAGGTATGTACTTGCAAAGGCATAAATCGAATAACACATTACCAAAGCATTTAATGGATGGCCTTATTAATATAAGCTTGATTAAGTGAATTATTGAAATAATACGAGACTTTGAGGCCTTGCATTCTATATCTATAATTCAATAGTCTCTTCCTAAAAACTTGTTTACTGTTTTTATTAGTATTTAAAATTAACAAATAGTCTGTATGAGATAAATGAGTATGCTGTGTATTAGCGAGCCAATATAATTGCACTCTAGGCAGCACCTCTATTTTCAATAAAGTGTTTCTATCTCAGTTAATGTTAGAATAAAGAAATCAGTGGATTATGAAAATAATGAAATCTCTACTCTGGTATAATATTAATTTACTAGCAATTAAATAAAGCCCCTGGAGCATTTGGGTTATTATATATATATTCTATAATATGTATAGGGGGCCATTACCTGTGGTATAGTGGTTAGCATGGCAACCTATAATGCTGTAGGTCGCAGGTTCGGGTCCCGCGGTGGCCATAGTATTTTTTAAAGAGAGTAAAAAATCCTTGGCTATCCCGTCCCTCGGATAGGACGTAAAATGGAGGTCCCGAGCCTGTACAATGTTACGTACTCGATAAAGATCTCTATCCTAATTGTACCTGGATAGGCAAAATTTAGGACTCCCACTGTAGAACCGTCCGATTAGCCTTAGTATCATTAGTGACATTTAACAAACAAACAATCTATAATATAAAAAGTGAAAATGTTATATGATATACAATTGTAACAATAATAGAGGGTTATGAATTCGGAATTTCGGTGCTTTTATTTTTTCCTGAATTATAAAGTTGTTAGTAAGGATTTTATAGAAATATATTTTAATAATATATATATAACAATTTTTTTTTGTAAGTAATTTTTTCTGTTACTAACGTGACCAATATGTTTTTACTATATATATTTTTTTTTTATTATTATTAAATCATAAATGTTCTAGGATTCGCAACTAAGCTGTTTAAAACATCGTTCCGATTCGAGGGTTTGTATTGCATTCGTAATAGCTAACAGTAAATCACCCTTAACAAGTTTTGATTATATTTTTGTTGAAGTTATGCTCAGAAAAAAACCCCGAAAGCATCAATCAATCAAAAAAAAAAAAAAAAAAAATGACGAGCAAAAGCGTTTTTTATTCGATTGTTTTATATTTTAAATCCTTAGTGTAAAAGGTATGCAATCCAGCAATACTTCTTCACTGACTGGCGCTCTAATAAGGTGTTTAGTACCAAACAATTCATTTTAATAATTATTTGATATCATAATATGTAACTGAAATTCACATAAATCTTAGTTTCTATTTTAAACTAATTTGATTGATTAAAAATTGCTATGATATATATCATATCAGAGGTTCAAACATCGAATTTTCGTATACCTACATTTCAATCGGTCGTATGAGAAACCAGGAATGTCCACAAATCCAAATTATTGGAAAAGAGAAAAAAAAAAAAAATCGTTTCAAATTTTGCATTAAGAGATTTCCTTAACTTAAATGATTTTCTCCGACACATAGCACTACTTATAATAAATTTTTCATGATTTCATAACTCTACGCTCATGCGATAGGTCTGAAAAATAAATTATTTTTTTTTTTTGGCATGTAACGTTTCTCCTGATTATAGAAAACAAACGATTGTTAGAAACCATATATTTCGGGAATTAAAATACAAAATACTTATAAGCTTACATATATTGTCAAATAAATAAAAAATAACTGAAATCATAAAGAATATATAACGTTGAAATGGGCAAGTTTCCAATTTATGGTTCTTCATTAAAAGTTTTACGCCAGAAGGTACTTCCTGCTTTGGTTACAGGAAGATATATTTCGATATCCTGGATTCGTCGATTTTCTCCTGAAAACGTTTATTTGAATTGTCTATAAAAGCCAATAGATCAGCTGAGCTCATCGAGTATCACTTGAATTTGATGTCTCGGCATCAAGGCGTTCAAAACCAAAATAAAACTAAAATAGATTTTTTTGGACCTATCGCGTTTCTCGAACGACTGATTCATTTCTACATAAAATTAAAAATCAGAGCTTGTACAGATAAAAAGAATATTTTTTACATTTGTGAAATTTAAGATTTTAATTTTTTTTTCATTCCTAAAATAAGGGTGAATCATAATGGGACAATAAATTCTCACACCTCCTATCCCTAACAACAGCCATTGTTTTATTGACTGCTTTCTTAGGAGTCATTAGTATTCCACTTTCTTTTTAAAAATTCGAAGCTGTGTTAAATTTTTTTTACAGTTCATATAAGACATATTTCGAGTATATATGTATGTGGATCTTAGAAGAAAAGGATGACATAAAAATAAGTGACCTTTTTAAATAAATCTAGTGCATTAAAAATCGGAGCATCAAACATATGCTCTTCGGTCCATCAAACATAATTCTTTGAAATAGGATAAATCGTTAAAAATAAAAAATCTGATGCGATGCGCACAACACACAACTTTCACTTACCAAATTACTTTGATTAGAAATTGACGTGTTTTGTTAAATGACATTTCTCAAAGTCACACATTTTCCCACTTATTTTTGTTTGCATTGGCTCTTTACAGTACACTATTTTTTTTCATTAATAAATAAAAGTTTTTTTAGTTGTGATAACTCGGTAATACAAGCATAATACTCCAAGTCGTCGCGCATGCTTGAGCTCAACGTGTTTATGAGTTGGAGGAATATTTTTTTTTTCTTCTGTAAATGGTGGCCCAGTAAATTTTCAATAATCCCAAAAAGATTATATGGAACGGCTGTACATCCCCTTAAATAGAAACTCAAAAATAAATATTTGTATTGCAAAAATCATTTTTGCTTTATCATTAATTTTGTTAATATAGTAACACTATCTTGGGCTCAAATAATTTTTATTAGACGAAAATAATAATACACAACGTTAGACAATAAAAACTCAATTTATTAAAAAAGGTTCGAAAAGTATCAACTTGTAAAGATTCAGTAACACTAAGATTAAATAACATATGCTTAAAATTAAAATAATTCTATAGGGCTCACCTTTGGTGTAGTGGTTAGCATGGCAACCAGTAATACTAAAGGTCGTGGGTTCGCGTCCCATGATGGCCCTAGGATGTTTTAATGGGAGTTAAAAATCTTTTTTTCTATGCCGTCCCTCGGATAGGGCATAAAAGTCCTTATAAACTCATGAAAAATAAAATAAGAGCTTTCATCGGTCTAAAGTATTGTATAACATGAAGTGTCAATTTTTTAGGACATTGGATGGCTATGAAGTGATGATACAGGCGGGATTTAAAGGTGGAGAGGGGTATTGGGATTACGGACGAAAGGTGGAACATAATCCACAGTCCGTCCCGCGGTGGCCCTAGGATTTTTAAAAGAGAGTAAAAAATCCTTGGCTATGCCATCCCTCGGATGGGACGTAAAATGGAGGTCCCGAGCCTGTACGATGTCAGATACTCGTTAAAGATCCCTATCCTAGTTATTCCTGGATAGGAAAAATTTAGGACTCCCACTGTAGCATCGTCCGATTAGTCTTAGTGGGATAAAGGGACGTTAAACAAACAAACAAAATAATTCTATTCCAAAAAAAAGTGAAAGAGATTATGACACAAAAATATGAATGTTTCTTGTTCTAATTCCTTGGTGATTTATGAATCCATAATAATAATGATAACCCGAAAGGTTTTCAATAAATTCCTGAAGAAGAAAAAGGTTTTTACAACATCTACATAATTTCGTCACTAAAAAATCGAAAGTTAATAGCCGAAGAGAATGAAATAACTTCGTATAATTATACTGTAGCACTTACAGGGGTTTAGTTAATTTTTATTGTAAATAACCAAGAAGGTTACAATAAGTATCAACTTGTAACGAGTCAATAACACAAAAGTAACCACATGATTCTATCTTCAGAGCAAGACTAACTCTCCAATCCAACGCTCCTTATATTTAGCCAGAATTAGAACATTCTAGAAGGGTTCCGACAAGCGTTGAATATTTTCGAACAGTCTCAAACATGCACTAGAACAATTTGTAACTGTTCTATAAATTTTATTTCGTCTGAATTAGATATTTTTAGATTTAATGATAGCGTTAGAAAATTGCATTCTCACATTAAGTAATTACATTAGACTAACGATTAACCGGCTCCAGTTTAACCGAGTCTCCGGGACGCGGTAAAAGATGAAAAAATTCTCTTTAATATCCCTTAACAGCCTTTCTAACTTTATTATTATATTAACCAATGATATTAATAAAAAGTGATACGTACTGGAAAGGGTTGAGGATGGATTCTTTTGAAATAGGTATCGAATGTTACTTATAGGGTCTTTATTTGATTGAATTCTGTTTAACTAAAGATAATCAGAGACGGGAATATTCAGTCAGTATCCAATCTTAAAGTATGATTTATGTGCGTATCACAGATTCTCTTTTCTACATAAACATAAATCTAAATTTTATCAATACATTGGTGTTATTAGTGTAGAGTAAGGCAACAAATGTCATCTAGATTCGAAAATAAAAAGTTTATGTGATAATGATAAGTTAATTTATAATAGACATTTTTACACTATTTCGGGTTCAAATAATTTTTATTAGACGAAAATAATAATTCAAAACGTCAGACAAAAAATAAAAACTCAAATTATTAAAAAGTTACAAAATGTATCAACTTGTAACGACTCCTTAACACCTAGTTTAAATAACGTATGTTTTAAATTGAGATAATTCTATTACAAAAAACGTGAAAAAAATATTAATTTTTCTTGTTTAAATTCTTTGTTGATTTATCAATCCATAAAAATAATGATAATAACCCGAAAGTTCTTCAATAAATTCCTGAAGAAGAAAAAGTTTTTTACCATATCTACATAATCTGGTCTATAAAAAACTGAACGTGAGTAGCCGAAGAGAAAGAAATAACTTCGTATAATTATTCTGTAACACTTATGGAGGTTTAGTTAATTTTTATTGTGAATAATCAAGAAGGTTACAAAAAGTATCAAATTGTAACGACTCACTAATAACACAAAAGTAACCATGTGATTCGATCATCAGAGCCAGACCAACAATCCAGTCCGTCGCTCTTTGTATTTAGTCTGAATTAGAACGTTCTAGAAGGTTCTCGCCAAGCGTAAAAGATTCTTAAACAGTCACGAACATCTAATAATTAAAACATGTTTAGTATTTCTTCATAATCAATAGGGGAGAGCGGGGCTGGTTGGCATAGGGGGTAGGTTGGCCATTGGCTTATAGCTTCCGTCACACCTATTGTGAAGGCCCCACCATTGTACCATGTGACCCGCTCGACCTCGGGAGTCTTGTCCTGAGTCTTCAATCCGATGCTAACAGTGTAGAGAAGAGTGTGCTTCATTGATTGATTTTACAACATGGAAGTAAATTTTTATATGTTCAGTAAATATGGTTTAAAGGAATGGCAAAAAATTTGACTCCGATTCTGTTCATATAGCCCCCAAACTCCTTTGAAAAATCTAACCTTTTGACTAACCAGTTTCTTTTTTTATTTTTCTCCCCTGTCCTGGCAGCCATCTTTCACATTATCTCTCCTGTGGGGTTAGTTGGCTCTCTTCAACTGGGGTTTGTTGGAGAAGTAGTAATTCACAAAAGCTAGGTCAACATAAACAAAGGTGAAACTACCAATTGTCTTTAGTTCCAGCAAGGAGGATGATAGCAATTTTTCTTATGCAGAAAGTGACGACAGTCTAAACTTCTATCTTCTTCTATTGTCATTCTATTTTCCCTTTAAAGCTGATTAAAACCGATTCAAAATTATTATTCCATTATAATGCAGCTTTTAATAACAATAATATGTGTGAGGCAGTACTTGAATGAGATGGCTAAACAACCCAGGGGTTTGTTGGCATACACTGGATTGACGAATTCTTCAATTTTCTATGATCTTAGTATTAAATATTATGTGGTGAAAAAAATACTTGAAGTACTCTACTACTTGGAGTTTACAGTGGTATCAGCCCCATTGGGATTATATTAACAGGAACGACTCAACAATAAAAAAAGTGAAAACTGTTGCCAACCAACCCCGCTCTCCCCTATATATTATAAAGCAAAGTGTACAATGTGAGTGAAGATAAATATAAAAAACGACTCCACGTACGATCAAGAAAATTATGTCATCTTGTAGCTCTATAGCCCCTAACCGTGAAGAAGGTTTCCGTTTTTTATCTTTAGCGTGTAAAATTTAAGATAAAAAGGACCGGAATTTTAAGCCTCTCGCACTATGTAATTAGCGGGTTAAGAATAAAACATTTAGTTTGAGCTCCAGACTACCAGAAAGCGCAAGGATGCTTTTCACTCGATGTTTGTTGTTCATTCATTCAGTTTGTAATGGTTACATATTTTTTCAGCTGTTCTTTTTAAATTACTAAAAAATTAAGCGTAAATAAGTAGTTTCTCGGTTTAGTTATGTTGTAAATAATCAAGAAGGTTACAAAAAGTATCAACTTGTAACGAGTCAATAACACAAAAGTAACCATTTCATTCGATCATTAGAGCTAGACTAACTCTCCAGTCCATCGCTCTTTATATTTAGCCTGAATTAGAACATTCTAGAAGGTTCCCGATAAGCCTAGAAGATTCTCCAACAGTCATAAACATACACTAGATCAGTTTGTAACTGTCCCAACGAAAAGTCTAGAACTCTGTTCCACCACATGGTTTGTGTTTCACGTTACACTATAATTTATTATTAAACTGAGGAACCCCCAAAAAAATTGTCATCAAGATCCCCTAAATTTCCTAATGGTAAATTTAAAAAGACAGAACAACTAAATTGTAGTAAAATATCGAATATAAAATCTATTCTGTATTCATCGACTTTCTTGAGGACAATAATCGATAAAGGTGATCCGATAAAAAAATTGATTAATGATTGTTGGTTTTTTTTGGCACAATTTTTCTTCGAACAATGACAATTATAATGATCTCATTTTGGTGGTGAAAAGAGCTTTAGGTCAACAGGCAAGATATTAACCGAGATAATTCAACGTTACTTTAAAATGCCACTTAAGTCATCTTACAATTAGGATAATATGAGATGTCTAAGACCGGATCAGAGGCTTTCAGTTAGAATGCTAATAGCTGGGAATCGATTTGATTATGTAACTGTTATCCGTTGTAGCAGTTACTAAATGTATCTACTTATTGTTAAGTTATTTTTGTTATGATTGAATTCGATATTTAAACATTTACTAGCTGACCTTTGCGAAGCATTCGCACTCTTATCTACTTAAATCCCACTTAATTAAAGTACACGCTGTAAATTTAGAATATTATAGTGCATATTTAGTACGTCATGGGCATAGCTGAGGGTTGAAGTAAAGAATAGATGTGTTTAAATTGTAGATTATTTATTTTTTGAAACACGAATTTAAGGTATTTAAATAGTATTTACCTGTTTACAGAACCTTTTTGAACACTATTTCTGAAGTTACGATAAGGTCATCTGTGATTGTTTGCTGGTGGGTTTGTTTTACACAGGCATAGATGTCACTTAAAGAGCGCACCCTGGAAAACGCCAGATACCTAAATTCACATACCAGCTTCACGGAAAGCGAGTTCGCTGATTCTATTGACTGAAATCGCATGTTTTTGCTTGTAACTCGCAAACGACTGCGACAATCTGAAAAGTGTGTATATGCACAATTTTCTTCTCGACAAACTGAAAAAAATGACACTTTCAAAAAAACCCTCGACCATTTCCGCTTAGAATCGCAGTTTTTCGCTGACACCATTATAATTTTGATTTCCTCACAAAAACCGCTTATAAATCGCAGTGTTTGGCGAATTAAAAGATTTGTTTATTAATTTAACCATCATTGTGGGTGACCACCTATTTTGTAAATAATTTATTTTTGAAGAGAAAAGATTTGGTCCCGCCGGGAATCGAACCCGGGTTTTATTTTCTACTAATACTAATACTAATTTTATTTTCTCTTCAAAAATAAATTATTTAAAATAATTTAAAAAATAGGTGGTCACCCACAATGATGGTTAAATTAATATAAAATAATTTAAAAAATTGGACAAAAATAGTCCATCTCCCCTAAATACTCGCAAAACTTGCGAGATCGTGGGAGAGGTGTCAGTGAAGAGGAAGGATTTGGCACCGTTTGGAAGCGACTCCGTGGTGTAATAGCATACTGCGCATGTCACGCGGAAGACCCGGGTTCGATTCCCGGCGGAGCCAAATCTTTTCTCTTCAAAAATAAATTATTTAAAAGATTTGTATATTTTTCCAGTATTAAGGAAAGCTTTAAAGTGATGCCTCATTCATGGAATTTGATGAAGTATTAAGGAAGTTATGGCTTACCGACAAAAAAAAAAAGGCCTTGAGAAATAATATATATGATGATATGTTAACTTGTAATCCCACATATATTATTTCCAAAAGCCAAAAAATCGGTTTTTCATTAATTCTAATGAAAAAAGGTACTGCCGTGCTCAGTTTTGATGTATGTGGTATCATTGGATTCAGATTTCACGGAGTTATTGCGCAATTAAGTGTTCGTTTTTTAGTTGAAAATCCATCTAAACTTAGTTATTCATTGGATCCAGGCGGATCAAATTGAGTTTTATAAATTGTGATATGAACACTATTTTCTTTTAGAACTTACTGGTGTAAGCCATAAAATCTACCATTTTTGAGATAACGCTGGGTTTAAATCGCTCCGCCGCACGTGGTCAATTACTTACTGAGTTACGTTACAGCAAATGTAAGGTCTTGTCAGGCTTAGGTTCTATATACGTGATTTCGCCTGATTAAGAATTAATCGTAGCGTTAGAAAATTGCTCTGTCATATTCAGTAATTACAGTAGACTCCCGCTTAACCGGCTCCAGTTTAACCGAGTCTCCGGAACGCTGTAAAAGATGAAAAATTTCTCTATAATATCCTTAACGCTATTTCTAACTTTTTAATATCTCAACCACTGGTATCAATGGTTTGAACCTGGGTGGAAATAAGTACGTGCTTGGTGATGGCGATGATTTGGTTCTGCTTGGCGATGACATTTAAACTATAGAACTAGTTACAAGGACGTTAATGAAAGACGGAAAAGAAGTAGGGCTAGAAATAAATATGGACAAGGCAGAATATATGGTTAGCTGTGGAAACGGTGACGATTTTAGCGAATGAAGATGGATTCTGTTGAAAGAGGTATCAAATATTACTACAACCCAGTTAAGTACGCACATTTCTTAATTGACCACTTGAATTTGACGAATAGACTTTCTTGATAACATAAGAAAATTCAAAAATCATTGATGACACAAGTTTTTTCGCACAGGAGGCATAGACATTCTTAACCCAAAACGAAAACATTGCCACTACTACAAAAACAAACTGTCGCTCATGTTACCGTTACTCAAACAGTTACAAGTTGCTTTTGCATAACAATCGCTGGAATTTGGCCGGGTATTGTGGCTAGTGTCAATATGGGTCACAAGAGTACACAACCTCAAGTTCAAGATCCGCTAATAGGTACTCGTTATTATGTGTTCCCGTTACCCAAAATACCAGTATACGATTTCAGTAAGGTGTTGGACATGATCCCTCAATACGATAAGATAAAGTTGTCATTTGAGGACTGCTACCATTTTGTAGGTGTATGTCCAATTTTAAATGAGTTCAGGGTGAGATACTTTGGGAAAATACATTTGGCTTATAATGAATTCTTAAATTTACTGAATGGAAAACAGTGGGACAACCTCTATATATACCTAAGAACGGCTGGGAACTATAGAAGGCAGTTAATACAAGAATATAACTCCTAGAATCATAATAAATGTAGTAGGGGAGAATGTAGATGGATATTGATTGGCACACATGTATGTATGTAAGTGTATAGCGTTATAGATATGTGTATGTGTGTGTTCGTGGATATAAGTAAATGTTTGTATATATATATAGATAAGTTTCAGTTATTATCATTGTTATTTATTATTGTGATTGCTCAGACAGTTCTATTATTTGTAATCTGTTGAGACCCTATAGCTAAGATTACTGTTTTCTTTTATTTATATATTTTGAATTAAATATATGTATGTATATATGTATATATATATTGTTCTATATTACAATTAATATTTCTGTTGGCCGCCTCACCAGCAGACGGGCGATGACCCATGCTGTAATCATGTTTATTTACATATGTTTGTATAGTTTCCGTTCAAATAAACATGTTTATCTATCTATCTAAAGTTGTCATTTGCTTTAGTTCAGAGGCAACAAGATATTATTAGCAAACATGCAAAATGTGCCTTATAGTGCCTTCTGTATGGATGCAAAGTAGTAAAAATTTATAAATAAAACCCTATTCTAAAAATCAAAAACATTTAAATCTTCATTAAGGTTGGGTATTAGCCTATCGTGGTGAAGTTAGACATGGGTATTTAATTGAAAATTTGTAAGATATTTTTTATCCGAAGTGGGGATTAGATCAGACTGAAAGAGTCGTAAACAAAAAGTAATAAAATTCCCGATATGAACATTTTAATAAGGGTAAAATTATTCTTTGGAAACTAAAACTAAAACGGGGATCACCTGTGGTATAGTGGTTAGCATAGCAACCTACAACACTAAACGTGGCGGGTTCGCGTCCCGCGATAGACCTAGGATATTTTAAAGGGTGTAAAAAATCCTTCGCTATGCCGTTCCTCGGATAAGACGTAAAATGGAGGTCCCGAGCCTTTGCGATGCCAGATTAAAGACCCCTTACCTATCCGATAGCTGGATAGGCAAAATTTAGGACTCCAACTGTAGCATCGTACGGTTAGTCTTATAGTGTGACGCTAAACTAACAAACAAACAATAACTGGGCTGATTGCTTTTGCTAGAATACCAAAATCGAATAGTTAAGTCCGATTTAATTTCCATTTTGAAACTATGAGTCCCAAAATATATATTCTTATTATATAGGATACAAACTAGTTTGAAATCCTTAGCGATCATCATTCCATTTCTAGATGTATACCCTACTAAATCGAGGATGGAAACTAAATGGTATCCTTGGCGATCAATAATCTTTAGGAATGTTCCAACAAGCATTGATAATCAGTTATCAACTTATTAGTTGATAAGTTTGACTGCGCACGCTTCACACACTCATTCGATTGATTGTTTTTCCAAATTCTAATCACCAATCATTAAAGCAGTATTCTTCTTTATTTTTGAGTTAAAGTTAAAACCAGGTATCACTTCAACATCTTTTAATAGGTTCACCTTATTTGTTAGTATGTAGTCTTTTTCATAGACTTGTCCCTTAGGGGAACGCCAGGTCCATTTAATTTTTTTTTTTTTTTTTTTTTTTTTTTTTAAATCAGGGATTGTGGAAGAGGATATACCACAGATAATGTTAGCAGAAGTTGAAACGGCTATTAAGAACCTGAAAAATAAAAAATCCCCGGGCCCGGATAAAATTAAAAATGAAGTTTTAAAAGCAGGAGGCAGACTACTGGCAGAGGAAATCAAGAACATATTTAATTTAGTACTAGCTGAAGAGAAGGTGCCAAAACAATGGAGAACGGCCAACATAATATTATTGCATAAAAAAGGCAAGAAAGAAAATATTGATAATTATAGGCCTATCTCACTCTGTCCGTCTATAGCAAAACTTTTTACAAACATCATAAAGGAACGACTAAAGATGAGAATAATGGACTCTATAGGGATAGAGCAAGCAGGCTTTAGGAGTGGTTTCTCAGTTATGGACCACATTCAGACCCTTAACCAGGTTATTGAGAGGGCTAGGGAGTATGATTTTCCATTATACATGTGTTTTGTTGATTTCAAAAAAGCATTTGACAGCATACTTCATCCGAGTATATATAAAGCCCTAAAAGCTGTGGGGGTAGAAGCGAAATATATCCGCATAATCATGGAGCTCTATACGGAAATGGAAGCATACATAGGGACGGAAAGACAGGGCAAGAGCTTTAAGGTACAAAAAGGTGTTAGACAGGGGGATCCCCTCTCACCAATTCTTTTCATCCTGGTATTGGAAATGATTTTTTGGACCTTAGGCTGGGAGGACATAGGCATTAAGGTTGATGGAAAATGGCTCAATTGTCTCCGGTTTGCAGACGATATTGTTCTGTTAGCACATTCTGCAGAGAACATTATTAAAATGCTAAAAAACTTATTACGAGCATGCAAAGAAATAGGGCTATCTCCGAACTTTGGAAAGACTAAAGTAATGTCAAATGCGAAAAAAACAGCTGTGGATATAGATGGTCATCTTCTTGAATATGTCGAAGATTATATATATCTGGGCCAACTAATCAGCTTCTCGGATAAACGAGGAAAAGAAGTGAGCAGAAGGATAGCACTCGGCTGGAAAAAGTATTGGTCACTGAGGAACATCTTCAAGAATGATTTCCCGCCAGAAATGAAGAAGAAGATCTTTGAGTCTTGCATCATTCCGGTGGTGTCCTATGGCAGTCAAACCTGGTCCTTAACCAAAGTCCAGACACAGAAAATAACTACCTGGCAAAGATCTGTGGAACGGAGTATGCTAAATATCAGGAGAAAAGATAAAATCAAAAATACCATTATCAGGCAGAAATCTAGTTTGAAAGATATAAACCATCACATCAATACTCTCAAATAAAAGTGGGGTGGACATGTATTAAGAAGGCAAGACCCTAGTTGGGCGAGAGATGCACCCCTCTGGACACCCTACAATCTCAAGAGGAAGCGAGGAAGACAAGTCAAGAGATGGAGTGACTGGTTTAAGGAGTTAGCTGGTCCGATGTGGTGGAGACTGGCAAGAGACAGGCAAGCTTGGAGAGACAAGTGGGGTGAGATTACGAACTCCGCTTCCCAATGGGTTGGTCACCTGGGACAGCGTAGACCATTACTCCCATAAACAGCAAAGACTTTATTATAATTTTTACTTATTAAAACCAATGATATGGGAAGGCCTATGTACAAAGAAGATGATTGTTCATTTAATTTATGTTAATTTCTGATCTGTATTTACTTCTTAAATGTACATAATAAAAGGCTATTATTATTATCTTCTTTATTTTTAAACAATCAAATTCAGATGATCGCGTGTTCGTAGCCCGGCGAAAATCCAAGTCATGTAAAAAAATCGGTAAAGGTACTGAAGAGCGGCTGATGGGCGTGGCCTGTTTTGAGAGGTTATGTGACCGTCATGTTATCGAATATTTTTTCAGTTAAAAAGTGCCCTGATTGGCTTTAATAGATTCTAGCTTCCGACTCCCGCTCGCTGCGCTCGCTCTTCAGAGATAAATAAACCCCCAAAAGGGTCCTTTTCAGTTGAGATCAGGCCTTCTATATTAAAGGGCTCCTTAGTGAACGGCGCATAAGCCGCACTTCAGTACTTGTACCAAAAAATCCATAGTCATGCCTTTTCTTGTATGGGACGTAAAATGTTTGATGTCAGATAGTCGCTTAAGAACCCTTTTCTAATTAAACCTGGACTCCCCCTGTAGCATTGCACAGCAGCATAAGTGATGTTAAAAAAAATAAATAATTAGAATTAAATTACGAATTAAAAAAATGGCAGTTTCATGGGCACCAAATTATTGGGGGGACGTCTCAATATTCTCCTAGATAGGTTAGGCAGAATGTACTACTCCTAATGTATAATGTATCCTCCAACGATGTATTTTTAAGGCATTTATAGTCTCTTAAAACTTGTCAATTTATGTCTTAGTTAAAATATAGGTAGTCGCTAAGGCTTCATGTTGAAGGATGCGGGCCGAAATTTCTTAACTGAATTTTATGCAAGTTGATTCTGCTGAATCCTGATCCTACTAATTTCATTGCTTCCGTCAACAACTATCGAGTTGATGGAAAGTAGTATCAAGCTGCTTGGTTTAAAAAAGAAATGGTGACCAATATCGTAGATCCAACTTTGTAAAGAATTTATAAAACAATAAAGTTAAAGCTGAAATAAAAATTATATAGTTCATCAAATATACAATACAAGTTACGATGATTTAAAAAAAGCGACACGGCTCCAATTTGTGAAGATGAAGTATCAGATAGAGAAATTAGATATAACAATCAATTAAACTATGTTGTATTTAAATATTATTTTATATTCATATTTTATTATATTTGATTGTTTAAACTCGAATAAAAAAAAAAATCATATTTTTATTTAATATTTGACTGGGGGAGGGAAGAGTCCCTTCCTACCAAAATATTGGGGGGCGTCCCTAATATTTCAAGTAATGATAACGTGTATTAATGTAATCTAACCCTTTTCTTTTCTTAATATGCCTTCATTGATCATTTGGTTAGTCACTGAGATTCGTAAGAATATTTGCTTAAGTTTTTTATTATCCTATCACAATTTACTTTTTTTTAATCTCAAACAAAGCACTATGATACGGAGAGATTTAAGTTGAATCGATAATAACTTGTGCCATGATGGCTAAATAAATCATATTATTAATTATAGCTTGAAACTGCTACCATTATATGAGTGACAATGCCACCTAGATCCGAATATAGTTGGCATTGGTAATGACCCAGTGAACTGGTGGCATCATTCGTCTGTTGTCTGCTTTCTCTTTCACCCAAGCTGACCACCTTGGCAATGAACTAGACAGTCGGTACGAATGTCGATGAAATCAATGGCGGTATCAGAAAAATATTTTTTTTTACTTTCACTTACCTATATATGAAATATGTAGTAAGTGGAAGTATTGCGATCGTGAAAAAATTCGACTTCCGGTTTTCAACGGAAATACACGTTTTGGGGTCCCCTGAGTCCAATTAACCAAGTCCCGCGAAATGGTCTTTTGTGTGTGTGTGTGTGTATGTGTGTGTGAAAAGACTAGCTCAAAAACTATAAACTGTGCGAACCTGAAATTGGGTATTTAGTGTATGAATATGCCCGCGATGTGACAGAAAAAAATTCATTAAAATTGCTCAAAGGGAGGGGGTACTTGTTTGTTTGTTTGTTTAACGTCTTAATAAATTTTGTAACATTTTCACGTGTTTTTTTTATTTACTCTAAATCGGCTTTAACGATTTTGATCAAACTGGGTATTTGATGTATTTATATGCCCGAGATAAGACTGTAAAAATTTCATCAAAATTGATTAACCGGAGGGGGGACTTTTCTTAATAAATTTTGTAACATTTTCACGTGTTTTTTTGATTTTCTCAAAAACGGCTCTAACGATTTTGATCAAACTGGGTATTCGATGTATTTATATGCCCGAGATATGTCTGTAAAAATTTAATCAAAATTGATCAACCGCAGGGGGCACTTTACTTAATAAATTTTGTATCATTTTTACGTGCTTTTTTTATTTACTCAAAAACGGCTTTCACGATTGTGGCCAAACTGGGTATTTGATGTATGTATATGCCAAATATGTGATAGCGTATACAGATAAAAAGAATATTTTTTACATTTGTGAAATTTAAGATTTTAATTTTTTTTTCATTCCTAAAATTAGGGGGAATCATAATGGGACAATAAATTCTCAGACCTCCTATCCCTAACAACAGCCATTGTTTTATTGACTGCTTTCTTAGGAGTTATTAGTATTCCACTTTCTTTTTAAAAATTCCAAGCTGTGTTAAATTTTTTTTACTGTTCATATAAGACATATTTCGAGTATATATGTATGTGGATCTTAGAAGAAAAGGATGACATAAAAATAAGTGACCTTTTTAAATAAATCTAGTGCATTAAAAATCGGAGCATCAAACATAATTCTTTGAAATAGGATAAAGTAAACATAAAAGATTAAATTTTGATGGTCAAAAAAGTATTGGCACAGTTTTAAATGTTTACTACTAGCTACAGTCAAAACAAAGAAATCCCTTTTCTTTCAATAGATTATAAATGAAGATTGACACTAATTCTATATCAACATTAAGATGCAGTCTTTTCTTCTATCTTTGCCCTAGCAACATGGCCAAAACCGGAGAGTATTGCGTTATTTTCAAAAATAGAATAATTAAATTATATTTAAAAGGACTTAGCTACCGACAAATAGCGAACAGGCTAGAAATTAGTTTTAGTTCAGTTAGAAATATCGTAAAGAAGTATATTAAGACGGGTTCGGTTTTAAACAAACCTCGTTCGGGACGACCAACGAAATTCAATGAAAGGGAACAAAGGAGCATACGCCGGATTGTTGAGCGAGATCCAACTTCATCAGCAGCCATGATAGCCCAAGAGGTCGCAACAACTTCTAACAGCACCTTCTGTTTACAGACAGTAAGAAATGTCATTCATAAATTTAATTATTACGGCAGGGTCCAACGGATAAAACCGTTTATTTCGGAGGTCAACCGCAAAAAAAGGCGTGAAATTTACACAAACAACTTTTTTTTTGTGTTTATGCCGCAGCAACCGTCTTGAGGATCAAAAGGAAATCACCACCAATATCCTCTACATGCGGTATACTTATCAGTGTAAAGGACATAATCGAGGAATGACCTGCATACAGAGGAGTCCTGTCTCGAAACGGTGTGCCAGCAGATGTGAAGGCGGCACTGGCGGACGAGGAAAACACTGTCAAGAAGCTCCTGAGTAGTCTAATAGAACTAAAATTAATATACAAAATTTGACTTCCAGACTGAAGATTTATTATCCTTTAATAATATTGTAATAATTTTCACCCTGTAATATAGGCGTTGATGACCGCAAAAGGTTTCACGCCTCTAAATTGTGTGTGTCTGTTTTTTCACAGACACTGTCTTTACTTTAATTAATTTAAAGTAATGTCTGTGTGTGTGTCTGTGTGTCTGTGTGTGAACAGACTATAGCTCAAAAACTATAAACCGTGCGATCCTGAAATTGGGTATTTAGTGTAGGTATATGCCCGCGATGTGACAGCATAAATTTCATCAAAATTACTTAAAGGGAGGGGGTACTTTACTTAATAACTTATTAGGTTTTTTTCGATTTTCTCAAAAACGGCTCTAACGATTTTGATTAAACTTAGTATTTGATGTATTAATATGCCCGAGATATGACTGTAAAAATTTCATCAATTAACCGAAGGGGGGACTTTACTTAATAAATTTTGTAACATTTTCACGTGTTTTTTTTATTTACTCTAACTCGGCTTTAACGATTTTGATCAAACTGGGTATTTGATGTATGTATATGTCCGAGATCTGACTGTTAAAATTTCATCAAAATTGATTCACCGGAGAGGGGACTTTACTTAATAAATTTTGTATCATTTTCACGGGTTTTTTTATTTACTCAAAAACGGCTTTAACGATTAACAAAAATAAGACATGAATGTAGAAAAATGTGTGACTTTGGGAAATGATATTTAGCAAAACACGTCAATTTCTAATCGAAGTAAGTTGGTAAGTGAAAGTTGTGTGTTGCGCGCACGCACCAGATTTTTTAAGAATTAGATGCTCGTGACGGTTCAAGAATCTTTGGCAAGAGCCTTTCAGAACGTTCGAATTCAGTCTAAATATAAAGAGCGATGGACTGGAGAGTTAGTCTCGCTCTGATGATCGAATCATGTGGTTACTTTTATGTCATTGAGTCGTTACAAGATGATACTTTTTGTAACCTTCTTGATTTTTTACAATAAAAATTAACTAAACTAAGTGTTATAGTACAATTATTGAAGTTATGTCTTTCTCTTCGGCTATTCATTTTCGGTTTGTTATTTTCCAAATTAAGTAGATGTTGAAAAAACTGTTTTCTTCTTCAGGAATTTATTGAAGAACTTTCGGGTTATCATTATTGTTATGCATTGATAAATCACCAAAGAATTCGAACAAGAAACATTAATATTTTTGTGTTATAATCTCTTTCACGTTTTTTGGAATAGAATTATTTTAATTTAAAACATACGTTATTTAAACTTAGAGTTACTGAGTCGTCACAAGTTGATACTTTTTCTGACGATTTTTAATAATTTGAGTTTTTATTTTTCATCTGGCGTTGTGAATAATTATTTTCGTCTAATAAAAATTATTTGAACCCAAGATAGTGTTACAATATTAACAAAATTAATGATAAAGCAAAAATGATTTTTCAATCAAAATATCTATTTTTGAGCTTTGATTTAAGGGGGGTTACAGCCGTTCCATATAATTTGTTTTGGATCAATGAAATTATTGAAAATTTACTAGGCCACCATTGATGATTTCTCCCCTACGACTCTTAAGTCTAAGTTTGATTCCACATACAGTACCAGTCAAAAGTTTAGACTCACTTATATTTAATTCACAACCTTCAAGTTTAAAAAAGTAATTAATTAAGGAAGAGTAAACTCAAGAGATAAGATTTCAAAAATTATATGATTGTTTCGAATACAACCAATATAAATAAAGATGAAATTCTGTTTCTTTGTTTTTTTTTTTGTTTGTTCTTTATAGAAATCCATACCGTTTGTCCTAAATTCTCCAAATTCTGCTTAGTGGTTCTTTTATACCAGTTGCGAACACTTGTCCATATTAAAATTGCATTATTTCAGCCATTTTCTGGTTACTATTTTTAGAAAAATCGTTATGATCTCGATTTACATTAGATTTTGACGAAATCAACAGTTAGAGTCGCAAAAAATCTCATTTCTGTCCTAACGAACTTTTCTTGACCCACGGCTTTTCTAATTGTTTTCCAAATCCCCTGGGTGAAACCGAGATATACAGCTAGTTATAAATGAATTAAAAATAAAATTATAGTTGTTATGTTGTTCAATAAATAAAATTTTGTTATTTATTTATTTTACAAAATCTAAGGGTGAGTCTAAACTTTTGACTGGTACTGTACACATTATTATACAGAGGTTTGGAGGGTTGGAGGGGGGGGGGTGTGTGAATTATTTATTTTTAACGATTCATCCTACTTCAATGAATTTAGACACTCCGGTTTTGAATGCACTAAATTTATTTTTAAAAAAAATATGTTACAATGCTTATTTTAAATTAACTTATCATTATCACATAAACTTTTTATTTTCAAAAGAACACATTTGTTGCCTTTCTCTACAAATAATATCAATGTACTGCAAACATTTAGATTTATGTTTATGTAAAAAAGAATCTGTGATACGCACACCAATCATACTTTAAGGTTGGATACTGACTGAATGTGCCCGTCTTTGATAATCTTAAATTAAAGAGAATTCAATCAAATAAAGGTCCTAGAAGGCTGTGACTCAGTTTTGGCCAAGACGTGAGCAGCGAGCTAACATGATGACGACTTCCGTCTTGAATGCTCTAAGGACAAGGCTGAACTATTGAGCTTTCGAACTGGCACGATCTTTAATGTTGAAAACCTTTAATATTATGGTAGCAGCGGCCGCATTGGCTCGTGAACAGACTATACATCATTAGCATAATATTGAAGATATCCAAATCTTCTTAATTTCATAATTATCGGGAATAATTAAAAACAAATCTGGTGCGTGCGCGCAACACACAACTTTCACTTACCAACTTAATTAAATTAGAAGTGGATGTGATTTGTTGATTGCCACTTCTCAAAGACACATTTTTCCACATTCCTTTCTTATTTTTGTTTTTATTTGCTCTATAAAAAACCCTATTTTTTTATTATTAATACAAGTTTTTACTTGTGGTAATTCGGCAATGCAAGCATAATACTCCAAGTCGTCTGATTTTATAATTCTCTATGTAGTTGTTGAAAACTTCATTTACCATGAAACAAATAATATTCCATTAAATGAACAGAACGGCTTTAATTATGAACAATGGTCTGTCATTAAAGGCGTATTCCGCCGCATGCGTGTGCTCAACGTATTTTATGAGTTGACGGAATATTTTTCTTTTTTTCTCCTCTATATGTCTACTTGATTTTTTTCATATTCCATATTTAGCCATTTCTTATTTTTAGGCGTAATGAGAGACAGTTAATTTTTCCATATAAACAAGGGTACTTTACAGGAAAACAAAAAAGGCCCCTTCGACATTTAAGCCCCCTCAGAACATTTTAATAACGAGAAAGCTAACCTGATATTAAAGAACACCTCATTTTCATTAAACATGGCGAATTTGATCAAATTCATTAAAGCCGTTGTTGAGATAATCGAAAGAAAGTTATAAATTGGAAAAAAAGTTATGAAATAAAGTGCCCCCTCCGTTTGACCAATTTTGTTGAAATTTTTACTGATGAAATTTTTTAGTCATATCTCGGGCATATCAATACATCAAATACTAAGTTTAATCAAAATCGTTAGAGCCGTTTTTGAGAAAATCGAAAAAAACGTAAAAAGTTATTAAATAAAGTACCCCCTCCCTTTGACCAATTTTGATGAATTTTTTACTGTCACATCGTGGGCATATACATACACTAAATACCCAATTTCAGGTTCGCACGGTTTTTGAGTTGGTCTGTTCGCACGCACACACACAGACCATTTCGCGGGACTTGGTTATTTGGACTCAAGGGACGCCAAAACGTGTATTTCCGTTAAATACCGGAAGTCGAAATGTTTCACGATCGCAATACTTTCCCTTACTATATATTTCATATAAAGGTAAATGAAAGTAATAAATATTGCTAACTTATAGTTAAATAATAGGCATGACATCTGAAAAGGGAAAGCCATAGGAAGAGATGAATGGAAAAGTATCTTAAAAATCTGGTGCGATGCTCTTAACACACAACTTTCACATTCCTTAGATCAGAAATTGACGTGTTCTTGATAACTATGTAAACGCCATTTCTCAAAATCATACTTTTTTCCCATTCATTTACTTATTTTTGCTAGAATTGTTATCTAAAGTTGGTACACTAAAATTTTTATTGTTAAACAAAAGTATTTACTTGTGTTGATTCGGCTTGCATAATACTCCATCGCGTCTCATTTTATAATCTCTAATTATTTGCTGAAAAATTCATTTAGTTAACATGGAAACAAAAAATTTCCATAAACTATTTTTCATGGATGTTTCAATGCACGTTGACAACCTTTCCCATGAACAAAGCGCCTTTAATTATAATAGAGTGCCTTCTCCGTTTGACCAATTTTGATGAAATTTTGGATGTCACATCGTGCGCACGTACATACATCAAATACCAAGTTTGATCAAAATCGTTATAGCCGTTTTTAAGTTATTGAAAAAAATAAAACGTAAAAATTAGACAAAATTCGTTGAATAAAGTATCCCCTTCATTTGACCAATTTTGATGAAATTTTTGCTGTCACATCGCGGGCATATACATATACCAAATACCCAATTTCAGGTTCGTACGGTTTATAGTTTTTGAGCTCGTCTGTTCACACGCACACGCACACACATACAGGCCATTTCGCGGGACTTGGTTATTTGGACTCAGAGGACCCCAAAACGTGGATATCCGTTGAAAACCGGAAGTCGAAATTTTTCACGATCGCAATTCTTTCCCTTACTATACATTTCATGTATAGGTAAGATAAAGTAAAAATATGTTTAAACTTTAATGATAATCCGATTTGCATAATTTTATTGTTACATTTTCTAGTGAAATTCGGGCCATATAAAGTTAACATTTATATAATCAACCATGAATTAGATAGTTTCCGACTCATGCTTGTTTTCTTTGTAGTTTTTTCTTTTTTTATCTTTGAATTCGATGTACCTACTTACGTATAACTTACATATCTCATATTACGTATAACTTACGTGTTAAAGTGCTGAAGTGAAGTGGTTGTGTACCAATTATGGCAATACTTATTGCAATGTTTTTACTAAGAAGCCTTCGGATATCCTCAACTTTGTTTTTCATTTGGTCCTCCATTATGGCTATACGGGGTTTTACCGGGCCAGGGGAGAGGGTGGTGCATTGTTACTAGTAGTTATTTACTCTCAGTAACGTTGTTGATATTTTGAGCTTTTTTTGTTAGTCTGACATTATGAATTATAATTTTTTGCAAATAAATATTGTTTAAATCCACGTTAGTGTTAACAAATTAATAAATACAATTTATTAAAAAAAAATACTACAAAAATTGTTCTGCCCCTTCCTCAAGGGGTAATGTAATTGCTCATCAATCTTGATTGGGGGGGTCACCAGTGGTGCAGTGGTTAGCATAGCAACCTACACTACTAAAGGTTGCGGGTTCGAGTCCCGCGGTGGCTCGGGATTTTTTAAAGGGAGCAAAAAATCCTTGGCTATAACTAATTACCGATTGAATATTTAAAAAAAAGTTTAAGCAACTTTCCCCTATGTGTGGCCCATGACTTGTATTGTTCACCAACCTTGATACCAAAATAATGCTGATAGTCAGTCTTAATGACGGGTGTCAGAATACGTTACTGCGACGAAAATGTAACGAAAATTATCCACTAAGTTCACAAAATTTCGTTGCATTTTGGTTTCACAATGCACACATTTTACGAAATCATTCTAAAACAATATGTTCTGATAAAAAAATAGAAATGGAGTAACTGTGGTCTAGTGTTTAGCACAGCAACCTGCAATAGTAAAGGTTGCGGGTTCGCGTCCCCGCGGTGGCTTTAATGGGAGTAAAAATTTCTTGGCTCTACCGTCCCTCAGATAGGATGTAAAATGGAACGTTGCCAGTACGATGTACTCGTTAAAATTCTAATTATACGTGGATAGGCAAAATTTAGGACTCCCACTGTTGCATCCTCCGATTAGCCTTAGTGGCATGAAGTTACCTTAAACAAACAAACAAATCAATCTTGAATTCATGGATGTAAGAGAAGATGATGTCTATTTGTATTATAACCTATTCTCGAACAATACTTAAATATATTTCTACAGCGAAGAGACTAGTAGCGTCGGAGTGAGTCTTCAGACGGGACAAAAAAAAAAAGTCGATTCTGAGAAGGGGCGATTGATGTAGCGATAATCGAATTGATCTAACTGAGCTTTGAGCGAGTCCTTTGTGATTGAACAATTTCCATTGAAGACCACCTTTGGATCGTCGAACTGTTGATAGCACAACAAAGCCACCGTGGTACATTACCACCATTATAACAATAGCTCTCACAATCCAACGAATACTAAAATAAATCCTCAATTTATTTTAATACAAATTGGTGGGTTAGAAATGATTAATATATACAGGGTGTTTCGGAATTGCACGGCACTATTTTAGGTACGTGTTCTCTAACACAAAATAAACAAAAAAGTTCATATTAACATATATCTCAAACTCATTTATTAAACAGATATCAAAGGTTAAAGATTTATTATTTATTTACTGCATTAAGACTGACTGTACAACGTTTAACGTGTTTAATACTAAATAAAAGGTTTTAATCACCTGATAAACAAATGAACGATAAGCAATGACAGTAGTTGCTCATCTGTTTGTCTAGTTCTGTGTGTTTTAGTGTGAGTGAATCTTGTGCCACAGTTCAATTTATGATTATCATGGGAGATACCACAAATTTATTCACTTTTGATGAACAAACAGACATGCTTTTAACTTATGGCGAGGTACATACAAACGGTGCTGCTGCTGTTCGAAGATATCGTGAAAAATTTCCTAACCGAAGAATACCAAATCGTAAAACGTTTGAGGCCATTGAAAGACGTCTTAGGGATAATGGTACGCTAAAACCTATACGAGTGAACGCCGGTCGACAACGATTTCGACGAACTGCAAACGTAGAAGAAGAAATACTCGATGCTGTTCAGTTATCTCCTACTACTAGTACCAGAAGATTGTCACGTCGTTTCGATGTTTCCTCTACCAGCGTATGGCGAGCTTTACGCGAACAACAATTATATCCATTTCACGTATCAAGTAGGCAAGATTTGTTACCACAAGATTATAACAAGCGCAGAAATTTCTCCCAGTGGTTAATTCGACAATGCACACGAGATCCTAACTTCCTGAACTGCATTTTGGTTACTGATGAATCTTGCTTTACAAGAAACGGGATTCTTAATTCTCGAAATACCCATACTTGGGCCGAAGAAAACCCTCATACGACTGCTATTGGACATTACCAACATACATTCTCTTTAAATGTCTGGTGTGGTCTTCTAAGCGACAAAATCATCGGCCCCTTCTTTTTGCCACCTAGGCTGTCAGGTATATCTTACTTGCATTTTTTGCAAAATAATCTGCATGATATTCTAGAACATATTTCCGCTAGGCATTAGGCAAAGGCTGTGGTTTATGAATGACGGTGCTTCAGCTCACTTTTCTCATAGTGTCACTGATTATTTAAATGCAACTTATGGAGACCGATGGGTTGGTCGAAACGGACCTGTTAAATGGCCACCACGATCTCCGGATTTAACGCCATTAGATTATTTTGTGTGGGGCTGGATGAAGTCTATGGTTTATTCTGCGGCAGTTGACACGCAAGAAGAGCTAAGAAATCGGATCGTGGAAGCCGCAGTAACTATCAACCACCATCCTGATGCTATAGGAAGAGCCAGAGAAGCATGGATTCGTCGAGCTGAATGTTGCATTCAATAAAACGGAGGCGCCTTTGAACATTTACTCTAAATGTTGTAATACTAATAAATAAATAGTAATAATAAATCTTTAACCTTTGATATCTGTTTAATAAATGAGTTTGAGATACATATTAATATGAACTTTTTTGTTTATTTTGTGTCAGAGAACACGTACCTAAAATAGTGCCGTGCAATTCCGAAACACCCTGTATAGATAAAATTATAATTCACAACGTCATATAATAAACGCAATAAGAGCTCGAATGAATAACGTTACAAAAAGTAACTACTAGTGACAATACAGTGACACAAACGTAACCGTGTGCTTCCATGTTCAAGTGAATCAGTGGTTCGTGAAATTTCCTTACTTTTAAATTTTGATCGGAATAACATCAAGTTTTCATGATCAAGCGTTGAAATTTCGTCAAAAATACTAAAATAATAGCTATTGATTACAACCAATAAATCAACTCAATACATCATATCAGTTATTAAATATTTAGAGTTGACTAAATATTATCCTCTGATTGATTATAACTCATTAAACAAAAATTATAATATTTTAATTTCAAGTGAACGCCTGACTTTATTTTTTTATCATACTTCATCAAAAACATGTGTTTTCAATACTCAGTTTGAGTCCGTACAGTAGTACTTTTCGGGCCTAGGCCTGAAATAGTATATCTCGTACCAAGGGCCGAAAGTGGGCGTTTGCCGGCCCGAGATATTTTTTGACCGAGACGTAGTCGAGGTCATGAAATGTTCGAGGGCCTGCAAAAGCACTTTGGCCCGAGGCACGAACGCTATTTTTCACCATACTACAATAAATATTAATACGATATAACATTAATCAAAAACAAGATTTTCTTTTGGTTAAGTGTACCTCTTTGTTAGAAGGTTATCTTGTGGTTATGGGGACATGATGAATGTTTAATGTATGGATTGTTTTACGTTATGTTTTTATTTAAGTTAATAAAGAGAGATGAACATATGTGTGTTTCATTTAATACAACTGATATATTTCAAAATGCTAAAAAAAGTTAGTTCGTTTATTTTTGATTTATAGAAATGTTAAAAGTACAATTTTGGTTGTTTGAAAACATAATACCCTTTGAAGATTCTATTACTTGTTTTTTGTTTGACACATTCACACTTATATCATGGAGTACTTACTCCATAAAGTACTGGGTTTGTTTTGCTTTGATAGGACCGAGAGAAATACGAGTAAAACTTCATCATTCACATCTACAGGTTTTACATTTTCCATTTTTAACCAGTTCAAAAACTTTGTATACTCGTCATACCTATCTTTTGATTTTGCTGGTAACAAATCTGCTATGATTTCTTTTGCTCTTCTATTTGTAGATTCTGATATATTATTAGCCATAATTACTAAATAACTAAACAATAATACGAGCAAAACAAACTTATGTAATGTATATAATGAAATGAATGAATTAAAATAATAAACAGCTGATTTTGCGGCCCTAGGGCGAAATATTCATTTTCGGCTCTAGGGCGGCGAAGTGTAGCTTTCGGACCGCAAATTAGGTGTGTAAAACAGGTGATTACATCGTAGTATGGTGAAAAAATCTTTTTAGTGCGCTAACCTTACCTGCTACTAATATATATTAATAAACATGTTCGAATGAGGTTACTTGTAGCTATACTGCTTCATTCTAATATAACGCAAAATAACATGTATTCCTAAAAGCAATGCCAAACAAAGATTTTAATGTAATGAATAATCAGAATTGTACTATAAATATTAATTTAAATATATGAATACTTTTCTTCTATTAAAGGTTAATAAACAGATGTTTTTAAAAAAAAAAGGTGTCAATTTAATTATTGATATTGTATTAATGATTTAATGATTCATTAAGTTATTAATGAAATATAAAAGTGTTTTAATGTACTCAAGTATGATGAAAAGTATTGTTCATAACACGATCCAAAAGTGTGTTTGAGGTGCTTGGTCTAATTTCCTCGCGCGTTAAACTCGACCGCGCACTGAAAACAACCACTTTTGTTACTAGTGATGAAAATAACTATTTCATGTTCCGGAAACGTTAGAAAAATGGTTAAAATATTTTGCAACGAATTTTGTGAGAAGATATGAATGGCCCGGTTGAAAAACGATAACCTCGTTCATCAGAATATCGGTTGAAAATCAGTCTTCATCGGCATATGATTTGGTTCCTGACCAATTACACCACAGCAAAGGTGGCCCTGGAAAAAAGTTTTCGCTGGATTCGTTTTTAAAATATTTCGCAAAAAGTATATAGAAAAAAAATTCGGAAGGGGGCCAAATGGCATGACATGTTATGGTAGGGGGGGGGGGTCATGCTTAAGATGACCGAGAGATGTTTGTGGAGTTAAGGCACTGATACGAAGGCAACAGAATGACTTTATTCGCCATTTTAATCGGTTTTCCATGACCTGATTAACATAATTCAGATTACGGTAATAATCAGTTTTTTCTTTATAGTAATGAAAAATTTGAAAAAAAAAAAATGCTCCGTCCCACGGTGAATCTTTGCAATGTGGCGAGACCTTTTGGGTGGGATCACAGAGGAGAAAGATTCGAACACGGTTGAAACGGCTCCAAGGCTAGCTCAGTGGTAAGAGCACTGCGACGTAGATGTAGAGGACCTGGGTTCGATTCCCGGCCGTGGTTAAATCTTTTATCTTCTAGTTAATTAGTTTAAAAATTATAAATTAAGTATTTGAACAATAATCAATGATTCAATAGCTGCGTGCTCTTTATATAATGATTCCGGGAGGGGGGTTCCCTGACTTAGTTTCCTACCAACTAAGATATTTTACACTCACAGGCAATCATGTAACCGACAAGTACAAAGATAATTATTTTGCTAAATGGTGTAGAAGATTAATATCAATGGGAATTTTCGCAACTGTTTTCAGTAAATGCTAATAGTTACGAACTCGGGATCTTGAGCATAGCAGTTCAGTTCCTTAACATTGAGCTGCCCCCATCCCAAACAAAAAACAAAAAAATTGAAAAATACTAAACACCGAAAACTACAACAATCCTTCCCTCAACTTCATACGCTTTACGAACTCTTTCGAGATCTCAATTCACAATTTATGGTAGAAGTACTTAATATTACGGAAATGCGAATCTCGGGAAGCCCCCCTCCATTTCCAATCTTCCCAAAACTTGTAAAAGATTCAAATATCGACAGATTTCGACCAAAAACATCGATCCAAAAGTCATCGACCTCTTGGGAACCTGTTTGTGCCTTGAGCTAATGCGGTAGGTCATTACCAGTATTCCAGATATCGCGGGCTCACCGGGCCACGCCTTCACCATCTGCGAGCTCTCGTCTTTTTGGAATTTCTATTTCAGCTTATGAATTATTTATTACATTCAATCAGCTTATAATTATTCATAAATGGTTTATATGAATATTATTCTCCCATTGGCATAGTAACTTCTTCTTCTAGTAACCTGAATCTAAGAAGTAAATATTACTTAACCTTAAAAGATCGATAAATTTTGAAAGACTAAACCTAAAACCAGGGGTCGAAAATATAAGTTAACTTTTTTAAGTTAAACATTTTTATTTTTAAATATTTTTTTTTTTTTTTTACCGTACTTGAAGTTTTTATTGAACATTAACTTTTTCATTACGAAAACTTTTTGATAAAGTTATCTTAAAAATTGTATCCAAATAATTTTTTGCATAAAAGGTCATTTCAAAAAGTTATTCTGAAACTTATTCATAAAAAGATTTTAGTCAAAGAAAATAATTTCGGAAATGCAAAAATTTATTTTAATAGATTACAATTTTTAATATTTTGTAAATGTGTGTATTATTTTTAAACTACAAAATCATGTATAACAATACCATGGAATCAGTAATGTATAATGTCGTTACTCAACATAAAAATATTTAGATGATTATTCAACAATCATCATTTAATTTAACAAGTAAAACAATTTAAAAACATTTTAATTGACACCTATAACATCAACAATAGATTTCAAAGTAGCCCCCATTTTACACAACTCTCTAATAATATTTCTTTGCTTAATTTTACTGATATGGGTTTTAATTTGTTCTTGCTAAACTTCAAGTCACTATTACAGTCATATAATTTGTAAAAAACACTTTTATAAAACCTAAATTCCAAATTCGTTAAAAAATTACCTTTTCACCATACTACGACCTGTTTTACACACTTAATTTGCGGTCCGAAAGCTACACTTCGCCGCCCTAGGGCCGAAAATGAATATTTCGCCCTAGGGCCGCAAAATCAGCTGTTTATCATTTTAATTCATTCATTTCATTATATACATTACATAAGTTTGTTTTGCTCGTATTATTGTTTAGTTATTTAGTAATTATGGCTAATAATATATCAGAATCTAAAAATAGAAGAGCAAAAGAAATCATAGCAGATTTGTTACCAGCAAAATCAAAAGATAGGTATGACGAAGAGTATACAAAGTTTTTGAACTGGTTAAAAATGGAAAATGTAAAACCTGTAGATGTGAATGATGAAGTTTTACTCGTATATCTCTCGGTCCTATCAAAGCAAAACAAACCCAGTACTTTATGGAGTAAGTACTCCATGATAAAAAGTTGTTTAAAAGTACTTACAGTCGTTATATGTCACATAACGTAAAACAATCCATACATTAAACATTCATCATGTCCCCATAACCACAAGATAACCTTCTAACAAAGAGGTACACTTAACCAAAAGAAAATCTTGTTTTTGATTAATGTTATATCGTATTAATATTTATTGTAGTATGGTGAAAAATAGCGTTCGTGCCTCGGGCCAAAGTGCTTTTGCAGGCCCTCGAACTTTTCATGACTTCGACTACGTCTCGGTCAAAAAATAGCTCGGGCCGGCAAACGCCTACTTTCGGCCCTTGGTACGAAATATACTATTAATTATTCTTTCACAAAAGTAGTCGAGACGTATTTGAAAAAACTCCGAATCACTCTGTCTTTTTTGCGTACCTTCGTAATTTGTGAACCTCTTACTCATATGTAATAAGTAAAACTTAAATGAAACGGTCCGGTGAGATGAGATAATGAATGAACGCTGGACTTTTTTTGATTTTTGAAGAATGAAATAATAGGATAGGACGGTAGGGGTACTTAATTTTTTTTTACATCCAAAGTTTTATAAATATCTAAATTTTGTAATCTCATTAAAAAAATATATTTAGACATAATTAGCAATAAGAGAAAGGTACAGGTTGGTAGATCCCCCATGGAAAACCTATGGTTAATTAACCCATCGATTAATTGTATTAACCGCATTTCAAATGAACGCCAGACTTTAATTTCATGTTCTTACAATCTAAGACTCCCCACCCAGGAATATGAATATATTTTCAAAAAAAATAAATTACCTCGTGAAAATTTGATCTTCTTAAAAAAACGCTTTCTGAGGTATATCCTAATCGCGATTTTCATCATGATAATGCAACTGGATTATTGAAGCTCATAAAGTACTTTAGAAAAAAAAACTACAGAGTATAGGTGTGAGATTTTCAATGAACGAACTCCTGATAACAAGCTACGATTTCTGGAAGATTTCCAGGACCCCACGAGATCGGCGAGTTGAACGACCAGCAGAGGGAGACATCGGCCACTGACCTAGGATCTGATAAAGGTGGATATGGGAGGACTGGTCCGGGTGTTGTGAGGCTACTTGTCCATGTCCTATCATCAATATTGATCCAGTCGGCTCTCGAACCGATAACCGTTCCAAAACTGCAAGCAACTGAACCTACAGCGCCTGCGCTGACGTACACTTACTAACAAAAGTCTCTGCACACCCTCAAGCTTTTTTTTTATTTTACCTAAAGATACCTTATGAGCCAGATATGGGCGACGAAACTCACATATTTTTTACATAATTTAATCTATTTTAATGACCAACAATTACATTTAATATAATTTATTTAACTTATAATTTAAGAGGAAAATTACATAAAATGTCAAAATATTGATGCTCCAAAAGTCTCTGCACGCAGTGGAATTAACCAAGATACTGATATGTATACAATTTGCAGATTATCCCATTCATCCTCCGGCTAATCCTAACTTGCCAGTGTTAATTTGGGCCCAAACAGTTAAGAGTGTGATAAAAAATGGAGGTTCCAACACCGATTTCCGACCAAATTGTAAATTTGAGGAAACTCATACAACTCATACAGTTAAATAGGACAAATCGTCAACAAGGGCTATAATACGGTAAGGTATGTCCTAAAAAGGTATGAAGAACATGGTACAATGGAAAGTAGATACCGCTCAGGCCGCCCCCCGTACTCCAAGCTCACCACAAGAGGGCTATCATAAGGACTTTGGCCGAAGAACCCCACACAAGTGCTCTAAATTTAGCAGGTATAGTGTAAGAAAATTACAAGATTGGGGTATCTGCACAAACGATTGGAAGAACCCTAAAGAAAGCTGGCTATAATGTGCGTAAGCCTAGGTGTAAGCCATTCATTAGTAAACGAACTGGATATTGAAACTGCAGTTCGCAAAGGAACATGTAAACAAGCCCTTATAGTTCTGGGAACGTGTTTTATTTATTGATGAAAGTAAATTTAACATTCATGGATCAGATGGAAGGGGGAAAGTTTTGAGAAAACCTAACAAAGGGCCCCTGGAAAAAAACATAGTTGGTACTGTGAAATATGGTTGAGGGAGTATTTTGGTTTGGGGGTGTATGTGTGCTGCTGGAGTTGGTAATTTGAAATTTATCGACGGAATAATGAACCAACACGTTTATATAAATATTTTGAGGAGTAATTTACCGGAAAGTTTAATGAAGTTTGATCTCCAGGAAAAATTCATTTTTCAACAAGATAACGACAGCGCGGAAAGTTCAAGAATAGTTGCTCTACAATGCTCCACAGCAACTTAAAACACCTTCCTAATCTCCTAATCTTAATCCAATACAACATCTGTGGGATCAACTAGGCCGTCAGAAAGTAAAAATTAAAATAAAGAACAAAGACCACTTAAAAAGAGTACTAAAGGAATTGTGGGGTAAAATTACTACAGAAACTACAAAAAACTAGTTCACACCATGCCAAATAGATTATGAGAAGTGATAAGAAATAAGGTAGGATCGACTACCTATTAAAGTTGATTTGGCATCAATAATTAAGCTTCAAGTTGAAGAAAAATGATATGTGCAGGGACTTTTGGCGCATCAATATTCTGAAATTTTATGTAATTTTCCTCATAAATTATAAGTTAAATAAATTTTACTAAATTTGATTATTGTTAATTAAAATAGATTAAATTATGTAAAAAATGTGTGAGTTTCATTGCCAATATCTGGCTCATAACCTATCTTTAGGTAAAATAAAAAAAAAACTAGAGGGTGTGCAGAGACTTTTGTTAGTAAGTGTATATCATATCTCAAGCCTTTTTCCTTATGGTTTATAGTGCAGTTATGGAATCTTATTAGAGCTATCTTCGAACTATTTATTGATAAATCGAATCATTATTTTTTAATGTTTCAGGCTTTTATGATCAGTTTGAAGTACGGAATAAAGTGAATTCCGAACCCATTATCTTAATATTATTACTATGGAAATAATTAATCGTGTTAGAACAGTAACAAGAAAAGCAATAAAGGTGCGTACGCACAAGATGATTGGGATTAAATCAAAGGCAAAGGATTGGGGGTAAATTACCCCCGGTTATACAATTTCTTTCCTTACAAGTTATACAACAAAAAATCAGCAAAGCTTTCTTACTACAATACTTCTGTTCGACACACAACCAAAATTTCATCAAAATTGGTCAAACGAAGGGGGCACTTTATTTTATAAATTTTTCCCCATTTTTGCGTTTTTATCGATTATCTTAAAAACGGCTTTAATGATTTTGATTAAATTCGTCATGTTTAATGAAAATCAAGTCTTCTTTAATATCAGGTAAACTTTATCAGTATTAAAATGTTCTGAGGGGGCTTAAATGGGAAAAGTGCCTTTTTTGTTTTCCTATAAAGTACCTTTGTTTTTGTTTATAAGGAGAAATTAACTGTCTCTCGTTACGCCTAAAAATAAGAAGTGGCTAATAGGAAATATGAAAAGTGAAGATTTAGAGGAGAAAAAAAGAAAAATATTCCGTCATCTCACAAAATACGTTGAGCACACGCATGCGCTGTACGCCTTTAATGACAGACCATTGTTTATAATTAAAGATGTTCTGTTCACCTAATAGAAATTATTTGTTTCATGGTAACCAAATAATGTTTCAACAACTACATAGAAAGAGAATTATAAAATCAGACGACTTGTAGTATAACAAAAATAAGAAAATGTATGTGCAAAAATATGTGACTTTGAGAAATGGCATTTAACAAAACAAGTCAATTTCTAATAAAAGTAAGTTGGTGGGTGAAAGTGGTGTTTCGCGCGCATCGCACTAGATTTATTTTCCTTGTTTATTGGATAATGGATAAAATCACACTTAAATAAACTTATTTCAGCTATTTATAAAGTATATCAAGGAATTCTTGATAGAATTATATAGCATTGATGCCGAGAAATTTGCATTTTTAAGAACTCGGAATTTTCTTATTAAATACTAGAAAACAGAATTTAGTATCGCGTGCAGTTGGGCGTGTTTATAAAATAAGAAATAGATGCTTCCAGTTAAGAGAATGATATGCTAATCGGCGAAGACCAGATCGGTTACTGACACCCGAAGATAAACGAAGAGCTTACCATTAAAGAAGTGGATGGCCATTATAGCTGACAGGGACCAAGCCCAAGAAAAAAGAACGTGGAGAGGTTCCCAGGAACTGGTTTAGGAGAAGCATCGTCTGGGGCGACCTTCGCAGAGTCAACAAACCTCCGGCTTCTGTCTTAGCATCTTCTGCAACATGGCGTCTATCGTTTTGAAATGGCGTAATCTTCTATATATCATTTCTAAGGATTTTTTTTTTTTTATATACATACGAGATCACATTCGATGATTGAGTTATCATTTTACAGATTTCCTTCCCCAACAGTTGGGAAAAGTAGTTAAATCCCCAAAAAACGCCAGGATAGATAGATGAGTAAAAGACTATTTTAATGGCGCGTAACTTAAAAACCATCGATTTTGTAAAGGCAAAACTGAAAGGTCTTAGTATTCCCTAGAAATTGAAAAAAAAATCTGGTTCGATGCGCGCAACACACAACTTTCACTTACCAACTTACTTTGATTAGAAATTGATTTGTTTTTTAAAATGCCATTTCTCAAAGTCACGCACTTTTCCACATTCATTTACTTATTTTTGTTTGGATTGGCTCTTTAAAGTACATTAAAGAAATTTTATCATTCAATTAAAGTTTTACTTGTGCTAATTCGGCAATGCAAGCATAATACTCCAAGACGTTTAAATTCATAATTTTGTAAAATATAAAAAAATTCCATTAAATGGACAGAATATCTTTAATTAAAAACAATCACCTGTCGTTAAAGGCGTATTGCGCATGCGTTGGCTCTGTTTTACGAGCTTACGAAATATTTTTCTTTTTTTCTCCTGTAAATGTTTACTTGATTTTTTTCATATTTATCCATTTCTTATTTTAGAGACAGATAATTTCTCGATCTAAACGAAAACAAAGGTACTTTAATGAAAAACCAAAAAGGCCCCTTTCCCCATTTAGGCCCCCTCAGAACATTTTAATAATGATTAGGCTTACCGGATATTAAAGAATACTTGATTATCAATAAACATGACGAGTTTGATCAAAATCGTAAAACCGTTTTTGAGAAAATCGAAAAAAACGTAAAAATTAAACAAAATTTAATAAATGAAGTACCCCCTCTGTTTGACCAATTTTGATGAAGTTTGGGCTGTTACATCAGGGGTATATACATAAACCAAATCCCCAATTTCAGTCTCGTATGGTTTATAGTTTTGAGCTAGTCTGTTCATACACAGACCATTTCAGGGGACTTCGTTATTTGGACCAAAACGTGTATTTCCGTTGAAAACCGGAAGTCGAAATTTTTCACGATCGCAATACTTTCCTTTACTATATATTTCATATATAGGTAAGTGAAAGTAAAAATGCATTCAGATGGGTCAGGAGTTTACTATGACATCTGGATCGGATTAAATCGGCAAATTATGGTCTTTGTGGATTATTTTATTTGTAACAAAATAACGAGTATTAAGGATTTTAAGGATTGGATGGGAGTGTATGTAATAAGAAGTTTCGGTGGAGTCACAAAGCCGTAATCCAAATATAAAGGAGCCTTTTTTTAAGAGATTTGTGGATTTTAGCGCTAGTCCTTTAATTAATTTTATTTTTCGACCATTAAATAAAGAATTTAAATCGGTAAAATTTGGTCCTAATGCTTGTAAATTACATCGCCGTCCTTGAAAACGCCTTAAAGAAATCTGTATTCAAATTGTTTATTCCTCAGGTGATTCTAATGAATAAGGATAAAAATCGATAATAAATCTAATACATGATGATAGGGTCTCAGTCAACTCGATAAATATCTTTCCCACGGATCATAAATATTCTGATAAAGCCATTTCATGTTTATTTTTTCTATTTTAAAATTCGAAGCAAAGTATAATTATTGTCATGATCAAATCCACTTTGAATCGATGGAAAGTACATATTCGATATATCGAAGTGGAGAACGGTGTCAATATGTCAATGAATAGCCCATAAACAATGCCAGTACCAAAACATATTTGGCCCCCTGCCTTATCCGACTTTCACGGGACATCGCCTGTCGCCAACATCGATTTCTACTGATAAACAGATCGATATTTTTTAAATGTATCAATTATATTCCAATTTACGAGAGTATTCAAGCTTACTTAACGCTATACAATTCGATAGTGAGCTCTCATCATCGATGAGTGGGTAGAGACAGGTCAAAGACCAAGCAACTGCAATTCGTCATCTTGAGTAGGAGTACCTCAAGTCTGCTATGTCACCTTTATATTATCGATATTTATATTATCGAATAGCCTTATCGATATATATTCAGTAAACTCACGATTTTCCGCTGATTTGGGTGTGGCGACCGCCTAGATAATTCGCAACAAAAAAGGCGTAAATACTTATTATTATATGCTTAGCATTTTTTTCTATTAACACGTTATTTTATTCAATCTAAATATTTTTACTTTTTTGTTAATGTAGAGGATTTTGACTTACAGAACATACCCCAAAAATCATTTTGCAAAAACAATATCATTTTTTTCACAGTCACACCTAGGAGCCTTATATGTATGCAAATAGTAATATTATTAGCATAAATTAAAATAAAAAATCTGTTATAAATTTTAAAAAATCGTTATTTACATAAATTAAACAGAAATTATTTATGGATGGATACTAATTGCTTGTTTATTGCTAATTTACATATTGCAAATCTCGCAAAAAATACTGCGTTTAATATAATAATATTAATAATAATGAGCAATGTTTTAAAAATCTTAAGTTTCCTCATCTAACCATTAAAGAAAAAAATCTGGTGCGTAGGCGCAACACACAACTTTCACTTACCAACTTACTTAGATTAGAAATTAATGCGTTGTTGTGGTCCCCTCCGTTTGACCAATTTTGATGAAATGTTGGCTATCATATCTTTGGCATATAAATACATCAAATACCCAGTTTGATCAAAATCGTTAAAGCCGTTTTTGAGTAAAATAAAAATAACAAGTGAAAATGATACAAAGTTTATTAAGTAAAGTCTCCCCTCCGGTTAATCAATTTTGATGAAATTTTTACAGTCATCTTATACAAATCAAAATCCTTAGAGCCGTTTATGAGAAAATCGAAAAAAACATAAAAAGTTATTAAATAAAGTACCCCCTTTGAGCAATTTTGATGTAATTTTTGCTTTCACATCGAGAGCATATACCTACACTAAATACCCAATTTCAGGTTCGCACGGTTTATAGTATTTGAGCTAGTCTGTTCACACACACACACACACACACACACACACACACACACACACACACACACACACACACACACACACACACACACACACACACACACACACACACACACACAGACCATTTCGCAGGACTTGGTTATTTGGACTCAGGAGACCCCAAAACGTGTAATTCCGTTGAAAACCGGAAGTCGAAATTTTTCACGATCGCAATACCTCCACTTACTATATATTTCATATATCGTTTTAGGGAGGGGGCGGGCCGGGATAGCCGAACGTGTTTGAGCGCGACCCGCTTTAGCACGCTCGAGCAGAACGGTGGCGGTTCGAATCCGCCCTGGGATGGATGACTTTTATTTCGTGGAGGTCCCACGGAATAAATCTCGACCTTCCCACCAAGGTTAGAATAGGTTGGTTACACCTCTAGAGTATGCCACTCATTGTGGGTAGGGGTACCGAAAAAAAAAAAAAAAAAAAAGTTAATTTAAAGAAAAAATTTAATATTTTTTAATCTATTTTCCAATGATAAGAGAAGGAAGGAATATTTGATCTCCGTGAGGGCAAGAGCGGATCCAGGGTGGGTGATATGGGTCATGACCCCCTCTAAATATTTTGGCTTTTCAATTTTTTTGTATTTTTAAACGAATACTGCAATTAAGAAGTTACTATTCCCTAAACATAACACTTTTGGTTATTTTGATACCAGTCCTTCTTAATACAAGGTAATAAATAATCTCATTAAAAATAGTGCTGTCAGCCACGTGATTATGAGACAGGTGTATCATGAACCCCCCCCACCAAATTTCTTGCAAAATCCGACCCTGATTGAGGAAGGAAACTCTGCTCTCGCTAAGTTTTCTCATTCATCATTGAAGTTCTCCTATGTACATATACATGGATCAACTATCAATGAAATCGTGGTTAAAAAACGTGGAACGTTAAAAAAACAAAACAAAAAAAAAACATATGGTTTAGAATTGTCCTAGAACTTTTGTTGGAACAATCACAGTATGTTCGAGTACCATCTATGCTGGCCTCAAAGGTTCTGGATTGTTCTCATTACGAATAAATATAAGGAGCGATGGACTGGAGAGTTTTTGTTGTTCTTAAGCTCAAGGTTATTTCTGTGTTACAAAGTGATAATTTTTGTAACCTGTCTACTCTGTACTCTGTACATTGTAAAATTGTTAATTTTCTTCGAATAAAAATTGTTGAAAATATTTTTATCCTGTATACTTCTTTATCTCATACTATACTAAATAATATTAAAAAAAAAAAAAAAAATAGAGAAGAAAAGCCTATAAGCGAGCGAACGGGGAGGCCATTTTCCGCATTCTTCGGCTCTGGATAAAGGATGGAGATAATTAGCTGGCAGGAACAAGTGTCGTCTTCCCAAGGACTGGGACATGCATGCGTCTTCCCTTCTTCTAGATTCAGGATCAGAAAAGAATATAAGTATTCTTCAATAGAAAATCAAACAATGCACTAAAGCCTGTACATGAAATCTATCTAAATTATATACCATCAGATACATTTGAAAGTCATAAAATTAATAATAATAAAAAAAAAAAAATGTTTTTAAGATAGGAATATAATTATCAGAATTTTCAGTCAACAATTTTTATCCCTTCCTTCCCCCCCCCCCTTAAATACGCCAACAGAAAAAAATATTGAATTCCACATAATCAATAATCCGGCTTGGCAGGATATATTTAAGATTCTGCCACAGTCTCGTGGGCTGAGTGACCCTCCTGGGGGCAAGCCCAGCCTCTATAAAATACTTTAATTGAAAAATTAAGGGGGAGGACCTGGTGGTTGAGCCTGATGACGGTCAAATCATCTCCTTGCACGACCTCTGACCAAGCAACAGTGCTTCCTTACACAGTACTTCCTCTACAAAACCCTTCATGGGCATTATTGTTACGGGTTTATATAATCAATAAGCTTAATTATATCAAAATGGTAGCGAGGAGGAGGGTATTTCGGTTAATCCGCCTCAATATATGGGATGTGTAACTATACTAACAAAATATGTAGAATAACATGATGGCGTTGGATCAGTGCCAAGACTAGTGTTCCCAAGAAGAGAAGCAAGTCCGATCCTCGCCGAATATCAATGCTTTAACTGTTCGGATTCATTGCCAAACGATCTCATTACCGTCTTCTTGTCGGTTTTAGATTAGGCTCATTGTTCTGAGCCTCATCAATATGGATGAAACAGCGAATGCTTCCAAGAGAGGATATAGAATCCTATAATAAAATTATGCGAAAGCGTTTCGATTAACAAAAAGTAGCTCAAGCTTCTATTACTTAGTTAATGGGTTATAATAGGTGGATAGTACGTAAAATGGAGATCCCGAGCCTGTACGATGTCAGGTACTCGCTAAAGATCCCTATCCAAAATATACCAGGATAGGCAAAATTTAGGACTCCCACTGTGGCAACGTCCGATTAGCCTTAGTGGCATAAAGTGACGTTAAACAAACAAAGAAACAAATAGGTAATCTCGCAGTTTTTTTTTTAATATTAACATTCCTATGAAAATAAAAATAAAGTCTAACAGGCGTTGATGACCCCGGAGGTTTTACGCCTTAAAACCCTAAGAAACAAACAAACAAACAAATAGGTTATAATAGGTACATTGCCATAAAGTGCGATATTAAATCACTTATAATAATGTTTGTAACGAAGAATCTTTCGAAACACAGAATATTTACTATGAAAGATAAATTAAAGGTAAAAATGTTCAAACAATTTATAAAATTATTTAAAGTGTTCATTCATACAGCAATACTCCTAATTAATAAAATTGATTATTTTATACTTGCACATATGAGACAGATAGATAAGCATTTAAAAAAATGGGCTTATTAGAATTCCTTAAATACAATAAAATTAAAAGGATTCTAGAAATAATTTAGAGTGTGATACATATGAACAAGTTCAATGCATTGCTTCAGCCTTCAAAACTTTGGTTCGATTAAACCAGCACTACTGCACAGTGTTGAGAGCAACATTCTACTGCTCTGAAGGCTAATTTACTCATGATTACCTTTTATTGGATGTTTTGAATAAAAGAATCAGTTTTTAAAAATATATTGAGGGAACTTTATTTAGAAAAATATTTAATATTTAATATTCTGAAGAAATATATGAGATGTATTAGTATTTTATTAAATGTTACATAGTAAATTATATCTGACAAAGGAAATAGTAAAATATATAAAAATGTACATACAATAAATAAGCATTGATTGCTTGTTTGTTTGTTTAACGTCACTTTATGGCACTAAGGCTAATCGGACGATGCTACAGTGGGAGTCATAAATTTTGCTTATCCATGTTTAATAAGGATAGGGATCTTTAACGAGTACCTGACATCGTACAGGTTCGGGACCTCTATATTTTACGTCCTATCCAATGGACGGCATAGCTAAGGATTTTTTACTCCTTTAACAAATCCGAGGGCCACCACGGGACAATACGCAAAGAGATTACTGTTAAAAATATACATTATCAACATTAAACAAAATAAAATATCAATGTTTCTCCTAGTTAATCATGATTCTTTCTTAACGTTTACAACTCATTTTTTTTTCTTTAGAGAATCTTAAAATACATAACTGATTAATTCATACCAATGGTGGGTCCAGGAATTTTCTAGGGAGCGATTTTTTTTTTTAATTATTCTATTTTTTTTTTTTTTTTTTTAAGCTTCGATCCTTTTGAAGGTGCAAACACCTATCAAATGAACTATTATTAGAAAAGAAAACGTCACATTATGTTGAAAGAATACTTCAAGGCAAGTTACATTGGAAATGGGGAAACTTTGCAAGCCTAAGAGGCAACAAATATTAATCTGTAGGTTAGTAAAGTAGTTGAATGATTATAACGTTAGATTTCAAAGGAGCTAATGCTCCAAAGAAAATTAAATAACGTCATTTGCCATTTTACCAGAAATCGTCCGATTTTTATCAGTTCCAATTAGGCAAAATATTGATGTTTCTACAGACAAAACATCGATGTTCTTTTTCGCCGTAGATATTTTTAATATACAGGGTGTCCCGAATTTAAATGGCAAAACTTCAGGAACTTATAGGGGGCCGAAAAACTAAGACAAAAAGTCCTTTAGAGATTTGCACGCTTTTGCTTAGTTTTAGAGAAAATCGCAAAAAAAGAAACAAAACAAGTTTTCATTTTTATACTTATTTATTTACATTTATATTTATATTATGTTCTTTTTAATGTAAATATTGCTCAAAATGTTGTCCTCTTGAACCAATATAATGAGCTGGACATCCATCGAGTTGGAACCACATTCAATCCGCTGTTGTAAGGGAATGTCATCTAAATAATTAGAAAAGTCGTTCCCCAAAAAATGTGTAAATGTGATTTCATTCAATCTTTCAGGTAAACAATATGGTCCCACCAGTAATCCGTTCCAAATTCCAAGCCAAACGTCGATAGCAAATTCATGCTGAAACCTATTCTCTCTAATAGCTCTGGGATTTTCAAGAACCCATACATGATAATTTCTTTGATTAACAATTCCTCCTCTTGTAAAGGTAGCTCCATCGGTCCGCATAATTTTTAATGGAAATAAATTATCATCGCGAATTTTTTCAAGAAACCAGTTACTAAAATTCAATCTCTTGACATAATCTTGAGATTATAAATTTTGAACTTTTTGAAGATGGTATGGGTAGCAATTATCACCTTTCAAACTTCGCCATATTGCTTGCCGCGATATTCCTAATGCAGCAGATGCTCTTTGGATGCTAGTCTCACGATAGTTATCGAAGTGGCGTTGGAAACATTTTCTTCTCCGATAATCTGCTCTTATTGCTACCTGGAATTGGTCGCCTTCATTACGTATTAAGAATGACCCCTATCTATTAAAAGTTAACGAAAAGACTCGTCGATTAGGCACTCTTCTATTTGGAAATCGGCGCGCATACTCCCGCACCGCTTCTAAAGCATTACCGTTACAGAAACCATACACAAAAATCATATCAGTGTATTCAACATTAAAATTGTACGCGGCATTGTGGCTGATGCTATTCACACAAAAATATATGAGTAACTGACTGGAGACTGATTTAGGAATTATAATCCTAGAAGGAAGCCAAAATGTAAACTAATAAAAGAATGAAAAGGATAACATTAAGTGTTTACATATCTCACTAGCTAGCTTGACGAACTTTGAAAGGTGATAATCGCTACCTTTAACATTTTTGTTTTGTTTCTTTTTTTTGCGATTTTCTCAAAAACTAAGCAAAAACGAGCAAATCTCGTAAAGTAATACAAATGAAACTATGGTTTTGCGTTTTCATATTTTATTAACTTATTTGAAGTTGAACATTTTACAGAAATAAGAAAGAGAAACAGGTATAATAGAGGAAATATATTCATTATATAGTCATATATCAATGTTATTTTTGTTCAAACATCGATGTTAAAAACATCTTTGTTTTTCTTTAATCATCGATGCTAAGAAAATTATAGTTTCTGTATAAACACCGATGTTAAGAATATTTTTGTTTTTTTTCTAAACATCGATGTTAAAAACATTTGCTTTTCTTAAAAAATTTTAGTTTTTGTCTAAAAATCGATTTAAAAAAATTCTTTGTTTTTATCAAAACACCTATGTTAAAAATTTATTTAAATATTGTTTAACTTTTTACATGTATGTCCTTTTCAAGCTTGCATTTACAGAGTGTAAGCACTGTGTTATGAGGTTAGATTTTTTGCTTTTTTTCTTTAAATTACTCTTTAAATAACAAAAATAAATAAACAAAGAAAGGTCAACTACATAAAAGATCGATGTCAACATCGACACACAGTGTTTGCAGCACTGCCTTTGATATTTTGCATAATATTATATTATTGATATTCATTACTGTTACGTTAAACAAAAAAACATGGTTTAAAAGTCCTAGATCTTTTGTTGGAATGAACTAACAGTCGGGACAAACCGTCATAGTACGTGTTTGTGACTACAATGTACGAGTACCACCCACCAGGTTCTAGACCAATATTCTTAAGGAGCGATGAACTAGGCAGTTAGTCTTGGTTGAGAAGCTCAAGCCGTATGATTATTTGTGTGTTACAAAGTGATAATTTTGCTAACCATCTTAATTGTTTGTTTCAATTTTTGTTTGTTTCTCATAATTTGAGTGGAATTGAATATCGTTATATTTCTTTGAATAGAAATTGTTAACCCACATTAGTGTTACAATACGTTCAAATAATAATTTATTAATTCAATACATAACTGATTTCAGTGGGAGTGCGTGTTTTCTTACTGGCCTCCCTTAAATACGCCACTGATGTATTATTGTAACTAGAATCATACTGTAACTAGAATTATCGTGTAAGTAACATGTTCCACCTGTGGTGTAGTGGTTAGCATGGCAACCTACAATACTAAAGGTCGCGGGTTCGCGCCCCGTGGTGGCCCCACGATTTTTTAATGGGAGTAAAAAATCCTTAGCTATGCCGTCCCTCGGATAGTACGTAAAATGGAGACCCAGAGCCTGTACGATGTCAGGTACTCGTTAAAGATCCCTATCCTAATTAAACCTTGATAGGCCAAATTTAGGACTCCAACTTGTTGTAGCATTGTCCGATTAGCCTTAGTGGCATAAAGTGACGTTAAACAAACAAACATGTTCCAACCATCTTATTACAAGTAATTAACATTAGCTGCTAGGATACAAGTAAGTTAATTTTTAAAAAATGCAAAAATAATATGTTAAAGAGTCATTGACATTAAAAATTTTAACGGAATAGAAAGAATCGTGTGAAGCTTAAAAAAGAGGCGATGAATGATTTGTTTGCCATTTGCGGCCACAATCCATACATTATAATAAATTAGAATTCAATACTCCATGTTGATAAAAGAGATGCCTTCTTCACTGCGGTAAACTTTGTAAAGAAATATACAACAAACTCTCTAGCTATGAAATAGCGCGTTTAAAAGTTCAAAAGTCTGACTAATTTGTTAGAGGATAATTTCGTCTGTTCAATACTGCTTAAAATGTCGGTTAAATGAAAGACATCAGAAATTATTCTGTGCAGGAAATCGAATGTGAATAATCACTTTGGGATCTCGGTATTGAGTGAGTCATTCAGGATTGATATTCAGGTCTTCTTCTGTAATAAGTAGAAGAAAACTTGAGGAAGTTGTACCCTTCTGCTAGGTTCTATTTCAAGTGTTCACATTACATCAAATTTTTTTTTCATAATTATTTTACTGACTATCAGAAATAAAATTGAGCTTCACACTTATTTTCTTGTGCATCATAATTTCTCGAGAGAGTGGTTATAGGCGGGCGCAAGCGACGGTGCTGCTTCTGCGACGGTGCTACAGGAACTAGGGAAACGGGGATAAAAGCCGGGCCATAACCTGGGATTCATAGGGTTTTTTGTCGTTTTTAATTTATTTTTCCATAATTAAAACCCGATTGAGCAAAAAATCATTTGAAAAATATCTAATAGGTATTGCTCGGTCCGTCAGTGTTCAATTAGAAAATCAAAAGACGTGTCATTCCCTTTTATTTCCAAAAAATAAAAAGCTTCTTAAAGAGTGGATTGTAAAATTAAGAATAGATAAGCCTGTTTCGAAACATATGACGATATGTAGTCTTTATTTTAAAGAAAGAGACTATATTTATCCAGGTAAATATTAGTATTTGACATTTTATTATTCCAAAATGCTATTTTTATGCAAATAACATTGAGACCATAGTGTCATAGATTTGTTTTTCTTTTTTAATTTTCCCCATTTTTCTATTACATCCGTTGTGCTTAATTGTTCCATGTTTTCAATGCGAAGCCTGAAAGTTTTGACAAATAAATAAATAATATGACAAAGAATCTAAGCTGTCATAACAATGATTGTGTGAATAGGTAATTAATGTTATTACTAACCGAAAAACGTCGAGTTAAGTTACAATGATGTGTTTGCATTTACCAGAACTACCAGCTTTACAGGTACAATGACAAGCAAATTGCTTATTATTATTAATAAATTTGATTTCCACTTTTATTTGATGGGGCAGTCCTTTAAGATTGCTAGTTTAAAGGCACGAGGCTTGTAAAATAACTGTTTTTTTTTTATTTTTAGATATTATTCCACATGTAATTATGTGGTTTGCATGAAGGATAGCCTGCCCTTCAATTAATGGTCTTTTAAAATTACCAATTATCTCTATCACATCAACTATGTCTAACACCGTTCTTTCCGACATTTTGCAGAACTACTAGCGCACCCTATATTCGATTGCGCCCGCCTATAGACGTCAATGATCTACTAATTTTTTTAAATTGGAAAAGATAAATGAATAAAGTGCCAACAACATTTATAGCATTGATTGAGGAAAATGCTTTAAATCCGAAAAAGACTAATTCCATCGCCAATGTAGTGAAATCAGTCGTAAGTGCTTTTGTTGGGGATTTTCTATCTTGAGACACAAACGGTCTATGTCTAACAATGCATTTACACTGTTACAACCTTACCCTCGAAAAAGTAATCCCCCGAACCTTTCCTTACCGGCGTACTACGAACAGCTATTTACACTTAAATCTGTGGTAGAGCGAACAATGATGTCTGACCGCAGCTTAATACAATAATTTTCATTACAAAGACGGCAGACTTGGAACTAGTTGCTGTTCTGACTTTTTTTTGCTCTAACTCATTATGGATGGAAAGAAGGTCCAGAAGCTTTTTTTTTCCTTCTAATATTTGTTTCTAAATCCTATACACCCAGATGACCTAAATCCTATATAACCTGTTTATATATAGTTCAATTTAGCTATAATGATTATTTAGTTTTCCATTTATAGATTTCCCTTTCTTTTATCCAAGCCACTTTTACTATAGTGTTTCTTTCCCACTGATGACCGGGATGAGGCAGTCAAGTGTGAGCCACCGGTGGTACACGCCGCCGTGAACGTGTTAATTAAGAGGGAATGCAGCCCCCGCAGCCCTCCCCCTTGATGCGCCCATCGCACAGATAGTGAGGGATTCCGAAAAATAAAAATTCTCTGAAAGAGTCGATGTAAAAATCTCCTTTTGTTTGTAAAATTTGAGATGTTTCTACTCAAAAAGTGGATAGAAAAACGTAGTGTGGGAAGAAGAATGATATTGTGAGGTTGTTTGATTTAAAAAAAAAAAAACTTTAAAATAGAAAAAAATATCTTTACTCGCAAATATTATCGAAAAGGTGCAACTTCGCTTGCAATTTTTTATTTTCTTTTAGAATATATTTAATTTTCTCTGGGCGATATTTTATTGACTAACGCAAATGAAGTTGGCTCTCCTGGAACAATGGGCCATTCCTTAAATAGGAAGCATCCCATGTGCCATGTTGAATTAATAAACAATGACTTGAGACGAAACTAGTGGGTCAATGAAGCCTCAACTCTCACTTGGCCATTGGTAATCAAGCTGTTAGTTCGCCCTGGAGGAGTTTGTATTCAAGGATGGTCAGGGAGGAAGAGGCGCAGAAGGACTCTCCCTTCAAGAGGTTCCTGAGGAGGGCTTACCAAGGGACATACCATGTCCTTTACATGTTCAAGTAGGTAGTGATAATTATTGAGAAAAGTGAAAAGAAAACTCATTCAAATTCAAGGAACTTAACTAGTGAAAGTGAAAGGAACATTTAAAAAATAAATTATTTATGGTATCCATAATTTTCCCTACTTATTTGATTTTATAATAGCTTTAAAAATAGATATTTTGATTGCAGTAAAATGAATCATCTTTTACATAACTAATTGTTAAAAACATCATTAGGTATTTTTTTAAATGGAAGGAACTTCTTTCCTATTTAGTTTTTTATAATTAATTGTATCCTGGAAATGCATAAGGGTCTAAGTGCCAAAAAAATAAAACAAAGTTTTGTTTTGCGTAATTGTTATTTGTGCCAAATCCATTCTTCAGAAATGGGTAGAAGTGTAATGTTTTGTTGTTAGTAAAGAGTGCATTGAACGCATGGAAGATGGCATGGGTGTAAGCACTGAACGTAGTTCACCCTAGAGAGTATAAGTCGCATTATTTCTGTAAACATTTCCCAAGGCACTTATACCCTTATGCATTTCAACGCTTCAATTGTTTTCCGACGTTTCAGGCTTCTTACCCATCTTCAGGGGATTATATCTAGAATTAGATTCTCAAATTGTCAAAATGGACATACCTTGTTACATTTTATAACTCTTATTTGTGGTATTGGCTAATTATTTATAAAATATTTTTAGAATGATTTTTAACACTGAATGAAGGTTTTTAAAAGTTAAATTTAAAAATAAAAAGTTCTGTATGTGGTAAAATTGTTTTAGAGTGTAATATAATGTTTATATACTGAGTTTTAATGTAATGAAAAATGTTTTTAGATATGTACTAGAAAATGGACAAACAAGTCCGATTGTACAAATGTAAGAAAAATAAAGACGACAATTAGAATGAAAATGTGTTGGATGTATAAAATTTTTCCTGGAAAAATACACATAATAGAAAAAAATATAGAACATCCAAAGAAATAAGAAGAAGAAAGAAGAAGAAGAAAAAGAAAAATGGATTTAAATATTATTATTTCATTGTTTAATATTAATGAATGAATGAACACTTGAATGTATATCTATATATCTAGATTGCATACATATGAAACGTCATTTGCATTACTAATTTTAATAACGGGTATATTTTAAATTGAAGGAACCTCTTCCATATTTAGTTTTTTCTAATTTATTAGTTTCTGACTTGTTCTGGCTTTTAGGGCTTTTGACTCATCTTCATGGAATTATATGGTCGGTACAAAACCGTATTAAACTAAGGGCCAAACAAATTTAATAAATTACCATTACTTTTTTTTAATTAACTGTTATTATTTTTTTATTCATGCTTCTTTTTATATTAATAAGAATTTATAATACTACAAAATTTTAGAACTGACTTACCTCATAAATGTTAAATTACTGGGAAACACTTTAATGAACTCTTACATTGAAAAGAATAATAACGATATTTGATAACACAGAATCTTACAATTCTATTTAAAAAAAAAAAAAAAAATTGCACATATGAAATTAATTTTTTTTTTTTTTTTTATGAAAAATAAGTTCTTAATAACTCCAAAATATATATCAGAAAAGTATTATAATTTATTTCTTCATCAAATACAACTTAACAGGAAAAGTAGAATCTCCTGGTATTTTGCCGAAAAATCCCTCCCTTTCGCTCATTGCCTATCCTTCCTGCTTACGTAATAAGTAGGTAGAAAATAATACTATTTTTTTTTTTTTTAAACAATGTTTCTGTTTGACAATTTTCAGAATTTTACATTTATCATGTATTATATACATTTAACTTATAAAAAAAAAAATTACGTCGACTGGTATTTCTTTTTTTTTTTTTTCAATGTAACATACCTTTTAAAATCCTAATATTATACATACCCCTTTCATGTAGATCAGAACTGGATCATACATTTATCCATCTACAAAAGAAGTATAGTATTTTGGAGTAAATAATTTGTATTAATGGTTTGATTTTTTAATTGAAACAATAGTTTTTTATATTATAAAATATTTTATTATTGATAATATTATGATATTTGTTGCAGGGAGATGTGGCTATTTTTACTGCTGTTGGTGGGTCTCGCAGTTGCATTCCGAAGGGATGCAGTCGAGTCACCACCCGCAGTTCTGTCCAAGATGTATGAGTACAAACCTTTCGGCGTTGAGCACATAGATCTCAGGGATTCCGTTGAAAAGGTGCCAACGCAGAGGGAAAGGTAAATTTGTATATTTAACAAAAGATTCAACATTATTTTTTAAATATATTCTCAAGCAATTAAAATGGATCAAAATATTTCAATTGAACCTGATATGTTCTCTGTTTAAGTTTATTTAAAAATATAATCCTTGGGGATTATAAGAAATAATTTCAAATTGAATAAGTTGAACCTGTCCACTTACTCCGTGGCTACCTATAGTCCTAGAAGCACTTGGAACTTCTTCACAATTTTACTCCATTTTTATCTATTGTTTCTTTATTTAATAATTGTATGGTTGTACAGATCCATTATTATTACTTATAATGAATTTGTTGGAGGAAAGATTATACTATCTTATAACCTGTTGGTTTGAAGCTATACCACCCTTATATTGAATTAACTTTCTTTGTTTCATCTGAACTTTTGGGATATCTGCCCATCTTCAAAGATCAACAATATTCACTAGCCCGAAAGGTCAGATGAAATAAAGGAAGTTAATTTAACATAAGGGTTGTATAGCTTTAAACCAACGGTTTATAAGAGTTATAATAGTGAGATCCAAGTCGAAAGTAATTTGATGATATTATCATTCCTGTATTCATTACTTTAAAACGAAAAAAGTGCCAGGTATTGAATATTTGGAGAAAATGTGCATTGGTGTGTAGGACAATTGGTCAAATATTCTGAAGAAATAGGTGTGTGGAGATGTGTATTTGAGAAGTTGCAGAGATAAAATGAAATAAATTTATCTACTGTTATATTTATAATAAATAAATATATTGCTTTAATAACCAATAACTTCTCGTCTTATCATATTGATTCATTAATGATCATTATAGTGATTGAAAAGTAACAGGTAATTTAATTTGATTTGATTAAATAATTAAAAGCAGTTACTTTTCAACAAGTAAAAGTAACTGGTATAACTAAAGCAAAAAATGCCCCTTTCTTTCCATCTTATGCATGAGTGCCCCTTTTATTCTTCCTTCTCCAGACTCACCAACCACTAATTTCTTGCTTCTCTTACCACCTAGAATTCACTTCATAACTCCTAGTCTCTTAATTTGTTTATTTGTGACAAAGAACGCTATTTTGATAATTTTTAAACTAATTAACTAGAAGATAAAAGATTCGACCACGGCTGGGAATTGAACCCAGGTCCTCTTCTGCATCTACGTTGCAGCGCTCTGGACAATTGTTCAGCCCCCCCGGTACTTCGCTACAATGTGGCGAGACCTGGTGGGTGCAGAGGAGAATGATTCGAACATGCTTGGAGGCGCCCCCATGGTTAGCTTAGTGGTAAGAGCGCTGCAACATAGATGCAGTGGACCTGGGTTCGATTCCCGGCCGTGATCGAATCTTTTATCTTCTAATTACTTAGTTTAAAAATTATAAATTAATTGTTCAATAAACAATCAGGATTAAATAATATTTTTGATAATGGAAGATAGTTGACCGTTGATGTTGATAAAGTGAAAATGCTGTTAAAAGGAATAACATAAATGTGGATATTACGTGTATGGACAGCCATTTCCACTTCATCAACATTATTCTTGGTTCCCCAAATTTATCTTCCGGCTCAATATTTTTTATGATATTCTAGATCAGATAATTAATAAATTGAAGAAGCTAAAAATCAATTAATAAATAATCAAATCAAAACAAAAAAGTCTATTGTCAATCCAATAAACTATGATTCCATTATATGGTGCATTAGAAGTAAACTTTAAAATAAATTCAAATTAATAAAAAATTCATCTTCCTAACTTGACATTTATGAAATATTATAAATAAAAATTTGTAATAAGTATCTTGCTTTAAATTTATATCTTAAAAGTTGCAATGAACTCATGAATGATTCTCCCTAAATGCAATGTTTTAGAATGCAAGAATCGTTACCTTTACGAACGGCCGTCGAAAAAAGGCCGACTCCATACTTCAGAGGGCCATGGTGGAAGATTGTCCCAGGAACCAAACAAATAGGTAAATATGCTAAATTTATGTTATAATACCTGAAAACCCCACGCTGAGAACGTGTTCAGTCCATTTTTTATGAATATTGTTTTACAACGCATTATAGTTAACCATTTCAAATCTGAGAGTAAATCTGTGTAGTTTACACGAAAACAGCGGGTTCAGTCCTTGAGATATAACAATTCATTTTTGGGGGCCCACGCAACTACATTTATTTTTTGGTCATTGATTCTTTTAGGACTAAGAAATAATGTATTGTGTTTTTATTAACAATACCATTATTTGAAAATATATTGGGCATATACTACTTTTTTTTTCCATTGACTAGAGTTACTAGGTTGTGTTCTATACAAGATTTAAACACTCTTTTTGCTCTCCTGTAAAATTTGCCATATGTGACTGAACACCTTTTTAGCGTGTGGTCTTCAACTTTAATAATAATAATTAGAAATTTCAAACTTCATCTCTTTCTTATTAAGTAAAAAAAGAAATTTAATAATGTTTTAAAAGAGGCTGTTCCTTACTTGATGTAAGTGAGCACTCTTTAGATCTATAAAGATCAATTGGAAACAAAATAGTTCCCAATTTATTGCTGTATTTAAATATTTTAATAAACTTTTGTAATATAAGTATATATAGAGAATTAGTAGAACAATATCTGAATGTATCTAAAGAACCAGTAACTGTAATTAGCATGAGCTATGCCTTAAGGATAGTCGGGATATTCTACGCATATATTCATATTTGATTTGAGTCAATATGTTTTCTGTTAGTTCATCCCTTCTAATTCTATATTTGTACCTATGCCAGTACAGGTGCTCTTCAGATAGTTTTGTTGACTGCACTAGTCTGAACTTCGGATTGGAATAAAGATTGCAAATATTAGTTTTGCTCCCGCCCCTCCTATTCTTTGTTTTTATTTTGTTCCAATCCCTCATCTTTTTGCAAAATGGCTTTGAAGAAAATTTTAGATTGTATGGCATCATAATTATTTTCATGATATTAAGCTGGCTAGTAAATAAGGCTTGTAATCTTAATAAACTTCAAGAAAGTACCACAATAAAAAAAAATCTGGTGCGTGCGCGCAACACACAACTTTCACTTACCAACTTACTTAGATTAGAAATTAATGCGTTGTTGTGGTCCCCTTCGTTAGACCAATTTTGATGAAATGTTGGCTATCACATCTTTGGCATATAAATACATCAAATACCCAGTTTGATCAAAATAGTTAAAGCGTTTTTGAATAAAAAAAAAACACACGTGAAAATGATACAAAATTTATTAAGTAAAGTCCCCCCTCAGGTTGGTCAATTTTGGTGAAATGTTGGCTATCACATCTTTGGCATACACATACATCAAATACCCAGTTTGATCAAAATCTTTAAAGCCGTTTTTGAATAAATAAAAAAAACACTTGAAAATGTTACAAAATTTGTTAAGTAAAGTCCCCCCTCCGGTTAATCAATTTTGATGAAATGTTGGCTATCACATCTTTGGCATACACATACATCAAATACCCAGTTTGATCAAAATCTTTAAAGCCGTTTTTGAGTAAATAAAAAAAACACGTGAAAATGATACAAAATTTATTAAGTAAAGTCCCCCCTCCGGTTAATCAATTTTGATGAAATTTTTACAGTCATATCTCGGGCATATAAATAGATCAAATACTCAGTTTAATCAAAATCGTTAGAGCCGTTTTTGAGAAAATCGAAAAAAACCTAAAAAGTTATTAAGTAAAGTACCCCCTCCCTTTAAGTAATTTTGATGAAATTTATGCTGTCACATCGCGGGCATATACTTACACTAAATACCCAATTTCAGGATCGCACGGTTTATAGTTTTTGAGGTAGTCTGTTCACACACAGACACACAGACACACACACAGACCATTTCGCGTAACTTGGTCATTTCGACTCAGGGGACCCCAAAACGTGTATTTCCGTTGAAAACCGGAAGTCGAAATTTTTCACGATCGCAATACTTCCACTTACTATATATTTCATATATAGGTAAGTGAAAGTAAAAAATCCAATAAAACAATGCATGAACTCTAAGAATCAACCACATATGAACAATAAAAAGAAGCTTGGGTACTGAACAAGCGGACTGTTAGGTGCGGTAGGCTACCGATAAGGCGGGATCAAAAAGGTTAAGTAAATAAATTATTGTAAGCATTGAATGTTAAATATGTTATTCATAAATAATCATTGATTTATTTATTCATGTTTATTTTTTTAAATATTATAGAATAAAATCAAATTGAAATAGTGTTGACTAAAAATATTTGTTTTACTTCTGTTCAGATCAGAGCGGAAGAAGATTGTTCTGTTTTGTCGAGTCATGGTCTTCATACAGAAGAGCTCCGGTAGGGTTCACGGCAGAGAACATAGACCCGTACGCGTGTACTCATGTCATTTATGCGTTTGCATCTGTGGACCCTCATTCATCTAAGCTTCTACCTCTGGACGAAGAATATGATCTTGTCAAAGGTATTTGCATTTGATGGTTTGATCCTGAATTTTGAATTTTTTTTTCTCCTGTTTTAATATGTTTTTAAAAAATAATTACTTTTATATCACAGGTGGATATAGATCGATCGTTGGCCTGAAAAGAGTTAATTCAAATTTGAAAGTAATGATATCTGTAGCTGGTCGATTATCAAAAATGACATCTTCGGCTTCTAGTAGAAGAAATTTCATTTTATCAACTGTCAAATTTATGGCTGAGAATGGATTTGATGGCTTAGATCTTCATTGGGAATATCCTGGTATTTATTACTTTATTTTATCATAACTAACAACCTTTTTTTAATTTTTTATTTATTTTCTCTGATGAAAACCCTGAATAACGAGGAAAGGGGAAGGAGAAAATCTCAACAGATACGAGATTGCACTTGTGGCTGCTTATATCATAAAAAAAAAAATTACTATACAATTTTCAGCAAAATGTGGTTAACATAATATAGCGGTGCTAAAATGGCTAACATTAACAGCAAATTGAATGTTGATAGCGAGCCAGTAAGCGCCCTCAATAAAATCTTTTATGATAATTCTTTACTGATTTGAGGCTAAACAGATATTAGTCAAGTTTTGTTGTAATCCTTTTATTAACCACAACTTTTACAATATTTTATTCAACATTTCGGCAATTCACGCCATTATCAAGATGAACTTCTGTGACAACAAAATATTTTAATAAAATAGGCTGAATTCCCTTGTCATAAACATTAAAAGTTGTAATCTATATGAATAAAGATGAAATTCTGTGGAAGTCAACTTTGTAGCTTGGAAAGAAAAGGACTATAGTTTTTGTTTTTTTTTTCATTTAATAACAAATATTAAATTTAATACAAAAGTTAAGGTTAATAAAAGGATCATAACAAAACTTGACTAAAATCTTTTATATCTTAAAATATTTAATATTTTTGAAGTTTGGTGGAATGGCCGAGTGGACAAACACGTTAGAAAATATGCGTTGCCCATGGCAACCTATGGTTGGGAACCTGAAGATAGCAAGTTCAAAATCCGTAGGCAGGGGGCATTTCATAATACTTGGCATTAATCCCCCACCCTCTTCCCTGGCACAGGAAACTCTGTATACACTAAAAGGCGAGGAAGTTGAGGAATCAAAAAATAAAAGTGAATTTTCAAGCAGTTATAATGAGAAACATCATATCTTAATAGTTTCTGGAAATTTTTTATAACATTTTTTTTTTCTTTTCAATCAATTAGTAATTCTGTTTTTACTATCAATTTCAAAAAAATTATAATAATACATAATTATAATTTAATAGCATAAATTTAAGACTAAACTAGATTATATATATATATATATATATCGGGTGTAGAAATGATAACCTTTCTCCGTGTATCCCGTAAAGCATTGCGGTGTGTCCATGGAAGTTGGTCTGCTTTAGTGAAAGAAATGTAGGTCCTTGAGGCCTGATGTCTCTTAGCTGCCAATCCATGGAACCAGACCAGGTTTGTCAATGTCCTTGAAACCGAAAGAACTGACATTATTGGTGGGAAGAACACTGCCTAATCGGCCCCAATGAGATTGATTTTGAAGCTTGGGGAAGTCTGTCGCTGCATGTGAGGTTTAGGTTACATCCTCTTTCACTAAAACTGATATTTGATTGAACGTTAATTTCAATCAATCTTGTTTTTTTCAAGGTTTAGATATCATATAGAATATTAATGAAAATAGATCTTAAAAGCTATTTTTTTCATGACATCTTCAAGTGAAAAGTGAAATTTAAAACAGTTTTTTTTTCTTAATCTAATCCAAAATCAATATTTATTTAATGAATTTATATAACTGTTTCTATAACCAATATAAATTCTGAAATAATAGGAGCAGAAGATCTTGGTGGGACACGATCAGACAAAGACAACCTCTCCCTTCTCATAGAAGAACTATCGGGAGTGATGGAATCGAGAGGCTGGCTTCTGTCGGCTTCTTTTCCTCCCTCGAGGTTCAGGTTAGACGATGGTTACGACATCCCGAGGATCGCCCCCTACCTCCATTATGTTCTCCTCAAGAGTTTCGATTACCAACTAGAAAGAGAAGGCTCAGCAAACCACCCTTCTCCATTGGTAATGTCTAGGCAGGAAGATCCTCTTTCAGTCTATTACAATGTGGTGAGTAAATTTTATAATTTTTATTAATCCATAGATGTTTTATTTTAAATTTATATTTTGTTTAGAATTCAGAATAGCAATAATTGATATAACATAGACAACAATTACAGAAAATATTATGTCATTCAATTACATAGAAGAAAAATAATTATTTATTTATTACTAAATTACAGGGTCAGGTGCAGAAAGTACTGACCCAATAATATTTTTATCTATGAAGACCTAAAATTTTTTTTTTTTTGTTCTGACTTGTCACTCATGCTTGAATAAATCACAAGTTGGCAAGAAGATGGTTACAAATCAAAAAACCGTTTTTTTTTCTTTTTTTTTTGGATAATCACATGTGAAGTTTCTGCATTTTCAATTTTACTATTCACCTACAAATTGAGACTAGGAAAAACAGTCTCTGATTACAAACAATCTATCATTGAGGCAGTTAGTACCACTGGGACTAACTGTTCCTAAAAAGTAGCCCTCTACCTGCGTTAACACGATCATCCCCACTATAAAATGATATGGTAAATTGCGCCTTATGCGAACAGAACTATTAAAACTATTGCGACTATATTCTGGTATTGTAGGTTCTGTCATTCTGATACCAATCGTATGCATATTTCAAAATTGATATATTTTGAGTTTTAACCATCTTCTTGCCTTCGGTTGAAGACTGATAATAATTATTATTTCCTAATTCTATTTGATACAAACATAAATAGTTCCAATTTAAAGAAATTTTAGAAAATGTTATATAGATATTTCAAATATTTAAAAAAAAAAAATGTATCATTCTGTTATTTTAGGATTACTCTGTAAGATACTACCTGAAAAGGGGAGTTAGGAGAAATCAGTTAATACTCGGCATTCCGTTCTTTGGCAGATCTTACACGCTCAAAGATGCAGAAAAATGGATGCCAGGTTCACCAGTGAAGTCTCTTGGAAAAGAAGCCAGGTGATTTTAAAAATATATGTTTATACTTTTTTATTTTATTTTATAGATGTTTGTTTTTTTTGTTGTTATTTTTGAATACTTATAAATAATGCATCTTTATTAACCCTTTAATGGCTCAGAACGATATATCTCGGAAAAAAGATGGTCCCCACAAGTGGACGACGAGATTACTCGTGGCAGGCTGCCGGACCACCAGTAGCTAAAGACGGTATATCTTGCAACCGTTTTCTCACTTATTTAACGTCCCCAGTTCCACACAAGATAACTTGTCATAACTGAGCTTTGGGGGATAGTCCTCTTTTATGCTTTTATCCGTCTGTTTTTGGCGATATTCACTGTTTAATTTCGTTAATATTTCGCTAGTTTTGGTGTTCCTTTCGTCATGTCGCGGAAGGTGTTTGCTGAGCAATAATAAGATTATTATAATCTTCTTCATTACATCCTTTATAAATCAGGTAATCTTTCATTACAATTGATAATCTATCATTTTAATTTATTGAAATAACAATAAAGGTATTATAGAATCATAAAAATTAAATAAAAAAATTAAGAACTAGTCGGAAAAGGTTAAGAGGAGTTGAAGAATTTGAGGCAGTCAGCGGTGGAGGGTGGCCTACACACCTTAGCTGGGGAGGGTAAAAGCCAGCCGACCCGCTTAGCTTCTCAGTGCAACTTTCGTCCAGAGTCTTTAGCTGCTAAAGGGTTAATTTTTTAATAAGAACAATTATTACACTTAGCTTCAACTTTTCATGGCCGCCACTGATTTATCTTTGGGTAAGGTCTCTAAACTGATACTCCATTGAAGTCTTCATGTATTTTTGTTTCCTTTTGTTTTAATTCTTAACTGTTCAATATAATTAAATTTATATCAAATTCTTTTGAAAAGAAAAATCAGAGCATATTTGTTCATTGGTTAGCGAGCCATAAACGGTTAATTAAAGTTCTTGTTAAAAAATTATTTCTAATTCTTTTCAAACTAATTTCAATTTCAAACGATATTAATTGTTCATTATTGTCTATCATTGTTCGTTGTTGTCTATCTCCCCACCCCTCCCCCCACTTCGTTCTATTGTATGTTTTTCAGTGATTTGCTTAATATATCAACAACAAATTTATATCTAGAAACTAAGGTCTAAGAAAAAAAAATCTCTAAGCCATTTCAACTAATATGCCAACATGATCTTGATATATGAGATGGAAATGGTTGGGGGTGCGGTCAAATGAAAACACTATATGTGAAATAACATATATATTGTGCCGACGTTTCGACCCGATATTCAGGTCTTCTTCAGGGCTAAATATAAAACAAGATAGCAACCAATAAATATGAAGAAAAGAAAAAATAATAAATAAATAAAATAATGAGTAATATACATCTATATACATATATATGCATGAAAAAATGAAAATGAGTAAATAATTGCATAACAGAATAATATAATTTTTTTTTTTTTTTTTTTTTTTTTTTTTTTTTTTTTTTTTTTTTTGTGGAATTAGATATTTAACAAAAGAATATGAATAAAATTTTTGGATTTTAAGTAATACAATTGTCAAATATGGAATTCTCTTGCTGACAAAAACTAGGTACACAACATCTCTTCTACACCAATTCCTTCCAACATCACAAATATTCTTGGCCTTGGAAAAATTTTTTCAATGCCACACAAATCCACCAATGAACCATCATCCCACATCTCATCACTGACTTAGAATACATTTACAATGACGATCTCCTCTACCGTTCAGTCGAAGAAAAAGAATTGGCCCGTTCCTCTATTTGCAATATTATTTCAAACTTTCTCCAACACCCTTCATCTTTTGCTTCCGATTTTTCTCCTCAATTTTTTAAAGACCTTTCACAAACCAGATTCTTCCTAAATTCCCATAAAGACATTATAGTAACTAAAGCAGACAAAGGAAATAAAACAGTTATCATGGACGCCGCCGAATACACAGACAAAATGACTACATTACTTTCAGACTGTTCCACATATATACCTTCACCCCGAGATCCCACACCTTCCCTAAAAACCCAATTTAACCTACACCTCAAAAATCTTTTAAATTCAAAACTTATAACCTATCCCACCAACAGAAACCTTATCTCTTACAATTCAGTAGCTCCCCGTTTTTATGGCCTTCCAAAAATTCACAAACCTGGTACCCCCCTTCGCCCTATCACTTCCAATATAAACTCTCCTTCCATTAAACTTAGCAAATTTTTATTACCTTCTCTACAAGTACTTAGCCACGACAACCCTTACGATATTGACAATTCTTTTCATTTACGCCAACAAATCATATCATTCATCATTCCTGACAATTATACTCCATACTTGCCACTGTTCCCAATCACGACAAACGACTTATTATGGAAAGTTTCTACATTAACCTTGAAAAAAATCCCGTAATTTTAAAAACAGACAAACAAAAATTATCTTCAACCTATTCCCAAATTTTTTAAATTTTAAAAAATCCATAATTTTTTTCATAATTAATTATATTAATAATAATTGATTAATTTTTTTTCTTTTTTTCTTAATTAATTAAATTATATACTAATATTCTAACAATTTCATTCAATCGCTATTTAATCAATACTCCTTAATATTAAAAATAAATTTCGCTATAATTTAAAATACGTTAAAGCACTCGGCAGTTACACCGGATGGTTTAGTAAACAAACATAACCCCCCACCTCTTCCGATGGCAGTCGATCACCGACAGTTCACTCGACAGGTACGTTTTATTTCTTGTTACATATATTTTTAGACTTCTACCCATCTCTTTTTTCTATTTTTATTACTATCGCCTTTTCTATTATATGCTACATATATCTTTAGACTTTTACCCATCTTTTTCTATTTTCACTTCGCACATATTCCTTCCGCTTCCTCGTTACATCTATTCCGTATCCCATTTAATATTGTTATTCTTTAGTATATTATAGACATATTTTTGATTTGTATAGCTTTCCATATTTGACAATTGTATTACTTAAAATCCAAAAATTTTATTCATATTCTTTTGTTAAATATCTAATTCCACAAAAAAAAAAAAAAAAAAAAAAAAAAAAAAAAAAAAAAAAAAAATTATATTATTCTGTTATGCAATTATTTACTCATTTTCATTTTTTCATGCATATATATGTATATAGATACATATATTACTCATTATTTTATTTATTTATTATTTTTTCTTTTCTTCATATTTATTGGTTGCTATCTTGTTTTATATTTTTTAGCCCTGAAGAAGACCTGAATATCGGGTCGAAACGTCGGCACAATATATATGTTATTTCACATATAGTGTTTTCATTTGACCGCACCCCCAACCATTTCCATCTCATATTCTTCTACGGTCAACGAATTTCCTTCATTATGATCTTGTTATATTTGTCACCTTTCTTTTATTATTATTTTTTTTATCTATAATAAATATAATCTATTAAAAAGTTTTTATAACCACTGCCACAGGACTTCTGAAAGAGTCTATGTTACAATATAGTAATTTTTTCAGTAAAAAATTAAAATCATTTTAAAATATATGTCAATATTGAACTCTGATGGATAAAAACGAGGGAACATTAATACGGGACGATCACTTTGAAACACCAGTTTAGAAAATTTACCCAAAGATAAAGCAATGTTGAATCTTGATCAGTCAACAAAAATAAAATAAAAACCATTAAATTTCCAAAGCATACACTATCCTATGTTTTTCATCGTTTTAAAGCTGTCTTGTTCATTCATAGCTTCCTGGTGTAACTTTGCCAACTTATCATATTAAATCTATAAAAATCATAAAGCTTGCATGAAAGAGAATCATTTATTTTATAAGTTGAAAAAGATATTATTTATTGAATAAGTTAAAAAATTTTGGTTTTGCTTACATTTTAATAATAATAATTTTACAACAATAAAAAGTATCTTTTTACTTTCACTTACCTATATATGAAATATATAGTAAGTGGAAGTATTGCGATCGTGAAAAATTTCGACTTCCGGTTTTCAACGGAAATACACATTTTGGGGTCCCCTGAGTCCAAACAACGAAGTCCCGCGAAATAGTCTGTGTGTGTGTGTGTGTGTCTGTGTGTGAACAGACTAGCTCAAAAACTATAAACCCTGCGAACCTGAAATTAGGTATTTAGTGTACGTATATGCCCGTGATGAGACAGCAAAAATTTCAGCAAACATCTAAATTGCTCAAAGGGAGGGGGTACTTTATTTAATAACTTTTTACGTTTTTTTAGATTTTCTCAAAAACGGCTCTAACGATTTTGAATAAACCAAGTATTTGATATATTAATATGCCTGAGATATGACCATAAAAATTTCATCTAAATTGCTCAAAGGGAGGGGTACCTTATTTAATAACTTTTCACGTTTTTTTCGATTTTCTCAAAAACGGCTCTAACGATTTTGAATAAACTGAGTATTTGATGTATTAATATGCCTGAGATATGACCGTAAAAATTTCATCAAAATTGATCAACCGGAGGGGGGACTTTACTTATTAAATTTTGTATCATTTTCACGTGTTTTTTTTATTTACTCAAAAACGGCTTTCACGATTTTGATCAAACTGGGTATTTGATGTATGTATATGCCAAAGATGTGATTGCCAACATTTCATTAAAATTGATCAACCGGAGGGGGGACTTTACTTAATAAATTTTCTATCATTTTCTCGTGTTTTTTTTTATTTACTCAAAAACGGCTTTCAATATTTTGATCAAACTGGGTATTTGATGTATGTATATGCCAAAGATGTGATAGCCAACATAGAAAACAAAAATGAGAAATGAATGTGGAAAAATGTGTAACTTTGAGAAGTGGCATTAACAAAACGCATTAATTTCTTATCTAAGTAAGTTGGTAAGTGAAAGTTGTGTGTTGCTCGCACGCACCAGATTTTTTTAAAAATATTATTTTTACTTTCACTTACCTATATATGTAATATATAGTTAGGGAAAGTATTGCAATCAAGAAAAAATTTGATTTCCTGTTTTCAATGGAAATATACGTTTTGAGGTCCCCAGAGTCCAAATAACCAAGTCCCGCGAAATGGTCTCTCTATGTGTGTATGTGTCCTTCAGTGAAACGTGGTCACTGACATTGAGAGATGAGCAACAGCTAAGGGTTTTTGAAAATAAAGTACTGCGTAGAATATTTGGGCCCAAGAGGGATGAAATAGCAGGAGAATTTAGAAACTTACACCACGCCATACAGAGTGAACTGTATCCGGTAAATATAATTGAGGTGCTAGCAGCGAGACAAATAAAATGGACTTGTAAATTACGGAACTTATTAGTGAACGAATTCCGAAAAGATTAATAAGCGCGGTGCCGAATGGGAAACGTCTGAGGGGTTGGCCGAGACGGAAATGGGAGAATTGCGTTAAGGCTCTGTCATAGTTGGGTCTGGAAGGCGGTCGGTGGATGGAGGTGTGCAGGGAGCGAGTGGTGGTGTCGGGCATCGAACCTTCGGATTTTTAAGCCTTTATTACTATTATTATTATTATTAATTTTATATACTGCAAAAACAACTTAATGCATAAATCGGAAATATATACATTGATATTTTAAAGTAAACAAACTTATTAAGTAAAAAGCACTGAAAACCAAGTAATTTTGCTGATTTTCTAAGTGAACACTGACTAGTAGTTGAATTAGGTACCTTCTCAGGAGTCCAAAAAAAGATTTTTAAAAAACTGGCAAAGTTTTACTGTTTTAGCAAAGTTGGTATGTTAGATTTTAATGTTATAATCAAATATTCTTAAATTTCAGATTTACTCAACAGCCTGGTTTCATGGCTTACTACGAAGCATGCAGTCAATTCAGAAAGAAAGGTTGGGTTCTACATCGTGACTCTAATACCGGCTCAGCATTTATGGTGAAAGGTGACCAATGGGTCGGATATGAGGATCCTTACAGCATCAGGTTAAAAGTAAGTCGAGGGTCTGCTAACAGAAACAAACATAACTTTTATATGTCATTCACGGACTTTAATCAATATTTCTGATCATCAGATGACTTACATGCAAAGAGAAAGGCTCGGAGGTGCTATGGTGTGGGCTCTTGATTTAGATGATTTCAAGGGAATCTGTGGTCCTAAATACCCTCTTTTGAACACTGTCAGAGTTGCGTTGACTCCAGAAATACCTGGTATGTAATCTTGAAAAATATGATCAACATTTTGTATTCAATATTAGTATCAATAAAAAAAATACAAATATACTCATTATCAATTTTAGTGCTCCTAAGCCTAGAGATAATTTCTAGGTCTCTATATAATTTTAGAGCAAAAAATCAGTAAATTAGCATTGATGGAATAATTCCAGCTTTATTTTACCAAAGGGAATGGATTGGTTCTCTCCTCGTTTAGGCCTAGGAAAGTCCTTAGTCTCAAAATTATTATTTTATTTTATCTCTGTTTAGTGACTGCATGTATACATATATATATATATATATATATATATATATATATATATATATATACATATGAGACAGATCAAACTAATCGATAAAAAATTCGTTCAGCTGTTCATGGGTTATAAATAGTGTAACTAACATTATGTTCCTAGCCATGCTGTCTCCTGGGGTAGGTGTTACCGTGCTTTCGACTCAGGACAACTGCACAGGTGAAGGCTACGCCGGTGAAGCAGGTGATTGTTCCGTCTATTACCGATGCCAGTGGGCCCAGAAGCACACCTACATTTGCCCTCATGGTCTCTACTATGACCCACAACTCAACTTGTGTAACTGGCCAACTTTAGTCACCTGTCAAAAAAATCGTAAGGATGAATTTACTACCATTCATAATCTCAGTTTTTTTATTTCTGGATTATTTAATAAAATAAGATACTGTTTCAGAAATGCTTAATGCCGCATCTTCTATCATTTTGTCTAAAAAAGGAAATGAAGCTGGACAGCAATCAAAAGGTAATATAAGTATTTGCTTTTTGTATTCTTCAATATTATAAACATATGTGCTGGTCTATGTGATATGGCCGCACTTCAGCAATATTAGTATAATAATATAAAATTATACTATGCTAAAAAAGAAAAAGAAATGTTAAACATATGTTAATAATTATAAAGTTACAAAATAGTAAAAATTGAGAATGTTCAACGTGACAATTGGCCTCCTTAGCCTTCCAAAGTTAATTATTTAACATAAGTTTAAATCATACATAACCTTTAAAAGGGAATAAAAATTAATACCTATATGTTTGTTTAACGTCACTTTATGCCACTAAGGCTAATCGGAAGATGCTACAGCGGGAGTCCTAAATTTTGCCTATCCAGGTATAATTAGGATAGGGTATACTTTAACGAGTGCCTGACGAGTACGATAGGAGGGACGACATAGACAACAATTTTTTACTCCCATTACATTATCCTAGGGCCACCTCGGGACGCGAACCCGCTACCTATATATTTAGTTACTTTTGTCTTCCATTATATTATAATATTGATGTTATACTTCAATGTTTTCATCTACAAGTTGCATTTTATTAACTTAATTTTAAATTTGATTCTCCAAAGTCATCTATATGATATTTTGGCTTGGGCAAAAAGATTGAGAGTAAAAATGAATGAATTGAAGAGTGTTATCATAGTCTTTACTCTCAATCTCGGGTTGTGTCCTCAGGTCTATTTTAATGATGTGAGACTTCCCAGAAAATACGATACTTGGGACTCTACCTTGACAAAAGACTGACATGGAAAACCCACATCACATTCATAAGAAAGCAACTAAATAAACGTTAAGGACTGCTATCAAGATTACTTGACAGACACTCTAAATTATCCTTAACCTACATACTAACAATATACAACGTGCTTATTATATCCAGATAATAGATGCACCATACTACGTGAATAATGACTTTAAAAGACCTCAACATCCAAACAGTCATCGATACAGGTAAAAAAACTGCCACAGTGTACTACAAAAACTCATACGAGTGGGTTCATGTTGAAAGTTAGTCTTTGATAAAAGACACCACATCTATTGTTGAGGCGGTGACCTTGAGACTTATTACAATAATCAACGCCAATGGATCACACATATGTGTAGAACACTCATTTACTAATTGCAAAAAATTTGTAGATAGCAAATTGAAAACATGTGGCATGAAATAAATAAATAAATAAAATTTATGTTTAGTTTAGCATACCTATTAATTATTGGAATAATGTTTCATCGGTAAATTATAACACATAAGGAACCAAAAGTGGTTTGTTCTTATTTTTATTCATGATGAATTAAAATGTAAGCCTTATAAGTTCTTCATTAAAAAATATAATTTGTCCATTTATTAAGTTATGGTCATAGGTTTTACTAAACACTAGTTTAAATCGTACAAACACTTTTGAATTAAATAAAAATTAGTATCTATATGTTTAAGATACTGTTGTATTCCATTATATTATACTATCAATGTTATACTTCAATGTTTTCATCTACAAGTTTCATTTTATTAACTTAATTTTAATTTTAGTTTAGCATATTAATTATTGGAATTGTGTTTCATCAGTAAATTTATGATGTTAACAGATAAGGGACCAAAAGTGGTTTGTTATTTTACCAACTGGGCTTGGTACAGAAAAGGAGAAGGGAAGTTTGTTCCGGAGCACATTGAGCCATCGTTGTGTACGCACATAATTTATGCTTTCGCTTCATTAGAACCTAACACACTTGGAATTGTGCCTTTCGATTCTTGGGCTGACATCGATAATGGTGAGGAAATTTATATTTCATAGAAACTATTTACTCAACTTAAATATTTAAAAAAAAAATTGAACAAACATTTATAATAAAAAGAATTATATCATCCTAGTTTCATAGTTATTGTTTATATGTAGGTAATTTTGTTTTGTGGAATATAGATTATAGATAAATTATTTATAATTGAAGGGGTCGGTGCAAAACAGTGCCAAGCAACATTTTTAACAAAAACAAACCGTAGCTGCAGTCTGCTGTATATAACGCTGGACTATATATCTATGATGGTAATGTCACCTAAATATGACTATATAGAGCCTCTATAGACATAATTAGGTGGCAATTCCATCATAGACATATAGTCCTACGTAATATATAGCAGACTGCAGCTACAGTTTATTTTTGTTAAAAATGTTGCTTGGCACTATTTTGCCCCGACCCCTTCAATTGTTCCATTAATAGAATGCGTAGAGTTATTTCTTCTAAAGCAACAATGAACTTAATGTAATGAAAATGGTTGGGGATGCGGTCAAATAAAACAACACTATATGGATATACTAAAATAACATGTAGTATATCCATTCTATATGTTATAACATATAGTATATGTTATTGGAGTATAGTGTTGTTAAGTAATTTTTTCAGTGGTTCAGATATATTGGTTTATTCCTCTAATGTTCTAGTTTATAAAAGATTGCTTGTTTGACATATAGTATCATAATCAAGAATGGAAGAAGAAAACTGAGAAAATAATGTTTCATGTTTCATGGAATTTTATTGTACCTCTGTCCCTTAACATACATAATTTCAACAACAAAAAATAATATAACTTGAAGGTTCCCAAATTAAAATCATTAATATTTAATCTGTACACCTCTAAAGTGTATGGTTAGTAAAAGTGTAGGACAAAAATAGTTGGCATCGCAGGGTTGAACTAATAAAAACATAAAATTATTTTGTGGAAAAATAGTTTATGAAAAAATTTAATTGGTGTTCTGTGTAGCCCAAAAAAATTCTAGCATGTAAATTTACTCATGTTTTACTATATATTGTTTTTCCAAACACGATTGGAAGTTAATTAATATTATCAAATATTTAATTTTAATTTTTTAGATAAATTTTGTTAAATATTCATTTTACTTATTCAAATTTTTCAATGATCTAGGAATGTACAAGCGAATAGCTCAGCTGAAAGAGAAGGGTCCAGCAATCATGCTTGGAATCGGCGGATGGACTGACTCTATTGGAGAGAAATATTCCAAAATGGTCAGCTCCGGTTCTTCAAGAAGATCTTTCATTAACAGTGTGGTAGCTTTCTTGCGCAGGTATGAGTTTTCAGGACTGAGTCTTGAATGGAATCACCCGGTTTGCTGGCAGTCGGACTGTTCCAAAGGCCCTGCGTCTGATGTGCAGAATTATGCCAAGCTTGCTCAGGTTGGTTCTTCAACTAAGGAAACTATAATAAAGAATTTATGTTCATGAACCTCTAACTCTATGCCTATCAAAATAAATTGTCAGGATTAACAAACCTGATCTTCCGAGACCATTGCATAATTCAAAATCCTATTCTTAAAGGCCATGCTTATTATCCATTCCCCAAATATATAACATGCCTATGCCTGATTTATACATAGTTAAATAGTTCAGTTAAATTTAGTTTATATATGTGCACAATCATAAAACTGTATACTAAAAACATATGTAGTAAATATTAAATGTGATAGCATTATCTGAGACTCTTAAGATGCCTTTACACTCTACGAACAGGTTAACTCTCAAACAGGTTCTCCCCCGAATGTTGCCGTACTGGCATTCCACGAACAGCCATTTATACATGGCATATGCTCAACGTGACGTGGTATTTTATCTGAAAAATAAAAACATTTAATTACAAACAGCACACTAGTATCACAAACAACTCTTGTCATTTGGGAAAAACCCAAATCAAAAGTGACACTAGTGCTACCCCCGAACACAGGCGAACAGATGAAGTACCTAGAATACAGAACAGTCTTCGAGAAGGCTGTTCAAAGGTAAAGTTTGTAGAGTGTTAAGGCACCTTCAGATGGGTACCATACAGCTAATTCTTTTGGCTTGGTCTGCTCCTATGAAAACTTTATATAAACTATAAAAAAAAAATGTAACAATAATCGATTTGATAATGCAATGTAAGTATTTGCTTACGAGTTCACTGCCAAGACAAAAATATTATTTCTATTAATACAGTCTAACCTGGTTAAGTGGGACCTGCTTAAGTGGAATACCTCTGTAAGTGGTACGAAACTTGTTGTCCCTTCATTTTTCCCTTAAATAAACTCTTTAACTATTTAATAATAAATAATTGCCAAAGTGAAGTAGAGAAAAAAAATAAGTGAATACTTTCATTAATTCATTTGTACATAATTGAATCAATATTTGATGTACGAGGGGTGATCAAAAAGTTCCAGGACTGTTGAGATTGCGCGGCAATGGAGTGTCATAGAGCAGTGCGGTTGGCAGCATTGTTTAGCGTGACTCTTCCTGAGCTCAGCTGTTTATTCAGTTTGTTGATAACCTTCTTCATTGCAAAGTTACTGCTGTTTTCGTAAAAAAAAGTTTTTTGTGTTCGGCGATTTTGTGAAATGAATGTAAAGGAAGAGCAACGCGTTTGCGTAAAGTTTTGTGTGAAGTTGGATAAAATGTTTACTGAAACTTTTCAAATGTTGCAAGTGGCTTTCGGTGATGAATGTCTGAGTCGGTCAAGGTGTCATGAGTGGTACAAAAGGTTCAAGGAAGGCCGGACATCGTGTGAAGATGATTCTCGTTCAGGGCGCCCATCAACTTCGACTGACGACGATCATGTTGCAAGATTGAACAGTCTCGTGCGTTCTAATCGTCGACTAACCATTCGTGAGATGGCTGAAGAATTGAACATTTCATTTGGTTCGTGTCAACAGATTTTAACAGAAAATTTGCAGATGAGAAGGGTGGCTGCAAAGTTTGTTCCGAGACTGTTGACTGAGCAGCAGAAAGAACACAGAGTTCAAGTTTGTCAGGAACTTCTTGAAATGGCAAATGACAATGAAAACTTCTTAAAACAAGTCATTACTGGAGATGAAACGTGGGTTTATGGCTACGACGTGGAAACGAAGGTCCAGTCATCACAATGGAAGACAAAATCCTCCCCAACCCCCAAAAAAGCACGTCAGGTCAAATCAAACGTCAAGGTCATGCTTACTGTTTTTTTCGACTGGAAGGGTGTTGTTTACCATGAATTTCTTCCACGAGGTGAGACCATTAACCGCTTTCGTTATCTTCAAACCCTGAGAAATTTGCACGAGGCAATAAGGAGGAAGAGACCAGAGTTGTGGCGGAGCGGTGAGTGGGTGCTGCATCATGACAATGCGCCTGTTCATTCCGCACTGCTCATTCGCGACAACTGCACCAAAAATGGAATGACGGTCATTCCCCAGCCTCCATATTCACCTGACCTTGCCCCTGCAGACTTTTTCTTGTTTCCAAAACTTAAGAGACCCATGAAGGGAAAGAGATTTGAGTCCGTAGATGACATTAAAAAAAAATCGCTGGAGCAGCTACACACCATTTCACAAGATGATTTCTCAAAGTCCTTCACACAGTGGAAACATCGTTGGGAAAAATGTATAGCTTCCCAAGGAGAGTACTTTGAAGTGGACGACGTCCAATAGCCTGTAGATTTTTTAAATAAATTAATAAAAATCAGTCCTGGAACTTTTTGATCACCCCTCGTATATATGGTTTTTAAGTGTGTGCTGTAATATTTTTTTATAAAAATTACAAGTTGTTTGAAAAACTTCTTTTAGTGGTACCTGCCCCCTTAACAAGATTATGCACCCTGGATAAGTGAAACCTTTTTTAAGTGGAATTAAAATCCTGTCAGCAAGAAATTCCAGTTATCCAGGTTCGACTGTATAATAAAATTTTTATTATTTTAGGGTCCCTCATTTACATTCGTGTAAAATTGAACTGAGTATGTAAACGGAAATATTTCATTCAAACCATTTGCATTGGCTCGCACAAGCCATTTTGTGCTATTGACTTAAGCTTGTAAACGCGCCTTAAAATATTTTATTATCTTGTTGGTTCTGTATTGAAATTGATAGAAGTGTGTGTTTTGTGCATATAATTTAATAAATTTTCTAATGAATTATTACTATTAAGACAAAGGAATATTTATTGTTTAATTAATCTAGAAAATTAATTTTAATTTGACCAGGAATTGAGAGAAGCCTTTGATAAAGAAGATCCACCTCTTCTACTCTCTGTCAGCTTAAGCGGCTATCCAGAAGTGATTAAGAAAAGCTATGATTTACAGAGCCTTAGTAAATCAGTTGATTTCTTCACCGTTATGAGTTATGACTACCACGGCGCTTGGGAAGGAGTGACTGGTCACGTTGCACCTATCAAGGGTCATCCGCCATCCAAGTACTCGTATTACAACATTGTTAGTACTAAAAGATTCTATTTTTTTTTTTTTTTTTTTTTTTTTTTTTTATTAATCTTTATTTACTCCAGCTCGGCTTCTTAGAGCCATACATGGGTTTATATAACAATTATTTACAAAGTTTAACAGTTGGATATGTTAGGGAATGGTCTCACGCAGGAGACACCCTTAACTGAGCAAATTTATAATACATCAATAAGAAATATAAGTAAAACTCGAACATTAAACATTCTATAAATATGAAATAAATGTATATTAGAAAGAAAAAATAAATAAATAATTATAATAAAATAGTAAATATGCACATGCTATAAAAGAATGTCTTGGTTTTAGCCTACGGGAGGTTGTTTGTTTCCCAAGGTTAAAGGCAACAGCTCTCTTAACAGACGGCAGCTGGGAGTGAAATTTTCTGAATCGATTTTTTATAAACTCATCCATGTGTTCTACCTGAAGTTCTCGGTGGAGTTGTTCATTTCTGATAAACCATGGGGCATCTACTGCGATTCTTAACATCTTGTTTTGAAATGTTTGCAGCTTTTTTTGTTTTGAACATGATGCAGCACCCCATACTTTGCAACCATACATCAATAGTGGACGTAAGATAGTTTTGAACATGAGTATTGTCACTTGTGGCTTCAGTTTTGATTTTCTATTTATAATAGGATACAGCATTGCTAGTCTTGCATACGCTTGCGTAAGCTTGTTGTTGATGTGGTGGTTCCATGTGAGTCAATGGTCCAGTAGAACGCCTAAATATTTTACTGCTTCACCTGTGGGATTCCATGGAATCTTATTCCCTTTGATATTTAATTCTGGAGGGTTGTTAGGTCGTCTAAGGGTGAAGATCTTAGCTACGCATTTTTGAGCATTGATATTAATTTTCCATTTCGTAAAGTAGTTTTCTAAAGTTGCAATGCTTTTCTGTAATTCATTCCGGGCTATGATGATGTCTTGGTGTTTTTTTTTTTTTTGTTTTTTTTAGATATGACTATAATTTTAAATGTGAATTTAAAAGTATTCTTTTATATTTCAGGGTAAATCAATCGAGTTGCTCACCAGCGGTGGAGCGGAAAAATCAAAATTGGTTTTGGGTGTTCCAATGTATGGTCAGAGCTATACGTTAGCAAATAAAAAGGATACAGGGATCAACAGCAAAACTAAAGGACCAGGTGATGCAGGGAAATGGACCGCACAACCTGGAATGTTGGCATATTATGAAATCTGCTACAAAAGTAAGAGATACGTCCTTTTCGCTATCATTCTTATTCAAAATATTTCATGGCTGATAGGTATGGATTTTATAAACTATTTATTTTTAATTTCAGTAAGAAAGAATAACTGGAGGAAGGAAACAACAGAGTATGGACCATACGCTTATTCGGGCGATCAGTGGGCCAGTTTCGATGATGGGAAATCTATAGCTGAAAAGGTATTAAAGGTTTCAAAAATACATTTGAGTTTAATATACAATATAGTGAATTGATTAATTTTCTGCTAAGATAGCCATTATGCTATTTCACTTACATCAATTTTACCGAAATAAGCAAGTTTCTCCTCATTCTAGAGTCTTATTAGTATTCGTCATTGTTAAGAAGGTGGCAAAATGCCATAAGTCTTTGGTTATGTTAGTTTTTGAGAATACAATGACAGACAATTATTTTAAGTAAAAAGCCACCAAATAGCGATCAACCTAGCAAAATGACATTTTGTAATATCTCAAAAAAAGTAACATTTTGTCATCTTAGTACATAATTCATACATACATCGACAAAAAGATGGTTACAACATAAACTATATCATTTCGAGCTATTCATACCATTGGAATCAGAATGACAAAATCTGCAATGCCACAATATAGTCATAATAGATTTAATGTTCCATTCGCGTAAGGCACACTTTATCATATTATTTTATGGAGGGGATGATTGTGCAAACGTATTTTGAGGGCTAATTTTTAGTTACAGTTAGTACCAGTGGTACTAATTGCCCCAATGGTAGATTATTTGAAGCGTGGAAATGCAAAAGGGTATATATGCCAAAAAAATAAAAAAAAAAGGTTTTTTTTTGCCTAATTGTTATATGCACTAAAGCCATTCTTCAGACATTGGTATAAGTAATGTTTAATTGTTAGAGAGAAGTTCATTGAACGTTTGAAAGATGGCATGGGTGTAAACGTCGAACATAATTCACTCTATTGGTTATAAATGATATGATATCTGGAAAAGTTTTCGGAGGCTTATTGATAGGCTTATTACCTTTTTGCATTTCCATGCTTCATTTGTGATCAAAGACTTATTTTCTATAATCGCTTTTTTTAGGTACATATTAAAATTGAGAATGCAGCTTAACCAGTTTTTACTTTCACTTACCTATGTATGAAATATATAGTTAGGGAAAGTATTGCGATCGTGAAAAATTTCGACTTCCAGTTTTCAACGGAAATACACGTTTTGGGTCCTCTGAGTCCAAATAACCAAGTCCCACAAAATGGTGTGTGTGTGTATGTGTGTGCGAGCATATGTGTGAACAGACTAGCTCAAAAACTATGAACCTAAGATTGGGTATTTGGTATATGTATATGCCCGCAATGTGATAGCAAAAATTTCATCAAAATTGGGGTACTTTATTTCACAACTTTTTACGTGTTTTTTTTTTTTTTTTTCTCATAAACTGCTCTAACGATTTTGATAAAACTGGGTATTTGATGTTTGTATATAACCTTGATATGACAGCAAAAATTTGATATGACAAAAAAAATAAAATAAAAAAAAAGCAATAAGGCAAATCATCTTGCCTACTATTATCTAATATTTCTTCTATTATACTTCATAGAATAGTTTTGTTGATAAATCTTTCTGTATTTCATAGGGTAGCTTTGTTAAATCAAACGGGCTTGGCGGCTTAATGGCATGGACTATCGACTTGGACGATTTCCAAAATCTATGCTGCGAAGGCCAGTTCCCGCTTCTTTCTGCGATCAACAAGGCACTTGGACGAGATATAAAGGGGTCTCTTGCAAGCGGCTGCACAAGGCCACAGCCCCCAGTCACCCCAGCCCCTGCGACAACCACTTTGGACCCAGAAGCTGGTGAGTTTAAAACCAAACTTTGTTGTGGCATGTTATATTTTTAGTTTCTATAAATTCAATTATTGAAAAAGAAGTTATTAAGTGTATTATTTTAACATTAATAGCAAGTTATCGTATTAACTTTGATAATAGTTAGATAAGTTATAGCATTTCCAGGACTATTGTGGCCTTTTCCATGTCACTAGTAACCATTGTCGGCATTTAATAAATTCCTAAATATGTTTTATTTTAAAATAATTATTTTGATTTCTGTAATGACTTTTATAATAATTATGCTATACTACTTGTTTTTTATTTTTTATTTTGTCGCTGTAAAGATAAATTAGGTAAAATATTGAAAAATGAAACAACAATTATTTTCAAATCTTATTCCTTAACATCAGTTATCTGGAAAACTATTTTAAACTAAAAACAGGATAAAGATTGTTAAGTTCAAATATTTTTATTCATTTGCACATGAGGCGTTTGGTTTCAAAACCCATTACATCCATTTTTTCCAAACAATTTTTTTTTTCATTTATTTCAAGTTTTTAATGTTAAAAAAAAGTGTGGGATGGGTTTGTTTTAAAAACGTCTAGATCCTTCGTAAATCACTACTAAAAGATTCCATTTCTTATCAAAAGCGGTTCCAATTGATCCCTTTTTGACCAGTCCTGAAAAATTGTTGAAAATGGATTTAGCCGGTTTTGAAACCAAACGCCTCATATGACTTTACAGGTTTTCAACTTATTAAAGGTTTTCAACTTATTTAAGAGTTTATTTATCACATTACACGGCTGGCAACTTCCTGAATATTTTAATTTATTCATCAAGTTGTCGCCTAGAAAGTGTTAAAAATCTCCAAAGCCGTGAGCAAACAAGTTAATAAATTATTTTTGAGTTTGAATTTAACACTTTATCATTAATAATAAAGCACACTAGTAATGAAGTATAATATTTAGGAATTTGTTGTAGTTTGTAAGTTGATTTAAAGACCATTTATGCCACTAAGGCAAATCGGACAATACTTGTTTGCTCACGACTTTGCAGATTTTTAACACTTTCTAGGCGACAACTTGATGAATAAATTAAAATATTCAGGAAGTTGCCAGACGTGTAAAGTGATAAATAAACTCTTAAATAAGTTGAAAACCTGTAAAGTCATATGAGGCGTTTGGTTTCAAAACCGGCTAAATCCATTTTCAACAATTTTTCAGGACTGGTCAAAAAAGGATCAGGCCTTGCAAAAAAAAAAGGAAAAGGCTGGCAACTTCCTGAATATTTTAATTTATTCATCAAGTTGTCGCCTAGAAAGTGTTAAAAATCTCCAAAGTCGTGAGCAAATAAGTTAATAAATTATTTTTGAGTTTGAATTTAACACTTTATCATTAATAATAAAGCACACCAGTAATGAAGTATAATATTTAGGAATTTGTTGTTGTTTGTTAGTTGATTTAAAGACCATTTATGCTATTAAGGCTAATTGGACGATCTTACAATGGGAGTCCTAAATTTTGCCTATCCAGGTATAATTAGGATAGGGATCTTTAACAAGTACCTGACGTACAGGCTAGGGACCTCTATTTTATGTCCTATCCGAGGGATGGCATAGCTAAGGATTTTCTGCTCCATTTAAAAACTCCTGGGGCCACGAAACCTCCTGGGGACGCGAACCGTCTACCTTTAAAATTTAGGTTGCTATGCTAACCTCTACACCATAGGTGACCCCATTCAAGAAATTAATCAATCCTTAAAAGAGTGACATTGTACTTAAAAAAGATTATAATTGATTTGGAAATGGTTACAATTGACCTGGAAAAAGGTTACAATAGATGTGGAAATGCTATATTAATCAGACACTGCTTCAGATGATATTTCTTATATGTTTATAAATATTAGTGTCCGACCGAAACCAAAATTTTAGCCGAAACCGAAACCGAAACCGAATTTCATCCATAGACCTAGTTTCGGGCCGAAACCGAAACTTATTTACGTGTCTATATATGATACATATAAGTGTGTAATATGTCCAGCTTAGCAATAATATCAATGAAAGCTTATAAAATAACACTAATTTAACTCAATCATTCATTTAATAAGTGAGCTGGTATACAAGAGTGGTAAAACAGGTGTATTAGTTAAGTTATAGGATCCAATCCCGGCCCCCTCCTTCCTAGTACGGCTGGTCCCGGTGGGATGTTAGACCATACCCCCTTAACTGTTACAGCCCTAAAAGTTGAAATAATCTTGAAATAACAGAGTGATATTAATAAATATTCATATTATTATATATAAATAATAAATAATATAGTAAATCTTTCTATAATGAAGCCGATAGAATACAAAATGACGTCCTATTGAATACGTAAAGCTGTATGTCAGAAGCTATTTAAGTCAGTTTTGGTCTCAAATGTTAGTGTATTTAATCTAGTTTGAAAATTTATAGAATAGTTTTTGGCCGAAAACGTGCTTCTTCATGGTAAAAATTGAGACAATTTTTTGGGATGTTATTTGTGAACCGCTGGGGGAAAGGGGACTGCAAAGGTTGAAAAATTGGTTTTACTACTACCACCATTTGATGCAACTTCTAATGACAAGGTTACTGACTAAAATATTTTTTTCAATTTTGAATTGAATCTGTGGACATGTCGAATAATTTAAGTTTTAGTATTTAGAATATATATTCTTATTTAGGTTAATCTTTTTTTTTTTTTTTTTTTTTTTTTGTGGAAAATAAATTTCATTATTAATGAGGCAATGATTAAAAGCACAAAAAGGTTCTTAACGCTCAAGGTAAAGAATAAATAATATTCTTTACACTTAACGTAAAGAATTCTGTATAAAGAGCATGCTTTAATTTACATGTTAAGACTCGATGTGATTTTCGAGGACATTTCTGTTTGTCACTCTCAATTTTTTGTCTCCACATACAACTTAAAGTTTTCGATCAAGTAAAGATACCAAAAGAATGAGAAAAATCTGTGTTATACCGAAATACAAAACAAGTGTGATTAACTAAATTAACAGGTACTTCCCACTATTAAATTCAAGGGTGTTAAATGCCATGAAAGGGATCGAGCTTACAAGCTGAAATCGTGTTGTCCTACTTCCTTCTTGGAGATATCAGACACAGGAGCTAGTTTCGGCCTGGCTGAAGATTCGGCCATTTTTTGGCCGAAACCGAAACTGCGGCCGAAACCAGGTTTTTCGGCCGAAAATGGCCGAAACCGAAACTTCGGTCGGTCACTAATAAATATATTAGGGGAGTACCCCCTCTACCAACTCACATTTTTGAAATTATACAACTATTCATTTAATTGTGCCACTTCTAAGATAAAATATTACATGGTTACTAAATAATAGTGGTTGTGGTGTTTTTCTGCCATAGTTTGAAAAATAAAATATCATTAACAAAACTAAATTTATATTATGCTAAACTAAATCTTAATAGAAATAAAATTGTTATAAAAACTTAACCATGTTGTTATATAATTAGGAATAACGACTACTGAACATCAACACACTCATTGGACAGAGGCAACGACGAAGCCTACCTCAAGCACTCCTTGGTGGACTCCAGAGACAACAAAGACAACAACAAGCAGACCTACCACAACAACAAGGAGGACCACAACTACCAGGAGAACGACAACCACAAAAAGGCCCACTACTACTTCAGCATCTTCAACCCCATGGTGGGCGCACGAATCCACGACTACAAGGCCATCTACTTCAACAGTGTGGTGGGTTCCGGAATCAACAACAACAAAGCCTTCGACTACTACACCGCCTTGGTGGGTCCCTGAAACAACCACTACAACCAAACGCCCTACCACCTCTAAAACAACCAGTAAACCTTCTACATCAACGTCAACAGGTCAGTAGTTAATGTTTTCATAGATTTTTATATAAACAATTCATTATTGGAAAGAATATAAATATTTATTTATGTATTCAAAATATTTTTGTTTAGAAAATTAATTTATTTTCTATATTAGTTTCGCTGGTATATATTTTTACTTTTACTTACCAATAAAGTAGGGTTCCGATTAACCGAGGTCCGGTCAACCGAGATCCTGATTAACCGAGGTTCCAAGCTGATGGAGGGGGGATGTGTTTGTATATGAAGATGAGCCCTTGGCCATGACGGGAACTTCAATCCCAATTCTCAGAAGAAATACAATTCTCAAAAGATAGGATGGAAGCTAGTGTTGTGCACAAGAACCCTCTGATTAATTTCTTTCCAAGAATTAGTTCCCTACGCTTCCTGTTTGAAACCTTTTCTAGTAGCAGATTCTGGACATTTTTTTACACCTAATCGCCATTCTTTGTTCCCTTCTAACAAAACTCTCAGTTAACGTTTTGTTGTGCTATGGATAACATCGTGTGTCGCTCGAAAAAATTAGAAGCGATTCATCGGTTAGACAGTGGTGAGTCTTTAAAAAAAGGATCAAAGGTACAATGCAGATGAGACCAGCTTGTGGTAGAGAAGTCTTGCCTCAAAAAACTCTCGCGGCGAATAAGGAAACAACCGTGAATGGTTTCAAAGGAATTAAATGTTTCAGTTTGTGCGAATGCAAGTGGGGAGGATAAGTTAAAGTTAGTTTTAATTGGAAAACTGGCCAAACCCAGAGCCCTCAAACATATCAGTATTAATAATCTGCCGGTTATTTACCAAAAACAAAATTCTGCGTGGATGTGTACAGAAATATTTTAACACTGGTTACGGATAGGTTAAATGAAAACACATTAAACAGATCGGCAGTTCTTTAGAAGAAGAAATCATTAATGAGGTAATGAAGTCACATCCCGAATTTAAAAATAAATAGTTTCATCATTTCTGTTATTATTATGCATTGTTGTTATTAAATATTTACTAGGTATTTAAGCATATATGTAGTTTTTATTTAAAAATAACCTACATTATCAGTTGGTATTGGTATGGTTTCGATTAACCGAGGTAACTTTGTCCCCATCGGTTAATCGGAACCCTACTGTATATGAAATATGTAGTAAAGGAAACTAATGCGATAGTGAAAAATATCAACTTCCGGTTTTCAACGGAAATGCACGTTTTGGTATCCCCTGAGCCCAAATAACCACGTCCCACGAAATGGTCTGTGTGTGAACAGAATAGCTAAAAGACTATGAACCGTATGAACCTGCAATTGGATATTTGTTTTATTTATATGCTTGCGATGTGACATTCCAAAAGTTGAGTTCTTATTATCGAGAAATTAAATTTATAGAGTTTCGAATTAAGAAAAGTTAAGACTGCAGTGATTTTTAACTTTTAAAACTACCCAACTGTTAAAAGTTTATTTTTGCATTCAGAAAAAGAACAAGAACAAACTGGGGAACAAAATACTGAGCTTCCTTCAACCTGCCAAACCGGTGACTACAAACCAGTTCCAGGAAACTGCCAGGAATATTACAGGTCAGTAGTCCGATACTATATCTCTCGTATGAAACTAAAATATTCTAAACAGTCTTTAAATAATTTTTTTTATCAAATTTTGCAGATGTATATTAGGAGAGTTCAGAAAAGAAAGATGCGCAGGTGATTTACACTGGAATGAACTTCGTACTATTTGCGACTGGCCAAGTGAAGCTAAATGTACTTCAGGTAAAGCTTTGAAGTCTAATTTTTTTCTTTTTCTTTTTTTTTTTCTTAATAGTAACGTATACAGTCGACTACGTTTTTTTTGGCCATAAAGGGAAAATTTGTTTTGTCCCAATTAGACAGAGGACCCAATAAAGCGGAGATCATGAATCCAAACGTAAATGCAAAGAAAAAATGCGCCTAATCACTGAGCTACCCTATAAGTATGGTAATTGATGTCATACATTAGACATATTTGGGGGAAAACCAAGTTAATAGGTGTATCTATTGTCCGCTATTAATTTTAATGATGGGGTCAAAATAAAACGATTAATTTAACTCTTAAAATATACTTTTATTAAATAAGTGTTTTAATATAAGAAACATACAAGACGAAACAAATTAAAATAAATATTCGTGTATAATATAAATTATGCTGTTAAGACGTTATTATTTATTTACATCCCTACCTGGCCTCCATCTGATACTTAGCTTAGCGCTTAGCATCGGTGATGCCATTGTTCTCTTCTGTTTCTTTCTCTTCACTCCTTCATCTATCACCCCATCACCACCTGCTCAGGGCGGACTTCATCTTCCGGTGGTCTTCCCGGTGGCTGCCCTCGTCTTCTTCCTCGGGCTCCTATGTTAAAGTGTGCAGGCCCCACGATTGTTTTCCATTCCTTAATGAAACGTTTAAACTGAGGAAAATTTTCCTCAGTAACCAATTGAGGAAATATTTCTTCAGTGAGGCTGTAGATCCATAATAAAGACAAAATTTCGAAATTAGAAATGAATCAGACATGTTTTTACATCAATTTTTTTATTAGAGTACTTTTAAAGGACGCCTAAGGACCTTCCGTGTTTCCTCTTTTTTAAGAAAAAAGCCTGTTTCTTGCTTCTGGTTGAGAAATAGGGGTGGTCTCAGATACTTAGGTATTCGATTGACACCGGGTATCATAGTTTTTATTACTTTTAGTTGCAGAAAGTTTTGGCCCAATTAGCTGATGTTTGTCCCAATAAAGCGGTAATATTTTACCTATATTTGATTTCGTTTTATTAAAAATGGCTCAATTAAAAGGAGTCGACTGTATACCAAAACTTCTTACTGTAGTTCTAGGCAAAACTAAATTTATTAATTTTCAGAAATCAATGATAAACCTTCCACAGAAGATTGGATGGCAACGAAGTCCACTACACAGGATTGGTGGCCAACATCCAAGAAACCAACTACCACGACAACTACAACAACAACACAAAGGACAACTACCACAAGAAAACCAACGACAACCAAGGAACCATTTGAGGTTTGTGTTTTAGATATTATTAGTCTAGATATGGAATTGTAAAATTTTAAATTATTTAAATATATTTTAGAATTTTAAGTTTAAATTAACACGTTAGGTGCGGTGGCGTATTTTAGGGGTATCCTGAATTGGACGGTATCGGTCCCCAGAATCCGACTGCTAGTATGAGCCGTAGACGATATTGGACGTCGGGGTCTGATGGGAATGCTCTGACGAAAGTGTTATTTTTTTACTGAAAAGAGAATTAAATGAGCTTCTCAAGGGCATTATCTCTTGGTAAGGATTAGACCTAGACATAACAGGCTCAGAATATGCCCCGGGGTCCGATATGGGATTTACGCCATACTTTATCGAAAGTAGCATTAAACTGCTGGAATTTTGAATTAACATCCATATTGATAATTTTTGCAATGTTAAAACAGTTTTTAGGAGTCTTTTACTGCTTTACAACCACTTACTCTATGATAAACAAAAAAAAATTCTTTTTAAAGAAATGAATTTATATAAAATAAATAAAGCAAATATCAGTGTTTTATTTATAATTACAGACTTAGTAAGAAGTATTAAAGGTAACCATAAAGGTATTCTTTGCAATATTATCGGATGCGGAAATGTGATGCCGTCCAGTAGTCTTGTTTTATTACTGATGGCCTGTATCGGACCCCGGAGTCCGATTCTAAAAAACAACAGAATTTCATCTGTTAGCAGCTTTTGCCGCACTAAAATGCAATAATCTCATTAAAAATAGACTAAATTGAGTCTTTGAGGTGTTCGGCCTTTTGGACATTTTCATGTGATGATCTGCTGTTAAGATGGAAATGTAAGACATCGGACCACGTGGACCGATGCCGTACCTAACGTGTTAAATAGTTCAAGTTATAAAAGAACCTTGTTATTAAAAAATTTGTAAATTTAAATTACTCTCTCTTCTTAATCTGTTATAAGTCTTAACTATTATTTTATTTTATTTTCCTTCTATGCAATACAAGAATCAAATGAAATTTTCTTTATAATGCTAGTGGTTTCTTTTTTTCTTTAAGACCTGAGTTATAATGAAAACTCATTCTATATATGAGCCTTTCAGTTAACTAACTCCAATTTCAACATTTCACAGAAAAACCGTTTAAAAAAAAAAAATTCTCTTTGGAAAATTCGTATCTTTTGACTTCAAAGTATTACAACGTGAAACAGAACAAAAAACATTAGAATAGTACTAGACTTGTTGTAAGGAACTAACAGTTGGAATAAGCTGCCATGTACATGTTTGTGACTACAATGTTCGAGTACCATCTACACTGGCCTCGAACCTTCCAGGCTGTTCTTCTTACGACTAAATATAAGAAGCGATGGACTGGAGAGTCGGTCTTGTTCTGAAGCTCAAGTCATGAAGTGATACTTTTTGTAACCTATGAAATTATTTGTGTAACACCTTGAAGATGGCCGAAAAATTGTTCTTGTTTCTACAAAAAATTAATCTTTATGCCAAACTTTAATCTATTTTCTTATTATCTTTCATTGTTCTTCACTTTGTGTGTGTTTCACTTTAATTCATTTATAATATTATCCTTTATAGTATTCTCCCTTCCTAAGCAACACCTAAATTCTTAATAGCGATACTACCTTCTTTAATGTTTTCTGTCGCCCATAATTTTTATGTTACTATTGTATTTTTTTTTTTTTTTTTACTCTTTAATATTTCTCTTCATACTTTTGGAAATGCTCTATGGGGGCTAAAATGACCCAGTGGTTGAAGAGCACATTTTGTTATAAATAAATTATTTGTTTTCATAATTTGTGTGGCATTGTAAATTGATATTTTCGTTCAATAAAAACTGTTTAAACCTAGATAAGTGTTACAGTAAGTATATTTTAGTAATGTGTGAAGTTTTACTATTTCTCTCATATTATTACAAAATAAAAAGATACTAATTTTGCAAAGAGAAATATTATTATAAGTGCTTTTCAGAAAATGTTAAAATCGGGGTTTGTCATTATGTCAACTTAAAGGCTCACATAACACCTGGATTAAATATAATCAAGCAATTGAAGTATATTTTTGAATTTTTCAAAAAGAAATTTAAAATTATAATCACATTATGGTTACAGATGGTGTGCCAGAATGGACAATATTATCCAGTATCTGGTAACTGCGCAGCATTTTATATGTGCGTCAACGGTATCCTCATTGAGCAGCCTTGTGCTCCAGGTTTGCACTGGAACATGGACACGCAGATATGTGATTGGTCATTTTCATCTAAATGCGCTCCAAATACAGGTATTAAACCAAACTAACATTAACCCTTTAATTGTGGAGGTAGCAGGGCATGAGGTGGTTGCGGGTTAGCAGGCACACCGAGCGGTCCCGCTGTGAGGAGTACTTTTACGGCATTCAAGCTCTCTTTTGCGAGCTAATATCTTTTGCGAGCTTAATTAACCCTAGAAAAAGTTCTTCATCCTTTACTTTTCGATCCGGACTGTGGACCGGCACTGGTGAATTATTAAAAAGCTTAACTTTAAAAATTAGAAAGCTTCCCCATCACGAGCATTCGCTAAGAGCTCCAAAAGCTCTTTGTCATTATATATTTTTTTCGCCATCACAACTATTTCAAAATAAAAGTTTATGCCACAGTAGTTGCAAATAAACTAAAATTATACAAAGGATAAAAAGGCATGTATAAAAAGCTTTGATATCTGGCAAAACGTTATGTTATTTACAGAAAGCTGAAAAGTAACCATGTATCAAGGCAATATAGTAAGGAAAAGAACAATTAAATGCCCTCTAGTGTTTCAGGAAAATATATTAGATTCCATAAAAACGTCAAAAGAAAGCTCTAGTTACTCGGTTCTTATATAATTCTAAAGCTTTGAAGCAGAAAAACAGTGTGGCTCATATACGAGCTATCGGCACACGGGGACCAGCACGGGGCTGGCTCATATACGAGCCACTAGCAGTTAAAGGGTTAATGGCATGTATTCCAAAAAAAAGTCTTAAAAATATTATTACATTAATTTAGGCAAGAGATAGCACACCTCACACAAACATCCCTAACAAGATTAATCAAATAGATATAGTACATAACTCCAAATATATCAAGGGCGGATCCAAGGGGGGGTCATGACCCCAAATATTTTGGCATTTCAATTTTTTTGTATTTTTAATCTAATAATTCAATTAGATAGTTACTATGCCTTAAGCATAACACTTTTAGTAGTTTAGATAGCAGTCCTTAATACAATGTAATAATCTAATTAAAAAAACGGCTAGTTTTAAATATTGTATTATTTTTTTGTTTTTTTTACTGCCATCTTCAAGATTTTTTTTCTAAATATGAACCTAAATCTAATTTCCTTCTTTGGTTTTCAAAGACTTTACAACCTTGTAGTAGGTGCTGTAATGTTATTTCTACTTTGCATATTTGGCATGTAGGAGGTTCCAGACCATTAAGCAAGCGAAAACATACTTGCTATTTCTAAATAGTTTTCCTATTATCAATTGAATAAAATGATTTTAAGATGATTAATAAAATTATTTTTTTATGTTATTTCAGCGGTTTTGGTTAAAGCTGAACAGGGATGTAATAGAGGTATTTTTGCTCCTCACCATAAAAACTGCAATAAATACTTACAATGCCAGTGGGATAAATATGAAGTCCATACATGCGCACCAGGTCTCCACTGGAATCAGGTTAGTTATTTGTCAATATAAATTTAGTTATGAATGTACATGATGCACTTGCCTACATAATTTTATTTCAGACACAAAAAATTTGTTGGTACAGGTAATCCTCGATTTTCATACATTCCAATTTCGTAATCTTCACTATTATGTTAATATTTTTTAAGGATTTAATTTTGTTTTCAAATAATTTTCTTGGGATATTTTCATTTTTAATATAATCCTTAACTTATGTTGATGTTATTCTCATTCCCTTAGAATATTATCCAATGCTAAATTTAAGATTTGACTTTTTAGAATAGCAGTGTCAAACATAGGCATTACCAGCATCATATTATTGGGGGGGGGCTCAACATCCCCCTAGGTAGGGTAGGTAGAAATTCGACAGGCTAAATGTTGAAATAACAATGGCTAAAAACAACTGTTGGTACATTTAACTACTCTTTCAACGACGTATGTTAAAGGTATTTATAGTCTCTAAGAACTTATCAATTTATGTCTCATTTAGATTACTGGTAGTCGCTAAGGATTCATGTTGAAGGATGTGGGCCGAAATTTCTTGATTGAATTTTATCCAAGTTCTCCTTCTGATCCTGATCTTACTAATTTCATTGCTTTCCATCAATTTATATAAGCTTCATCGAGATGAGGGAAAGTAGGATCAAGCTGCTTGGTTTAAAAAAGAAATGGAGACTGATTCTTAGTTAAAATTTGTGAAAATAAAGTATAAAATGGATTAATTGGAGATAATCAATCAATAGCAATGTTGTAACTAACTAACTTTTTTATATTTATATTTTATTAAATTGATTGGTTAAACTCGGATATATTCGTAAAATCGTATTTTTATTTATTTTTTTACATTTGGGGGGGGGACGTTCCCCTCCTGTCAAAATATTGGGGGGATGGGTCCCCCCTGCCCTGCCTCCCCCCGGTGGTGATGTCCATTGTATCAAAAGACAGGAATAGGTTTCCTTATACAAAGCTACAGCGTACTTCCATTTAAAGAACCTCATATATAGTCTTCAGCCAATTTTTCCCAACAATCACTTTTGTTTCTGTGTTACTTGTTTTAAAAATTTCAATTCACGATTTTATGTGAGTTAAATCGGAAGATAATTGTACAGCAAGTTCCTAAGTATTTTCAAGTATTAAAAACATGAGTGAAAAACAATGAAAAGTTGACTGTGATAAGGGGGAAAAAAAAACATCTCATATACCCCTTACCATCAAAACAAATATGTGTATAATTAATTATTATAATTAAAATGAAACTCACCACATCGACATCAACATTGTGTTCCATTAATTTGGCATCAGTCCGCTTTTGCCATAGTCCATTTGAACAGGTAGCCTTGCAGATTCTCCTCAACATCGGCCTACCAAATTTTAACAAAGCCAGTTAGGTTCTAACATTCTGTGGCATAAGTAATTAACACGGGAAAGGTAGCGCTAATCGAAGGACTGATTTAGGTAGCGCTGCGTCAATGAGACAAAGTGACAATTATGATTTCAGGGATGCCACATCATCTTGTAAACACAGTATTTATAATACTTCATAACAGATCTTATTTACATTTACACTTTTTATGCCTTTAATCAGTAAGAAACTAAGAACAGTGTAATTGAGTTACTACTTTACTTACTTACTAAAATTTAAGGATCAATTTATGCAAAACACATTGATTTTTAATGTATGATTTACTGGAAAGATTAATTATTTCATACAAAAAACCACAAAGAAAATGTTACAAAAGTAAAGTTGCCAAAGAAATAATGAAACAGTAAACAGAATAAATAAACTAAGAAAGCATATCAATAGGAATACACTACGCTACCAACTAAACAGGAACAAAGAGTTCCAAATAATCGGAAAATTCATATTGGACTTATAGATAATAAATTTTCTCATTAATTATTGATTATATATATAAGTCACAGCCTGGTTTTACAATCTGGACATAACTTGACTGAATGCTCTCTACAAATGCATTTTCCACAAATACAATAAGATTTTGGTATTCTTCTCTTCTGCCGAAAACAAAATTGAGACATTTTTCGAGGTCCAGTGTTCCCTGGTTGATCCATTTGTCTACTTTATGAACATTCAATAGGCTTCTAAAGGTAGCACTTCGTTTTCAAGACTGCCACAAAATTACATATGAGGGCTTCGTCTTGCCGACGTCGTTACTTCAGAAAAATAAATTAAATGATTGACTTACCTAAACCTTCTCCTTCCAGCATCTGTTCTAATACTAAGTGGAGATGGAATTCCCGGAAGGAGGGCCAGCTAGCGTTGGGGGTTCATTTGTAATTGACATAAATATGCGGTCTCTTCTTTGGTAAGGGGAGCTTACTTACATGATTTATTTTGTACAATAAACAATCTCACAGGTCCCAACTACCAATGGGGAGGGTCTTACAACATACATAAATACTTGTGGCTACTCATACATCAGGATAAATCTAACGGATTCTCTTCCCATCAGACTGCCTGTCCCCTGGGCTCCGACTCTAATCGAACCCCTGGCTCTGTCTGTCCCTCACTCCGACTGACCCCGACTTAGACTGCCTCCATCTCAGACTGCTCCTCTACTCGCCTGGCCAGCCTCTTCTAGGTATTCCCCCTCTCGCTCTCTCTCTCTCTCTCTCTCTGGGTCTCCTAGGTGCAATGATCCGCTTAGCTTTTTGACTAAGGTTGTCTACAACCTTTTGTGACAATACAAAAACATGAAGTTTTTAGTTTTTAGAAAGAAAACGTAACTAACACTTTAGTTATATTTAAAATGAAATAATTTTCAGAAAAAAATGATTTGTGATTGGCCCAAATCAGCTGATTGCGATCGATCCAGCAGTGGTGGTGGTGATGGAGGTTATACAGAAGTGGTAGTGGCCACTGAGGCTCCTTCCGTCACAGTTTCGTCAACTCACAAACCATCAACCACAACCGAGTGGACCTGGAAGCCGGAGGAACAAACTGAATGGTCATGGACTAGTACCACAACTGAGGAACCTTGGCCCGAAACACCTTATCAGCATCCTCTGTCAGGTTAGCTTTACTTTTTATCAACAAGGTATCAATATCGTAATGAATAACTAGAGTAAAGTCACATGTTATTCATATTAAATTGTTATTTAATTTTAAAAAATTCACTGGCATAAACATTCCCCTTTTACATTAGGTAAAATAACAGGGAACGGGGTAGCCCATTGGTAAGGCATTAAGTTTCTGTGCTCAAGGTCCTGAGTTTGAATCTGGCTTGGCGAAGGATATCTTTAATAGTCTGTCATTAATCATTTCGGCGGTGGAGAGAGCCTCCTGGGGCAAACCTAGCCTCTATAAAGTGTGTACACTTAACACGTTAGGTGCGGCATTGGTCCCCGGCGTCGGATGTCTTACATTTCCCTCTTAATTGCCGATTTTCACATGAAAATGTCCAAAAGTCCGAAACATTCAATTTAGTTGATTTTTAATGAGATTATTGCATTTTAGTGCAGAAAATGTTGCTAACAGCTGAAACTCAGTTGTTTTTTAGAATCAGACTCCGAGGTCCGATACCGGCCCTGAGTAATAAAACAAGACTACTGGACAGCATCACCCTTCTACGTCCAATAATATTGCAAAGACTATATGTTTATCTTTAATTTTATTTGTTTGATTTCATATTATGTAGTTCTATTTATGTATAACTAGCTGTATATACTGGTTTCACCCGGAGAATTTCATTTTTTAAATATAAAATCTATCTAAGTGAGACTTTTATCGACTCAAAAGATCGATTTCGTAAAAATCAATGTAAAGCGAGATCAAAATGATTTTTATAAAAATAAAGAATATCAGCTGAAGATCGGCTGAACTCGTGCAATTTTAATATGGACAGGTGTTCGCACCTGGTATCAAAGAACTACTGAGCGAAATTTGAAGAATTTAGGACAAACGGTATGGATTTCTATAAAGAACAAATAAACAAACAAACAAACAGAATTTCATCTTTATTTATATAGAATAATATGGCTGTTATCTTTAAATAAAATTAATCAGTTTAGTGGCCCTTAAGAATTCAAATAAATTTGATACGGTACAAGGGATCGTTTCCTTGAAGTTGATACATTTGTTGTGGCAGTTGATGTGGCTCTCTTTGTTTCTAATAAATTAAACATTCATCCAACACATGATAGACTCTGCTTCTTACCCCACAAGCATCACATATTGAGGGGGCTCTCCTTTCATTAAATATTCGTGGCTGAATCTTGCATGTTCCTATTCGCAGTCGGTTTAGAGCTACTTCTTCCTTTCTGTTTCTAGAAAATGACTTGACACTTCTCATTAGTATCCTCAACTTGTTTTAGATTTGAGCATCCCATAAAGATTGAACGATGTTTCAGATTTGGAAATTCAGCAATTATTTAGAATATTTGATCTTGTTGTAGCTTTATTGAACAGAAAAAAATCTGGTGCGTGCGCACAACACACAACTTTCACTTACCAACTTACTTAGATTAGAAATTAATGCGAAAATAAGAAATAATAAAAAGGCCCCTACCCCATTTAAGCCCCCTCAGAACATTTCAATAATGATAAAGCTTACTTGATATTAAAGAACACCTAATTTTCATTAAACATGACGAACTTGATTAAAATCGTTAAAGCCGTTTTTGAGATAATCGAAAAAAGGTGAAAAATGGGAAAAAGGTATGAAGTAAAGTGCCCCTGAAGCTATGCAATTTTAATATGGAAACGTTTGCATATTCAATATGGAAAAGTTTGCACCTGGTATGAAAGAACCACAGAGCGAAATTTGGAGAATTTAGGACAAACGGTATGGATTTCTATAAAGAACAAACAAACAAACAAATAAACAATCAGAATTTCATCTTTATTTATATTGATTTGAGAAAGAAAACAATATATTTTTTTTTTTAGTACTTCTTACTAAGTCTGTATTTATTAATAAAACTTACTGATATTTGCTTTATTTATTTTATATAAATTCATTTATTTAAAAAGAAATTTTATTAACCATAGAGTGAGTGGTTGTAAAGCAGTAAAATATTCCGAAAAATTGTTTTAACATTGAAAGAATTATCAATATGGATGGTAATTCAAAATTCCAGCAGTTAAATACTATTTTCGATAAACTATGGTGTAAATCCTGTATTGGACCCCGGGGGCCTGAGCCTATTATGTCTAGTTCCAATCCTTACCATAGATAATGCCCTTGAGACGCTCATTTAATTCACTTTTCAGTCAAAAAATAACGCTTTCGTCAGAGCATTCCCATCGGACCCTCGATATCGTTTGTGGCTCATCCCAGCTGTCAGACCCCTGGGACCAATACCTTTCAATTCAGGATACCCCTAAACATTACGCCGCCGCACCTAATGTGTTAATTGAAAATTTTGGTGAAAAAACCTGGCGGTTGAGTGTGATCACGGCCAAATCACCTCCTTGTACGACCACTGACCCAGAAATGGTGATTCCTTACACAGTAGTGAACCCAAGACTTCATGGGTTGTAGTGAAGAAGGTTTTTTAAAATATTAATATAAAAATATACAACATAGATATTTTTTTTTTTTTTTTTTTTTTTTTTTTTTGGCTTCAAGACTTGCCAATGCAAATCCTATTTAGCAACATAGATATTATACAAAAGATAAAATATTTTAAATTATTGAAACATTAAACAAAATAAACATTCTTATTAAGAAATATAAATTAAATTAATCTATATAAATAAAGATGAAATTCTGTTTGTTTATTTATATGTTTTGTTTGTTTGTTCTTTATAGAAATCCATACCATTTGTCCTGGATTCTCCAAATTTCGCTCAGTGGTTCTTTCAGACAAGGTGCGAACACGTGTCCATATTAAAATTGCTTAACTTCAGCTGATATGCTTTATTGTTATAAAAATCATAATGATCTCGCGTTAAAATGTTTTTTTATGAAATCGACCGTTTCTTTACAAAAATGAAATTCCCGGTGTGAAACCGGGATATACAGCTATAATCTATGTATATAAAGATGAAATTCTGTTTGTTCTTTATAGAAATCCATACCGTTTGTCCTAAATTCTCCAAATTTCGCTCAGTAGTTCTTTGATACCATGTGCGAACAACTGTCCATATTAAAATTGCATAACTTCAGCCAATCTCTGGGTATATTCTTTATTGTTATAAAAATCGTTATGATCTCGCTTTACATTGATTTTTTACGAAATCGACCATTTGAGTCGATAAAAGTCACACTTTATAGATTTAATAATGAAATTCTCCGGGTGAAACGGGTATATACATCTAGTTTATAATAAACATAAAAATATAAATTTTTAAACCATAATTATCACCAAAAGATATAATGATTAAACTAGATATATTTTCAAAATATAAAATGATTACATAAAAATGATTGCAATAGCAGTATCTTAAACTGGTTCCAATTAATATTAAAAATATCTATATCAATGGGATCACATATTGGTAATTGGCAAGTCTTTGCATCCTCACTAGTGGTGAAAAATTCAAATTTTATGTTATCTCAGATTTGGTGCGAATTTTATCTTAAATTATTTTAATAACATTTCAGGTTATTACAAAGTGGTTTGTTACTTCACCAATTGGGCATGGTACAGGCAGGGAAGTGGAAAATACCTTCCTGAAGACATTGACTATGATCTTTGCACGCATATCATCTATGGCTTTGCAGTTCTTGATTATTCCGAACTTATCATTAAATCCCACGATTCTTGGGCTGATTTTGATAACAGTATGTATGATAATTTATCAATAATAATTTTTATTTTAATCATAAAGTCCTTAATATTAATGAAAACATTATTCCAGATTTCTACAACCGAGTTGTCTGGTTCAGAAGAAAGGGTGTAAAGGTACTCTTGGCTCTCGGTGGATGGAATGACTCCCAAGGAGACAAGTACAGTCGTCTTGTAAACAATCCGGCAGCGAGGTCGAAATTTATCTCTCACGTCGTTCCATTTTTAAAGAAATACAAATTTGATGGTCTGGACTTGGATTGGGAATATCCCAAATGTTGGCAGGTAAAATTATTAATCATTTTATTTTTTAACTATTTGAGGTATGAATATAACAGTGTTAAACGTAAATAGAATGTTTTAAATTTCTTGAAGTAATACATTATTAATACAAGTGCTTTCCTCTCTAGATTTTGTAAAGTTTTACTTCTTTTGACAGAGAAGCCTTTTAGGAAGAATTTGGACTGATATTGTGTTTTATCATTCCAATATTGTTTCTTTGTTGCTCCATAAATTTCCCCGATCCTTCTTTTAGAGCAAAGCTTATGCTTATTCCAATTACTGGTTTTGGGGATATGGGTTTTTTTGGCTAAGTCTTTTATTGCTAGGTCATCAGCTTTTTCTTTTCCTTGGATACCAGAGTGTCCACAAAAATTCCAAAAGAAAAATAAAACTCCGGACAGCCTTCAGAACGGATACTCAGACGAAACCATAACTTCCGAATTCATTAAACGAGAACCACCACCCTGAAGAAAATGAAACACAAAAGAAGCCCATAGCTGTCATCCCCTATGTAAAAGGCACCTTGAAAAAAATAGCCAGAATACTTACGAAAAACAAAATCAAAACAATTTTCACCACAGGCAGGTAAATTGGACAGATCCTGCCCAATCCAAAGGACATTCTTGATCTCAACAAACATGGACTTTATATCCCTTGCTCATGGTGTAAAAAATATATAGGACGGACAGGAAGGAACATCACCACATGACTGAAAGAACATATTGCCGCAGTTAAGAGAATACAGACAGACAAATCAGCCAAGGCAGAACACATTCGAAATACACAACATAATGTAGCCTTAGAAGACACCAAGGCCATAGTTAGGATTGACAACTACCACCACAGGTCCATAATGGGAAGCTATAGAAATTATAAAAAGACCAAAAAATATAAAAAAAGAAGACGGATACAGACTTAGCAAAAACTGGTACCCTGCACTAAACATTAGACAACACAACAATCTCAGAAAGCTGACGACATCCCCCCTCCCCCATCCCCTCCACCTGACCACGCCCCCTCGTGCACACAGACTTCGCACCCGATGGAAGATTATAAGTTATTGATCCCCTTCTCCACTTTCATTCTTGTATTGGCCCTGAAGAAGCCCACAGCAAGATGGGTCAAAGCTTGCCAGTTGAAAAACCTGTTACATGGTCAAACCCTGAAGAAGAAATTCATACAATAAATCTTCTGTTCGCATGCGAAATTTATCAAATAAGTTTCATCAATTGAAAGTGTTATATTTACATTTGTATCTAAAATAATAGATGACAAATAAATTAATATTCGTTATTTATAGATAAAGCATGATGCAGTTACTTATTTTGCCCAACTCTGTTCTAAGGCACATTTTTAGTTTATTAATTTAATGTATATAACTTATTTAATATAATATATCATGCATACTTATTTATTATCTATTGACAGACTAACTGTAACCAAGGAAAAGATTCAGACAAAGAAGCCTTTGCAATGTGGGTGAAGGAATTAAAGACCGAGTTCAATAAGCATGGCCTCCTGCTCTCAGCTGCGGTATCACCGAGCAAGACCATTATCGATGTCGGTATGAATTAAATGCTTACATTAAAGCATTATTCAACTTAACAGTAGCATATTTATTTATATGAAAATTCCTATTATAAATGTTATGTTTTTATTTATACATTTTTTTACTAGGTTATGATCTCCCCGTTATGGCCCAATATTTGGACTGGATATCTGTCATGACCTACGACTATCACGGCCAATGGGACAAGAAAACAGGTCATGTCGCACCCATGTATGAACATCCTGAAGATGATTTCTATTACTTTAATGCTGTATGTTTTAATAAATTTTCTAAATAAATATAAATAAATTTTAAATGTAAAAACACTATTATATTGTATGGAACTTTTCAGAATTACACCATACACTATTGGATAAATGGAGGAGTTCCGAGCAGGAAGTTGGTAATGGGTATGCCAATGTACGGTCAAGGTTTCACATTGTCGAATGAGAAAGAACATGGATTAAATGCTCCGGCTCCTCGGCCAGCTGAAGCCGGTGAATATACGAGGGCAGCCGGATTCTTAGCCTATTATGAGGTAATGGATAATTTTTCAAAGTTACCAGAATCTTATTAGAAATATATTAGTCATACTATTTCATAAATAAATTTTAAAATAGAATAGAATAAATGCTTAACGCCATTGTGCAGCTATAACTTTGATTACGTTTATTGAGTAAAGTTCACGCAATTCTGTATTTTGTAGCCGTCTAAATTTTCCTGTTGAACCATCCTTCTTTGGCCCTAATATTCTACACTATACTTTATTTTCAAAGACCTTTAGACGTTTCTGATCCCTTACTGTAAGCGGCCATGTTTCACATCCGTAAAGAACTGTCGAAAGAATTGTAGTTTGGTGAATTCTAACTTTTAAATTTCAGGACGGATGGAATGAGCTAAGTAATTTTGCACCCAAAAAATAACCAGAATTTCCTGCATATAGCCTAACCTTAATTTTCTCTTCAATTTTGTTTTTTCTACTTATTATAGATCCTAAATATCTAAATTTGTCCACAGCTTCAAACATTTTATCTTCTACTTCAAACGTCACCGTTTCCACAGCTAACCATATATTTTCTCTTTTTCATATTTATTTCTAGCCCTACTTCTTTGCCGGCTTTCATCAATGTTTTTTTATTCAGTTCGATCTTTCCATGTGATCGCCAAGCAAAACCAGATCATCCGCATAACTGAGTACAGATATATTTCCACCCAGATTCAAACCCTTTCTGGTACTCCCATAATTGTTGGAAAGGAATAATCTGAAAGACATGACAGCTAGGTGACAATTGTCAATCACGCGACTCCAGTCAATTGTCAATCAATACTCCAGGGTTTAAAGAAATAACCGCATAATTTACTAAGTGGCATGGACCAATGATTTACAATAAATTTTCATCTTTTTATAATATATTGTTTTTATTAATTTGTAGAAGACAGGTATAATTTTTAAAGTGTAGAGCAACTTTATAAAAACAATAATAAGCAATAATGACTCTACTGCTTTTATAACATTATAACCAACTAAGCTTTCATAAATTTTTTTGTTTGATTTGTTTTTTGTTGTTTTTTTATCCTTTTTAAAGACTTTTCTTAAATTAAATTTAAACTGAAAAGCATTCCTGTTCAAACATTTGAATTTAAATTTTGGCTTTTATGAATCATTACAAAAAAATAAACGAAAATTTAAATCTAAATTACTGATGTTAATTGGCCTGATATGCCTTCATCAGACCAGTGCCTCTGAAAAACTGACAGTCATTCTTTTTCTCTTCTTATGCCCATATTAAATTTATATAACATTTCTAGTAATACAACTTAATTCATTTGTTTTCTATCCATATTTTTTGCCGTGCAATAAAACTATACGCTATGTGTCTACTTTTTTTTTTTCCATTTAAGTATTTTTCCAAAGCTTTTATATAAAAACAACCTCCTTTTTTAATTTTTTTTTTTTTTTTTATTGCAAATAATATTTGTAGTAAGAAAACTACCTTTTGTTGAGGTCTGAAGTTTGAAGTTAAAAAAAAATTATTTGTTTATTAATTGGATTTAACTTTTCTGTAAAGATATGCGACAGAATCAAGAATCGTGGATGGAAGGTTGTAAAGGATGAAGAGAACAGAATGGGACCTTACGCATACCACGGAACCCAATGGGTCGGTTTTGATGATCAGGAAATGATCAAACTCAAGGTAACAAAATAATAATGATAACAATAATAATAATGAAAAAAAAATTTCTTAATGCTTAAAAATAGAATTTAATATCTGTTTAAAAATCTTTAACAGTCTGAATATATTCGTGATATGGACCTTGGTGGTGGTATGATATGGGCTCTGGACCTTGACGATTTTAAGAATACCTGTGGTCAAGGAAAGCACCCTCTACTCAGTACGATTGCTAAAACTCTTGCTTCTCCTCGTAAGTGTACTATTTTAATTTTTTTTTTTTCTTTGATATTTGTGATATGAGGTTTTTTATATATCAGTAAACATTTTATTCTTTGAAATTTCCGTTGTTATGGTTAGAAAAGAAAGACATTTAGACTATTCGGTATTACTTCGGATGAGGAGCTCCAAGATGGCGGCCGGTGTGAGTAAACAACAAGGTATTCAGATCACGCCCTACACGATATCCACGATTCAGTTCGGGTTAACCGATAGTTCCCGAGCAGATGTAGTCCAGATAACCAACTTCCCCGCTTCAATAATGGGAACAACCAACGTAATGTACAAATGAATGTTTCTTTAATATAATTAAAGTACAACAACAGATATCAGTAGAAGTACTATTTCAATGTATGAAAATTTCCTGTGATGGTTGCATATAATTTTAAACTAAACAGACCATTTAACAAATAAATTTAATAGTTTGTTTTGTAAATTTATTTGTTTGTTTTTTTAAAATATGTTATTGTCCTGTTTAAATGATTAAATGGGTTCATGCACGTATAAATGGAAAAAGTACAAATAAATTAATATAACAATCCGGGTATTCCTAACAACCAAATTATTATTTTTTTGTTATTTAAAGAAAAAATGTATTTAAATTACCAAAAAGAAATAATTTAATCTTTTGTTTTGTAAATTTATTGGTTTTGTTTTTTTTAAATACGTTATTGTCCTGTTTAAATTATTAAATGGGATCGAGTTAAATGCAAAAGGTACAAATACTTAATAATATAAGAATCGGATCTCGGGAACTCTCGGTTAACCCGAACTGAATCGTGGATATCGTGTAGGGCGTGATCGGAATATCTTGTTGTTTACTCACGCCGGCCGCCATCTTGGAGCTCCTCATCCAAAGTAATACCGACTATTCTTACATTAAATCTAAATAAGGCCTTTAATACCAAAACCAGTTAAATCCATTATTTTTTTCATATTAATTTTTCCCTAATAAAATCCTTTCTCAGATTCATTCAATCTATGTATAAAACGATTTAAAAAGAAATCCAGAGTATGATAAAATATAAACCTCATGACGGTCTCAATATTCCTTTTATTTATATATAACAGGAGCTTTCGGTGCCTCTGGCACCATATTCATCTTCACAAAACCAATAAATAGTAAATATATAATTATTATTACAGATATAGAATGATAGTCCTCAAAGTCCTGTATTATTTCAATAATTCACTTAATCATGCTGATCACATGCCAAATTGCCTATTCAGGCATCTTCAGGGCTACAAGGGTTTACCAAGCATGCTAGAAACAGACTGAAACCTTCCCATATGGAAGGAGGGCTAAGAGGGGCTATACAGTGTTGCCAACATTCAAATAAATTTAGATAACGGAAATAATAATTCAATAAGATCTATAGAAAACTAAATACAATATTAAAGTTATACTATACTATACTATACTAAATACAATAATTAAAGTCATTTAATTTTACATATATACATACACACTCACACCCATACACACAAAACTTGTTTACTAAATTATTATTACACATATTTTTTGAAAAATTGTTATGCATTTGTCCAATCTCATACCCTCTTATTTTTCCCATAAGGGAGAGTCTTTAAATAACTGTATATTACATACCGTATTAAAAGAAATCCAGATTAAAAAGGTATTAAATACTCTTTTATTCATATTAATTTGTTTAGAGATTTGAAATTTGCTATGAGTCGGAATTGGTAATCATACTACAATAAGACATCTACTACTTCTTCATACAGTATTTAATTAATTTTATTAATAATATAACTATAATTAATATAACTATTAATAATATAACATTTATTAATAATATAATTGCCCAGAAAGGTAATTTCTTTTTTATTAGAAATTAATATCATTCAGGTTTTTTGCTATCTTGTTGAATTTCAAGAGTATGATTTAAGGGGATTAGGCATAAGAGGAATCAAATATAAAAAACAAAAAAATATATGTCATCATTTTTGATAGACATTTTTGAGAACTTTATAAGTTAACACTTAATCAAATAAATCGATGACAGTTTTTTGCATGAGTAGTCCCTGGCATGCTTGGTATATGACCTAGATCATTTTCCACGGTTTCCTGTTGATTTATTCTTAGCTCATCAGTTTCTGCTCTCAGCAGAAAACATTAAAAGGCACAAAGTTTTTTTAATTCATCTTTACCGAAAATTAAATTAAGAGGAAATCCAAAAATTTTCACCAGGAACTCCCAGAATAAGGCTATTGTTCATTAAATAAAGTAAGAGATTTTTTATTTTTGTTCAGTTCCAAGCAACCTGCATCAATGTAAACATCTTGTTTTTCCTTGTTTCCCATTATGAAAAGGGTTTGAATAACCGAAGGTTTTTTTCAATTTATCGAGTTACAAAATAACGAAAGTTGACTGTATAATTATTTTCAGCAAATGGAACTCCTACGAGACCAACTTCGACTAGACCAACAACCTCCAAACCGTCAAAACCAACAAAGCCAGCCTACAAACCTGGTAAGCCAGGAAAACCTGGGAAACCAGCAACGACAACAAAGAGACCTAGCAGGCCGACTGAAGAGACAACTCCCCATTACATGAGCACTCACAAGCCAAGCCAGAAACCAACCGAACCTGAAGAGACCTCACCAGCGCTGCCAGGACCTGAAGGGCAGTTTAAGGTCGTCTGCTACTTCACCAACTGGGCTTGGTACAGGTAATCAAAACTTTTCAACCAATTCTTTTATTAAAATTAAAATTTAGATGAGAATTTTAATTTATTATGCTTCGAATCTCTTCATCATTCCCTTCCATTTCCTTCCATTTCCTTCATTCACTCAACAAAACTTGATATTCTAAGGTATAAAATAAAATATTAGGTATATTATAATATTTTTAAAAATTTTAACTAACAAATAAAAAAAAAAAGGAAAAACAGTGTGTTTCTAAACAGGTTTTAGGTTACATCTCAAAAACTGCTTTTAACTGCAGCTATCATTTTACTAAGGCATATTTTTATTTGCAGACAAGGAACTGGAAAATATCTACCAAGTGATATTGATCCGAACCTCTGTACTCACATAGTCTATGGCTTCGCTGTATTGGACACAGATCGACTAGTTATCAAACCCCACGACTCATGGGCAGATCTTGATAACAGTAAATCCTTCATCAATTTTCTAATAATTTTTTTTTTTTTTTTTTAACAATCATTTTATGATTTATATTTTGCTTGATAGAGTTCTATGAAAAGGTGACTGCTCTCAAAGCTAAGGGCATAAAAGTGACTGTAGCCATTGGCGGATGGAACGATTCTGCTGGTAATAAATACAGTCGCTTGGTAAACAGCAGAGGCGCAAGGCAAAGATTCAACGAGCACGTTCTTAAATTTATTTTAGAACATAACTTCGATGGTCTTGATCTTGATTGGGAGTATCCAAAGTGCTGGCAAGTGAGTATTAATATTAATATTAATACTCTATACTAATATGTTAATTATATAATCAATATTATTATGGTAGTATAATATTTATGTGATATCAGTTGACACAGTGATGCCGGTGGTTAACCCTTTAGGCCTATACTGATATATAAGTGTGCTCATCATCAGAAAAGGGTATAGCTATTTTTCTGTTCTATATCTCACACTATCTAGTGATCCACAAGATAAGTTATAATATTTTTTCTAGCCACTAGAGTTCTTTTATTTCCACTAGATTTTATAGAAATGCATTTCAAGGATGGTGTAGATCCATAGCGACTGATTGGGCTGCTTCTCCTTTCCGTAGTTGCCCTGGCCCTGGCTGGCACTCCTGTTACGTTTAACTATAACCTCTAATGTTTAATTTATATTGCAATCTTCATGATCTATTTATTCATGAAAATCTATTATTATCATGAAAATTTATTCATGATTCTTGCTGGTATATAGGTAGATATTCATTTTTGATATCTGCCGATCCAGTTATTTTTTCACTCCTTCCTACTCCATATTGGTATCTTTGGTGTATAGTCACCAATATACAGCACCAAATAGTATAGTAGTATAGTATGGTATAGACAACAAAGATGCAGCCGCTCATATGATATTTCACTGACTCCACTAGTCTGTAATCTGATCAGGAATATTTGCAATGTTTTGTCTATTCTCCCGCCTTCCTTCCTAAATGCATTGTCCACCCCTGCTCTTCTTCTTTATTATTCCATTTTCAGGATATTTCCATTCTAAAAAAATATGCACTATACAATCTAAAACTAGATTTTCATTTATTTATATAATCTCAATAATTTTAAAGAAATGCATAAGAAAAAGTACGATGGTAAAAAAAAATACAATAAATCCATACTTGGAACACAAGGAAACAACCTCGAATGAGCAAAAGCTAGAAGCAACAGGATGCGTAAATTAACACGTTAGGTGCGGCATCAGTCCCCGGGGTCTGATGCCTTAATTCCCTTCTTAACAGTCGATTTTCATATGAAAATGTCCGAAAAGCCGAACACTTCAAATACTTAATTTAGTCAATTTTTAATGAGATTATTGCATTTTAGTGCAGAAAATGTTGCCAACAGCTGAAATCCAGTTGTTTTTTAGAATCGGACTCCGAGGTCTGATTTTCGATAAAGAATGGCGTAAATCCTGTATCGGCCTGTCCTGCAGCTGTTATGTCTAGTTCCAATCCTTACCAAGAGATAATGCCCTTGAGATGCTCATTTAATTCTCTTTTAATCAAAAGATAACGCTTTCGCCACAGTATTCCAATCGGACCCCGACGTCCGATATCGTCTGTGGCTCATGCAAGCAGTCGGACCCCGGGGACCGATACCGTCCAATTCAGTATACCCCTAAAATACGCCGTCTAATGTGTTAATGCTCTATTGGGGGAACAATTGGGTGGTGAATGGGATGTTAAGCACCCAAGAATGTGGGTGCGAAAAGGTTAAGATACCATTTCAAATAAGCATTAAAATAGAGTAATTTGTCTTAATTATTTATATAAACATTTGCCATTGAATGTAATTTATATAAATATTTGCTTCTGACAGGTCGACTGTAACAAAGGCCCTGATTCCGATAAACAGGCTTTCGCGGATTGGGTGACAGAACTGAGAGAACTATTCACGCCTCATGGACTCCTGTTGTCGGCTGCTGTATCTCCAGCTAAGACAGTCATTGACAACGGTTAAAATCTATTATATACCTAAATAGTGATTTTTTTTTCAATATTAATATTATAATCTCCTAATAACTTGTTATATATTTATTTTTCACAGGTTACGATGTAAAAGTACTCTCTGATAAGTTGGATTGGATAGCTGTGATGTGCTATGACTACCATGGACAATGGGACAAGAGAACAGGTCATGTTGCACCAATGTATGTTCACGATGAAGACTTTGATGCCACATTTAATGCGGTAAGTTTATTTAGTCATGTTTGATGACAACTTTAAAACCATACGTAATGTCAGCAAAGCAAAAACTCTTATCTATTTTTATATAACAACATGGCATTTTAGGGATGAGGAAGGAGGGAGCCTATCAGCACCTCTTTCTGAACTTGACTATATCCTTTATTTCAGGAGACAAAGTCTCTCATCCAGGTTCTTTTCAGTTTCCTTCTAATGAACATGTCAGCTGTTCCCATGTCATTTATCAGTATGTTGTAACGTCCATGTAATTTACAATGAAAACGATAACAAAGTATTGTTCAATAGTTGGTTGGCATAAGTCAGCATCTTGAATTTCACTAATTAATAACTAGCTGCTTTGATAATAGTTTGTTATTTTTGTGCATATTTTGGCAATGATGAAAATCTATGAGGCATATATCATTATATATATAAAAATCTCATGTACTGATGTTTGTCGGTGGTAAAATCAAAAACTACTACTCAACCGATTTTGTTTAAATTTGGTTCATTGTGTGTAGTTTTGTCAAACTTAAAAGATAAGATAGTTTTTATCTTGATTATTTGCCTCAATTTTTCTTTGTTTGCAAATTAAATTCTTATTATACTACAATTGAATGTGATTATTTGTAAGTTCTATAAATTTCCAACAGATAGCAGTGTAAATTGATTTATTGATACAACACTTCATTTTATTTTGATATTTAGCGCGAGTAAGCATAAACTACTTTTTCCGGTTTGGACTAGGAAAAACCGTTTTTTTCCCATGGTAAATTATATGTAGACTTTCCACGTGTGGGGAAAACATCAAATGTATTTGTATTAGTAAAACAAATATTGAGTTAACCAAAATCATTGCACACCTATTGTTATAACCTCCTGATTCGGTATCTCATATCATGATGTGTTATATTCTGAAATTAATTTATATGTATTATGGCAAATGATTAATTTGGTACATTTTTGTTATTTGCTGTCTATTGTGACTGTACTAGACCCTGTTCCAATTATATTCTTTATTAGTTCCTTTTACATGTGCCATTCATTAACACACTATGGTCAAATATAAGATGTAAAAAATAAAAACTTTAACCCGTCTAAATTCTGTACCAAACAATTTTAAATTTGGAATAAAGTTCTATTTTAAATCCCGTTGGTTTTTAGATTAGCTGAAACATTTTTATCTTTATCAGTGAATTCTGCTTTGACTATAAAAAAGAATAGGATATAACTAATTTGACGCATTATAGCTACTGAGCCAAAGCAATGCGTGGCAGGGTCTGCTCGTTGGTTCTGTCTGAGGAATTTAATTGTAACCGATATAAATTGTTTTGGCACATATTTCATCAAAGTCTGAATTCTACATCTGATTTGTCATCATTTAATTTCATTTTCCACAGTGAGTACCATTTTTACTTTCACTTACCTATATATGAAATATATAGTAAGTGGAAGTATTGCGATCGTGAAAAAATTCGACTTCCGGTTTTCAACGGAAATACACGTTTTGGGGTCCCCTGAGTCGAAATGACCAAGTCCCGCGAAATGGTCTGTGTGTGTGTGTGTGTGAACAGACTAGCTCAAAAACTATAAACCGCACGATCCTGAAATTGGGTATTTAGTGTAGGTATATGCCCGCGATGAGCCAGCATAAATTTCATCAAAATTACTTAAAGGGAGGGGGTACTTTACTTAATAACTTTTTAGGTTTTTTTCGATTTTCTCAAAAACGGCTCTAACGATTTTGATTAAACTGAGTATTTCATCTATTTATATGCCCGAGATATGACTGTAAAAATTTCATCAAAATTGATTAACCGGAGGGGGGACTTTACTTAATAAATTTTGTAACATTTTCACGTGTTTTTTTTATTTACTCTAAATCGGCTTTAACGATTTTGATCAAACTGGGTATTTGATGTATTTATATGCCTGAGATATGACTGTAAAAATTTCATCAAAATTGATTAACCGGAGGGGGGACTTTACTTAATAAATTTTGTAACATTTTCACGTGTTTTTTTGATTTTCTCAAAAACGGCTTTAACGATTTTGATTAAACTTAGTATTTGATCTATTTATATGCTCGAGATATGTCTGTAAAAATTTCATCAAAATTGATCAACCCCAGGGGGCACTTTAACTTAATAAATTTTGTATCATTTTTACATGCTTTTTTTATTTACTCAAAAACGGCTTTCATGATTGTGACCAAACTGGGTATTTGATGTATGTATATGCCAAATATGTGATAGCCAGCATTTCATCAAAATTGATCAACCGAAGGGGGGACTTTACTTAATAAATTTTGTTTCATTTTCACGGGGTTTTTTATTTACTCAAAAACGGCTTTAACGATTAATAAAAATAAGATATGAATGTAGAAAAATGTGTGACTTTGGGAAATGATATTCAACAAAACACGTCAATTTCTTATCTAAGTAAGTTGGTAAGTGAAAGTTGTGTGTTGCGCGCACGCACCAGATTTTTTAAAATGATTTCGTAATTTTAGTGATATTAGTCTGAGCCATTGGCTGCAGCTCCTCCCTTTGAAAAAAAGTTTTGTCATTTAAGGATAGAATTTAACTATACTAAAAGTAAGGAAGTATAGAAAAGAACAAATGATATGCAGTATAAGTAGAATTTTGGTTGTGGAAAAGTAACATAAAAGTAAAAAAGCTGATTGGCAGATCAAGGGGAAGTGCTCTGGGACTGTGGCCCCCCTTTTGGGACTGCAGGCCCCCTTTATCCTGGATCTGCCCATGGTCTGATATCATAGTGTATTGTTAAAATAGCTATATTTTCTGCATACGAGGTGTGTGAGAAAAGTAATGAGACTGATTTCATTCTAACCAAAGTTTTTTATATTTTCAAACAACAATATTATCCCCTTCAAAGTAGTTCCCTTGGGCATCTATACATCGGCGGAGTCGTCGTTCCCACTCTTGGTAGCAGCGCTGGAAGTCTTCAATTGGTATGGCTTTTAACTGGTCGGTCACAGTCTTTTGAATGTTCTCCAGAGTTCCAAAATGACGTCCTTTTAGGACATGTTTCAATTTCGGGAAGACGAAAAAGTTACAAGGACTTAAATCAGGTGAATTAAGGGGGTTGAGGAACAACAGTTATGCGTTTTGAGGACAAAAATTCACGGATGGAAATGGCCGTGTGACATGGAGCATTGTCGTGATGAAGCATCCACTTGTCTGCAATTTCTGGTCTCACACGGATCACTCTTTTCCTCAACTTTTCAAGGACACTTTTATAAAACACTCGGTTGACAGTTTGTCCTGGTGGAACAAATTCTTTGTGCACGACACCCTTCCTGTCAAAAAAACAAATCAGCATGGTCTTGATCTTTGATTTGCTCATTCGACATTTCTTCGGCCGAGGAGATGACGGAGTGTGCCATTCTTTACTTTGCCGCTTTGTTTCAGGATCGTACTCTAATATCCATGATTCATCACCAGTGGTCACACAATTGAAGAATTCTTGGTCATTAGCAATCCTCTCAAGAAGATCAACGCACATGTTTTTTCGAATGTGCTTCTGTTCAATTGTGAGATTTGTCAGCACCAATTTGGCACAAACCTTTCACATGTTCAAATCATCTGTCACAATTTTATGCACGGTGAAAGTATTTAAATTTAGCTGTTCACTGATCATCCTTATTGTTAAACGACGGTCTGATCTCACAAGAGCCCTCACACGATCAATGTTTTCGTCAGTTTTTGAAGTCGAAGGTCTCCCTGAGCGAGGTTCATCTTCAACGTGTTCTTGGCCTTCCAAAAATGGTTTGTGCCAGCAGAAAACTTGTGCTCTCGATATGCACTGTTCCCCATAGGCCTGTTTCAACTTTTTAAAAGTCACACTCGCGGATTCACCAAGTTTAACACAAAACTTTATTGCACAATGTTGCTCTAAATTCCGATGCTCCATTTCTGTGACGCACAATGAAAACACAACTTTACTAATGGCGCTATCAAAACTAATGTGTTAACTGTATGGAGTTGTACCTCGGACTGAGGAAGTGGAAGGGATTAACAATCAGATTTAGCATCGGCAGGTAGACACAACGTTGCCAGATCTCCCGCAGTGTTGCCAATCTCATTACTTTTCTCACACACCTCGTATTTTACTTTTTGCTCTTAAGGAAAGGTCTGAACTCAAGTAACACAGAACAGCACTTTTCAGTCCAAGGCACTGTCACGTGGACAAAAATGTGTCACCTCTCTTCTTAAATCTACCAGTCCATCATGACACAGGGATCTTTGGACAAGGGTTGTGTGGTAACCTATTGAACTAGAGACTATTTACATGATCTATTTTGTACAATAAACAATCTCACAGGTCCCAACTACCAATGGGGAGGGTCTTACAACATACATAAATACCTGGGGATACTTATATATCACAATACATCTACCGGATTCTCTTCCCTCAGACTGCCTGTCCTCTGGGTTCCAACTCCAATCGAATCCCTGGCCCTGCCTGTCCCTGACTCAGACTGTCTGCCCCTGGGCTCCGTCTCGAATCCCTATCCTGGCCCTGTCTGTGCCTGACTCCCTCTGCCTGTCTCTCCCAGACTTGGACTGCCCCTCTACTCGCCTAGGCCAGCCTCTTCTAGTTCTCCCTCTCTCTCAGGGTTTCCTATGTGCAATGACCTTCTTAGCTTTTCGACTATGGTTGTCCATGTGACAATACTTCAACTAATTACCCAAGCACCATAGTACGTGATTAACTATACTTTACATACTGAATTAGACATTTTAAAAGTCAGTTAACACATAAAGACTTTCTACAAAATTTTCTACTCATTTCACGACACTCCAACAAACTGATAAAAGAAATTCCAGAGAACACCAGACGATAGTTGAATAGGGTCTGGATGAGAGATTTACTTATATACTGAATTAATTATGTACATAAATTAAAGCCTCGGAAAGGGTGCCAGTAAATACTGCATTGCTTCATGCCTATTACGTTTTATTTTGATTTATTTATGTTTATTTTCATCAATCTAACAGCTCATCTGATAATTTTATATGAACTTACTTAACAGGTGCTAATTGAAAAATTAAGAAGTTACACAAAAATAAATAAAAATGATATATTTATTTTTATCCATATTCTCTTATGTTATTTGTTTCAACAGAATTTCACGATGCACTACTGGTTGAGTCAAGGAGCCGATAGGAAGAAACTTGTTATGGGAATGCCAATGTACGGCCAGAGCTTCTCTCTTGCGGAAAACAACGAAAATGGGCTGAATGCACCCACCTATGGCGGTGGCGAAGCTGGAGATGAAACCAGAGCAAGAGGTTTTCTCTCTTACTATGAGGTATTAAAACAAAGCAGTATAAGAATTTATTTTAGATATATTTAAGAATTTATTGAGGCCTAATATTACCTTAGACATAATGAGCATTCTTTTAATCTTTCTATTCTTTTCTTATGCTTGAGAAATGAAAATAAAAACCAAACTTCTTGATCTTATATGACTGGTTTTAGATCTGCGATCGAATTCAGAGAAGAGGCTGGGAGGTTGTCAAGGACACTACAGGAGCGATGGGACCATACGCCAGGAACAGGGACCAGTGGGTTAGTTTTGACGATGCGGCAATGATCAAGCACAAGTCGGAATATGTCAAGAGGCATAACTTTGGTGGAGCGATGATATGGGCTTTGGACTTAGATGACTTCAGGTAGCTAAAATTCAATGCTTATAAAGTTAAAGTAGTGAATTCTTTCATACATTTTTACTTTAACTTTCCTATTTATGAAATATGTAGTAAGGGAAAGTATTGAGATGAAGAAAAATTTTGACTTCCAGCTTTTAATGGAAACAAACGTTTTGGGGAAACCATACGAACCTGAAATTAGATATTTGGTGTATGTACATGCCCACAATACGACGGCCAAAATTTCATCAAAATTGGTGAAACGGATGGAGCACTTTATTTAATAAATGTTGTCTTATATTAACTTTTTTTTTTTTATCTCAAAAATGGTTCTAACAACTTTGATCAAACTCGGCCTGTTTAATGAGAATCAAGTATTTTTTAATATCAGGTAGGTTTTAATATTATAGAAATGTTCTGAGAAGGCTTAAATGCCAAAAAAAATTTTTTTTTCCTGTAAAGCATTTTTTTTTTTTTTGATATATGAAGAAATTCACTATCTCTCATTATGCCTAAAAATAAGAAATACCTAAAATTGAAATATGAAAAAAACTGAGTAAACATATACACGAGAAAAAAGAAAATATTCCGACAACTCATAAAACACGTTGAGCCCACTCATGCACAGTACGCCTTTAAAGACATTCTGTTCATAGGAAAGAGTGGTCAACATGTTTTGAAACATCATATTTAATGGAAATTATTTGTTTCCATGGTAACTAAATGAATCAATAAGTCTATTACATCATAAAAGTACAGGAACATTGTAAAATCTTCTTCTTCTTTTCTCGGTGCTCCAACGAAAGGGATATCGTTTCAGATCAGAGCTGAGCTCCACACCTCTCTATCAGCCCAGTCTCCCTCCTGTAGACCTCGGCCTGTCATCTCTTCATGGACTCCTTCTATCCAGGTTGTTCTCGGTCGTCCTCGTTTACGTTTTCCGGGCGTCTGCCAGTCCAGGACTCGGTACGGCCAATGCTCTTCCGGCATCCTCCTGCAGTGCCCGTACCACCTCAACCGCCGTTTCCCGATTCTTTCTGAGACGGTCTCCACACCTCAACACCCATCCTTTGCCTCACCTCTTCATTTCGGACTCTGTCTAGCCTTGTTATTTGGAGACATCTTCTCCAATAGTCCATTTCAACGGCCCGAACCTTGGTATACAAGCGAGCATTCATCGACCATTCTTCACATCCGTAAGTTAATATAGACTCGACTATGGCCGAGAAGATCCGTCGCTTGTTTTCACTTGAGATGGTGTTGTTCCAGAGAACAGGGTGTAACATCCTAGTAGCCCTCCTTGCAAGTTCCACCTTGTAGCGGACGTCAACCTCAGATGTCCCCACATCTTCCAGAAAGGATCCGAGATATTTAAAGGCATTGACTCTTTTGCACACCTGATCCCCTATGCGCAGATCGTTTCCCTCATTATCACCAACAGCCATATACTCCGTCTTTCGGAAATTAATGTTAAGACCTGCAGCTTCATAACATTGTTTCAACTGGAGAACTACCATCTCCAAGAAAACTTTCCTCCGGGTCATCACCACCTGATCATCGGCGAAGAACAGTGTCAGGAGCTCATCGTCATCGAAATAGATTCCGTAATCCCGACATTGCCTCATCCATCTCTTTACTACGTGAGCCAAACATATTTTGAAGAGACTTGGAGACAGGCAACACCCTTGTTTCAGGCCCTTTGTCCCAGAAAATGGCGCGGAGGGGCGGTTTCCAATTTGCACCCTGTACACATCGCTTCCATACAAGTGTTGTATTGCTCGTATAATGGGCTCATCAATACCCTCTCTTCTCAACGCTGGCCATATTCTTTCTCTTGGGACACTATCATAGGCCTGCTCAAGATCTATGAAGGCTAGATGAAGTTCTACCTTCCTTGCCCTGCAGTGAACCCTGCTTGCTCCAACGGCGTTACATAATTTTCTTCGAGCTTGTCTCGGATCAGTCTCCCAATTATTCTGCTCACCGAGCTCTGTACGCAAATTCCGCAATAATTTTGACGTTGCCTCCGGTCCCCTTTTTTAAATACGGAGCAGATATATCCTGTTCGAAGATCCTCAGGTAGATCGTCCCCTTTCAAGGCCATGTTCACTATTGTGGTAAGGAGTGTGACCATTTTACAACCTCCGGCCTTCAAAAGCTCCACAGGTAGGCCTCCAGGTCCCGGAGCTGTTCCGCTTTTAGCTCTGCCTAGAGCGATTCTTACTTCCTCCTCTGTTACTTGCATAGGGTTCAGCTTGGGGTTTTCCTCTGCAATGGTTTCTTGGGTTAGAAATTGCGATCTATTTTCGTTTAAGAGGGTCTCATAATACTTTTTCCAAGTAGCCTCCGAAATCGGTGAAAGAATGTTTCCTTTACGTGGTGCTCTAAGATTCCTTAGCACGCTCCAAGTTTCTTTTACGCGGTTGAACCCCAGAGTTCCATCTATTTTCTGGCAGCACCTTTCCCAGGAATTATTCTTTTCCTTCACAACTGCCTCCTTAACACGTTTGTTTAGATCTCTGTAGGCGACCCAGTCCTCATCCCTGTTTGATGCTAGGTATTGCTGATTGTAAAATTAATAGTTATTTTAGTTTGAAGATGGAAATTTCCAGGCAAAAATTGTAAGATTGAATGATCGTCCCATTTATGTTTTAGAAGTAAGAATTCTGTTCACTCCTTTTTTTTTTCTTCAGAAATACATGTGGCTGTGAAGAATATCCACTCCTGAGGACGATTAACAGGGTGCTGCGTGGCTACCCTGAGGGACCACTCTGCAGCTTGACCAAACAGAAGTCTCTTGAGCCACCCGGCTTCAAAGTAGACCCGCCATGCCCACAAATAACTGGTAAGAAAAACTGAATGTTACCTTGACTAAAAGCTTTAAAATATTTATTTTAGGAAATAAGTAAAAATTCAGATAAATTCTTATCTGCTTGAGAACTCTTAAATTTGAGATTTGTTGAGCTGCCCCATCCTATCTGCTCTTACGGCCTCCAAATCACCTAAGTGCCATCCTTGGAGCACCATGTTGCATTAAATCTTTTATGTCATCATTGCTACTAAAACTTATGAAATTGTATAATAAAGAAAACAAAACCTAATACTACACCTAAAATCTAGAAGATTATTTAGATGTTCTCTACAGATAACCTCTGTAGAAAGGAGCATACTTATCCAAATACAGGTAAAAATATTAAACGAGATCAAAGGTAATGAGATCACGAATGTTCCAGGGGCGGATCCAGCACGAAATTTGGGAGGTTATAACCCCCCTCTCTCATAATAATGTTGCAGTGCAGCTGACAGCACCGGTTTTAACCCTTTCATGGCTCCAGACGATATCTCACAAAAAAAAAGTTAGCTAACGATGAGATAAATCGCCACCGGTCCCCAGTAGCTAATGACAATATATCTCGCAATCGGTTTTTCACTTATTTAACATCCTCAGATTCACACGAGATAACTTGTCTTGACTGAGGTACATCCTAACGGATTCACGGAGACTTAATAAATACATCTAGCGGCCACTAGGCTGCAGGGGTGTTTCTATTGCGGAAATATTTGTTACGGGTAGCATCCTATCATCTGGGTCTTCCATTCGGGGAAGCCCATCTCACTCCTTTTTACCTGCTAAATTTTTTTTTCTGTCCCTTATCCCTCCCCCGGCTACCGTCAGGGGTCTTGAAGGACATATCTACCATTATTCATTTCGAGTTCTAAACGCTCTGAGCGTAGCCCTCTTGTGTTTTTTGGTGATATTTACTGCTTTATTTCGCACTCTCGTAATCTGTTACTGCAATCGATAATCTAGCATTTTCATTTATTGAAATAACGACAAAGGTATTATAAAATCATAAAAAATAAATAGAAAATTAAGAAATAGCCGAAGGTTATGAGGAGTTAATGAAGTTGAGGCAGTAAGCGGCGGAGAGCGGCCTGCACGCCTTAGCTTGGGGAGTGTAAAAGCCGGCTTAGCTTCTCAGTGCAACTTTTGTTCCGAGTGCTTAGCTGTTAAAGGGTTAATGAGATTATTACCTTGTATTAAGAAGAACAGCGATCTAAACAACCTGAAATGTTATGAATGAATGAATTGTTGAATGAAATGTTATGAATGAATGAATGAAATGTTATGATATGAAATGTTAATAGTAACTACTTAACTGCATTATTTGCTTAAAAATACAAAAACGTTACAAAGCCAAAATATTTGGGGTTTATGACCTCAGTAACTTCCCATGGTTCAGGATTCAATTTTAAAATACATATAAATACATTCATTACATCATAATGCTATTTTTGGCAGGTGATAAAAAAGATTGTACTAAGTTCTATACTTGCCAGTATGGTGTCTTGATTCAACAAGACTGTCCACCAGGACTTCATTTCAGCCAGGTATGTGAAACTCATAGATTATTAATAAAATTATTTTAATATTAAATCCAAAGTTATTAAGTCAAATGTATATATATATATATATATATATATATATATATATATATATATATATATATATATATATATATATATATATATATATATATATATAAGATTTATTGAAGTCAAACTGCATTAATCATATTGTTTAAAACTATAGTTGTATTTACTCCTATCCTTTGTAGCCCATTATTACTTTAACTTTACTTCAACTAAAATTAAAATGTTTAAAAATATTACTGATAACAAAAAAAAATATTCACAATGAAAAACTTTTCAGCAAACACTGATGTGCGATTGGCCTGAGAATGCTAAATGTGGATCAAATGAAATCCCAGACGAAAACAATGAGAAGGAACAAGGAGAATTGGTTTTGCCTCCTTCGCTACAAGAAACAACGACTTCAACATCAGTATCCATAATAAGTTTGTAACATTTAAATATTTATGATATAAAACTATTAAATATTATAATAACCCTTTGCGATCCCATTTTTGATTTCATGAACGGCCACATGGTCTACGCCGATCCAAGACCGGCATAAAAACCCCATGGCATTAATCCATGTCCGTTTGTTTACATCGCGCCCTGGTGGTCCGTATAGCTTTCTGCCAACGGCTTTTAACAGACTTGCATATTTTTTAATATGAATATCTGATTTTGTGTATTTATTAGTTTCAAAAACAATTTGTTGAAGCAACTTAGGGGAAAAATAAAACTGAAAAAATATTTTTCAGTAATCGGGGCAGGATGAGATCCTCACCATCGTGCCAATGTTCCCACCCTCGTCTAAGACAAAATTATTAAACTTTCTCCGACCTCCATTACAAAATACACTTGTTAAATAGTTTAACAATTTAAAACTCCAAAAATATTCAAAACTTACAATGAAAATGTTAAAACTGACATAAAAAATTTTCATGATTTAAGAAATAAAAACAAGGAAGCCTTAGAGTACTGTAGTTGACAGAATATTTACAGAGCATCTATTGGGTGTTGAGGCTACTATTACCAATAAGGTACCAATATGATCAGCTGATCGTCTAGAATAGCGCTTTGTATTCAAATTATGCCAAGGACTTGGCAAAAGTCTAGAGGGACAGAAAGTCGATGCCAGCGAGAAGCTGGCCTTGAACCTCTAATATTAAATATGTTTGCCAGTCCCAGACACTCACTAATGGAATGAATAATTAGTTTATGCCAGTCCCAGGTCGGCATATGACCGCAAATGGTTAAATGTAAAACCATCCGATTGTTGACTATTCTGATAAAAATTTGCTGTTTATAATCTATAAAAATAAGAACCAATAATATTATAGCAATGCCCATAGTAACTTGAAGTAAATACAATGAATTTCTGCTGTATTTAATTTAAAATTGGACAGCTGTATTATATTTTTGATAGAAATAAGGTAAAGTATTGGGGGCGAGTGGGGAACAATGAGACGGTTTTTTTCAAACAGGAAAAATAATAGAAAAACTATAGCTGGAGTACATCTTACTACAATGGACCTTTGTTCAGTAGATGTGAAATCTGAAAACGCTACACACAAAAATATTTATTATCATAAAACCACAAGAAGGTTTTTGTCTCAGTGTACCCCACTGCAGGGAACACTGAGACATTGCTTGGGGAACAGTGGGACACTATAAAAAAAAAATCTGGTGCGTGCGCGCAACACACAACTTTCACTTACCAACTTACTTAGATTAGAAATTGATGTGTTTTACTTATTATCATTTCCCAAAGTCACACATTTCTCTACATTCATATCTTATTTTTGTTAATCGTTAAAGCCGTTTTTGAGTAAATAAAAAAACCCGTGAAAATGATACAAAATTTATTAAGTAAAGTCCCCCCTCCCGTAGTTCAATTTTGATGAATTTTTACAGTCATATCTCGGGCATATAAATACATCAAATACCAAGTTTGATCAAAATCGTTAAAACCGTTTTTGAGTAAATAAAAAAAACACGTGAAAATGATACAAAATTTATTAAGTAAAGTCCCCCCTCCGGTTAATCAATTTTGATGAAAATTTTACAGTCATATTTCGGGCATATAAATCGATTAAATACTCAGTTTAATCAAAATCGTTAGAGCCGTTTTTGAGAAAATCAAAAAAACACGTGAAAATGTTACAAAATTTATTAAGTAAAGTCCCCCCTCCGGTTAATCAATTTTGATGAAATTTTTACAGTCATATCTCGGGCATAAAAATACATCAAATACCCAGTTTGATCAAAATCGTTAAAGCCGATTTAGAGTAAATAAAAAAAACACGTGAAAATGTTACAAAATTTATTAAGTAAAGTCCCCCCTCCGGTTAATCAATTTTGATGAAATTTTTACAGTCATATCTCGGACATATAAATAGATGAAATACTCAGTTTAATCAAAATCGTTAGAGCCGTTTTTGAGAAAATCGAAAAAAATTAAAAAGTTATTAAGTAAAGTACTCCCTCACTTTAAGTAATATTGATGAAATTTATGCTGTCACATCGCGGGCATATACCTACACTAAATACCCAATTTCAGGTTCCCACGGTTTATAGTTTTTGAGCTAGTCTGTTCACATACACACACACACACACACACACACACACACACACACACACACACACACACACACACACACACACACACACACACACACACACACACACACACACACACACACACACACACACACACACACACACACAGACCATTTCGCGGGACTTGGTCATTTCGACTCAGGGGACCCCAAAACGTGTATTTCCGTTGAAAACCGGAAGTCGAATTTTTTCACGATCGTAATACTTCCACTTACTATATATTTCATATATAGGTAAGTGAAAGTAAAAATATATGACTTCTTTGAAGTAGTCATTATGAAGAGTCGTTGACAAGATTAGTATCACTAGATATAATTCTTTTTTGGTTTTTAATTTATAGACCCATACTTACAAACGAGAATTTGAGATTAACAATACCAAATCATCTATTGGCAATAAATAAAGTAGAACTTTGATAAAATTAGGTGATATAATAAAAGAATTATTTATTATATTTTAATGAAAATAATTACTGTTGATGGCCTGTTCCTTTGAAGGTATTCCTTCCTTCTTGGGATTAGACAATATAATTTTAATTTCCTATATAACAGTAAAAGTGTCTTCGTAGGCTGTCTCACTGTTCCCGTCTCACTCATCCCCATAGGGCCTTGTCGTCTTTCATCACGAATTTCTGTTTCCGAAGTGAACAATCATTGGCCATTTAAAGCTTAATATAAAGAGTTTTAGTTGGTGAATAAAAGGCATTAACAGAAATTCGGTGAAATGAACAACAGTACCCACACTGTCAACAAGAAAGCAAGTCACAAAAAAAAAAGTTTACTTGTCTCGAAAACAAAATGAGATAAAAATAGTCACAAACGTAGATAATATTAGTTTCTTTCCAGGAAAAACTTATTTGACTAATATTCTACACAATAACAAATCCAACACTAACTGGGTTCTTGCAATTGGTTTATGAGCTGTCTCACAGTTATCTGTGTTCCCTACTCTCCCCTAACTGTATCCATTAAAATGAAATCAATAAAAATAACTTATACACTTTAATTTTAGACAAACCGGCTGACAATGGAGAATTCAAAGTCGTTTGCTATTTCACCAATTGGGCCTGGTACCGCCAGGGCAAAGGCAAGTATATGCCGGAAGATATCGACACATCATTATGCACGCACGTAATATATGCCTTTGCTGTCCTCGATTCTGAAAGACTTGAAATCAAACCTCACGATCCGTGGGCTGATATCGATAACTGTAAGTTTGGCCAAAATGATTTGATATATTTTAATTAATATTAAGCAGTATTTTGAACATCTGAAAAATTTCAATTAATGTTTGTTTTAGCCTTCTTTACTAAGGTGTCATCTTTAGTTCAGAAAGGTATTAAAGTCTTGCTAGGACTTGGAGGATGGAACGATTCCCTCGGAGATAAGTACAGTCGCCTGGTCAACAGCCCAGCTGCCAGAAGAAACTTTGTTAGGCAGGCCGTACAGTTTGTTGACAAATATAACTTCCAGGGTCTGGATCTCGACTGGGAGTATCCAAAATGTTGGCAGGTGAGTCGAATTGATATCTATCAAAAACGTTTCATATAGTGTGCCACTTTCACTATTTGGTTTTTTCTTTTAAATTCTATTGACCCGACTTGATGGATAGAATATTCAATTAAAATTAAATATATTAATTATATGCATCATTTCATTTTACTTAGAATCATTGAATTTATTGTATTTGTTTTAGTAGATCTGAACTACTAGTTAGGAGCAATCACTAGGACAACTTATGTTGTCTTAATTTCATTTATTTAAATAGCAACGTTTCGGCCACACTGTCATCTTCTAGTCTAAACATTTTTATTTTTTCAATAATTTAAAAAGGAAGCACCTATCTAATTTTTTTATCTAATTAATAAAATATTAACAACTATTAGTACAATAATATATTTTAGCTATAGAACTTTATAAAATGAAAATTATTTATTAATATCACAAGTTACTTGATTAATTTTTTTTTTCTTTTTTTTATGTATAAATTAAAACTAGCTGACCCGTGCGAAGCATTCACACTCTAACCCAATTAAATCTCACTTAATTGAAGTACACACCTTATATTTAGTATTGTTCAGTGTGTCATGGGCATAGGTGAGGGTTGTGTTTAAATTGTAGATTATTTATTTTTTGAAAATCCAAAATTCCTTTCCTTTTTTATCAGGTAAGAAGACTTAAATACACATACTAGTTTCGTAGAAAGCGAGTGCGCTGATTCTATTGACTGAAATCGCCTGATTTTGCTTGTAAATCGCAAATGAGGGTGACAATAGAAAAAGTGTATATATCCAAAAATTTTCGTCTCGACAAACTGAAAAAAATGACACCTTCGAAAAAGCCCTGCGACCATTTTGAAATTTTAGCTGGGAATTGCAGTTTTTCGCTAATAAAAAAAATTTGTGTGGCCGAAAATGTTCTCCTTGAAAACCAGAAAAGATTGACACCATTAAGAAACCTCTATGACCATTTTTCTCGTCAAATAGTTCATCAAATCACATGACCATCCATTCATGAAATTTGATGAAGTATTAAGGAAGTTATGGCTTACCGACAAAATAAAGGTTTTGAGAAATAATATATATGATTAGGCAGGTTGTTTAAAATAGATACAGTTTCCTCTAACCTTTAAATATTTGTTTGTCTTTAACTTTAAATCTTTAACAAATACCTGACATCGTACAGGCTTGAGACCTCCGTATTACGTCCTATCCATGGGACGGCTTAGCCAAGGATTTGTTACGCGACCTTTAGTATTGTAGGTTGCTATGCTAACAATGACACCATAGGTGACTCCACCTTTATGTATTTTATATTTAAGCTCAATAAATAAACTCTATTTACTTACCTTTATTGATAAATTCTTTCTAAAAGGTCGACTGTAACAAAGGACCAGACTCAGATAAGGAAGGGTTCGCAGCGCTCGTGACGGAGCTCAGCGAAGAATTCCAAAGGCGAGGATGGTTGCTGTCCGCTGCTGTTTCTCCGAGTAAAACTGTGATAAACCACGGTAGGTCTCTGTCATTATCAAGACTAGTCGTCCCATCCAATTAATTAGCTTAGTAAAGTAGTCAGTAACGCAATGGTTTTATAACTTGGAAATAAGTAAACGCAATATATTTTATGGGGAAGAAATATTTTATAAGAAATATATGTCTAGCATTTTTTTTAAGCTACAGTGGTTTATTTTTAACAGTTAACAACCAAAACATTAGTAAAATATTCAATATGCTGCAACATTGCTGACAGATGTCCTACTTTGATTTTTTTGTAAAGAATAAAGCTGGGCCATCCCACGTCAAATCATCCAGCCGAAGTTCAAAATTTTACCTCCCTCCCTCAGATTTTGATAAAAATTTGTAGGTATTAAGTACATGTACAAATAAGAAAAAAGGCCAAATTTTACCCAATTCCAACATATAGTTGATAAGGCTGGTTGGAGAGAGATTTTTGCTCATGGTATTTTTCGATGACTGTTTTAAAACTTGGAAAAAATATAAATTTTTATGTTTAAGAATTATTTTTACCATGATGAAAAATAATCTCTCTAATATTTATGGTATCATCCGATTCTGTATGAAATAATTAATAAATACATTTTGAAAGCTCCAGTTCAATCAATAGCCATTCTACAGAGGAAAGTCTTAATACGTACAAGTTGGTTTTGAGCTCGAATCGGAACTTCAAATATCTCATAAGTTCAAATGACCATAATTCTGAAACTACTTGTTGGAATTCGGGTAAAATTTGGCATTTTTTCTTATTTGTATGTGTACTTAATACCTAAAAATTTTTATCAAAATCTGAGGGGGGAAGGTAAAATTTTGAATTTTTTTTGTCTTTTGTCCATTATTTTTGTGCATGATGATGGTTTTCTTTCTTTGCTACAAAATGAAAAAAAAAATCACGGAAATGGGATAATTATTAAAAGAGTTACAGCTTATTTTATTGGTATGCCGTTTTTCTGCCGTTTTCTGCCGTTCCTTTAATAACCCCAATCGAAAAACGTATACCAATAAAATAAGCTGTAACTCTTTTAATAATTATCTCATTTCCGTGAATTCTTTTTCATTTTGTAGCAAAGAAAGAAAACCATCATCATACAATTTTCCTTCCTTTTCAGTAGAGGAGTGAAATTACTTTTATATATAAATTGAATTAAAATATAATTATATTGTGAAAATTTATGGGTTGAAATAATTTTTATTGAACGAAAACTCAAATTATTAAACAGGTTACAAAAAGTATCACTTTGTAACAGTTACACAAAAATAACCATGTGACTTGAGCTTCAGAACAAGACCAACTCTGCTGTTCATCGCTCCCTTTAATTTAGTCTGAAGAAGAACAGCCTGGAAGGTTCTAGGCTAGCGTAGATGGTACTCGAACATCGTAGTAACAAACATGTACTATGGCAGATTGTTCCAACAAGTCTAGAACTATTTAAAAACATATGTTTTGTTTTGTTTCAATATTTATATTTAATTAAAATATAAATTTAAAAAATGTCATCCAAGGTTTATAATCCTTTCATTTTCAACAGTAATGTAAAGTAGGCTACTTATTGTAATGGTGTTTTTGAAAAAATTTCACCAGAATAAATTTATTGATTTCCCTTTAAGTTGAAATTACAATAAGCCACAGCTAAGCGTTGCCTAGTTTAGCTATATATATATATGTGTGTGTGTGTGTGTGTGTGTGTGTGTGTGTGTGTGTGTGTGTGTGTGTGTGTGTGTGTGTGTGTGTGTGTGTGTGTATATATATTTATATATATATATATATATATATATATATATATATATATATATATATATATATATATATATATATATATATATATATAAAATCAAGACTCAAATTACGTGAATTTAAAGATAGTCAACTGTTATTCTTTACGGTAGGTTGATTGATTGTCAGGATTTTCAGTTAAAACTTTTTTATTTTGAAAAGCCAACGTTTTGATTCCAGAACTGGATAAATAAAATATCAAAATAAAAAAGTTTTAACTGAAAATCCTGACAATCAATCTACTTATAATAGATGAATTTAAAATTAAATTATGATTATCATATTATTGTTATATAATTGTAGCCTATGATGTTCCTGTGCTTGCAAGACACCTCGACTGGATTGCGCTCATGGCATACGACTACCATGGTCATTGGGAAGGGAAAACAGGTCACGTTGCACCTCTCTACTTCAATGAAGGAGACGAATTCCCACATTTTAATGGGGTAAGGTCTATCTATAATTTTAAATATTCAAAATCTTTGTAATAATAGAATTAAGGAGATACAAAAAGTTAATAGTTACCTAGCACAAGACACTCTGTGTGGAAGACTATAAGAAAAAAATCTGGTGCGTGCACGCAACACCCAACTTTCACTTACCAAATTACTTTTATTAGAAATTGGCGTGTTTTGCTATATGTCATTTCTCTAAGTCACATTCATTTACTTATTTTTGTTTGTATTCGCTCTTTAAAGTACACTAATTTTTTGTATTATTAAATATAAGTTTTTACTTGTGATAATGCGGCAATGCAAGCATAATACTCCAAGTTGTTTGATTTTATAATTCTGTATGTAGTTGTTGAAAACTTCATATAGTTACCATGAAACAAATAATTTTCATTGAATGAACAGAACAGCTTTAACAATTGTCTGTCATTAAAGACATACTCCGTTCGTGTGAACTCAACCTTTTTTATGTGTTGACAGAATATTTTTCTTTTTTTCTCCTGTATATGTTTACTTGATTTTTTTCATATTTCATATTTAGCCATTTCTTATTTTTAGGCGAAACCAGAGAAAGATAATTTTTCAATATATGCAAAACAAAGGTGATTTACAGGAAAACAATTTTGTTTATTTAATTTAATCCTTAATTTAATCCCATTTAATCCCCCTCAGAAAATTTTAATAATGATAAAGCTTATCTGATATTAAGAACACTTGGTTGTCATTAAACAGGACAAGTTTAATCAAAATTGTTAAAGCTGTTATGTCCCATTCGAAAATTGAAAAAAATCGAAAAAATGTACATACAAGAAAAAAAAGTTATGAAATAAAGTGCCTCCTCCATTTGATTAATTTTGATGAAGTTTTATTTCATGATGTGTGCATATACATACATCAAATACCCAGTTTTATCAAAATCGTTAGAGCAGTTTTTGAAAAAATTGAAAAAACATAAAAATGGGACAACATTTATTATATGAAGTACCCCCTCCGTTTGGCCAATTTAATTGAAATTTTTGCTGTCACATTGTGGGCATATACATACACCAAATACCCAATTTCAGGTTCGTATGGTTTATAGTTTCTGAGCTAGTCTGTTCACACACAGAACATTTCGTGGGACTTGGTTATTTGGACTCAGGGGACCGCAAAACGTGTATTTCTGTTGAAAACTGGAAGTCGAAATTTTTCACGATCGCAAAACTTTCCCTTGCTATATATTTCATATATAAGTAAGTGAAAATAAAAAATATTAGATTGATATTGCCAAACAATCACCCTCCCAGATGGTTCTTTGTGCAACAAGTAAAAAGGAAGGTCAATTCACTTCAAAGTTTCAGATTGGATAGATAGATTCTGGCACGCAGAAACTGTGCTAGTTTTTTTTTTTTATTAATTGTTAACATAGAAATTTCTTGAAAATCACTTTTTAAAAATTATTGAAAGAAATACTTAGCTTTTTAATTGGCAAGATAATTTATATTAATAAATAACAATTATGTTCATTGCATGTGTATTGTTACATTTTCATTACAATGAGCAAATTTTTTTCTTCATAATTTGAGCTCTTGATAAATTGAAGTATTAATGGTGTCCCTTGAATTCAGAATTATTGATAGTCGACTGTATATGTATGTGATTGGTATATTATTAATAAATATATTTGATAATAAATATAACAATAATAAATATAATTGATTTGAAAATCGAAGAAAAAAAGTATGATTTTAATCAATTTTCTAGTTATATGAATTGTAAAATTAACCATCAACTCTTTTTAGAACTTCTCTGTCAACTATTGGCTTGACGAGGGTGTGCCAAAGAAGAAGCTGGTCCTTGGAATGCCGCTGTACGGTCAGAGCTTCACGCTGAGGAATGAATCGGATTGTGAACTGCAAGCGCACATCTCTGGCCCTGGTATGGCAGGGCAGTTCACTAGAGCGGCAGGTTTCCTAGCCTACTACGAGGTAAGTTACTATAATTTAAATTTTACATTTTACAAATTCTTCTTTTATAAAGGGAACCAACTGGGAATAAATCTTAAAAACTAAGGCATGGCACATGCAGCTATTTCAGTGGTTAATGTGTGGCTTATATAAACCTTATCCATAAAATTGATGCTAGCATAAAGTTCCTATCAAATTTGCAATAATACGAGGGTCATTCAATAAGTAAAGAGACAAATGGCTAGAGCTCAAAAACTGTTTATTTCAATCTTTCAAAATTAAGGCTATTTTTCAACATAATCACCTCCCACAGTTATGCACTTGTCCCATCGTTCTTGCAGCTTCCTAATTCCCTTGGCGAAGAATTCTTTCGATTTATCCCAAAACCACTTTTGCACCGCTTCCTTAACTTCTTCATTGTTAGCAAATCTTTTTCCAAGTAGGGCGTCTTTGAGAGGTCCAAACAGATAAAAATCAGATGGGGCGAGGTCAGGACTGTAGGCAGGATGAGGTAAGACCTCCTAACCCAATTCTTGAAGCTTATCCCGGGTCAGCTGGGCTGTATGAGGGCCGGCGTTATCGTGCTGAAGAATGACTCCTTTTGACAAGAGTCCATGGGGTTTGCTCCTGACAGTTGGCCTAACTTTGTGTTCTAGCATCTCACAGTAGTATTGGCTATTGATAGTTCGCTGATCTTCAAAGAAATCGCAATAGACTGGACCCTTTGAGTCCCAAAAGATGGTCAGCATCACTTTACCGGCGGAAGGTTGAACCTTGAATTTTTTGTGAACTGGAGAGCTAGTGTGTTTCCACTACATATTCTGCCTCTCAGGGTTGTAGTGATGGATCCAGACCTTGTCGCTGGTCACTATTCTTTCAAAAACTGAGCGCTGCTCTTCTAAGGTGCAATCTTCTAGTGGACTTGCCATGGAGAATTGAAAATTTTGAGGTTATGTTGACATAAAATGATGGAACAGCTGATCACAGCATATCCCAAGGTTGCCAACTAACACCTCTGAAAAGAATGTACACATTCTTTGAATAGTTTTAAAATTATAGAATTTGTCTCATTACTTATTGAATGACCCTCATATTTTATCCCAAACAATTTCTTGAATTTTGTAGTTACTAATAAATAATGTATCAAGTCAAATATCATGGTGTTTAGAAAATGTGGAGGAATAAATTTGTCTCCAAGTTCGACATCACCAATTACTTTAATGGAACACCTTACTTGATCTGAAAAGTGTTTGGAGTAATCTATTTCTAAATTAATGTCAAACATATTAATTTTTCATTAAGAAATGAATATATTTTCAAGTCTGTTTCTTGATCAATTCTTATTTGACAATGGGAGTCAATTAATTCGAGCTATTAATACGGGAATAAAATAAAAAGTGTCCTACGGACCTTCCTTAAGAAAATATTTAAATTGCTGAGAAATACTCCAATTTTTTTTTTTTTTTTTTAATAAGCTGTTTTTAATTTTGATGCCATTTATTTTGTATGTATAATATTTATTTTAAAAAAATGAATAGGTACCTAAATATTTTAACGATTACACATTGGTTAATTATCTATTGTTCTTAGAAATTATGAAATAAAATAATAAATGGAAAAACACAACAAGCTGGTATCGTATGATGAGGTGTTTCCGGCAACTATTACGGATATTAGGAACGATATAGTCTTCAAGTTTTTCTAGGAAACTCCTACTCTGCCCTGTTTGACTACAAAACAAAATATTCTCAGATGTGATTTAGTCTCCATTTAAATACGAGCTAACAAAATGTTGCAAAAAAAGAAAACCTGTTGTTGAACTGAAATTAACCATTATAAACCGAATTAGGAATCGGCGAGCATACTTTTCGTGATATTTTGAAGAAGAAAAAAGACATTTCCGACTTGTTATCGTCGTCGGCTCAAACATTGTGTCTTCGGAAAACAATGAAGAACTCTACATTAAAAGACGTAGATGAAGCTGTCTATCAGTGGTTCCTGCAAAAACGCGCTGAAAGAGTTTGTTTGTTGTTTGTTAAAACGTTCGGTTTTTAATAAACGTGATTTTCTGCACAGTTTTTTTTTTTTAATTAACCTTCTTTTCTTTCACATTAAGTCAATAAAATGTTATGATTCGAATATCCGGGGTTTTCGATTATCCGTGGACCCCCATACCCATCATTACCCGGGATTAAGGGGGTTCTACTATATCTGAATGGTGAAGACTGGGCAGCTCTAGTGAGTTACTTGAAGGAAACCATCATTAGCCACTTCTTTCTTATCCAAAATTTCAATTACAGTAATTCAATAAATTGAGAAGTTTCAGACATTGTTGATTAATGATATATATCATGGTTGTTACATTGTTAATTAATGATGCATATCATTAATGACATTTATCATTGACACTGTTAATTAATGATATATATCATGGTTGGATAATAATGATCATTATATGGTCTAATAATAGTTAGATATTAATATATAACATGAAATTTTGATACAGTTGTTGCCACTTAATCCGTTGCAATCCGGGTCAGGATAAAATTCCACGGATTTAACAAAAAATTAGAAATTGAGGACAAATTTTTAAATGAACGTTGTTATCCTACTTTTTCAAACATATTTAATTCATCATATGTAGATAATGGGCTAAATAGAAAGATGATATATATTTATACTGTAGTTCGGAAAGTATTGAAAAGGGAATTCCTTATTTTAATGCAACATTTTTTTTGTCATTTCAGTAATTTATCATACTCAGCTAAAATTTTCTCTTCCACTATCCACCTATCCTCATTTAAAAAATGTTCACTGTTTGCAAAATATCTTATATGAAGCGAACAGTAAATCCGAAAAAATGGATTATCTGACTATGTATTTGTAACAACCACTGTATTATTATTATTATTATTATTATTATTATTATTATTATTATAACATTTAATTTGATTATAATTAACTACAAGGGATATAATTAAATATTGTTTTATGGTATAAAAGGCACTCCTGACAAACATATTTATGTCAGTAATTACTTTTCTAAATAACATAAAATTTTGTTGTTATTATGAATAAAAGTATTTTCTATCTATCTATATAAAACCATTACTATAAAGACATACTATACAGATACAAATTAAGTAAATTACAAAACTTACACCAATGGTATTATTTATAGATATGTGAGACAGTTTCTGGCGGAAACTGGGTTGTGAAGCGCCATAAAACCGGTGCTATGGGTCCAATAGCATATAAAGGAAATCAATGGATAAGTTACGACGATGTAGAAGACATAAGAAGGAAGGTAATATACTTATAATATTGATTTTATGCATATAATTAAATTTGATAAAATTCAAAATAGATTACGAGCTCTATTAAGAACTAAAAAAAAATTGTTCTTTAAAAGAGATTATTAGTTTTAAAAATAACTAAAGATTTTTCAGTATTAATTACATAATGAATGCATTAGGTCAAATTTTATGCACCAAATAAAACAATCCCCTATTTCTAGTAGGATCTGATAATTCTTATTGTCATGGTAACAGAGGTTCAATAAGAATTATCGAGATTTCAATTAATAGGGAATTTATTAATATAGGTGGAATATTATGACTTTACTTTTGAAACAACTTTTGGTACCACTTTCGCTATTCCCCTTCTGGCTTTGACAGCTGATAAGCACACTGCTATCTGTTGGTCACCATGCAAACTACCATCCCCACCACCTCTCTTCTTAGCCGTTAAAGGCCGAATTTATGGCTAGGTTAGAATTATATTACGCACCTTTTTTTAGTAGTATCAGACCATGACGTCACCTCAACCCCAACCACCTTCACCTATTCCTGGCAAATAAACATCGATTATTTGTACTTTCTTTGAAAATTATTAATTTTGAAAATACCCCGTCTCCCCACCCTTCCATCTATCAAACATTACTTTTCATCGAAATGTTCTCATATTTCGAAGTATTAGTATTTCAGAGACACTGAAAAATATTAATATTTAACCTATACCATACCGAATAGAAGTAATTGTGTAACTATTAATTATGCATATAAGTTCCTTACCAAACTTAAATATTTTATGATGTTTGATTCATTTCAGATTCATTTCCTCCTTTTGCTTTCAAAATATACGTGTTTAATCATATTTTGTCAGAAATTTTGTTTATAAAATGCCTCATTATGCCTATACTCAATATGAATCTTTCTTGTTCATAGAATGTCTAGGGTTTATTATTATTAAAGTGATCAAAGTAATTTAAAAATGAATAGTTAAATCCTAAATGAAAAAGTACTTTATGGTATAGGTTTGAATTATTCAGTGACTCCGTATACAGTTCGAAATACTGATTCTTCGAAATATTTGGAGAAATGGATAGAAAGTTAAGTATGATGGAGCAAAGGGTGGCTGAAAAGCGGAGCGCGTTTTTTGAAAGTTAGATAATTATATCGACTGACAAAAAATCGATGTGCAAATTTCAGGGGTGAGGTAGTGTGTGATTTAAAAATGACGTAATGCTGAGGTAAGACGGTTATTTTTCAAACAGGAGGGGATATAGGGGAAAGATGGCAGTCCTAGTAGTTCGCATGGTGACCAACAGATAGCTGTGTGCTTATCCGCTGTCAAAGCCAGAAGGGGAATAGGTAAAGTAATACCCAACTTTTACTTGAAAAATCAGTTTGTTGATGTAATCGTTAAAGATGGGTCCTGTCTAAACTTAGTCAAGCGTATTTAGAGCAGGGAATACCTTTACAGCAACAACCGAATTCGCTATAAAATTATGAACATACTTAATCTATTGCTTGGCCATTTTTGGAATAATCAAAGCAATATTTTTCAATTGAATCAGAGGCATAAGTTTCATCTCCCACTTCAGACAGAGCTAAAATTTCCTCTTCTGTTTCCATAACCGCTACAGCTAAGTCATCATCAAAATGATGTATATTTCTTTAAATGATCAAACCAACCATCGAAAATCTTTAATTCCCATTTTTCCTACAATTTTTTTGGATTTTTCTGCATTTAAGGGCCCGGTGCACATAAGCTGCAAAGCCCGCTTGACACTAAGAAGCTGCTCCAGGAAGGATTAATCCTTCTTGGAAAAGGTTCAGTGCACATGAGGAGATAAAAAGACGCGTCACTTTAAAATTACCACTCCGATACCCAGTTTTTTGTTCGTTTGACTTTATTTTGTTTTACTTGTCTTAATTTTAGCCCTGTCGAAGATCCTCATGTTTGGATCGAAACATAGGCTGTCCAAATAAAGAATATTTGACTGAAAATCCTGATTACCAATCAGGATTAAGTTGACCATTACACACGTCTAAATTAATTAAATAAATAAAATGAGTTATAACGTATTAAAGGTTAATATCACAAATTACATATCTTAATTAATTCCTCATTGATATTAATGATTTCAATCATTACTTTTAATTGGTTATCTAGTAACATTTGAAGTTAAATAAGTAATACAAATGAAATTAATAATTATATTACTTAACACGTTAGGTGCGGCATCAGTCCCTGGGGTCCGATGTCTTACATTCTTAACAGCCGATTTTCACATGAAAATGTCAGAAAGTCCGAACACTTCAAATACTCAATTTAGTCAATTTTTAATGAGATTATTGCATTTTAGTGCAGAAAATGTTGCTAACAGCTGAAATTCTGTTGTTTTTTAGAATCGGACTCCGAGGTCCGATTTTCGATAAAGAATGGCATAAGTCCTGTATCGGCCTGTCCTGAGCCTATTATATCTAGTTCCAATCCTTATCAAGAGATAATGCCCTTGAGACGCTCATTTAATTCCTTTTTAATCAAAAGATAACGCTTTCGTCAAAGTATTCCAATCGGACCCCGACGTCCGATATCGTCTGTGGCTAATGCTACTAGCAGTCGGACCCCGGGGACCGATACCGTCCAATTCAGGACACCCATAAAGTACGCCGCCGCACCTAACGTGTTAAAACTAACCTGTATGAAATAGGAAGATAGAAAAGGATGCAGCGGCTCATGTGCACTGCCCCATTGAAATCAAGGTACTTGTGGACTGCTGAAGCGTTGAAAAGCCGCCCGATACGAGGAGAAACAAGCGTTAGCTCCTGAGCCTATCGGACTGATCCGGAACATCCAGTCGTCACTTGCAGCCCGTGTGCATTGCTCCTATATTCCCAATGTATGTCTGCCTATCCGTGTGACATTACACTTGGAGGCCAGTGGGCTATGGAGCTCATGTGCACTGGGTCTAAATGTGCCTAAATGGCCTAAATGTGCAAGTTCGAATTTCGTGCTCGTGCCAACCTTTGTTTTAAATAAACTTCTAGTTGTGGGTATTCACCCATCTTGAAGCGCTTTGATTTATTACCCTTAGCTAGAGAGAAGATTTTGTTTGGTTTTTTGAAATGTATTTTATTGTCAACCGATGAGCATTTTAAACATTTTGACATAACAATTGGTTTGTTATCGCAGTTAAATAATGCTGATTTTATTTTTTTCAGTCACAATATGTGAAAGAACATGGACTAGGAGGAGGCATGGTGTGGGCACTTGACTTGGACGACTTCAGGAACATTTGCGGTTGCGGTAAAAACCCTCTTTTGAGCACAATAAATCAGGAACTGCGAGGCCATCCTGGAAACACTAACAACTGCACATAAGGACAGTACCCAATATTCGAGGACTACACTAAGTGTGATACAATCATGATAAGAAGAATTTAAACGATAGAATATCTTAGTCATCATTTAATTTAAATTATGGCTCTAGAAATATTGTAAATTGCAGGAAATTTATAGAGAAGTTATATAAGAATAGGCTGATAGTTTAAGGGCAAAGCTTTGAACACAAGTTTTATCATTAGTTAAAAAAAAATATTTTAAGCGGAAAAAAAAATATTTGTTTTGACTTTTGATAAATGCTTTCTTTTTAGGGGTAATTATGAGGGAATCACAGTTTTAAACCATGACACAAATCTCTTGTGATAGACTTTTATAATTTATCCTAATAGAGGGTAATTTTAAGTGATTATTATTTTAAGAAAACTCCTGTACGAATTAAAAAAAAAAAAGTGTAGATTAGTTAATGAAATCAAGTGTGAAATCCGTGCCATTCATTTATAAACTTGAGAGTATGATCCAACTTTTGTTAGGTTTATTTAATATATTTATATTGAACTAAGTAATAAAGTGTTTTTATCAATTTTCCTTTTATCCAGTTATCCTTTTTAACAGAAATCATTATCATCTCATTTAAGATAACGTTTTTTTTCATCTTCAACAAGATGACCAAATATACTAAATAATTGCTCAATTTCCAAATCTGAAACATCGTTCAATCTTTATGGGATGCTCAAACCGAAAACAAGTTGAGGATACAAAAGAGAAGCATCCAGACATGGGATACTTCATTATCTAGAAAGGAAGAAGTAGCTTTAAACCGACTGCAAATAGGACATGCAAGATTCGGCCACGAATATTTAATGAAAGGAGAGCCCCCTCAATATGTGACACTTGTGGGGTAAGAAACAGTATCGTATCATGTGTTGGGTGAATGCTTAATTTATCAGAAACAATGAGAGCAACATCAACTGCCACAACAAATGTATCAACTTCTAGGAAACGATCCTTGTGCAGTATCAAATTTATTTTAATTCTTAAGGGCCACAAAACTGATTAATTTACTTAATGCGGCTCTACAACCCGTTGACGGGTCTTGGCCTCCACCAACAGCTTCGGCCACTCGCCGCTGTTCTGTGCAGCTGCCATCCAGTTTCCTGTGCCCAGAAGATTTCTGGCATCAGATGCCACTCCGTCTCTCCGCCGAAGTTGGGGTCGTCCTCGTCTTCTTGTTGAGGATCTTGTTCCATAAATAGGCTCAGTAATCAATTTCTTCGGCAACTCTGTTTCCAGTGGCCGGGATAGCCGAGCATGTAGGAGCGCGACCCGCTGTTGCACGCTCGAGCCGAACGGCGGCGGTTCGAATCCGCCCTGGGAGGGTTGACTTTTATTTCGCGGAGGCCCCACGGAATAAATCTCGACCCTCCCACCATGGTTAGAATAGGTTGGTTACACCTCTAGAGTAACCCCCCGTATGCCACACATGGCCAGGTAGCGGTACCGAACAAAAAAAAAAAAAAAAAAAAAAAAAAACTTTCCAGCATACAGCTACATGACCGGCCCTTAAGTGCTTAATAGTGTGGACAATGTCTGGCTCTTTTAAGAGTTCATAAATTTCCTGGTTTTTCCTTCTTCTCCAGGTATCACCTATAAGGATACCTCCAAATATTGTTAGTAGAATTTTCCTTTCAAAAACCAGCAGTTCGTTTTCATGGGCTTTGGTCATGGTCCAGGTTTCAGACCACAAAACTGATTAATTTTATTTAAAAATAATAATACAATATTATTATCTTCTTATAATAATAGCCATAATACTTTCTGAAAAAAAAAATTATGATAATTTTAACCGAACCAGTATTATTTCTCTAACATCATGACATCTAGGAACCAGTATTAATTCTATATCACGAACAATCTCCAATAAAACCTAAATACTTTTCTATTACCAACCATCCCTTAATAACCTAAATTTTCAACTATGTACCTTAAGAGTTGGACGATAATGATCTTATTGGTCGACTTGTCCTTAAATAAGGAAAAAAAAATCTGAAACTACTATTGATATATAAATAGGCTTAATTAGGAACAACGCATTGCTCCTAACAACCAAACATCATTGGGAACCTGAGGATAGCCAGTTCAAATCCCAGGACACATTTAATAATACTTGGCATTGATCCCCCACCCACTCCACTGGCCCGGGACACCCCGTATAGTCTAACCAGCGAGATAGGGGAGGAACCAAAAAAAAAATAGGCCAGATAGGAAAGAGAGTCAAGCATAAAATTTTTACTTAAATTATTTTTTTTCACAATTTATTCTTACTGTATTGTGTTAATCCAGACAGCAAACCGAACAAAATTTTGAGTGCTCAAGTATTTTTCCAAAAAGGAAACAATAATAAATTGTGCCCAGGTATAGACATTTATTATTCCTTTAGTTAAATCTATTATTGGAAGAATTTTTAGTAAAGTTTTTACAAAATGTTACGGATTGCAGCACTTTTTCATATTGGTAAATATTTTAGCAGCTCACACTTATCATCTAAAATAATAAGCTCATACAATATATAAAAAAGTTTTCTCTTCTATTTTTTACAAAAAAATAATACAGAAGTAGAATTTATTATTTTGTCCAAAACTATGAGAATATAGATGTCCTGCATTTCTTAGATGGTTTTTAATTATCCAATTTGCTGAATCCCATAATCTTTTAAGGGTCACTTTCAGGACCAAAAAGCATCCTTCAGGTCCTTGATGTGGTATCTTTACCAACTATCAGAAAAGAATGTGGTTTTCCTTAATTGTGGTTCATACTAAAATGAATGCGCATTCTTAAGTACTTTCCAACACGAAATTTCCCAAAAACTTGAGAATATTTATAGAATATATCATAGCATTTTCTGAAGTTTTTGGGTCTAAGAAATGAAGCAACTTTAAATAAAAATAATAAAAAACATTTATTATCACAAATTTTAAAAAAATGTATAAAAAACAAAATCACTTATTGCCGAAATAGCAATTATTTTCCACAAATATTAAAAAAGTATTTAATTACAACTTTAAATAAAAATAAATAAAAACATTTATCACAAATTAAAATAAAATTAAAAAAAAAAAAATTACTTATGGCCGAAATAGCAATTATTTTCCATAAGTATTTAAAATATTATTTAATTACAACTTTAAATAAAAATAATAAAAACATTTATCACAAATTAAAATAAAATGTATAAAAAAACAAAATTACTTATGGCCGAAATAGCAATTATTTTCCACAAGTATTTAATTACAACTTAAAATAAAAAACATTTATCACAAATAAAAATAAAATGTATAAAAAACAAAATTACTTATGGCCGAACTAGCAATTATTTTCCACAAGTATTTAATTACAACTTTAAATAAAAATAGTAAAAAAGATTATTCATAAATTAAAATAGAATGTATAAAAAACAAAATTACTTATGGCCGAAATAGCAATTATTTTCCACAAGTATTTAATTACAACTTAAAATAAAAAACATTTATCACAAATTAAAATAAAATGTATAAAAAACAAAATTACTTATGGCCGAACTAGCAATTATTTTTCACAAGTATTTAATTACAACTTTAAATAAAAACAATAAAAAAACATTTATCACAAATTAAAATAAAATGTATAAAAAACAAAATTACTTATGGCCGAACTAGCAATTATTTTTCACAAGTATTTAATTACAACTTTAAATAAAAACAATAAAAAACATTTATCACTAATTAAAATAAAATGTATAAAAAACAAAATTACTTATGGACGAAATAGCACTTATTTCCCGCAAGTATTTTAAATAGTATTTAATTAAAACTTTAAATAATAATAATAAAAAACATTTATAAAATGTATAAAAACAAAATTCCTTATTGCTGAAATAGCAATTATTTATTTCAAGTATTTAAAATATTATTTAATTAAAACTTTGAATCAAAATTAGAAAAAAACATTCCTTATCACAAATTATAATAAAATTTAAGAAAAAAAACAAAACCACTTAATGTCGAAATAGCAATTATTTTCTACAATTTTATAAAATGGTATTTAATTATTGCCTATAAAATATTTAAATATGTTCATAAACAAAATAAAATAGGAAAAGACCTGTATAACCTGACACTAATGACCTCTAGGGTACTTCTGTAGAATCAGGTTGGAACCATCTGTTATCCTACATATGAAAGTATGAACAAGAACATTTTATATCATAAATAACATGTAACATACAGAAAACACATACCATGATGGTTATGTTCATCAAAATTTAAATACCTTAATAATATTAATAACACCTTTAAATAATTTATTACTAAATCTAACAATCAGTAATAGAATAAAGAGTTTATTTTATTACCTTTGGAATGTGACTTCTGGGCGTGGCATATTTCGGCATGTTAAGTGTCTTTTTTCATTGAAAACAGTCTTGATTAGGTTTATTTAATTCCAGCTTTCCACTAATGCTGGCTTCCTGCTTGTTTAAAAGGAAAGGATTTAGCATATTTGGGGGGGGGGTCATGACCCCCCCCCCTGTCCCATAATCATCAGCACCATTTTTTTATGAAATTATTACCTTTTATTAAGAAGGAAGCTGTTCTGACTTTTGCTCTAGATTAATATGGATAAAGAAAACATCAGAAAAATGCTAAAAGAAGGTCTAGAAACTAATCTTAACTAAAAAGTGCCACTTTTTAGATATGTTGGAAGGTCGTCTGGTAATAATAATTTCCTCTTCAAAAACAGATTAATAGCTATGTAAGCAACGCTGAAAATTTTCGACTTCCGGTTTCCAACTGAAATACACGTTTTGGGGTCTCCTGAGTCCAACGTCCCACGAAATGGTCTGTGAATGTGTGTGCACAGACTAGCTCAGAAAAAATTTGTCGTACACGTCTCAAATTATGTATTTGAGGTATGTATTTGCCCGCGAAGCGACAGCAAAGATTTCGTCTAAAGGTCAGGCGTACCCAGGATCAAAAGTAGAGGGGGGCAAGCTAAAAACTAGGGGGGGGGGCAAGCTATGGTCGTTCAGGTTGTAACACCTTACCGCGGAAAAGGTGAATGAAATCAAAATTATGTATAATTTTAGCAGTGCTTTATAAACCATGTTATTACAATTATTTGCTTGAAAAAAATGTATTATATTATTGCTTCCAGTCTTAAAAGCATAAAAAATTATTGCTTCCAGCCTTCCAGGGGGGGGGCAGCTGCCCCCCCGCTGGGTACACCCATGGGTCAGGCCACACATGTCCACACCGCAGCACTAATATAGGTTATGTTCAGAATATTTTTAATTTAACTTACATATTACCTTTAGTTATGCCTAAAGTGGCCTGTGTCTGACATGTGTGGCCTGACCTTTAGGCATAACTAAAGGTAATATGTAAGTTAAATTAAAAATATTCTGAACATAACCTATATTAGTGCGGCAGTGCGGAAATGAGTGGTCAGACCTTAAATCGGGTAATCGTACGGAGCACTTTATCCTAATGTCTATTTTTCTATTTACGATTTCTCAATAACGGCCATGATTTCGATCAAATTTATCATTTTTAATCCTAATGAAACATTCTTTAATATTAAGTAAGTTTTATCATAATAGAAAAGGTCTGGTAAGGCTTAAATGGCAAAAGAAATAATCTTCCTTTAAAGTACCTTTAATTTTGTTTATTTCGAGTAAATAACTGTTCCTTGTCATCCCTAGTTACAAGAAATGACTAAATATAAAACATGAAAGAATTTAATAATCAAATAAAAGAGAAATAAAATATGTGGTTTCCCAAAACAAAAATTTCAATTTTCGATGTACAGTATATCGCCCGAAAACTTAGAATTTAAGAAATAAAAATATTTACTTTATAATATATTTGAAGGTCGCTGAATCGAAATATTAGAATATCAAGTAAATAATAAGTTCTACTTTCAGATTATTTAACAGAAACTATTGGTTTCCATGGTAACAATCGCAACAGTCTTAAAATTAAATCAAAATGTAAAGAATTACAAAGTTTTTAATGTGATTGTACAATGAAAAACAAAGACAACTGTTTAGAAAGAAGACGTGAGAGAATTCGTTCGAAATGTTATCGATCGGGAAAAAATATATGGCAATTCCTAATGAATCGAAAGGATGTTCCAACAAGCTCTTAAAACACGATGGCAACTTTCCCCTGCGCAGTGCACCTCTACTAACTGCTCATTGTTAACAAGGAAAGGCGTACTGCGCATGCGGAAAGAGTCGACATCGTGTTTTAAGAGCTTGTTGGAACATATATAAATTTCTGGAAGTATTTTTAGAAAACGGCGGAGATATTTTATTCTTCTAAGACAGGAACCCTTATCAATGCTTTATTCAAATTCAATTTTCATTAATGCTTTATTTTAATCAATACGTATGTTCCAACAAGCTCTTAAAACACGTTGTCGATTCTTTTCGCATGCGCAGTACGCCTTTCCTTGCTAACAATGAGCAGTTAGTAGAGGTGTACTGCGCACGCGAAAGTTGCCAACGTATCAAGTGCTTGTTAGAACATACCTTTTATCCATTAAGGATCGCCATATGTTTTTTCCGGATGGATAACATTTTGAACAAAACGCTCTTCCCCTTCTCTTACAATATTCTCTCTCGTCTTCTTTATAAACAGTTCTCTTAGATCTTCATTCTAAAACAAAATTAAAAAGGTTGTTTGTAATACTTTTTTATTTTATATAGCCACGAGCGCTAATCGGGACGGGTTATCTACGGCTAACCCACCTCTTCTAATCCATGGCAAGCCGCTGTGTCTGTTCAGTGAGGCCGTCACCGAACAGAATCGAGCGGGTTTGGGCGTAATTCGAACCCGCACCGCCAGCGGTGGGAGTCGGAGACGCTATCCCCTCGGCCAAGCCGCGGCCCTTTTGCAATTCTTTATGTTCTGAGTTAGGTTTAAGACAGTCGCGATTAGCACCATGGAAACCAATACTTTCTGTTAAATAATGTGAAAGTAGAAATTATTATTTTCTTGATATTCTAATATTTCGATTCAGCGACCTTCAACCATATTATAAAGTAAATATTTTTATTTCTTAAATTTATTAAAGCCTTTCCAACAATATATTATACATATATATTACTACTGATATTAACGGATATTGAAATTTTTTTGGGGGGAAGTCATATATTTTTTTCTCTTTTATTTGATTATTAAATTACTTATTATTTTATACTAGCTGCATATACCGGTTTTACCCGGAGAATTTCATTTTTTAAATCCATAAAATCTATAAAGTGAGACTTTTATCGACTCAAACAGTAGATTTCGTAAAAACCAATGTAAAGCGAGATCAAAAAGATTTTTATAACAATAAAGAATATACCCAGAGATTGGCTGAAGTTATGCAATTTTAATTAGGACAGGTGTTCGCACCTGGTATCAAAGAACCACAGAGCGAATTTTGGAGAATTTAGGACAAACGGTATGGATTTCTGTAAAGAACAAAAAAAAAAAAAAAAACAGAATTTCATCTTTATTTATATAGATTTAGTTATTTCTTGTAACTAGGGATAACAATGTACAGTTATTTACTCGAAATAAACAAAATTATAGATACTTTCATTGGCGGATCCAGGGGGGGGGGCTGTGGGGGCTGCAGCCCCTCCCTTTGAATTTTTTTTCGTCATTTAAAGATAGAATTTGACTTTCCTTAATGTAAGGAAGCAAGTTAAAGAACAAATAATGTGCAGAAGTAGAATTTTAGTTGTGGGAAAGGAACATAAAGGTAAAAAAGCTGTTATGCAGATCTAAATGAAGGGCTGTGGGGCTGCAGCCCCCCCCCCCTCCCTTTAGGACTGCAGGCCCCCCCTTTACGATCGGCTTTATCCGTCCATTGGTACTTTAGAGGAGATTTTTTTTTCCTTTTCTATAATGGTAAAACGTACTTTCTATTAAAGAATGCTTTATTAGGATTAATCAGTGGCGGATCCAGAAATTTTCTGAGGGGGGGGCGCACTTTTTTTTTTTACATTTCATGAGCAATGAAGGCCCTAATTTAAAATACATACTGGTACATAATGACGTTGTAAATTGCTGTGTATTACTTAGTGCAGTGTTTGAGAAATCCTAAATAGAAAAATAGACGTTCCGATAAAGTGCTCCATACGTTTACTCCAGATGAAATATTTGCTGTCACATTGCGGGAAAATACATACCTCAATACCTAATTGCAAATACAAATATCTACATACAAATAACTAATTGCAGTTTCCAACGACAAATAGTTTCTGAGCTAGTCTGTTCATACACACACACGGTTTGCGGTTTGCGGTACTTGGTTATTTGGACTCTGGAGACCCCAAAAGGTGTATTTCCGTTGAAAACCGGAAGTCGAAATGTTTGACGATCGCAATACTATTCCTAACTATATATTTAACTTGACTATGTATTTCATATATATATATATATATATATATATATATATATATGTATGTAACAATGTTTAAAAAAGATAAGGAATGCCCTCTTTGCAAACTGAGGACACTATTGCAAACATGCTACTTCAATGCCCAATCATGCAAGACTTCAGTAAAACATATCTTAACCAAATCATCACAGAACATCTCTCCATCTCTGAAAACCTAGCGAACGCCCTTACAATAGCAGATGAAATTAAAGAAGAAAAAATCAAAAGGTTATCCCTATTTACCATAAACAGCTTAAGGATAAGAAAAATTCTCTTTGAGAAATAATGGTACCAATTTCGACACAAATAAAAAAAAAAAAATAAAAAAAGTAAAAAAAAACAATATGGTTTGTAAAATTTATAAAATGAAGAAAATTATTATTTGTATATTCTTCATTACTGTTCCTATAATTGAAGGGGTCGGGTCAAAATAGTGCCAAGCAACATTTTTAACAAAAATGAATTGTAGCTGCAGTCTGCTGTATATTAAGTAGGACTATATGTCTATGATATCTTTCGCGGTGGTAAATCTACCTCAGACCAAATATTCTCTCTAAGGCAAATTCTTGAGAAAGGTAGAGAATATCAGATGCAAACATACCATCTTTTTGTCGATTTTAAAGCGGCTTATGACAGTCTCGATAGGCCAGCACTATATAAGGCAATGGAAGAGCTCAACATTCCAAGGAAGCTAATACGTCTCACACAATTAACTATGACGGGCGTGGAATGCATGGTTTGTATCCAGGGAGGACTCTCGGAAGTTTTTGTTTCCGGAAAAGGGGTGAGGCAGGGTGATGCCTTGGCATGCCTCCTGTTTAACCTTGCTTTGGAGAAAGTGGTTAGAGAATCCGGCATTCAGACAGCAGGCACTATCTTTAATAGAACTGTCCAGATCCTGGCCTATGCCGACGACATCGATATCGTGGGACGGTCCTTTCAGGCAATCAAGGAAGCATTTATGGCTCTAGAGGCTTCAGCTAGGAGACTGGGTCTAGGAATAAATCCGGAAAAGACCAAGTTCATGGTATCAGGCGAGAGGGTCTATCAGAAGGAATGGGTTACTATAGGAACCTACCACTTCGAAAAGGTAGAGGAATTTGTCTATCTCGGCTCACAGGTTAATGTGAATAACGATACGTCAGCAGAGATTAAAAGGAGGATAATGCTGGCGAACAGAAGCTTCTTCGGATTGGGCCACCTCTTCCGAAGTCCCTATCTCACGAAAATAACGAAAGTAAGGTTGTATAAAACCCTGATTCGCCCCGTTTTGATGTATGGCTCTGAGACTTGGACCATCTCGAGTTCTGACCAGCAGAGGCTCCTTGTTTTCGAGAGAAAAATTCTGCGCCGAATCTACGGTCCAAAAAAAGTAGGCGGAAATTGGAGATCGCGAAACAACTTGGAGCTTCAAATGCTCTATGGGCAACCAGACATTATTAGAGTCATCCGCGTGGGAAGGCTTAGATGGGCCGGCCACGTTGCCAGAATGCCGGAACAGAGCATTCCAAGGAAAATGATGTCCGACAAAATCTATGGGTCGAGAGGTGTCGGAAGACCGAAACTTCGGTGGACAGATGGAGTCGCAAAGGATTCAAGACATCTTCTAGGTGCTCGGAATTGGACTGCGGCTGCGCAGGATAGGGAGCGATGGGGCAATCTTCTTAAGGAGGCCTTGACTCACTAAGTGGGTTGCTGCGCCAGTGATAATAATATGTCTATGAAGGAAATGCCACCTAAATATGTCTGTAGAGGTTCTATATAGTCATATTTAGGTGGCATTTCTATCATAGACATATAGTCCTACTTAATATACAGCAGACTGCAGCTACAGTTTATTTTTGTTAAAAATGTTGCTTGGCACTATATTGCCCCGGCCCCTTCAATTATATTATCTTTATTTAACCATGAAGTATGTACTCTGTAATTATTATTATTTTTATCACTATTATTTATAGTACAGGATTGTGTTCATTTTACATTACTAAATTTGTAAATATTAATATTGGCCAACTTCTTGCTATAAGAATTCTTAGAAGCAATAAAGATATTCATTCATTCATACATAGGTAAGTGAAAGTAAAAAATTGTCTATTGTTTTTTTAGTAAAAAAAAGAAGGGTGATAAGTGAAAGTTGTGTGATGCACGCACCCCTCCACACTTTTATGATAAAAACTTCTTAGTAGATTTTTTTTTTATGATTTACAGAAACATTAAAGGAAATAAATGATTTAAAAATAATTTTTTTATTTATTTCTGCGTGCATTGTCTTTCAGGTATGTATGCTATAAGTATATATAAGTACCTACTACCATATTACAGCTTAATATTAAAATTGAGACAAGATATAAACTACAATTTTCTTCAACAGTTACAAAGTAATTTATAGATAGCTTCATAACCAGGTTTATCTAAATATTTTCTTGCCAACGTCAACGGAGTCTCCCCACTGCTGTCTTTTGTTTGAGGGGAGGCACCTCTCGCCAGTAAGAGTTTCACCATGTCCTTGCGGCCATACCAAACTCCTTCATACAATGGCGTCTTACCATCCCTGTTTTTTCGATTTACTACACTCCCTCTGTCGATGAGATATTTCGCTACCTCTACATAATTGTATTTTGCCGCTATGTGAAGAGGAATCCACCCATTTACATCTGCAATATTAGGATCAGCACCTTTATTGATCAATAATTTAACAATTTCCAATTGACCGTACCAAGTGGCTTCGTATAAAGGAGTTTTGTTGTCGTGATCTACAGCGTTAGGGTCTGCACCTCGACTTAGGAGTTCTTTAACGACAGCGATCCTCGAATCTTGTACGGCTAAATGTAACGCTGTGTATTGCCATTTTCCCCTCTTATCGACAGGAAATCCGACTGATATCAAACTTCTCACTGCCACCTCGTTATTCGATAAAGCAGCTACATGCAAAAATGGCCAACCATCACGATTAATTATGTTGAGGTCGGCACCATGAGACATCAGCAATCTCATGATATCAGTGTTTCCTGCTTCGGCTGCTTTATAAAGCGGTGTCAAATTCGCACTGTTCCTCGAATCTACGGGTGAGCCGTAATCCAAAATGAGTTTGGCGGCTTTCAGTTTACCATCGAATGCAGCCATATGTAGAAGAGTATTTCCGAAGCCATCGGCACTACAGATGGTGCTTAGTAATTTCCAAGTCAGGACATTTGCTGCTGGTATCTGATCGGCGTCCAAAGCTTGATACAATGGCGTGTCACCTTTATCATTTCTGAAATTTATTCCTGCTCCAAGCTGGATGAGCTTGTTCAATGAAAGAAGATTACCTTTCGAAGCAGCAATATGGACAGGAGTGTCTCCTGATCTGGTTCTTACGTTAACATTCGCGCCGTTGAGAACCAATGCCTCAATGATATCTGGATTGTTATTAGATGCTGCGAGCAGTAATGGAGTAAAGCTATCCTCATTCCTCATTTCAATTTTTGAGCCGAAACTCAGTAAAATTTTTACAGCATTCAGCCGGCCTTGGACAACTGCCAAATGTAGTAAGGACATGCCGTTATCTAATTTCCCGTTTAGATCAGCGCCCCTTTCTATGAGCGTTATAATCATGTCAGTGTCATTGCTCAAGATGGCGGAATACAATGGAGTCCTTCCTTCCACGTCTTTGCTATCGATATCCCCGCCCAATTCGATTATCTTTTTCACTATGCGAAGATTACCCTTCTTGACAGCCAAATGTAAAAGTAAATTTTTGGAAACTGTATCGTTTATGAATTCTGCACCATAATATAATAACGCACCAAAAGTCAAGTGACTGTTTGACTCGACAGATTTGTATAAAGGAGTTTTGTTGTATTTATCTCGTGCGTTTACATCAGCTTTGGCTTTGAGAAGTTGAATGGTGGCATCTAAATCTGAAGACTCGACAGCGAAATGTAACAATGTTTCGTTGTCTTGATTTCTGGCCTCTGCGACCATTTTAGTTTTGTAAATGTTACTCAGGCCTCCTTTAGCCATCAATAACTTGGTAACATTTAGATTTCCGTTGAGCCAAACTTCTTTGGTTGCATCGGGACCAACCTTGTACAAGTCGAAACCTGATTCTATTAGCCATTTTACGAATTCCAAATCTTCTTTAATGCATGCATCTTTGAATATATCATTAGTTTTATCTAAAACTAGTATTTTCTGTAAAATATATTTTGGAATGTGCATTCCTGCGTCAGATTTAGCAGCGATAAACTTGAGTGCATTATAGAGAGTTTCATTCGGGAGTTCAAAATTACTTTCAAGCCAGTCATTAGAAAAGCTTTTTTCCTCTGTGGTCATCGTATTTAAGACTGTAATTATTATATCGGACATCAAGATGTCGCCATCGGCAAATGAATGGAGTAGGAGCAAAAAGGAATATTGGCCAGAGTCCAAATCAGGGATTATCAAATCCCCTCTTTTTGCTTTAGACTTGTCGAGAATGAACTTGGCTGCTTTGGTCATTCTTTCCCGAAGGATATTTTCGACTTTGTAGCATAAGTCATGGTGTACTTCAACTCCATCCAAGAGAAATAAATCACCGTTTACAGTCACGGAAACATCAGTTGGCATCTGTAAGAGAACAGAATAATAACCATCACAATTGCTCAATTAACAATTACTTATCAGCTGGGTTCAAAATCGCTATTTTATATAAAAAAAAACTAAATCAATTACTTAAGGATATGGGCAAGCCATTGGTCACCAAAAAATTTCATTATATACTAAAAGTATATAAATTTTTCGGCCTCTTTCTACCATTTTCAAGAATTTCATGCACATAGTGGTCCCATTTTTCAATAATTGGCCCCCGCGTTCTAGTAAAAGCGCCGAGGCAGAACCCCCCAAAATATCCCAACTTTTTTTTTTAATTTTTGGATTGTAACTTTTAAAAGACTCGTCATTATAAAAACTTTGTCCTATAATGATTCAGATGGCATTAAATTTCTCAAATATTGAATTATGTTAAGCAGAAGTCTGATATTTGCAATTTTACTTTTATGTTTCTAAAAGTATTGTTTACTTTATTAGATCATCAAAATATGCAAATATATGCAGTTGTTATGGTTAAATTTTCGTTAAGCATTTAAATTTAATTTAAAAATATCGTCATGGCAACAAAATCAAAATAAAACTTATATCTTGTTTAGAAGTCAGAGCAGCTGGGGACTAAATATAATAATGTTGTAGGTTTAATAGAAATACTTATTTTCCTGTAATAGACATAAATAATTAATGACAGGTAATATTTATTATTTATTTGAAATAAAAATAATTGATTTGAAAAATCAACAGTCGAAATGAGTTATAGTGTGCGACCGAGCGGTGGCCGGCAGAGAGAAAAGACAAGTGAGCTTAGCCAGTGTCGTGAGCACATAGTGTGTTTTGGATCAAAAAAATTTCCACGGTTTTACGGGATAATTTTAATGGACCTTCACTTCTGATCCACCCAAAACGCGAGTGCAGACGGTGGATTACCGGAAGGAGCTAGGAATGCGAGTCCATCGGGAGATTTGAGGAAAGGAAGGCAACAGCGGCGGAGGAAAGGAGAGGCTTGGAAGTCCTGCTGCTAGAATTGGGAAGTACAGACTCTTTTTTTTTATTTGTTTCTAATTGAATTAATCAGTAAAAGGAGGAGAGGACATTTCTTTTGGTTTTCTGTTTGTTTTTTTTTTTTTGTATTCATGTATTAAAGACTTTAATTTCTTTATGTATGTTAATTTTAGAAAATTAAGGGGTTAATTTTACTTGATTTAGTTTGTAGTTTGGTTAAGTTTGATTTCGTTTGTATCTCTATTTTTTTTTTTTTATTAATGAATAAAAACATTTTAAAAGGATTTAAATAAATAATGTAAAAGAATTTCAGCTGTAAACCTAGTTACTCTGATAATAGAATTATACTGACAATAGGTAAGTTAAACTGTTACCACTGTTTCAGTGGTAACAGTGTTGTGTGTTAGCCTAGTTCATAGCGCTCCAGACTTACGTTGTTAAAGTTAATGGTTTAAATCCAGGTGTTTGATGGTACTTTTTTTCTATTGAGAAATTATTATTTTTTGTTTGTGTTGTTGCCTGACATTGATATTAATTAAATTAATTTTAATATTCATATTAATAATAATTATTACATAAATAAAAAATATACAAACCTTAACGAAATTAATTTAATTTTATCATTAATTTTCTTTTTAATTATGGATTAATTTTCTTTTCACCAATTAGTTCACTTAATAGTACACTTTGATTTCTTTGATTCTTTGGTTTGATCGCACTAAATTATTTTTTTTTAAATTTAATTATATCAATATTTTCATTCCTTTTCCCTTTTCCTCCTTCTGTGTATATTTAATTGTTTATATATTTTTATTCCATTTATTTTTTTTATAAATCGTGGATTTCACTATTTTCCATAAACAAATAGTGTGGCGCCCGTTTTGTTTTTATTTTGGATTTATTTTCATATTTAAATAGTTTTACTTATTCAGTAGAACCATGGCGTCGCGATTGGGCTATTATCTGGGTAATAGATTGCTCACCCCGTTTGGAGGAAAAACGTGGTAGCACAGTTATCTCTATATATATAAGAGGCTTTGTCCTGACTGACAGAATCAACGCAGAGCAAAAACTACTAATGATAGAAACTTGAAGTTCGGAATTTGGATTTTAAACGCGATGTAGGTAACCACTAAGAAAGGAATTTCAAAAATGTAACCCCTAAGGGGCTTAAATGGCGAAATTGTCGTTTAACTCTAACGGACATCTATTTTCGAACTTCGAGAAAATATATCTAATTAGGACTCATTTTAAAGAATTTGATACGACGAGTTTAACTCGAAAGGCCCTATTGGGCGTCGAAAACCATGTTTTACAGCCGAAAAATGAAGCGTTCACGACGAGTAAGTCATTTTTTGTTTCGGCGGTTTTAGTGAACTCTCTCCATTGCACGTCTCCGTCTCTTCTACCGAGCCGGCAGCTTCCCCCTCCAACATTCCACCTACCGGAAGCTCAAATTCTACTAAATCTCCTTAACATCAGTTAACATATTATATTAGATCAATACCAAGATAATGGTCACAGAATTGATTTTAAAGGCTCGCGGGCGAAGCCGCGACGGGGAATGCTATTCATCAAATATGCTAAATAAAATTTGGCCGATTAGATCTCCGTACTCTAATTAATAATTACATCTGGTATTTAAAATTAAAATTGATTGATTTGCATCTTCCATGCCGAAAATTTAAATAAAAAAAATAAATAAAATAAATAAATAAAATCTGATACACATTCATTTTCAGTCTTTTTTATTTTCAAAACAACTATTCATGATTAAAAACTCATTTAATGAAATTCGTTGACAATATTATTACTTGCACCATGCATCTATAGATTAAGTATTTGTGTTTATATTGCGAAGGCAATACTAAAAAATAAATAAAAACATTTTTTAAGCATTGTATAAAATAAAATAAAAAAAACTTGAGTCTTACAAAAAAAAAAAAAAAATTAATTGAGCCTTACAAAGTCAAAATACCTCGAAATATTCCCCCTCGGCATAAGAATTTTATCCCTGCCCTAGACGAAAATTTCACAAGCCTGCCCCCCCCCCCTAAACGAAATACGGCGAACGCCCTTTTTGTATAAACAGTATATTAGGGGATGCATAATATTGAACATTTAATCCAATAAAAATACTCACTATCCGCTGAACTGATGCCACTGAAACTCTTGAAATAAATATTATTACAAGGGAACAAATCACCAAGCACAACATTTTGCAGACTGGACAGACAAACGATATCATATACATATATATTCCATCAGGGGTAACTCGCTGGTTTTCCTCAATAGATAAACCGCACGCTGACCTCAGCGTTCCCAACGACATAGCTAAAAATAATTTTTATTCATAACAGTTATCCTGGTTCGCGTCCCGCGGTGGCCCTAGGATTTTTCAATGGGAGAAAAAAAATCCATGGCTATGCCGTCCCTCGGATAGGACGTAAAATGGAGGTCCCGGCCTGTAAGATGTCAGGTACACGTTAAAGATCCCTATCCTAGATATAACTGGATAGGCAAAATTTAGAACACCCACTGTAGCATCGTCCGATTAGACTTAGTGGCACTAAGCGACGTTAAACAAACAAACAGTTATCCTGGGACTGAAAGGCTATTGGAAAACCATTAACGCCATATGGTAACTCAAATTAATTAGATTTGATTGGCGGGGGGGGGGGGTGTCATTTTTAAAAGAGTAATTTAACTTCGACAGAGGTCATGATCCCCCCCCCCCCCCAAATATTTTGCCTTTCCATTTTGTTTTTGTATTTTTAAGGGAATAATGCAAATAGGTAGTTACTATGCCCTAAACATAACCCTTTAGTTGTTTAGATCGCAGTATATCTTAATACAAGGTAATAATCAGAGCCCGGATTTTTATGCAATTACATATTTTGTTCGCGTGCTTCTTTAAAAGATTAAGATTTAGAGTACGCAGATATAATTGGCCAAGTTTTATTTTGCATATTTGATGATAACTCCATTTATTTGCATATTTTGATATAATAAAGTAATAATAACAATAATAATAATGCTTTTATTCGTATTTAGGGATGAACCCTATAGGCGGGCGCAATCGACTATAGGGTGCGCTAGTAGCATTTTCAAAATGTCGGAAAGAACGGGGATAGACTTAGTTGATGTAATAGAGATAGTTGGTAATTTTAAGAGACCATTAATTGAAGGGCAGGCTATTCTTGATGCAAACCACATAATAACATGTGGAATAATATCTAGAAGTAAAAAAACAGTTATTTTACAAGCCTTGTGCCTTCAAACTAGCAATTTTAAAGGACTGCCCCATCAAATAAAAGTGGAAATCAAATTTATTTATAATAATAAGCAATTTTCTTGTCATTGTAAGTGTAAAGCTGGTAGTTCTGGTAAATGCAAACACATCATTGTGACTTTACTCTACGTTTTTCGGTTAGTAATAACATTAATTACCTATTCATACAATCATTGTTATGACAGCTTAGATTCTTTGTCGTATTATTTATTTATTTGTCAAAACTTTCAGGCTTCGCATTGAAAACTTGGAACAATTAAGCACAACGGATGTAAGACAAAAATGGGGAACATTAAAAAAGAAAAACAAATATGAACTCTTTAACCATGGTCCCAATGTTATTTGCATAAAACCAACATTTTGGAATAATAAAATGTCAAATACTAATATTTACCTGGATAAACATAGTCACTTTCTTTAAAATGAAGACTAAATATCGTCATATGTTTCGAAACAGGCTTATCTATTCTTAATTTTACAATCCACTCTTTAAGAAGCTTTTTATTTTTTGGAAACAAATGATGACACATCTTTAGATTTTTTTTAAGAACACTGAGGGGCCGAGCAATACCTATTAGACATTTTTCCAATAATTGTTTGCTCAATCGGATATTAATTATGGAAAAATTAATTAAAAACGGCAAAAAACCCTATGAATCCCAGGTAATCGCACGGCTTCGATCACCGTTTCTCTAGTTCCTTCTAGTTCTTCAAAGAAGCAGCACCGTCGCTTGCGCTCGCCTATACTAATAGCGTTAGCAATACATTGTATATTTGATGAAGTACATATTTTTAATTTTCTTGTATTTATATTTATTTAGATTTTTTTATTTCAGCTGGAACTGTTTTGTATTATGAATTCTGTAACGAAGTTGTATCCCTCGAATTGGTCTCCATTTCTTTTTTAAACCAAGCAGCTTGATCCTACATTCATTCAATTCGATGAAGCTAATAGAAGTTGATGGAAAGCAGTGAAATTAGTGTGCTCAGAATCAGAAGAAAAACTTGGATAATATCAATCAAGAAATTTTGGCACACATCCTTCAACATTAAGCCTTAACATCTCTCTATTTGATAACTGGGGCATAAACTGACAAGATTTAAGATAGGGGAGAACGGGATTGGTTGGCAACAGTTTTCACTTTTTTAATTGTTGAGTCGTTCCTGTTACCATAATATAATCCCAATAAGGCTGATACCACTGTAAACTCCAAGTATTAGAGTACTTCAAGTATTTTTTTCAACTCATAATATTTAATACTAAGATCACAGAAAATTGAAGAATTCGTCAAGCCAGAGTATGCCAATAAACCCCCTTTGCAGGGCAGGTTGGCCTAGAAGGTGGGGTTGTTTAGCCATCTCATTCAAGCACTGCCTGACACATATTATTGTTACTAAAAGCCACACTGTAACCGTATAATAATTTTGAATCGGTTTTTAACAGCTTCTAAGGGAAAATAGAGTGACAATAGAAGAATATAGAAGTTTAGACTGTCGTCACTTTCTGCGTAGGAAATATTGCTCTCATCTTCCTCGCTGGAACTAAAGACAATTCGTATTTTCACCTTTTTTTTAATGTTTACCTTGCTTTTGTGAATTGCTACTGCGCCAACAAAACCCAGTTGAAGAGAGCCAACTAACCTCACAGCAGAGATCGTATGAAAGATGGCTGCCAGGCCAAGGGAAACAATAAAAAAAGAAACTGGTTAGTCGAAAGGTTGGGCTTTTCAAAGAAATTTGCAGCTATGTGAACAGAATCGGAGTCAAATGTTTTGTCAAGCCTTTAAGCCAAATTTACTGAAAATATAAAAATTTACTTACATGTTGTAAAATCAATCAATGAAGCACACTCTTCTCTACACTGTCAGCATCCGATTGAAAACTGAGGACAAGACTAGAGAGGTCGAGCGGGTCGCATGGTACAATGGTGGGGCCTTCACAACAGATGTGACGGAAACTATAAGCCAAAGGCCAACCTACCCCCTATGCCAACCAACCCCGCTCTCCCCTACTATAAATACCTTTAAAACACATCGTTGGAGGATGAATTAAATGTTCCAACAGTTCCAACTTTTAACCTCCCGAATTTCTACTTACCCTAGCTAGGAAAATATTGAGCCGTCCCCCACAATAATATGGTGCTGCTGACGACCATGTTTATAAGTAATTTTACAATATGATTACCGGATAATCTAATCTGTGCCAACATTCGAACCATGGAAAAGTGGCTTTCTAGTGATAAGTATGCTTGGTGTATTATTTGTGGATCCCATAAATTATCATAAAATGGGCTGTATGCCGATCTGGTTAATTTAGCCTTATCCTCTTCTACTAAATATGCTTTTAAACTATTTAAAATTGCAGGTATTTTTCCTTTTAGCAATTTCGGATCATCTATTTATGTTATTTCAGCGTATCCGATATTTTGTAAAATTTTGATGATATAATAAAGTATTAATTTATTTATGTAATATCTCTTAAAGTAAACAAGACATTAAGAAATATAAAACTAATATCCAATGTGGGAGCTAAGATTCCCGTGTAGTGGTTAGCATGGCAACCTACTATACTAAAGGTCGCGAGTTCGCGTCCCGCGGTGGCTCTAGGATATTTTAATGGGAGTAAAAAATCCTTGGCTATGCCGTCCCTCGGTTAGGACGTAAAATGGAGGCTCCCAGCCTGTACGATGTCAGGTACTCGTAAAAGATCCCTATACTAATTATACCTGGATAGGCAAAATTTAGGACTCCCACTGTAGCATCGTCTGATTAGCCTTAGTGGTATAAAGGGACGTTAAACAAACAAGTTAATATTCCCAATTTGCATCGGGTTATTCGCCGTAAATAAGTCTCCTTCTTCTTCGAATTAATGATTACTGGGATTCCCGTCTTTCCACCTCTGGTTTTAGTAAATAATAATATAAATGGCATCCCAGGCCATGTTTGAGATGCTTTGAAAGAAAAAATGGAAGACGTTTTTATGAAAAATTCACGGCTTAATATCCTGGAAAATATAAATAAAACTTTAAACGTGGATAATTAAATTGTTTTTAGGGACATTGACAACGACCCAATAATTTTAGGTGCATATAAATTTGCTCCAATCAAATCAGTTTAATTCGAAAGGTCATTTTCGAATTATAAAAATATCAATATTTTAAGTAAGATAACCCATTTTCGAGATAATCCATTTGGTAGAAATGTGGATATTTATTTTCTTTGAACAGGATTATTATGTACCTTTATCATCGATTTGATTATTTCAACCTTCGTGTATTACGTATTTATTAATGTATAAAAGATAAGTAGTTGTGGAGAAAAAATAAAAATAGATGTTATAAAATAGACCGTTGGGAAAACCCAAATCAAAAGTGACACTAGCGCTCCCCCCGAACACAGGCGGACAGATGAAGTACCTACAACTCCCGAACATCCCACGTGAAGGCTGTTAAGACTTGTTGACTATTTACGTAGCACATCCCTGTTTATGACTATCAAATTTTTGTCACAACTCCTAACTTAAAGTTTTCGATTAATTAAAGATATAAAAAATATGAGAAAATCTATGTTTTATTAATATACCAGCTGTAGATTTCGGTTTAACCCGGAGAATTTCATTTTTTAAATCTATAAACTGAGACTTTTATCGACTCAAACGGTCGATTTTGTAAAAACCAATGCAAAGCGAGATCAAAAAGATTATTGTAACAATAAAGAATATATGCAGAGATCGGCTAAAGTTATGCAATTTTAATATGGACAGGTGTTGGCACCTGGAATCAAAGAACCACTGAGCGAAATTTGGAGAATTTAGGACAAACCGTATGGATTTCTATAAAGAACAAACAGAATTTCATCTTTATATACATAGATTATAGCTGTATATCCCGGTTTCACACGGGGAATTTCATTTTTCTAAAGAAACGGTCGATTTCGTAAAAAAAAAAACATTGTAAAGTGACATCATTATGATTTTTTTAACATTAAAGAATATCGGCTGACGTTATGCAATTTTAATATGGACAGATGTTCGCACCTGGTATGAAAGAACCACTGAGCGAAATTTGGAGAATTTAGGACAAACGGTATGGATTTCTATAAATTAATACAAATACAATACAATACAAATTAACAAACAAACAAACAGAATTTCAACTTTATTTATATAGATTTAACTAAAATAACATATACTACGCAAAATTTAATTCAAGGGTGCTAAAAGCCATGAAAGAGATCGAGCTTACAAGTTGAAATCGTGTGACCCCCCCCCCCCCTCCCTTCTGGAGGATATAAGACAAAAATGCTAATTTCGGCTTGGGCGAATTTTAGCCGAAACCAGGTTTTTCAGTTTTCAGTTTCAGTCAGTCAGTTATTTTTATACTAGCTGAATCATCGAAATCAATCGTGTAAATAAAAGATAGCATTTTACTTGGTTATCATAATCATACCACAGAGTCGAAATGAAATCATGAATGATTAAATCAACAGTTTTATGAATGATCATTTATTTATTCATTATTATAGGGGTATTGAACTTACGGAAACATTTGTTTCTTGTCGAAAAATTTATGTATAACATTATTAAAAATGTTTATAAAAGAGTAATCTTAAATAATGTCAAATGTATAAAAATATTTAAAAATCATGTTTACAAAAATTTAATATTGAAATGAAGGCATTAAAGTACAAAGTCTTGGTTTTGATGAGATAAATCTTAGTAGAATGTATACTTCCCAGTAACTGTGCTAACATTACAAAAGTTGCCTATAATTAATGTCATTTTTATTTTGGAATATTTAAAGCGGATGTAAGTAACATTTGAAGTCATTTTTCTAGAAAATAAAAAAATGCATTTGAGAATGATAAGTATTAAAAATATCTTATTTATTTACTGTTTGGCCTCTACCCCTAAGGGTCATTGTCTTTGATTTTTCCTTTTAATAATATGTTGTAGTAATTTACTGCCTTTAAAAATTGGAATAAGTTTAGAGCTGTAGATTCTTCATCTTTTAGTAATTTTTTTTTTTTTTGGGGGGGGGGTTCGGTAGTTTTAACTTTTTCCGTACATTGTGTACAATCTAGTGACAAGTGTTTTACACTCTGAGGTGTATAATTGTACATTTGACAGGTAAGTGCTTCGAGGCCTCTGAGTAGATATCCATGTGTTATTGTGCCCAAAATATCTTAAATTGTTACAAATGTTTTGGAAATCATCCATAAATTATGTCCTACCCTATAATATATTTTGATCTAGTTTTATATTCTTTATCATTCACTTAATTATGAGGACAAATAGTCCATTATCTTTATGTAAAATATTTTACAACATATTTTATAATGTAAATATGATGTAACTAGATATAATAATTATATATTTAATATGAAATCGTTAATTAATTCAATAAAATAATATAACCCTTATAGCATTCTCATATCATCTTAATTTGTCATCATTTTACCATTTTCAAGACTTTCATTTTCCTAAAATATATTGGAAAATAATTATTAACAGTATTATTCCTATTATTCGTCATATAAATAATGCTTATCATATGAAAACATCCATTTAATCAAAAATAGTAAAATAATTAATAAAAAAATAATAGTTAAATATTGTTCAAATGAGACAGGGCAAAATATAGTTGATAATTCTTAGCTACTTTATGTTTTCGTAATTCTAGGTCAGCGATCCTGCAAGGAGATGATTTGATCGTGAGTACGCTCAACCGCTTGTTTTACGCCAATATTTTTCAATTAATGCTACTCACTTTATAGAGGCTGGGTTTGCCTCAGGAGGGTCTCGAACTGAATGCCTTACCAATGAGCTACCGCTCTTCCAATTTACATTAACAATACATTAAACTCAAACATGTGGAAATATTTGTCCCATATTTATTCACATACTCCTTGTCCTTTTAATCTTCATTTCAGCAATTTTAGATATTGTTATTAAATTTAGATTATTAAAAAAAAATAAAAACCTTGAAAATTAAATCCTAAATATTAGAAATGATATAATAAAAAAATCAAATTATACTTTTAAATAGATGCAAGAGGGTCAGAAAAGAAAAAAGTCTCCCTTTGTAAATGAATATTGATGAATAAAAAAATTTATGTTTCTTAAAACCAATAAATCTTGATAAAGTATGGAAGTATAAAGTATGAAAAAAGCCTCTTAAAAAACAAAACATTTATATTATTTTTATTACTTATTACATGAAAAAAAAAAAATCATAGATGACTAAATGGAAGTAAAAACAAACGAATATGATAGCTTTTCAGACTATTATAATATGTACATTAAATCTTTTTTTATCATTTTTTTATTGATTAATACTAATTGATATTTCTATTAATAAAATTGTCAACAGTTAAATCGATTATTTGCCCTATATGTTGCTGCAATACATAGCCTGTATGTATTGCAAAAGCAAAAGCATTATCATTAATTATTTCAAACTATTCACCATAAAAAAAAAAAAAAAAAAAAAAAAAAATGTAAATATTCATATCTAAACAAACTATTAATATAGGTTGATTGATAGCCATGATTTTCAGTTATCTGTTTTTTATTTTGGAAAACCGTTTCAATCCCTACATGTCGATCTTCATCAGGGCTAAAAGAAGACAAATAGGGGAAAGTGCCCTATTATGGGATACTTTTTTTTAATCCTTAATTGGTTGGCCCTAAATTGCGTAGACGATTCAAAAAATGTTGCTATACATTTAGCAGTAGTAGTAGACCACATCAACAATGTAAAACATACCATATCTCTTTTTTGAAATTTGTAATCACGGTTAATGTGAGATAAGTCAAATTTGTAATTTTTGAAAATAGGCAAATAATTAATAGGGGGGTGTCCTAATATGGGATACATATCCCGTTTTTGGGATCATGATATAAAATGACATGTATAAAGCAAAATTTGTTTATTATACAGACGACGTTCACAAAAATATATGTTGTAAATGCCCTTGGCAACGTATGATCGGAAACCCGAAGATAGCAAGTTCAAAACCCGGAGCCAGGGGATATTTAATAATATTACTCGACATTAATCACCCACCTTCTCCCTTGGCCGGGAAACCCCGTATAGTAGTAACAGGCGAGGAAGGGGAGGAACAAAACAAATATATATATATGTTGTCAATAAATACATGTTAATTATGTTACAAAAAAAATAACATGTTTTTATTGTAATTGTCAAATAATCAAAATTTGATAAGACCTTTATTTGACAGATTTTTTCACAAATTACAAAGAAAATATGTGGATTATGAGTTCAATCAAGGCAGCTCTCATGGCAGGGCACTCCGCAGTAGGAATATTGAACTTTAGTTTCTTCATTTTCTAAATTTTTATCATAAAAAATACACGTTTCTAAAAACTCAGTGTTTAAAGTAATATTTCATTAAAATCATTTTAATCTATTAATAACTATTTTTATTTCATTGATAAAAAGGTGTCTCAATAAGGGATATTCCATAATAGGAAGTAATGGGTATCCCATATTAGGGGATGTGGCTTCTTTTTTTTTTTAGAGGTTATTGTGCTTCAGTATGTAATAAAAAAAAGAAAGCAATTAGCAAATATTGTAATGAATTATCCAACATTTAAGATAAAACAATGATTAAGGGAATTAGATTTACCTTGAGGCCTAAAATATCAGGTCAAAATAATCACGAAAAAAGTTTTTGAACTACAAAACAACACTTCACTGAAAATAATCCAACAGGATGAGAACGTATAACAGTGTGACAAGTTTATGTGCCAATGAGAAATTAATCTTCAATTTTATAGAATAAAAGCGGGGTTGCGATACAAACTATATCCAGAAACCACATATCCCATATTAGGCAACCATTCCATAATAGGGCACTTTCCCCTATATCAGTATCTATGCTAGAATATGACAATTAGATGTTTGTCATGCAATTATTAATATAGATGGTAACAACTAGAAGTAACAGAATGTCATGTAGCCTTTCATTTGAAAAGAGTTGGGTTTCCGCGTAATAAACCTTTGAAGTCAGCAAACTAACCCTCTACCACCTCTCACCTTATTTTGCCCTCAGTCTCTTTATTACTCTGGACTCAGAAGGTAAATATCAGATTTTATTTTATCCTGCTAATCAGCTACTTATTTAAATATTCATTTATAATTCTTACCATATTTTATATAATTATCAGTTTTGTAAAGTATTAATGTATAATTTATACCATCTTTTACACTAGTATCCATGACAGTTGGATTTGGTTTCCATTATCTGTTACTCCTAGTTGTTATTATCTATAATTAATAATTGCATGATAAACATTTAATTGTCATCTCCTAGCATAGATACTCGTACATTTGTCTTCTTTTAGCCCTGATGAAGATCCACATGTAGGCATCGAAACATTGGCTTTTCAAAATAAAAAATAGATAATTGAAAATCCGACCCTCAATCAACCTATCGTTAAGATCAACAGTTGAGTATTAGTCACCTCTAAACTGTTAATTTTTAAAAAAATTAATAATATTATAGTAAAACATAATATTGTATTCGAGAATGTTGTCATAAACTATAATGTCATTTAATAATGAAAAAGCAAGTAACCTTTTTGCCAAAATATAATTGAATTTTCTTATTTATTCATGGTCCTTGGTTATACAATTTTTAAACTATTTAATTAGAAGATAAAAGATTCGACTACGGCCGGGAATCGAATCTTTTATCTTCTAATTAAATAGTTTAATAATTGAATTTTCATTCTATCTTTTATTGTTTTGTTTTTTCATGCTATTGTATCATTTATAATTTTTATGTTTTGCTGGTGTCATTGCACTATTGTATGTATTTTATTTGCTTTTTGTATATTTCACTTCAAGATAGTCAATCTCCTTATGTTCTACTTCTATTGTTTTGTTTTTTTGCTTTAATTTATTTATAGTATTATCCTATTTGTACAGAAATTTTTCTATCAATATTAATGTGTTTCTGTCTCCTACGTAACACCTAAATTCTTACCTTCTTTATTGTATCATTTATAATTCTAAAGTTTTGCTGATATCATTGCACTATTGTATGTATTTTATTTACTTTTTGCATATTTCACTTCAACATAGTCAATCTCCTTATGTTCTACAGAGATTGAAATGACCCAATGCAGTTGAACCCATATTAGTTACAAATAAATAAATAATGAAAAAGCAAAATAATAATAAATATTTCAAAGGTTTAAATTAAGGAACAATTAAAAAATGGTAATATCACTATAACAGAAAAAGTCAATAAAAAAAAGAATTGCATATTATCAAGTCAAACCAACAGTTAGTCTTTTTTACCATTCTTTTTTTCTTTCTTCAGCATTTGCTACTTAACCCACACAATATAATACAAATAGTAAGATTAAGAACATTCTTTTTAGATGTATAAAATGCGGAAAAGAAAGAGAAGTTAGCTGAAGAATAGATCTCATTCCTTAGGAAATTTCTTTCAAATAAATAACTATGTAATGTAATAAGTAAATAATTTTAATTTATAATGCACCCAGTAGAAAACGGATATTGACCTTCTAGGATTTGGTGAAAAATCTTCAGGATTAATAAATATATTTGACAAAATATACAAATTATATGTAGATATAATAAACAGTTAAAGCATGGGAATCGTCTGCCGGAGTTTAGTTAAAAAAATAATGATAATTTTGAAACATCAAACACCAAAACACAATTTGAATAATTAAAAGAAACAAAGTAGTATTCTAAATCAAGTTCATCTAAATTACATTTGTGCTATTAATAAGTAGGAAATTAAATAAAAAGAAAATTTAAAATTAAATTAATCTCCTAGGAGAACTCATTACTGATTAGTTTTCTATAATTCCGAGCAGTTTTTTGGTACGTTATTAGAAGAGACCAATTTTAACCATTAATTAGTAGTTCAATTATAAATTCAAATGACAACACTCTTTCTCCAAAAACTGCTAGGGGATAGATATGCACGTATTGAGCACACTGCTAGAAAATGATAAATATTTTCTTTAACTCAGTAATTACAAAGGTTCCACTAATCCTGAGTGCTGGGTGGTGAGCTATTAAATGGTTTAAAATTTAAATTTAATTATTCGTCCCTTAGTTTAAATATTAGACGAATCTCACTGAGCCTGACACGGGTATTTGCACCACCAGTCAAGTCAGCAGATTTGATATTGAAGTCCAATACTTTGTAAACATTATATCGGTGGGACACTTCATCTCTTTCAAGCAGCACTTGTTAATTTGATTTAGAATACTACTTTGTTTCTTTTAATTATTCAAATTATGGTTGATTTTAATTTTTTTTGTTTCAAATTATCATTCTTTTTGTAACTGAACTCCTGCAGACGGTTCCCATACCTTAATTGTTTATTATATATATATATATATAGTGTTTATTATTTGTGTATATATATAGTGTTTATTATATATATATACTTCGTATATTTTGTCAAATAAACTTATTATTATTAATCCTCAAGATTTTTCACCAAATCCTATATGGTCAATATCCGTTTTCTACTGGGTGCATTATAAATTAAAATTATTTACTTATTACATTACACAGTTATTTATTTGAAAGAAATTTCCAAAGGAATGGCATCTATTCTTCAGATGACTTGTCTTTCTTTTCCGCATTTTATACATCTAAAAAAGAATGTTCTTAATCTTACTATTTGTATTATATTGTGTGGGTTAAGTAGCAAATGCTGAAGAAAGAAAAAAAGAATCGTAAAAAAGACTAACTGTTGGTTTGGCTTCATAATACGCAATTCTTTGTTTTATTGACTTTTTCCGTTGTACTTATATTACCATTTTTTTTATTGTTGTTTTTTTAAACCTATTAAATAATTATTATTATTTTGCTTTTTCACTATCTATTTATTTGTAACTAATATGGGTTCAACCACATTGGGTCATTTCAGCCTCTGTATAAAATAAGGAGATTGACTATGTTGAAGTGAAATATACAAAAAGTAAATAAAATACATACAATAGTGCAATGATATCAGCAAAAATTATAAATGATGCATTAAAAGAAGGTAAGAATTTAGGTGTTACGTAGGAAGACAGAAACACATTATTATTGATAGAAAAATTTCAGTATAAATAGGATAATCAATATATATTATAAAGCAAAGTGTACAATGTGCGTGCCGATAAGGCTCAAAAACGACTCCACCTACGATTAAATAAGTTATATCGTCGTGTGGCCATATAACTCCTAATGGATAAGGTTTCCGTTTTTCTCTGAAGGGAGTAAAATTGAAGAGAAAAGGACTGTAATTTTACGCCTCTCGCACCATGTAATTAGCCTAGCTAAGAATGATATAGGAGTTTATGAATGAAAAATTTAGTTGGAGCTTCAGACTACCAGGCAGCGCTAGGGTGCGTTTCACTCAATGTTTATTGTTCATTCATCCAGTTAGGTTATGTATTTTCTCAGCTGTTCTTTTTAAATTACTAAAATATTAAGCGATAATAAATAGTTTATCCTTTTATTTCAAAATAAAATAATGAGTCTACATCTCTGCAATCTATTAGAAAACCGACTGGATTCCTTAACAAATTAATTTTCTCATAAGAAGGCTAATTGTTCATCACATTACATTTAATCAATATATAATATATACTTTAGTAAATTTAATGCAATATGAGTGAACATTTCTTAATAGTACAGAGAGCGAATATAAACAGACATTAAAGATATACAAAAGAGATAAATTAACTGAATATAAATGGAAAATAAAAAGTATGAAGTATGAAGTGTATTGTATGTAATTATGAAAAAGAATTTGGTTTTCACATTGTAATAGTAGTGAGTTTCGAGATCTGTAGAGTCCACTCAAATTACGGGAGGATATCTTAAGGGAGGTTAAAATGTAAGAAAGGTCTGAAAAAAAGTTTCTATGAATCTTCGGTAGTTTCTATCCTTCTGGGTCTAATAGGACCATCACAGTAGTCGGTACTTAAGTTGTACTCAAAATATAATATTTTTAACTGAGATAACAGATTTTAAACTATAATCTAATAACTTATTATCTGCTGACTGCTTGGAATGGGCTTATACGATTCAGAATCACTGAAACCATCAAAAACGATGCATAACTCGACAAAGTTGCATTAAAATTAATTGTTCATTTACCATTGTCAACCCCCAATAAAGTATATAGAGTTCCTTATTTGGGCGGACTCTGCAGTTCTCGAATCTTAATGTTGATACCAAGTTAAAAACGATGTTTCAAGAAGGTGCTAATTTTGTTCTATATTTCCTTTAATTTTAAAGTTTTGCTGTTATTAAAACTACCACACAACTACCGGAGCGAAGCCGGGCACCCTAGCTAGTACTATAAATAAATTAAAGGGAAAAAACAAAACAATGAAAGATAGTATGAAAATTCAATTATATTTTATACTTATTACATTACACAGTTATTTATTTGAAAGAAATGAGATCGATCCTTCAGCTAATAATTGAACTGTGACAGTTGCTCGGAGTCAGTAGTGGGAGTTGTTAGAAGATATGACAAACTGATGTTATTAGAATGATGCCTTCAGCAACCAGTTTTTATTTTACACAGTAACAATAGTTTTTAATTCCAATCACACCATGAAAAATCGAATATGATGTGTGGCTTGAAAATGGCTCCAGGAGCCGAAATGTTGCCTAGCTAGACTTGAGTTGTTTGGTGAAAATTGGCCTAATTTTTATTTTTATTTTATCTCACCATAAAAAATATTTTTTTGTATAATGGAAAAAGATAAGAGACAGAAAACATATTATAGATCCCAACATAAAAATACAGTGATCCATTTTATGATTTGAAAACATCAACAAATCAATTTCCATTAAATATATTATAACAAAATTCTCAAGAAAACTATTGAAGAGCTGTTTGATTCCATTCAACAATAGTGTAACATAAGGTCAAGTTCTACAGCCTTTTTATTTTATTTTTTAATTTACTCTTCCTAATTTTTAATTTAAATTTTAAATTCTGGAATCTATTTTTAAGCACTAAGTATAACAATAGTCTGAAAAACTAACTCATTCTTTTGAAGTAATACTATCTTTTGCTTGTTGATACCTTATACCAGAATCCTCTGGAAGTTCTTTGCACTGAGAATCAAAGGATCAAAATTACATGTTACGGAGATGTTTTTGTATTCTATTAAAATTTTTGTTTCTTTTCCAGGATGTCAGTGAATGCAATTATATTTAATTGAAAAAAGAAAAGTAATATGTCCAAATACAGAATAAACTGGCAAAACCATCAAGACATTCTTGACTGGAAAGAAGTTGCTGAGGAAAAACAAAAGTTTTACTCTGCATTCCTAGGTAAATCAAAATGGGAAATATATGATGTTAATGATTTACGCTACCTTAAGCTTAAAATTGGATACGCGTTATTTGGTCCACCTATAAACGTACAAGAAAAGGACATTGAGAGGACTTATAGAGATTCAAATCATAGAACTAAAATTGACTACATAATATCGGCAATAAAAAAATATAAAAATCAATCTGTATTGTATGTCAGCTTCATCTTCTTTATCGCAATCATAGACAATAAATATAGTGAATTCCCGGTCATCAGAGTACTAAAGAAGCAAGTAGAGGGAAAGGATGTCTGTTTGTTTGTAGATACTTACGGTTATAGTTACAAATCTTGGGAAAAGTTCTTGTACACCAACATTATGCCAAAGTGTATTTACTGCTATCCGAAAAATGGCTACTACACTTGCGATGAACTGGGCCAAACAGAGCTCGACTACAGCTATTCTCCACAAAATTATTCCATCATCTCCAAAGGGATCAATGCGATGTCTGCAGTAGGTAGTGCAGTTACTGGGGTCCTTCCTGGAGGAGGTTCTGGGCCGAAGGCCATAGCAGCAGAGTCTGTAGTGAGGGGAATCGCTGGAAAGGCCAGGGATTGTTGGTTCACAGTAGCATCAGCCGAGAATTGTTCATCGATATATGCCATTCATTCCACCCGTGCGATCGCAGCTAGTCTTGAAGAGGTAGATCGACTAACTCCTTTTCTTGCCAAGACCCTCGAGAACAGACCGATTAGACCGAACTGGTTTGCAGTCCTTAACTTTATGCCTGAAATACTCCGACATACAAACAGGGTAACTTACACACATATTGCCCAATTATTTGTGCCAATATTGTTTTTCTGTCACACCGTTGTTTCTTATGATACTTGCAAGCAAATCCTCAAGGAGACGCTCAATGATATAAAAAATAACATCAAAATTGATCTCAGCTATAGACCGATGTATTTTCTAAAAGAGATGAAGGACAAAATAGTAACAAAAAGTGTTGATAAAACGATACTTCTTCTTAAAAGAATTGACAATAAAGCTGATCTGTGTGAGGAAATATTAGATAAAAATGAATCACTTGATGAAAACGGCAACTTTTCAATTGAAAACTTATTAGAACTTTTAAAGGAGGCTTCTAAAGAAAATGATGAGCCGATGCATAAAATAGCAAGTTATTGTTTCTTTCTGGAAGAGGTTGTCAAAAACTGCAAGAATTGTAGTGAAAAAATCAAACAAGCTAAAATGTATTCGCAAGTCATTGATGAACTTTCAGCCATAGAAACTTCAATGAATCAATATGAAGAATCGCAGCCGATTCAAAAAGAGGAATGTTTAGTAAAAGTTGGAACAAAAGTAGAATTTTTCGAGCATTTAGAAGATGGCCTACAACCTTTGGATTATTACAAAAGGTTTGTAAACGAAACAGTAAGTCAAATAGAGCCGCAACAATTTTACGCTGATTCTTCCGAAACAGAAGCCGAAAGTTGGATATTTGTTCTACCTGAAGAGAAGTATGAATTAAAAATGATAAAGATTAATGTGGTCAAAATGAATTCAGGAGAAGCATGCATTAAAGTATTTTATTACTGAAAGATACAGCCCCTAAATGTTATTTATGAATTATTTATATATGTGAAACTTATTTTTATCATTGTTAATTTTATTGTTAATTGACAAATATTTTTTTTATAACCCAAGGCAAACGTTTTGATTAATATAAAAATTTTAATGTATGTTATGAACAATAAATATTTTATGAAGGATCTGCCTATTCATTAAATGAAACTTACTCAGATACACATTTAAATTTGCCTTCTCACCCGAATTGCTGTACAAACTCCGTAAATTCCTTCCTTTTACTTATTTTCTCATTGTCCATTCCTACCTTTCAGACAGACTATTCAAAGCAAATCATAATAATGCCTTTTCATCCCTCTTTTCTCAGTCTGCTGGTGTCCCCCAAGGTAGCATCCTCAGTCCCATCCTCTACAGAGTTTATACAGCTGATATCCCAACACATCCTAATACTGTTATCTGATACTGACACAGCTTTGGTAGCAGTTAATAATGACCCAGTCCTTGCATCCCAAACTCTCCAATCCCACATCACAATCCTCGAAGAATGGTGTCAAAACTGGAGAATCAAAATCAAAACTGACAAATCCCATCAAATCACTTTTACACTGCGTCATAAACCTACAACTTCCTGTCCTTCAGTATCTTTTAATAATTTGCCACTTATTCCCGTCGAACAGATCTGTTACTTGGGACTTCATCTGGACAAACGCCTTACTTGGAATCCTCACACAAGACAGAAATGACAAGAAACTGCTCGTCGTTACTGACTACTTTAAAACTTACTTGACAAACATTCAAAACTCCCTATCAATTATAAAAGGCTAATTTATATGATAATTATAAGACCTATATGGACTTACAGATTCGAGCTTTGGGGATCCACGAAACAATCAAATTCCTCTCGAATCCAATCCTTTAGTATTGTAGGTTGCCATGCTAACCACTACACCGCAGGTGACCCCTTATATATGTATTTACATAAATGAAAATCATAAAAATTTCAAATAATTAAAAATTAACCTACATAACTTTGTATCGGCTGAAAGTTCTTTCCACATCATGAATGGTAATTGAAAGATACGTCCATTGGACAATGGCGGACCCAGGAGAGGGGCACAGAGAGTTTAACATACAACTTAATAACTTTGCATGTTAGACTCTATTGAAGACTCATTGATTCGATAAAAAACCTTGGAATATTACCATGATTTCATTTTTCCAGTACTTTACGGTTTAAAAGAAATGGGGTAGTCGTGTTTTCAGAAAACAGTTTTCAAACTACCATGTAAGCAATGCATTTTTTTCAACATCAGTTGTTTCAATTGAAACTGCCTCAGTTTAAATGATATCTGTACTTTTATCAAGTAGCTTCTTTGTAAATACCTTTTAAATAGTTTTCCTTAAAGTGCTTTCGTCGAGAACTTTCTTATTAATCTTCCTAAGAAATTCTAAAATCTATAATGTTAATTTAATAAATAAATGCTCTAATTAATGCTTTTATTAAAACATGACTTGTCACTTCATTTAAAACCTGAGCGAGAAGCTGTTAATAATGATTGGAATGGACACTACATTTTTTGTATAACTCTCTCTCGGAAACTCAACGTTTCCATTATTTTACTATATATGCAAAAGTATTTATTTATTACAAAGGAAAATCTTGATATTTCTTATACATAAATTGGTGAATGACTATCTTCTAATAATCAGGTCTATGTATGTGATCCTATATAAGTGGTAGTAATTTTAATGTTTAAAAAAAGTGAAAAATAATCTTTAAAAGATGTGACCTATTACAGATGTAATGGACAAGTGAAAGAAGTATATAATTTAAGATAGTTGACCATGCCACCAAAAAATGTATGTACTAATATTTATGTTAATTTGTTACTTTTTATCAAATATGTATGCTGATTTATGTGAGTGACTTATATATACACATTTTGTACACTATTAGGAGAATAAAGTATGAAATAGGGGAGTATGGCCCTGAAGATGGACGAAATTGTCCGAAACATTGGTGTTAGACCATTTTAATATGTAATGTTTAAATAAAAGATTTATTGTTGGAAGATTGTCATTCACCAATCTATGTATAATAACCAATCTATGTTTCCAGTTTAAAAGAATCAGCACATTTCAAGTAAATATCGTAAAAATTTAATTCTTTTAGTGGCTAAATAATATCTTCTTCAAAATATGTAGCTCTGTTTTATTTTTAGTTTTACTATACCACAAAATAGGGCTCAAAATAAACAATAAAAAATGTAAATTTGTGTCTGTAAACGGTGAAGAAGATTTAAGAATTGGTGAACATCATATAGAGAAAGAAAATTTCTATATCTCAACCTTTCTATTAAAAGGCAAAAGAAGAAGAAGAAATAAGCAGGCGATGGTGTGAACTCTTCAAGTTTAAAGATATTTATAGATCGACAGTGAGCTTAGAAGTAAAGAGGATTCTCTGGATGAGCACAGTGCTTCCTGCCAAGACCTACGGTTGCGAAACCTAGGTAATTGACTAGAAGACTAGCCACAAAATGAGGGTAACAGTCAGAGGCATGGAGCAATACCTTTTCAGAATATCAAGAACATCAAGAACGTAAAGCAAATAAGTGGATTAGATCAAGAACTGACCTCCTGGTTATTATAGAGAAAGTCCACTTAAGGAAGTGGACCTGAACCAGACATGTCATCAGGAGAACTGCTACAACATGGACCCGGCAGATTAGCTTATGGACTGGTATCCAAGAGAGCACGCAAGGAAGGGAGGATGTCCACCGACTGATATGGACGAGATGAAGAAGTTGCGGGGAGGGGGGGGTATCAGCCTGGAAGCGAGTAGCCTTGGATAGGAAAGAGTGGGAACGGATGCGACAGGTACGCTATTTAGTGTGGTTGCAACAGTGGTAGAAATAATCGACCTCAACTAAACGTTGGATTTTGTACATATGTGAATATTGGATATATAAAGTTATTGTATATTATTTATTATGTTTTATGTACAAATAAAGGTTATTATTATCATTATGATAATTCTTTACTGATTTGAGGCTAAGCAGATATTAGTCAAGTTTTGTTATGATCATTTTATTAACCTCAACTTTTACAATATTTTGTTCAACGTTTCGGCAATTCTCGCCATTATCAAGATGAACTTCTAAAAATAGAATTATAATATATTTAAACATTACAATTTAAATTAAAAACAATTAAATAATGAAACATTTACATCCACCTGTGACCACAAAATATTTTAATAAAATAGGCTGAATGCCCTTGCCATAAATTTAATTAACTAATTACAACTTTTAAATTTATGGCAAGGGCATTCAGCCTATTTTATTATAATATTTTGTGGTCACAGGTGGATGTTAATGTTTCATTATTTAATTGTTTTTAATTTAAATTGTAATGTTTAAATATATTAAAATTCTATTTTTAGAAGTTCATCTTGATAATGGCGAGAATTGCCGAAACATTGAACAAAATATTGTAAAAGTTTAGGTTAATAAAAGGATCATAAGTAAGCTTGGTTATTATAATTATTATTATTATTATACCACAAAAATTGCAGCTAGGTATGTATGTTTATTTTTAAAAAATACGAAGCAATAAATATAATGATGTAAAATAAAAATGAAAAAGATAGACAGAATGAGTAAAAATATGTATTTATAGTGGAATTATGTAAAATAAAAATAACTTTAAACGGTTCGAAATGCCATAAAACGATTAAATTGGGCTTTCTAATGAAAATTCTTTAAATTTTTATTATTCTAAGAAAAAATATGTTAAATCCGTTCCATAAGCATAAGTAAAGAGTCTATATGTATAGACGGAAAATGGAAAAGAAAAAAATATATAAGACAGAAACTTTAGATATTTTATGAAATCAAAATCAATCTTCTTCGACTGCTTGCGGAACATTTTGTACAACGGGTGGTGTTTGAGCTTCATCACTTTGAGCATACTCGTAGTCCATCACTCTTCTGCCTTTGTACTTCTTATAGATCATCTGCTTGTGGTACATCACAACGATCCCATGCGCCAGGTTCATCACCAGGAAACCCTATGCATTTTTATTTATAACATGATTAATTTAATATAAAGTTGTGCTATGTTAAGTTTCTGGCCACCTAAATCACTTCCTATTTTCTTTAAAAATTGACTAATTTCCAAAGCCATTTTGAAATACTGTTAGTCAATACCTTTCGAATCCGATGTTATCCAAAAAACACAATGAAAATTGCATTTTTCACAATTATAAAAAAATCTCATGTCAATATGTTTCTCCCGAATAAAATGCCTACATTTTATAAAGAATTACATGTATCGAATAGAATAGAAATGGAATAGCTTTCTTAAAACAGCAATATGTTCCAATTTCCATTAGAAAGTGCGAACACCTGTCCATATTAAAATTGCAAAACTTCAGCCAATCTCTGGGTATCTTTTGATAATTTGTTGTATTTTTTGTTTATAGAAGTGTTCACGTTTCTTAGAAAAATTAAATTCCCCCAGTGGAAACCGGGATATTCAGCTAGTAAATTATAAATCCTACTATAAATTATTTTATTTTAAATTTTGCTTTTAAATGTAGAATCAGTACTTAAAAAAATAAAAATAATATGAGGACCAAATTTTATGAGCTATAATAGTATTCCACACAAAGTTCCTGAAAAAATTGATTATTTATTATTTTGGCTAATAAGGTTAGGTTATTGATAATATAATATAAGATAAAATTAAGGAATCTTTTTTCCCGGTTTCATAAATTTTCTAGAGTGAATACTTATTCTTCAAGTAAAATCAAACATGTTTTCTATAATGAGATTTTTGTACAGTACTTGAAAAAAGTGTGTTTGTGTTTTTAAAATTGATCGTTTTGCTGTTTTAAAAATGAGTCAAATCGAACACAGTTATTCCATCATTTCTTATTTATTTGATGTATCTAATTCTTTGTAAAATGTAGGAATTTTATTTGGGAGAAAAATATCAACATGGATATGTTTTAGTCCTAGTATTGTAAAAATGCAACGTTCAATGTTTTTTGGATAGATCTTATACGTAAAGGTTTGAACTTAATAATAACAATGGAATTCGAAGATTCATATATAAGATAGAAAACTTAAAATACTGAGTGATTTTGGATCATGGTAGCCAAAAAGGAATGCACACAACAGTACCTCAAGATTGGATGGTATTTAGGAAATACAATCTAGCACAAAAAAATATGCTAAAATGTTACAAAACTGATTTTTAAATAGATTAGTTCATTCCGTCAAAGAGAATAGTTCCAAAGAATGTTCTTTTATATAGATATTCAAAACGTTAAGTTTTCAAAATTTTGAAGTACGTATATTTTATTAGTTAACATCCTATTATATAATAGTTTTAGACTCTTACGCTTTTTTTTTTCTTTTTAACATTTTAGGAATTATCTAACTTTATTTTTATGCATTTTTTTGTATCATTCGATTTCCATTTATTTTTTTAATATGAACTGACCACAAGGACCACGCGAATATCACTTCCCTTTCCTCCTCACACCCTTTGCCTTCCTCTTACTCCAATACTCTCATCCTCCCAGACTGTTCCCTTTGCTCTTCCTCAGTCCATTTTCTCCCTCGTCTCTCCTTCCTACCCACAAGAACCACAACCCCTTTCAGTTTCCCTAAAAAGCGAATCCTTACCCACCATCCACCAAAGCAAATCCAAGCGATCTTTATCTGTGATTCTTAGCCTAGCCAGTTCCTCTTTTATTTGTTTTACATACCCATTTCCATATATTATTATTAAAGATCTAAATTGTTAAGAAGAAAAACAATAGTTAACATATCACTTGATCTAGGTCAATTTTCTTATAACAATCTAAAAAGCATTGGTAAACCTAGACCTGGATGGAATATGGGGGATCAATCTCTCCCGAAATTTCGGAGAAAACATTTTTTATTGGGATCAATTTGCACATTAAATTCCAACAAGTTTTCTAGTACATAAGCAGTATTTATTTTATATGTTATTTTAATAAAGCTTCTTATTTAATAATCAATATATATTATAAAGCAAAGTGTGCAATGTGCGTGCCGAAAAGGCTCAAAAACGACTGCACGGACCTCCAAGAAAGCTATGTCATCGAGTAGCAGTATCACCCATAACCGTGAAGAAGTTTTGCGTTTTTATCTTTAGGATGTAAAATTGAAGAGAAGAGGACCGGAATTTTAAGCCTCTCGCACCATGTAATTAGCCTACCTTTATGAGTTAGTGAATGAAAAATTTAGTTCGAGCTCCAGACTACCAGGAAGCGCTAGGGTGCGTTTCACTCAATGTACATTGTCCATTCATTCAGTTTGTAAGGGTTTTATATTTTTTCACAGTTCTTTTTAAATTTCTAAAAAATTAAGCATAAATAAGTAGTTTTTCCTTTGCGTTAAAAAAAAAATAATGATTTTACATCTCTGCAATGAATTAGACCAACTGGATTCCTTAACAAATTAATTTCCACATAAAGAGGCTAATTGATCAAAACATTACATATAATCAATATATAATATATCATTAAATTTAATGCAATAAGATTGAACCTTTCATAGCAGTACAGTGAGCGAATAAAAACAGACATAAAAAAAAGATAAAACTTGATTTATCAATCAAAACAAAAAGTTTGAAGTGTTCTTGTTGTAGTTATGAAAAAGAAGTTGCTTTGATTACTATATATGATGAGCCTTCCAGTTGAGAAAATGGCTAACTCCAATTTTAGCATTTTTACTTTCACTTACCTATATATGAAATATATAGTAAGTGGAAGTATTGCGATCGTGAAAAAATTCGACTTCCGGTTTTCAACGGAAATACACGTTTTGGGGTCCCCTGAGTCGAAATGACCAAGTCCCGCGAAATGGTCTGTGTGTGTGTGTGTGTGTGTGTCTGTGTGTCTGTGTGTGTGTGTGTGAACAGACTAGCTCAAAAACTATAAACCGTGCGATCCTGAAATTGGGTATTTAGTGTAGGTATATGCCCGCGATGTGACAGCATAAATTTCATTAAAATTACTTAAAGGGAGGGGGTACTTTACTTAATAACTTTTTAGGTTTTTTTCGATTTTCTCAAAAACGGCTCTAACGATTTTGACTAAACTGAGTATTTCATCTATTTATATGCCCGAAATATGACTGTAAAAATTTCATCAAAATTGATTAACCGGAGGGGGGACTTTACTTAATAAATTTCGTAACATTTTCACGTGTTTTTTTTATTTACTCTAAATCGGCTTTAACGATTTTGATCAAACTTAGTATTTGATGTATGTATATGCCCGAGATATGACTGTTAAAATTTCATTAAAATTGATTAACCGTAGGGGGGACTTTACATGATAAATTTTGTATCATTTTTACGGGGTTTTTTATTTACTCAAAAACGGCTTTAACGATTAACAAAAATAAGATATGGATGTAGAAAAATGTGTGACTTTGGGAAATTATGTTTAACAGAACACGTCAATTTCTTCTCTAAGTAAGTTGGTAAGTGAAAGTTGTGTGTTGCGCGCACGCACCAGATTTTTTCAATAAGATTTTATCACAAAAGGAATACTGTAAAGAAATTGTACTTTGACTTGCGTAAAATTAATTTTTTTTTTACCATTTTTAATCCCCCATAAAGTACCTACATAGGGTCCCTTATTTGGGCGGACTCTGCAGATCTCGAATCCTAATATTAATACCAAGTTAAAACCGAAGTTTCAAGAAGGTGCTAATTTTTTCTGTTATACTACCTCACAACTACCGGAGCGAAGCCGGGCACCCTAGCTAGTAAGTAATATATCAATGATAAGAAATAATAAATAAGTAATTTTAATTAATCTAATCTTAGTTCGTGGCTGACCACCATTTTAAATTATTTTTAAATAATTTATTTTTTGAAGAGAAAAGATTTGATTGTTTCGACTCCCGGCGGAGCCAAATCTTTTCTCTTCAAAAAATAAATTATTTAAAAATAAATAAGTAACATATCAATGAACCTAGATAAGTTTTCCTATAGCAAAATAAAAAGCAGTGGTATATCTAGGCCCAGGTAAAATGAACCCCCACCCCCGAAAAGAAATTTAATGGGATCAATATAGGTATCAAATTTATTGTAGCATTTATGTAAAAAAGAAATAATAAATAATTAGTCGAAAATGACTGAAGTCTTTCAAGTTTTGCAGAGAATAACAAACAAAAATAAGTAAATAAATAAAGCTATTTTCTATGAGTTGTCTAAATTGAGTTTACATAATTATCAAAACAAAGTTTTCTACTCCAAGTAGGTACCAGATTTTGTTTTTTTCTTTTTTTTATGAGAATATATATAGGACCACACCATACGGCCACCTGCAGCGCCTGTCAAGCAGGCTACTGATAAAATGTACTCAAAATATCAACGAAGCTGACAGATGTTAATAACAATGTTCACCTTTTTTATTTTGGCGTATTATAGTACATATCTGCCTCAGGTTTACATAAAAAAGAACAATTATTCATTATTATATTTGAGGAAAATCACTGGCAGATCCAAAGTTGTCCAATGGCTTGCAGCACCCCTACCCTTTGGAAATTTTTTTGTCATTTATAGATAGAATTTAACTTCAGCGAAATTACGGAAGAGTAAGGTAAAGAACCAATAATATATAGAACAAGTATTATTTTAGTTGTGGGAAAGGAACACATAGGTAAAAGAGCTGATTGGCAGATCTAAGGGAAGGGCTGTGGTGCTGCAGCCTCCCTCTTTACAACCGGTTGGATCCGCCTAGGAGGAACTAAATAATGATAAAAATGTCGATACAAGACATACTTTCTAGCTATCGAGACTTCGATAACACAGGTCTAGAGAAAAAATAATTTTTTTTTTGTGCCTAGAATCTCATAGCTGATTTTAACTGTTTGGGGCGCTGATTCCTATAACGCAATCAGATTTTTTCCATCAGCTCTACTTTTTTAGCTTCAGCCTACCTGAACAGTAGTTTTATTTAAATTTATAATTATGATATAGATTGTTCTGATTGGGTCAAAGTATAACTACCTGTTAGAAAACAAGAGTTCTCTGTAGGACAAAATAACACTTCATTTTATCACAGCAAAATAAAATAAAAATAAAAATCAAAAAAAAAAAAAAAAAAAAGGCTCCTTCAAACAATAAGGTGCCTTTACACTCTATGAACTTTACCCTCGAACAACCTTCACTTCGACTGTTCAGGTATTCTAGGTACTTCATCTGTTCGCATGTGTTCGGGGGTATCGCTAGTGTCACTGTTGATTTGGGTTTTTCCCAAGTGATAGGAGTTGTTTGTGATACTAGTGCGCCATTGTTCAAGTCAATTCGTCTCCTATTTTTTCAGACAAAATAAAAATATTGATAATGGAGATTTTTTCTTCATCATAAGCTAGCGTTGGGTGCCTCAGCCATATTTGTTCGCTTAACGTCACGTGAAGTATAAATGGCTGTTCGTGGAACGCCGGTACAGGTGATGTTCGTAGAGTGTGAAGGCACCACAAGTACTAACAAAGGCAACAACTCACAACAAAATGTCTTCATTTAACCCAGCCCAAGCTAACAAGTGTCCATGGGATGCTATGTCAGTGTAGCCAACATTATTTTCTTTCAAACAGTGTTGTCCTACAACTTATACAAAAACACTTTAAAACAAAACATAAAATAGGCGGGCGCAAGCGACTATAGGTTGCGCTAGTAGTTTTACAAAATGTCGGAACGAACAGGGATAGACATAGTTGATGTGATAGAGATAATTGATAATTTTAAAAGACCATTAATTAAAGGGCAGGCCATCCTTGATGCAAACCACATAATTACATGTGAAATAATATCTAGAAGTAAAAATACAGTTATTTTACAAGCTTTGTGCCTTCAAACAAGCGATCTTAAAGGACTGCCCCATCAAATAAAAGTGGAAATCAAATTTATTAATAATAATAAGCTATTTTCTTGTAATTGTACATGTAAAGCTGGTAGTTCTGGTAAATGCAAAGACATCATTGTAACTTTACTCTACGTTTTTCGGTTAGTAATAACATTAATTACCTATTCATACAATCATTGTTATGACAGCTGTCATTTCATGACAGCTTAGTTTCTTTGTCATATTATTTATTTATTTGTCAAAACTTTCAGACATCACATTGAAAACTTGGAACAATTAAGCACAACGGATGTAAGACAAAAAAAGGGAAAATTAAAAAATAAAAACAAATCTATGACACTATGGTCCCAATGTTTTTGCATAAAACTAGCATTTTGGAATAATAAAATGTCAAATACTAATATTTACCCGGATAAGTATAGTCACTTTCTTTAAAATGAAGGCTACATATCGTCATATGTTTCAAAACAGGCTTATCTATTCTTAATATTACAATCCACTCTTTAAGAAGCTTTTTATTTTTTGGAAATAAATGGAATGACACGTCTTTTGATTTTCTAATTGAACACTGAGGGCCCGAGCAATACATACTAGACATTTTTCAAACATTTTTTTGCTCAATCGGGTTTTAATTATGGAAAAATAAATTAAAAACGCCAAAAAACTCTATGAATCCCAGGTAATGGCCCGGCTTCTATCCCCGTTTCTCTAGTTCTTGTAAAGAAGCAGCATCGTCGCTTGCGCCCGCCTATAGTTACAATTTTAACATAGATAACACAATGCGAAACAGATATGTTTAATTAATTATTTTAGCTCGCGTTTCTCCTTATTTTAGAATATTAAGCTAATAGCTAGTTTTATATTATTTTTTGTAAGAATTATAAAATAATAAAATCTAGTAATAACTTGTAACAACGCGTTTTAGTATGATTTTACCCATCGGCAAATCATTTTAATTTCTTTTAGTTATGGTATACTTTTGAAATGATCAACTGGATCGTGGGAAACCCACATGATGGAAGATTACTGCTGGAACCTAAAACGAGACTGTTTGAAGAAACATTCAAGAAAGTAACGCAAAAGAAGCTTCCGAAGTGTAAAGAGAGCCTTTGACATGTAATTGGTTTAGTTACAAAGTAGTTATTTAAATAATGGGTGTGGTTTATATTGTTTTAATTGATTTGAAATGTTTATGTAAAGAATTTTAATATCTTTGTTTTTTTCACCTCCTTTAACATGCATATGTATTCGAATAATTATGTTTTGAGAGTTAAGTCACGCCATTTATACATCTCAACAACTAGAGCTGATAGAGGAAAACTAAGGGCAAATTTGGATTTAGCGCAGCAATTATACTCAGAATCAGCTATAAAACTCTCGGCACCAAGATCACTGTAGAACTGTGTAATACTATCGATAGTTTTTAAATATACTACAGCACTGCTCCCACTGTATTCATACGTCACTCCCTTGAACCATTCTCTATCAGGTTGGCATTTTTATAGCTCCCATAAATTTCGAAGAATTAAAAATCATTAATTCATACGTAAATTTAATAGGTATAATGTTCAGCGATGATATTACAATATGTATTTAAAGCGGGATAATATAACCTGTAGATGAAAATATCAGAAGAATCATCGAATCTAAAAAGCGTTTTATATTTATGTATATACAGTAAAACTTCCCTGAACGGACACTTCTAACATGCGGACATTTCTCATAAGCGGACGATTTTAAATTCCCCTTCATAATTTCTAACTTTTCTTTAGTTTATTACTTCTAATAAACGGACACTCTCATAAATGGACACGGACAGGGATTTTACCAATAATTTTACGTAAAAACTTCTAACACGCGGACAGAAGGGCAAAAAATCGGGCCGTTTCTGCGAACGCAAGGCAGCTATGTTGTTTAGTAAATCCCATTCAAAGTGCAAACAGTTTTCAGAATATAAGTTCCAGGAATATGTGAGCTCTGTTCACTTTGGATTATTATTTTTGATTCAGGTTAGGTTCTCGTTTGAAACTGTTAACATGTTTTCGAAAAGAAAACTGCTTACGATTAAAGACAAAATATAAATAATACACGCGAGTGAACTTGAAAAAATGAGTGCTCGTAATCTTGCGAAAAAATTTAAGATTGGAAACACGTGTTGCCGAGATTTTAAGAAATAAAAAAAATATTCTTCAAAAATCGTTAGACAATAGACATTGTTGTTGTTAGGAGTGGAAGTAGTAATAAACTTAAAAGATAATTTGGAGAAAAAAAATTGCCGAAGAAAAAAATGTTCAAAAAAAAATTACTGATTATTTTATGTAAACATGTTAGTGTTCATCTCGTCCAGAATGATGTATTTATGTATGTAGTCTCCTTTGTTTTTTTCTTTCTAAATAATGCATTCATACATACTTATCTTTCTTGTTTTTATTAAAAAAAAAAATGTTTTTGATTTAGAATAATGTATAAACATCCATTAAATAAAAATATACATCATATATCTATCTACAAAATAGTCATGCACATACATTTTTTATTGTTTCCCCCACCCCGTGCTTCTAACCAGCGGACACTTCTAATAAGCGGACAAAATTTAATTCCCCACCAGTGTCCGCAGGTGGGAAGTTTTACTGTATACAAAAATTTAAATAAAAAAATCAAAGTAAAACTTACAAAAAATGCCCTCTTGATCGGATTGTCGACAGTCTTCTTGAAGAGGAGATTTCCGACAATGGCCGCCAGGCCCGGAGTGAGGAGGGAAGTCACGATGAGCCGGGTGCAGGTCATCTCTTCGCCGACCGGAGGAACCATCATAGGCCCCAATGGGTTTATCCTACAACATTATAATATCTATTTATACATTGGTATAGTTATAATAATTATTTTAAGCTCTTGATTCCCCGTTAGAATTCAATTGGATTTCCTACAAACAAGTGATGAAGATCCTTGATATTGTTGGGTAGAACAATATTTATTCAACGAAAATATAACAACAGTCAATGCCACACGAATTAATACAACTTGAATATCAAAGCAGGTAACAAAAATTATCAGTCTGTAACACAAATCATATGGCTTGAGCTTCACAGTCAAGACAAAGACTAAGACTCAGACTAATTGGTCCAGTCACTCGTTCCTTATATATAGTCGTAAAAGGAACCTTCCCGGCCCTCCTGGATTGAGCTCGAACCATCTAGTCCCAAACACGTGCTCTGACGGTTCGCTCCGACCTCTAGTTCGTTCCAACAAAATGTTTAGGGTTTTAAACCATATGCTTTTGTTTTTTTATGTAACGATTTAACGTTAAAATGTCTTCATTTACTCGCTCCATGGTTGCATTTACTTCCTCCGGCATTGCAGAAGTCCAAATAACTACATCGTCTACAAACATGTGAATTTCGGGGGGCTTGAGGGACTTAACTATGTCATCGATATAAGCTAGGAAATGCAATGGTCCAAGAAGAACAGATCGCTGGGATACGCCTGAAATGCAATCCAACCATCTAAAACAATATCTTGAAGTTCTAATGTGCTGCTTCATTCCCATCTGATAGGCCTACGATATCGTAGCACCTGCTCCCCTTTACCAAAGCTTCCGAAATTTTCTTAGCAAAATTTCATCTTCTTCTTAGCTTCTCCTACTCTTCCGCCTTGTATCGTTTCTGATGCTCCGTTCCATTATAGATGTTATTTGCCAAACCTCCCTTCCTTCCCTCCGAGTTACCTCTACTCCCGCACCTACCTATGACACTCCTCGGCCACCAGTGACGAGTCAACCTGCGGTCGAGGGCAGTGCCCGTGGCGTCACAGGTAGCTACGAGGTAAATTCCTCCCCTGGCGTGACAGGCATAGCTACGGCTGAGGCTCACGTCCGTGACAACAAAGCTAACCTCGAGACGCTATCCCTCTTCCTTGAGTCCTGCACTTATGCACGATGTCGTCACCTACTGTGAGTACACTAGTAAAGTGATTCATTTCGTCCATCCAAACTACAAATCCTCCAATCGAAGCCAGCGCACAACAACAAAAAAAAAATCTGGTGCGTGGTCGCAACACACAACTTTCACTTACCAACTTACTTAGATTAGAAATTAATGCGTTTTGTTAATTGCCACTTCTCGAACAGAACGGCTTTAATTATGAACAATGGTCTGTCATTAAAGGCGTACTCCACATGCGTGGGTTCAACGAGTTTTATGAGTTGACTGAATATTTTTCCTTTTTTTCTCCTCTTTATGTTTTCTTCATTTTTATCATATCTTATATTTAGCCATTTCTTATTTTTAGGCGTAACGAGAGACAGTTAACTTCTCCATATAAACTAAAACAAAGGTACTTTATTAAGGAGCAAACAAAAAAGACACCCCCCCCCCAAAAAAAAAGCCCCCTCAGAACATTTTAATAATGATACAGCTTACCTGATATCGAAGAAAACCTAATTTTCATTAAACATGACGAATTTGATAAAAATCGTGAAAGCCGTTTTTGAGATAATCGAAAAAAAGGTAAAAATGGAAAAAAAGTCATGAAATAAAGTGCCCCCTCAGTTAGCACCAATTTTGATGAAATGTTGGCTTTTACGTATTTGGTATATACGTAAATCAAATAACCAGTTTCTTCAAAATCGTTAAAGCCGTTTTTGAGTAAATAAAAAATATGTACACGTGAAATTGGTACAAAATTTATTAAGTAAAGTCCCCCCTCCGGTTGATCAATTTTGATGAAATTTTTACAGTCGTATCTCGGGCATATACATACATCATTTACCCAGTTTGATCAAAATCCTTAAAGCCGTTTTTGAGTAAATAAAAAAAACACGTGTAAATGATACAAAATTTATCAAGTAAAGTCCCCCCTCCGGTTGATCAATTTTGATGAAATTTTTACAGTCATATCTCGAGCATATAAATAGATCAAATACTCAGTTTAATCAAAATCGTTAGAGCCGTTTTTGAGAAAATCGAAAAAAACGTAAAAAGTTATTAAATAAAGTACCCCCTCCCTTTGAGCAATTTTGATGAAATTTTTGCTGTCACATCGCGGGCATATACCTACACTAAATACCCAATTTCAGGTCCCCACGAATTATAGTTTTTGAGCTAGTCTGTTCACACAGACACACACACACAGACACACACACACACACACACACACACACACAGACACAGACCATTTTGCTGGACTTGGTTATTTCGACTCAGGGGGTCCCAAAATGTGTATTTCCGTTGAAAACCGGAAGTCGAAATTTTTCACGATCGCAATACTTCCACTTACTATATATTTCATATATAGGTAAGTGAAAGTAATAACAGGCAATCGCCGAAGACACACCTACCATACATTGTCGAAGGGACGCATGATTTAGGGTGAGGAAAAGAGAGGATATAGATGTAAATTTAGAATGTGTGTATAGATTTATTTATGTGAATCTTATCTCAAGGTAAAAGAAGAGTTGATACTCACACTGGCGCTGGGAGGATGTGCCTGAAGAGCGGTATCCGAGGCCCGAACTTCCTGAGGCAGAGCAGGAGCCTCTCCTCCCAATGGAAAAAGCTGAAGCCGAGGAGGAGGATCGGAAGTGCGGGGAGTGCCACCAGCAGCACGGCGGGCTGGCTAGTCTCCAATCGCTGCCTGGTTGCCTCGGGGCCCAGCACCTGCTGCCACACCATTTAGCATTTATATACCAGCATCCAAGCAGAATTAAAATATTATAAATGCAGTTTATGGAATATTATACAAAATCTAGGCTTAAGTCTCTAAATTACAATGAAACACTGCCTCAACTACGATTTCTGAGCCAACCCTAAACTTCTTGCTAAAAATTTAAAAATCTGGTGCGTGCGCGCAACACACAACTTTCACTTACCAACTTACTTAGATTAGAAATTAATGCGTTTTGTTAATTGCCACTTCTCAAATGAACAGAACAGTTTAATTATAACGCATTGGTTTGTCATTAAAGGCGTACGGCGCATGCGTGAGCTCAAGGTGTTATATGAGTTGACGGAATATTTTTCTTTTTTTCTCCTGTATATGTTTACTTGATTTTCTTCATATATCATATTTAGCCGTTTCTTATTTTTAAGCGTGATGAGAGACAGATAATTTCCCAATATAAACTAAAACAAAGGTACTTTATAGAAAAACAAAAAAAGCCCCTTCCCCATTTAAGCCCCCTAAGAACATTTTAATAATGATAAAGCTTACCTGATATTAAATAACAACTAATTTTCATTAAACATAACGAATTTGATAAAAATCGTTAAAGCCGTTTTTGAGATAATCGATCAAAAAGCTAAAAATCGGACAAAATTTAGTAAGTAAAGTCCCCCCTCCTGTTGATCAATTTTGATGAAATTTTTACAGTCATATCTCGGGCATATAAATACATCAAATACCAAGTTTGATCAAAATCGTTAAAACCGTTATTGAGTAAATAAAAAAAAACACGTGAAAATGATACAAAATTTATTAAGTAAAGTCCCCCCTCCGGTTGATCAATTTTGATGAAATTTTTACAGTCATATCTCGGGCATATATGTAGATCAAATACTCAGTTTAATCAAAATCGTTAGAGCCGTTTTTGAGAAAATCGAAAAAAACGTAAAAAGTTATTAAATAAAGGACCCCCTCCCTTTGAGCAAATTTGATGAAATTTTTGCTGTCACATCGCGGGCATTCCTATACACTAAATACCCAATTTCAGGTTCGCACGGTTTATAGTTTTTGAGCTAGTCTGTTCACATACACACACACACACACACACACAGACCATTTCGCGGGACTTGGTTAATTGGACTCAGGGGACCCCAAAACGTGTATTTCCGTTGAAAACCGGAAGTCGAAAATTTTCACGATCGCAATACTTCCACTTACTATATATTTCATATATAGGTAAGTGAAAGTAAAAATGAAGCTGATTATTATTTTTTTTTTACTTTCACTTACCTATATATGAAATATATAGTAAGTGGAAGTATTGCGATCGTGAAAAATTTCGACTTCCGGTTTTCAACGGAAATACACGTTTTGGGGTCCCCTGAGTCGAAATGACCAAGTCCCGCGAAATGGTCTGTGTGTGTGTGTGTGTGTCTGTGTGTCTGTGTGTGTGTGTGTGAACAGACTAGCTCAAAAACTATAAACCGTGCGATCCTGAAATTGGGTATTTAGTGTAAGTATATGCCCGCGATGTGACAGCATAAATTTCATCAAAATTACTTAAAGGGAGGGGGTAATTTACTTAATAACTTTTTAGGTTTTTTTCGATTTTCTCAAAAACGGCTCTAACGATTTTGTTTAAACTGAGTATTTGATCTATGTATATGCCCGAGATATGACTGTAAAAATTTCATCAAAATTGATTAACCGGAGGGGGGACTTTACTTAATAAATTTTGTAACATTTTCACGTGTTTTTTTTATTTACTCAAAAAAGGCTTTAACGATTTTGATCAAACTGGGTATTTGATGTATGCATAAGCCAAAAATGTGATAGCCAACATTTCACCAAAATTGACCAACCGGAGGGGGGACTTTACTTAATAAATTTTGTAACATTTTCAAGTGTTTTTTTTATTTACTCAAAGAAGGCTTTCACGATTTTGATCAAACTGGGTATTTGATGTATGCATAAGCCAAAGATGTGATAGCCAACATTTCACCAAAATTGGTCTAACGAAGCCACAACAACGCATTAATTTCTAATCTAAGTAAGTTGGTAAGTGAAAGTTGTGTGTTGCGCGCACGCACCAGATTTTTTTTTTTTTTTTTACTTTCACTTAGCTATATATGAAATATATAGTAAGTGGAAGTATTGCGATCGTGAAAATTTTCGACTTCCGGTTTTCAACGGAAATACACGTTTTGGGACCCCCTGAGTCGAAATAACCAAGTCCCGCGAAATGGTCTGTGTGTGTGTCTGTGTGTGTGTGTGTGTGTGTGTGTATGTGAACAGACTAGCTCAAAAACTATATACCGTGGGAACCTGAAATTGGGTATTTAGTGTAGGTATATGCCCGCGATGTGACAGCAAAAATTTCATCAAAATTGCTCAACGGGAGGGGGTACTTTATTTAATAACTTTTTACGTTTTTTTCGATTTTCTCAAAAACGGCTCTAACGATTTTGATTAAACTGAGTATTTGATCTATTTATATGCCTTAAATATGACTGTAAAAATTTCATCAAAATTGATTAACCGGAGGGGGGACTTTACTTAATAAATTTTGTATTATTTTCACGTGTTTTTTTTATTTACTCAAAAACGGTTTTAACGATTTTGATCAAACTTGGTATTTGATGTATTTATATGCTCGAGATATGACTGTAAAAATTTCATCAAAATTGATTAACCGGAGGGGGGACTTTACTTAATAAATTTTGTATCATTTTCACGTGTTTTTTTTATTTACTCAAAAACGGTTTTAACGATTTTGATCAAACTCGGTATTTGATGTATTTATATGCCCGAGATATGACTGTAAAAATTTCACCAAAATTGATTTACGGGAGGGGGGACTTTACTTAATAAATTTTGTATCATTTTCACGTGTTTTTTTTATTTACTCAAAAACGGTTTTAACGATTTTGATCAAACTTAGTATTTGATGTATTTATATGCCCGAGATATGACTGTAAAAATTTCATCAAAATTGATCTACGGGAGGGGGGACTTTACTTAATAAATTTTGTATCATTTTCACGGTTTTTTTTTGTTTACTCAAAAACGGCTTTAACGATTAACAAAAATAAGATATGAATGTAGAAAAATGTGTGACTTTAGGAAATGATAATTAGCAAAACACGTCAATTTCTAATCTAAGTAATTTGGTAAGTGAAAGTTGTGTGTTGCGCGCACGCACCAGATTTTTTTTTTTGGCCTCAAGATTTGTTAGCAAATCCTATTTTGCCAACTGAATATTATATATATGAGGATATGAGGTGCAAAACTCGTTCGTTCCACATGAACACGTTTTTCAGGAAACTCAAAAAACTTAGCACGTCTTGTAGATTGGCCAGATAAAAATGTTTTTTTTTTTTTTTTTTGCCTTAGAAATGTACCACTACCCTGTGGAAGTGAGCTTGGAATGAAAAAAATTACTGATTTAAAGGTTTAAAGGCAACAAAATGTTTAAAGGAAAGGCTTTTGCTGCACACCACATTTGAACGAACGAGTTTTAATTCACACAACGTAAGTAGATCTTCCAATAAGGATAATAATACGAGGAGAAGAAAACAAAAGCGAAGTTTTTTTAAATTAGTAATATTTATTTAGGTTCACAACCATTATACTAATAAATTCGGTATCATTTTACAAAATAATATAACCCACTGGGTTAAAACATTTAACTAAACATTTTTTATGTTGATGAATTTTTGAAAAATATCAGCGTGCTGATATAAAACATCTGACTACAAAAAGGCTAGATCCTAAGGCCTAAGGCTTCTTCAATAATAGCGACTTCGTCATCCTATTGTTCGTTGTTCCCTCGCCTGTGGCGGATATATTGAGAAATTGTGTCCTAATACTTCAATGAATCATTGGCTCTCCACTCGTCACCGAAATTCTTTTTCAGCAGATTATCAACATCTTTCAGCTTGTTGGAGCCATTGGAAAATCAATTATTAATAAGCTAAGTAAGCAATAAAGCTAAGTAAGTAATAAAGCTAAGTAAGAAAAGTCGAGTATAAACTGAAATAAAACACGCGAGTTTAAGGAGCTTTCGATATTTCGTTCAGAAAAAGTAATAGAAACTGCTGAAGTGAGCGAATGGGATGGGTGCAAAGTGAGAAGTTATTATAGAAACCAGTGGTGGTCCCAGGGGGGGGGGATATTGGGAATCAATCCCCCCCGAAATTTCGACGAAAAAAAAAATTAGTGGGATGAATTAAAAAAATTAATTACGCATCTAACTTTTACGAGTTTTCTAGAGAAGTTTAGTTTAATTTCGACTAGAATTTTTTATACAGAATTTTGTATATGAACTTAATGTATAAGCATAAGCAAATAAAGTGTGCTATTTTTACGTTTTTTTTTTTTTTTACCAACCAATCCCCCCCCCCCCCCCCGAAATTTTTTTCTGGAACCGCGCCTGATAGAAACCAAAGAGTTTTGCTTCACAACGAGTAACGAACCAGTTTTGAAACACAATGGGCTGTGGAACAAATCAGTTCTGCAACAAACCGCTATTTTTGTATAACAAAAATCCATATGAAATAACAAGTTTTGCTCCAATCCGATAAGATATGTTGAAAGAGCATTAAAATATCTTTTAGGATCCACTGTTATCTCAATTTTTCAAAAAAAATGGACCGAACGAGTTTTGCACCTCACCTCCATATATGTAAAAATTTGGCTCTATGCTAATAAGAGTATCACTGATAATATAATTTCATATTATATTATTTAATTTTCATGTTATTTTATGCTTAAATTACACTCAAATATTTTGAAACCCTTAGTGGCTTAACTTTCAATATCTTCTAATGCAATAAGGCAGAAAGAAAAATAAATATTACACGAAGAAATATAGAGATGAAGCAATTTTTAAAAGCCACCACGTTAACTGGGACGGATAATCTATCAGTCAGAAGTCTGTAAGAAAATCGTTTTCTCATGTTCGGATTCGGACCATGCATCATGAACTTTTAAAAAAAATAACTATGTCTATAATTATAATATATGCCTCCAGAACCAAATTACTTTATATAAATCATTAAAATATTTCCACCTGAATCATAACGATGACTCCGTAGGTGATGGAAGACCAGTAGACCAAGAGCACCATGATAGCGCCGGCCATGAAGGGGCAAAACCTAAAGATGGCGCTGTCCATAAAGTCCAATAAAGTCACCAGTATATCTGTAAACAATCAACTTGAGCTGAAGATTTATTTATATCCAGTTATTTTTCTTATCATGATGGCATTAAAATTCTCAAAAGAAGGGAAAAGATTGGCCTTGGATTTCCTCATCACTAGTAAGGCGCTCTTGCCACATGAAACACCAGGAACATATCATGGGGTCAAGTCAATCCTTTCTCTTCACTGACATCTTTTCCCACCGAATCCGCGCAATTTTTTTCGAATTAAACGGGAGATTGGGCAATTTATAAAAAAATATTTAAAAATTACATCAAGAACTTTAACCCTTTAACTGTGGAGATAGTGGGGCATGAGGTGGTCCGTCGCACAGTGGGAAAATTTTGTGATTTAGCGGCCAAAAATCTATAACTCCTGACTAAATGACGATAATCGAATAATTCATTTTTCATTAAAGAGCATGGGATTTTCTCTATCAGTGAGAATTAAAAAAAATAAAAATACCATCACTCTAAGTATTTCAAATTAATTTTTAATTGAATCCTTTCTTCACTTAAATTTAAATAAAATCAATATATATTATAAAGCAAAGTGTACAATGTGCGTGCCGAAAAGGTTCAAACACAATTCCACACAGGATTAAGGCAGATATGTAATCGTTTAGCCACATAACCCCTAACGGAGAAGAAGGTTTCCGTTTTTCTTTGAAAGAAATTGAAGAGAAAAGGACTGGAATTTTAAGCCTCTCGCACCATTTAATTAGCCTATCTGAGATTGAGATACGAGTTTATGAATGAAAAAATAGTTCGAGCTCCTGACTACCAGAAAGCGCTAGGGTGCGTTTCACTCAAAGTTTATTGTTCATTCATCCAGTTCAGTTTGTAAAGGTTAGATATTTGTTCAGCTGTTCTTTTTGAATTACTAAAAAATTAATCGAAAATAATTTGCTACTCCTTTGCTTTTAAAATAAAATAATGATTTTACATCTCTGCAATAAATTAGAAAACCAACTGGATTCCTTAAAAAATTAGTTTTCTCATAAGAAGGCTAATATATGATCAGCACATTACATTTAATCTATATATAATATAATACTTAAGTAAATTTAATGCAATATGAGTGAACATTGCTTAGTAGTACAGTGAGCGAATAAAACCAGACTCAAAAAAGAGATGAATTGACTGAATATAAATCGAAAATAAAAAGTTTGATTGTATTTATGAAAAAGAAGTTGGTTTGGTTACTACGTATGATGAGCATTCCAGTTAACAAAACGACTAACTCCAATAGCAGCATTCAAGATTTTATCATCCCTCATAGTTCAAGATAAAAAGAAATATGATGAAAAAATTGTGCCTTCAAGAAATTTTGGTTTTCACTTTGTAATAGTAGTAAGATTCGAGATATGCAGAAACCGTTCAAATTACGGGTGGATATCTTAAGGGAGGTTGAAATGGAAGAAAAGTCTTTAAAAAAAGTTTCTCTGTATCTTCGGTAGTTTCTATACGTCTGGATCAAATAGGACCATCATAGTAGTCGGCGCTTTTACTCGAAATATAATTTTTTTAACTGAGATACCAGATTTTTCAACTGTAATCTAATAACTTATCATCTACTGACTACTTGAAATGGGCTTATAGGATTCAGAATCACAGAAACCATCAAAAACGATGCATAACTCGACAAAGTTGCAGCAAAATTAATTGTTCATTTACCACTTTCAACCCCCTGTAAATTATACAGGGTTCCTTATTAGGGCGGACTCCGCAGATCTTATGTCTGCAGAATATTAATACCGAATTTTCAAGAAGTTGTTCCCTATTTCCTTTAATTTTAAAGTTTTTCTGTTATTAAAACTATCACACAATTACCGGGGCGAAGCCGGGCACTCTAGCTAGTAGCTTATAAGGTACAGGGTTATACATGGAGAATGAAATGAGTCAGGATTATTATCTATTGAGCTTTCTGCTCATATACATGTATTTTTCAGGCACCTGCTCTATTTGAAAGGAGTTTAAATAATTAATGTCTGATGAAGAAAAAATCCAAAAAATTAAATTAAAAATACCCTATTTTTTAGGAATTTTAACCGAAAAAAATATTGTCGTATAATTCAACGATAAGTATGTTTTATGATTTAGTCTAATTCGAGGCCGAAAATATATTGGAAGCTCAAATATAGGGGTTTGATTATTAAAATCAATATATCGTCGATCGATCGCATTTGGTCGATCGAATTCTATTATGGTATTTTAGCACCCTTCACCTTCTACCAGTATGGAAAAAATCAGAACCAACTATTGACAATAATAGAAGTTATATCAATTTAGATACTTTCTTTTCATAAATTTCATAGTCAACGTCAATATATTTTCGGCCTCGAATTAGACTAAATCATAAAACATACTTATCGTTGAATTATATGAAAATATTTTATTCCGTTAAAATTTCTAAAAAATAGGGTATTTTTAATTTAATTTTTTGGATTTTTTCTTCATCAGACATTAATTATTTAAACTCCTTTCAAATAGAGCAAGTGCCTTAAAAATACAAGAATATGAGCAGAAAGCTCAATAGATAATAATCCTGGCTCATTTCATTCTCCATGTATAACCCTGTACCTTATAAGCTATTTTATTTAAATTTAAGTGAAGAAAGGATTCAATTAAAAATTAATTTGAAATACTTAGAGTGATGGTATTTTTATATTTTTTTAATTCTCACTGATAGAGAAAATCTCATGCTCTTTAATGAAAAATGAATTATTCGATTATCGTCATTTAGTCAGGAGTTATAGATTTTTGGCCGCTAAATCACAAAATTTTCCCACTGTGCGTCGTGGCGGCTTAGCAGGCACACCGAGCGGTCCCGCTGTGCGGAGTACTTTTAGGGCATTCAAGCTCTCGCATCATATATCTTTTGTGAGCTTGATTAATCCAACACAAAGTTCTTTATACTCACTTTTCGATCCGGACTGTGGACTGGCATTTGGTGGAGTTAAAAACTTTTAAAATTTAAAAAGCTTCCCCATCACTAGCACCTGCATAAAATCACTTGTATCAACAAACGAACCTTTAACCTAACAACAAAAGAACAAAAGTAACAAATGAAATCCTTCAGCGCATTTTTGCATGAACCAATGATGGACAACTTCATCTACGTCTTTATGTAGAGTTCTTCATTGTTTTCCGAGGACACAATGTTTGGGCCGACAACGATACAAAGTCGGAAATGTCTTTTTTCTTCTTCAAAATGTTATGAACAGTTTGCACGCCGATTCCTAATTCAGCGGACAATGTTTTAACACTTTCGCCTTTTTGTATTTGGTTTTTAATGGTTAATTTCGATTCAAGCGTTAAAACGACAGGTTGTCTTTTTGACAATTTTATTAGTTCGTATTTAAATGGAGACTAAATCACAACTGAGAACATTTTGTTTTGTAGTCAAACAGGCCAGATTAGGGAGTTTCCTAGAAAGACTTGAAAAGAATATCGTTCTTAGATAATGAATTGGAGTAATAGTTACCGGAAACATCTCATCATACGATACCAGCTTGCCGTGTTTTTCCATTTATTATTTTATTTCATAATTTCTAAGAACATTTAAATATTCATTTTATTTAAATAAATATTATACATACAAAATAAATGCCATAAAAATTAAAAACAGCTTATTAAAAAAAAAAAAATCTGGTGCGTGCGCGCAACACACAACTTTCACTTACCAACTTACTTAGATTAGAAATTGACGTGTTTTGCTAATAATGATTTCCCAAAGTCACACATTTTTCTACATTCATATCTTATTTTTGTTAATCGTTAAAGCCGTTTTTGAGTAAATAAAAAAACCAGTGAAAATGATACAAAATTTATTAAGTAAAGTCCCCCCTCCGGTTGATCAATTTTGATGAAATTGTTACAGTCATATCTCGGGCATATAAATACATCAAATACCCAGTTTGATCAAAATTGTTAAAACCGTTTTTGAGTAAATAAAAAAAACACGTGAAAATGATACAAAATTTATTAAGTAAAGTCCCCCCTCCGGTTGATCAATTTTGATGAAATTGTTACAGTCATATCTCGGGCATATAAATACATCAAATACCAAGTTTTATCAAAATCGTTAAATCCGTTTTTGAGTAAATAAAAAAAACATGTGAAAATGGTACAAAATTTATTAAGTAAAGTCCCCCCTCCTGTAGATCAATTTTGATGAAATTTTTACAGTCACATCTCGGGCATATAAATACATCAAATACCAAGTTTTATCAAAATCGTTAAAACCGTTTTTGAGTAAATAAAAAAAAACACGTAAAAATGATACAAAATTTACTAAGTAAAGTCCCCCCTCCGGTTAATCAATTTTGATGAAATTTTTACAGTCATATTTCGGGCATATAAATCGATCAAATACTCAGTTTAATCAAAATCGTTAGAGCCGTTTTTGAGAAAATCGAAAAAAACGTAAAAAGTTATTAAATAAAGTACCCCCTCCCTTTGAGCAATTTTGATGAAATTTTTGCTGTCACAACGCGGGCATATACCTACACTAAATACCCAATTTCAGGTTCCCACGGTTTATAGTTTTTGAGCTAGTCTGTTCACATACACACACACACACACACACACAGACACACACACAGACCATTTCGCGGGACTTGGTTATTTCGACTCAGGGGGTCCCAAAACGTGTATTTCCGTTGAAAACCGGAAGTCGAAAATTTTCACGATCGCAATACTTCCACTTACTATATATTTCATATACAGGGTGTTTCGGAATTGCACGGCACTATTTTAGGTACGTGTTCTCTAACACAAAATAAACAAAAAAGTTCATATTAACATGTATCTCAAACTCATTTATTAAACAGATATCAAAGGTTAAAGATTTATTATTACTATTCATTTATTATTATTACAACATTTAGAGTAAATGTTCAAAGGCGCCTCCGTTTTGTTGAATGCAACATTCAGCACGACGAATCCATGCTTCTCTGGCTCTTCGTATAGCATCAGGGTGGTGGTTGATAGTTACTGCGGCTTCCACGATCCGATTTCTTAGCTCTTTTTGCGTGTCAACTGTCGCAGAATAAACCATAGACTTCATCCAGCCCCACACAAAATAATCTAATGGCGTTAAATCCGGAGATCGTGGTGGCCATTTAACAGGTCCGTTTCGACCAACCCATCGGTCTCCATAAGTTGCATTTAAATAATCAGTGACACTATGAGAAAAGTGAGCTGGAGCACCGTCATGCATAAACCACAGCCTTTGCCTAATGCCTAGCGGAATATCTTCTAGAATATCATGCAGATTATTTTGCAAAAAATGCAAGTAAGATATACCTGACAGCCTAGGTGGCAAAAAGAAGGGGCCGATGATTTTGTCGCTTAGAAGACCACACCAGACATTTAAAGAGAATGTATGTTGGTAATGTCCAACAGCAGTCGTATGAGGGTTTTCTTCGGCCCAAGTATGGGTATTTCGAAAATTAAGAATCCCGTTTCTTGTAAAGCAAGATTCATCAGTAACCAAAATGCAGTTCAGGAAGTTAGGATCTCGTGTGCATTGTCGAATTAACCACTGGGAGAAATTTCTGCGCTTGTTATAATCTTGTGGTAACAAATCTTGCCTACTTGATACGTGAAATGGATATAATTGTTGTTCGCGTAAAGTTCGCCATACGCTGGTAGAGGAAACATCGAAACGACGTGACAATCTTCTGGTACTAGTAGTAGGAGATAACTGAACAGCATCGAGTATTTCTTCTTCTACGTTTGCAGTTCGTCGAAATCGTTGTCGACCGGCGTTCACTCGTATAGGTTTTAGCGTACCATTATCCCTAAGACGTCTTTCAATGGCCTCAAACGTTTTACGATTTGGTATTCTTCGGTTAGGAAATTTTTCACGATATCTTCGAACAGCAGCAGCACCGTTTGTATGTACCTCGCCATAAGTTAAAAGCATGTCTGTTTGTTCATCAAAAGTGAATAAATTTGTGGTATCTCCCATGATAATCATAAATTGAATTGTGTCACAAGATTCACTCACACTAAAACACACAGAACTAGACAAACAGATGAGCAACTACTGTCATCGCTTATTGTTCATTTGTTTATCAGGTGATTAAAACCTTTTATTTAGTATTAAACACGTTAAACGTTGTACAGTCAGTCTTAATGCAGTAAATAAATAATAAATCTTTAACCTTTGATATCTGTTTAATAAATGAGTTTGAGATATATGTTAATATGAACTTTTTTGTTTATTTTGTGTTAGAGAACACGTACCTAAAATAGTGCCGTGCAATTCCGAAACACCCTGTATAGGTAAGTGAAAGTAAAAAAATGGCTCCTTAATAGAAGCCTTAATAGAGTTAATAGAGGCCCGGATAATGGGTGTCCTACTATAAACGAATTTATTTAATTATATAAGAAATAAATAATGAAAACACCATTCCACCCCAGTAAGCTCTTCCTCATTACATATTTTTTTCGCCATCACAAATATTTCAAAACAAAAGTTTATGCCATAGTAGTTGCAAATAAACTAAAATTAGACAAAGTATAAATAGGAGTGCACAGAAAGGTTTGATATCAGGCAAAAGGTTATGTTATTTACAGAAAACTGAAAAGCAACCGTGTATCAAGGTAATATAGTAAGGAAAAGTACAGTGGCTTTATAGAGACAGTGTGGTCAACCTCCTGTGTCCGCCATCTTATTTTCAAATGAATGAAGGTTTCTATCAGCCTAACTAAGAATTTTCACATTTTAACTACCATTTTTGACTCTAAATTGTCCCTCTTTATTTGGATCTATTCAATTGATTCCTAAAAATGCAAAAAGACTTTTTTTTTGTCTAAAGTAATCCACTAATGGGGTCAGAATAGTTAAATTAGTCCATAAATTTTTGTGTGCTGTCAATAATAAAAGAAAAGAGAAACACAAGAATTTTTATTTTACATTTTACAACACATAAGAAAAAAAAAATATTTAAAAACCATATTTTGTGCATAAAGCCTTAATGATCTCTTGCTGTTATTATTAACACACAAATATTCTTAATTATGACGGGTTGAATGATTGTCAGGATTTTCAGTTAAAACTTTTTTATTTTTAAAAGCCAACATTTAATTATGGTAAATAATAACAGTTGACTATCTCTCACCTCTATTCTTAATTATGTGTTTTTAAATTCTATTTCCAGTACATATGTAAATATAATTATTTAGCATTGTTTTGATATCATAGAAGATCAGTGGTAGTTACTTATGTAATAAATATTAAAAAAAGGTATCAAATATTGGTTATAGACCACATAAAATAAATTCATTTATTTACAACAAGGTTTAGTCAAATAAATTACAAAGGCCATAAACATAAATTAGGAAATACAATAAATAAATCACAAATAAAATAGGTATTCAGAAAAAAAAAAATTAAGGGATAGTTAAGCCTCAGGAACAACTTACTTTTCAATTTACACTAAACAAAATACGTAGGTACTACGACTAAACTATTTTATAAACTTATAGTTAAAACTATAAACTATGAAAAACACAAGATACTGTTAAAAACAATTATAAAAAAAGGTGTAATCGTCCAAAAACAGACACAATATAGACTGATTAGCAATAGGTAAACAGTACAGTTGAAAACAATATGGCCGCCAAAGCGATAGCCAATAGGAAAACATACCTTCATTGACCACACTGTCTCTGTCAAGCCACTGTAAAGAAAAGGACAATCAAATGCTCTCTAGCGGTATGGGGAAATATAGATTCCAAAAAACGTCAAAAGAAAGCGCTAGATTCCAGGCTCGTATATAACTACAGCTGTGAAGCGGAATAACAGGGTGGCTCATATACGAGCTATCAGCACACGGGGACCAGCGCGCGGCTGGCTCACATACGAGCCACTAGCAGTTAAAGAGATAATTTAACCGTGACAAGACTATTGTACCAGTATAGACTATTGTACCAAGTATTGTCTAGGTAAAAATTAAACATTAAGATCCAAAGTTACACTAGGAAAACAGTGACGGCCATTCCACTAGTACGCATGACCCAAAGTTTTATAAAAGATGAATAAGATTCCTTTATTTGTAAGAACAAAAAAATAAAATACTTACCCCCCACTCCCCTGACTACCGCGACCAACTTTGTCAATGCGACCGTAATTAATACGCCTTTTTTTTCGTGACTAATTACCTCTCGCATAGGTAATTAGTCCAAAAATCTTTATTAGGTAAGACTATAGATTAGGGAGGGGGGGGGGGCTTTCTCCGACCCCACCAGGAACAACCACTATCGCCAACTCGTTGCCCTCGCGCTCAAGTTAGTTCTCGCACATCTATATGTAAGAACAATAAAAATAAAATATTTATGGGTGGCGGGATGGCCGAGTGGCTAAACGCGTTAGAAAATACGCGTTGCCACTGACAACCGGACAGATGATTTGAGAACCTGAAGATAGCAAGTTCAAAACCCGGAGCCAGGGGAAATTTAATAGTACTCGGCAATAATCCCCCACCCTCTACCCTGGCCCGGGAAAACCCGTATAGCCTAAACGGCGAGGAAAGGGTGGACTCCTAAAAAAATATATATATATATATATATATATATATTTATTTCAAATTGAGTAAACCAAACGAAAACACCTGGTGGAGGCATAGTGGGTAGTGGCTCCTATTTTCGTCTCGTGGGGACACATCACTTTTTTTTTTTGTTTCTACCCTTCTTATGCTATAGGGGGTTTTCCGGGCCTGGGGAGAGAGTGGGGGATTTCCCCTGGTTCCGGGTTTTGCATTCGCTACCTGCGGGTAGCCACACAGTACCAAAGGTTTAGACTCACTTGTTTTTAATTCAACAATCTTCAAGTTTAATAAAATAATTCTAACTCTAGAGGTAGAATAAGGTGGATACCATCCACCACCATTAACTCAAGAGGTGACATTTCAAACATTATATGATTAAGGTTAGAATAAAGATTATAAATAGGGGTCACCTGTGGTGTAGTGGTATGGCAACCTAATATACTAAAGATCGCGTCCCAAGGTGGCCCTAGAATTTTTTAATAAGAGTAAAAAATCCTTGGCCATGTCGTCCCTCGGATATGACGTAAAATGGCGGTCCCGAGCCTGTGCTATGTCAGGTACTCGTTGAAGATCCTTGTCCTAATTATACCTGGATAGGCAAAGTTTAGGACTCCCACGGTAGATCGTCCGATTAGCCTTAGTAGCATAAAGGGACGTTAAACAAACAAATTATAAATAAATTGAAAATAAAATTATAGATTTTATGTTGTTAAATAAATAAAATGTTATTTAGTTATTTTACAAAACTAAGGGTGAGTCTAAACTTTTGACTGATACTGTACGTTCCCATGGCTACGCCTATTTCCTAACGCGTATGCTCACTCGGCCATCCCACTAACATCAGTTGTGCACTGTTCCTTTTTATTTTATCTTTGGATAGTTTTACTAATTTTACGGCTTTAACTTTAGCCCAGATCGTTGGAATTAACGTAATGTTCTTTTTTTTTATAAATATTCATTTTTTCAGATAATGAGTAACAAAATAAGTTTAAAACTTTTAAATACCAAGTATAACATAACAATAAAATTACTTACTGGTTGGAGGATAATATATAGTGTATTCCATCTTGCATTGTGGGCACAAGATCTTTTCACTTTTTCCTGCTTTAGCTTTGAGGTCTATCCACATGAGCAAGCAGCGCTGATGGACCTTTAACACAAACCATTTTGGTTATACTATTTTCTCGATATACTCAAATAAACATTTATTATTTGAGTATATCTATTATTTATTTTTTTTGCTCTTACTGTACTACATACTACCTATTCCTTATCTGATTGTTAGTTTTTAAGAAAAACACATAAGAGGAAAATATTATTATCTTCCTATATCATTATCAAATTACGTTTAATCAATTCAATAAATTTCTGAACGACTTCTTAATTAAACGACATTTTGGAGTAGAAATTGATACGTGGAACGCATTCACCGCCAATTATTTGCAGATTAGTGAAAGCATAATGGCTTTTGGAAGATTTGGTAATATAAACTTCATTAAAAAATTGAAGCTTTTATGGTTAGCAATTATCGCCAAAAGATGTATTTTTCGTAGTGTTTTGAATCTCATAAAGCATTCCTAAGCCTTCTTATTTCCCTACCTCCTTCGTGCTGTTAAGCGTGGAGTTGATTTAACCCATCTTCTGCAGGCATCCCTATCTTGCGCCATTCTTTTAATTTCAGTCAAGGACGAGCCGCGTTCGCTCCCGAGTCTCTCTATAAACTGCCTGTACAGTTTATAACGACATCGGTTATAACGACGTACCGCTTATAACGACGGAAATCCTAAGTCCCTAGTCCGTACGGTCATAGTTTAATGAATTTTTATCCGGCTATTACGACCACGGCTATTACGACTGATCGGCTTTAGCGACCCATTTTGAGTCCCCCAGAGAACAAAAAGATCGGTTATAACGTCCGGCTTCCGGAAAGAACCCTTCAATCCGGCTTGGGGGATATTTCTTTGGGTACAGGAAGACACATCTATCACCTTTTCTAGGAAACTCCCTCCCTATTGTTTGTGTTTTTATTCCTTCAAACGAATTTGAATCTGTTGCGGCGTAGTTCTCAAATAAGACATTTTTGCGTGGTGATACCATGTCAAAGAGAAGGGCATTTTCGTTAGAAGAAAAATTTTGATGCACATTTGCTGTCGGCAGGAAAATAGGGAGTCGAACAGAAGTCTTGCGGAGGAACTGAATGGAAGTCATTAAACTATTTCAACAATATGGAAAAATAGGGACACCATTCGGGGACTAGTTGAACGCGGTTAATGGTTCAAGACAAAAAAAATAAGGAGAGCTACGGGTGACAAAGACAATGGGGCTCTAATAACATGGTGCCGACCCCAACGCAGCCGAAATGTTCCAATATCAGGGACAATTTTACAAAAAAAAGCCAATAATTTTCTAAAATTGATTAATGAATCCACTTCAGAACCGTCTAGTGACTCGACAAGTAGTATTTCGCGAGGCTGGATTCAAAGATTTTGTACTCGCCATAATATTATTTTTTAAGCGGTGACTGCTAGCGTCCCCCAAGGGATAACCGGCGATTGGCTTCCGTCAGTATGGCCATCAATTCCGAAAATGACGATGATTCAGAAATTTTTAACGCAGATGAAACTGAACTTTTTTTACAAGGTACTGCCTGATCGGACACTACATTTTAAGGGGGAGAAATGTTCTAATGGATAACTGTCCAAGGATAGAATAAAGGTTTTGGTGGCAGCCAATATGTCTGGAATTGAAACATATACTTTTTATAATAGGAAATTTGTAGTAGTAAGAAGGCTATCATTACAATCAGCTGTTAAAAATGGCCCAGACCTGATATAACGACCGGCGTTGTTATAAGCGATATGTCGGATGTAACGACGATCGCCTATAACGACGAAGTTTTGACGGTACCTTCAATGTCGTTATAAACGATATCCACGTATGTGGTTCTCGGCCTGCCAACTGGTCGCTGCCCCCTTGGCCAGGCCTCCAATATTCATCTTGCTCGATGCTCATCACCCATTCTACAAACATGCCCGTACCATTTGAGCTGACATTCTTCAATTATATCCCGCACAGGTTTTACGCCGTTTTGTTCCCAAATTCTTTCGTTTCTTTCTCGGTTCCGCCTTTTCTTTCCAGCTACTTTACTTAAGTACCTCATCTCAGTTGCGGTAACCTTACTAGCGCTCTTGTCAAGAAGAACCCAGCTCTCTGATCCGTATAGCAGGACTGGCCTCTTGACTGGAGGAGCTTTCCCACCAGAGTATTAGATATTTGGAACAGTACTTGATTGGCCTTCTTTACTCGGTTAAGTACCTCATGCTCGACTCCAGCATCCCTGCTGAAGATGGTGCCCAGGTATGTGTAATTGTCCACCTGCTCAAGTTGTTGCCCATCACACACTATTCTCAGCTCGGTCTCTTCCCTGACTACTTGCATAACTTTACGCTTAACCGAATTTATGGCGAGCTTAAGCTCCTCAAACCACTCCTCCACTGCAATCTGTAGGCTTTCCTGACATTTGGATATCATATATTCCTAATCCATTATCCCTTAATAATTCCTCTTCTTGGGCCCGACGGGTCAGAACTAGGTATTTTTAGTAATGAAAATATTATACAAAAATGATAACAGACGCGTACTCACCCATTTTGTGGTCCCTTTGCACCTGCAAGGCTTGGTCCAGGTCTGGCTTGGGTCGTCCTCCTCCGTAGCGAAGCATATCCAACACTGTCTCCCGCTGCTTCTACTGCTACTGCTGAGGGTTGATGGCCTGGCAAACAAAATGACTATCATAGATACAAGCTCTCTAAATAGAACTATTCAGCATCGTTAGGTTATAAGAATAATATTGTTGCATAGTTTCATATGAGTTCATTTTTAAGGGGAGAGCCGTTTGTTAAGAAAATACTTTTAGAGGTAAAAGATGATGAAAAACAAAAATAAAACAAAGCAAAGGTAACTTTAAACTTTGATTCCCGCTCATAACCGTTTACGTGCCACTACAACATTCAGCAGATTTGAATTATTGCAAACAATGTTAATGATTCTTTGACAGGACTCAATCCTTCAAAGACAGATATTTATATATTAGGTTATATTGAAAACGAACGCTCAAAAAACCCAACTTAACCTCCTAAATAATTCGATGGACTCACATTGACAATTACAGCTGGATGGTCATCAGAATAAATCTTTAAACCTCTTTGTAACCCACATCTCTGAATCACATCTACCGAATGCATTGAGAAATGTACGAGTGGTCTATTTATGTCGTTTGGCGGACATAAACAAGATAAATTTGTGTCAAATCATGAAAATAAATCTAGCCATAGATCATATGTTCCTTAACTATATATATCGTATCTCTACCGGATCCAATGTTTAAAAATCTAGTGCGATGAGCGCAACACACAACTTTCACTTACCAACCTCCTTTGATTAGAATTAGACGAGTTTTGTTAAATGCGATTCAAAGTCACACAGTTTTCCACACTTATTTTTATTTGCTCTTTGAAGTGCACTAATTTTTATTATTATTAAATAAACGTTTTTACTTGTGATAATTCGGCTATGCAAGCATAATACTCCAAGTCGTCTGATTTTATAATTCTTTATGTAGTTGTTGAAAACTTTATAAATGTAGTTCCCATGGAACAAGTAATTTCCAATAAACAGAACATCTTTAAATATAAACAATCTTTGTCATTAAAGGCGTACTGCGCATGCGCATGGGATCAATGTATTTCATGAATTGCCGGGATTTTTTTCTCCTATATGTTTACTTGATTTTTTCATACATATTTAGCCATTTCTTATTTTATTCGAAACTTGAGATAGACGATTTCTCGATATAAACGAAAACGAAGGTACTTTATAGGAAAACAAAAAAGGCCCGTCCACATTTAAGCCCCCTCAGAACATTTTTATAATGATAAAGCTCACCTAATATTAAAGAATAATTGCTTCTCATTAAACATGACGAGTATGAGCAAAATCAAAAAACCTAAAAATAGGAAAAAAGTAATGAAATAAAATGCCCCCTCCCTTTGATCAATTTTGATGAAATTTTTACTGTCATATAGCGGGCATATACCTACCCAGTTTTATCTGTAATAAAAATAATTGTTATAGCCGTTTTTGAGAAAATCGAAAAAATCGTAAAAAGTTATGAAATAAAGTGCCCCCTCCATTTGATCAATTTTGATGAAATTAGGTCTGTCGCATCGCGGGCATATACATATACCAAATACCCAATTTCAGGTTCGGACGGTTTAAAGTTTTTGAGCTAGTCTCTTCACACACAGACCATTTCCCGGGACTTGGTTATTTAGACTCGGGGGACCCCAAAACGTGTATTCCCGTTGAAAACCGGAAGTCGAAATTTTTCACATCGCAATACTTTCCCTCACTATATATTTCATATATAGGTAAGTGAAAGTAAAAATCTGGTGCGATGCGCGCAACACACGACTTTCACATACCAACTTACTTAGATTAGAAATTGACGTGTTTTGATAAATATGTAAACGTCATTCCTCAAATTCACATATTTTTCCACATTCATTTAGTAATTTTTGTTTGTATATGCTGTCTAACGTACAATAAAATTATGATCGTTAAAAAAACAAGTTTTTACTTGTGATAATTCGGCAGTGCCAGCATAATACTCCATCTCCATTTTATAATTCTCTATTCAGTTGTTGAAAACTTCATTTAGTTACCATGGAAACAAATAATTTCCATTAAATATTTATGCTCCATAACAATTATTTTTTTTTTTTAACTTTATTTTATTTATCCACACCTGTCTAAAATAACAAAGTCAGTGGATTGCCTGACAATAACTTGTACAATATTGGCATGTCAGGCATGAGGAAGAGCAAATACCCAGCGGTACACCCCAAAACAATTTGACAACTGTTTCCCATGAACAGAACGTCTTAAATTATAAACAATGGTCGTTCATTAAAGGTGTATTGCGCATGCGTAGGTTCAACGCGTTTTATGAGTTGTAATATTCTTCTTTTTCTCTCCTTTATATGTTTACTCCTTTTTTTTTTTTTTTTTTTTTGCATATTTTGCCATTTCTTATTTTTGAGCATAACGAGATTCTGTTAATTCCTCCATATATACAAGAACAAAGGAACTTAATAGGAAATCAAAAAAAGGCCACTTCTTCCCAATTTTCCTTCTTCCTCAGATCATTTTAATGATGATCAAGCTTACCTGATATTATAAAATACTTGATTCTCATTAAACATGACGAGTTTGATCAAAATCGTTAGAACCGTTTTTGAGAAAATCTACAAAACTAAAAAAATACGAAAAAGTTATGAAATAAAGTGCCACCAATTTTGATGAAGTTTCAGATGTCAACGTGACATATTTCATCACAACGTAGATGTATAGGCATATATCAGGTCATCCCATAAGTAATGTCGGTTTTTAATATTCTGTTTGTTTATGTTTAGATTACTAATCCCTCCTTTTCAATTTATTTTTGTTTTGATAATAGGTAAGGTACAACAATTGGGAAAGTGGGTCCCTCACGAATTAAGCCCCGGTAATGTGCAACAGAGGGTGAACACTTTCTTTTCTCTCCTCTCCCATTTAAATCTAGAACCTTTTAGTAGTAACTGTAAGTGACTAACTAACTGGAGATGAAAAGTGGGTTTTCTATCGGGAATGTTAGACGGTCACGGCAGTGGTTAGGACCTGGAGAAACACCTAGGACAGAATCGAGAGAAGGACTTCATCCTAAAAAAGAGATATCTGTATGATGGGATATGGAAGGAATCCTTTATCATGAATTCCTTGATTTTAACCAAACTATCACTAAAGATCTGCACTGTGATCAGCTGGAAGGATTGAAGCAAACAATTGAGGAGAAACGTCCATTACTTATCAATAGATGCAGAATTTTATTCCATCATGACAATGCGAGGCCCAATGTTGCAAAACAAACATTGAAAAAATTAAAGGACTTTGGATGGGAAGTTATTCCTCACCCACCTTATTTCCTAGACTAGGCCCCTTCTGATTATCACCTTTTCCGCAGTCTCCAAAACACATTAAGGGGCAAGAACATGAATTCAGTCATTGAGGTGAAAAACGAGGTGTTAGCTTCCTTTAATTCAAAACCACAGGATTTTTTTCAGAACAGGCATTCAAAATTTGGTTTCAAGATGACAAACTGTTATACAACAAGAAGTTAAATACATTTTAGATTGAACATGTTTCATTGATTTTATCCTATATCTTATAGCACGCCATTAAAAATCGACATTACTTTTGGGGTGACCTGATACATGCAATTAACCCCAGTTTGTCCCAAATCATCAAACCATTCCAATCCCAGTTTGATCAAAACGTTACAGCCGTTTTTTAAGTTGTGTTTAAATGAAAATAACATACAAATGAGACAAAATTTATTAAATAAAGTGCCCCCTCTATTCCAATCTGGCTTAGCAGATTATCTTCAGTATTTTGTCACGGTCCGTCTTAGTTGCCAAAAGACCCTCCTGTGGCGAACGTGGCAGTTGAGAGTGATCAACCTCAAATCAGCTCCTAGCACGACCGCTGACCAAGAAAAGTACTGAACTCAAATCCCTTCATGGGTTGTGGTGGTACAGGTTTTATATAGGCTATTAAATAGTATAAGTGTGTGAAAGGCTTTGGAACAATACTTAGAAATTAATTCTGATACTGTTTATTTATGAAAATTACAGCAGAAAATAAAAAATCTTTTATAAATTTATAAATATGAATAAGTTTTCAAGAATAATATTGAATCAAACAACACACACAAAAAATGTATTCCAATAAAGAACATACATGAAAATATGAACCTTTTTTTTTTTTTTTAACAAACATACTTTAAAGTTCACATTATCACAGAATTGTAAAAGATTATAATCAGACTATTTGAACATTACAAAGTCTTAAAATAGATAAACATCTAGAATAATTAATCAACAGCAATATAATTATATAGTATGTGATCATTTAGTGGTTGAAGTTTTAAAAGAATTAAATAACAATCTTAAAATTAAATAAGTGCATTAAATATAAAAATACAAGTACACTTAACTCATTGTGCAAGAATCAAATTGAGGTATTTACATCGTTGAGATAAATCTAGTAAAAAAAAAAAACATTAACTCATTACATGCTAATATTTATTCGAGGATATTTTAATTGGACATAAAAATCATTGAACTAAATTTAAAACTAAGTAAACTTAATATCTGTAATTAATATTAAAATATTGTTGGTAAAATATTCAAAATTCTGACCCACGACACATCTGACTTATTGGATTCTCAGAAAATTATTTTTGGTATTTTTATTTTAATAAAACCTTTGTGATTGATAAGTTCTTTTTACTTTCACTTACCTATATATGAAATATATAGTAAGGAAAGTATTGCGATCGTGAAAAATTTCAACTTCCGGTTTTCAACGGAAATACACGTTTTGGGGTCCCCTGAGTCCAAATAACCAAGTCCCGCGAAATGGTCTGCGTGTCTGTGTGTGTGTGTGTGAACAGACTAGCTCAAAAACTATAGGCCGTACAAAACTGAAATTGAGTATTTGGTGTATGTATATGCCCGCGATGTGGCAGCAAAAATTTCATCATAATTGCTCAAAGGGGGGGGGGGGTACTTTATTTAATAACTTTTTAAGTTTTTTTCGATTTTCTCAAAAACGGTTCTAACGATTTTGATTAAACTGAGTATTTGATCTATTTATATGCCCGAGATATGACTGTGAAAAATTCATCAAAATTGATCAACCGGAGGGGGGACTTTACTTAATAAATTTTGTATCATTTTCACGTGTTTTTTTTTATTTACTCAAAAAAGGCTATAACGATTTTGATATTTGATTTTTTTTTTTTTTTTATTGTATTTGATGTATGGATATACCAAAGATGTGATAGCCAACATTTCATCAAAATTGGTCAAACGGAGCGGGTACATTATTTCATAATTTTTTTTCCAATTTTTATCTTTTTATCGATGATCTCAAAAACGGCTTTAACGATTTTTATCAAATTCATCATGTTAAATGAAAATTAGGTGTTCTTTAATATCAGGTAAGCTTTATCATTATTAAAATGTTCTGAGGGGGCTTTTTTTTTGGGGGGGGGGGGGTCTTTTTTGTTTGTTTGTTTCCTATAAAGTCCCTTTGTTTTTGTTTATATGAAGAAATTAACTGTCTCTCGTTACGCCTAAAAATAAGAAATGGCTAAATATGAGATATGATAAAAATAAAGAAAACATAGAGGAGAAAAAAAATAAAAATATTCAGTCAACTAATAAAACTCGTTGAGCCCACGCATGCGGAGTACGCCATTAATGACAGACCATTGTTCATAATTAAAGCCGTTCTGTTCATTTGAGAAGTGGCAATTAACAAAACGCATTAATTTCTTATCTAAGTGAGTTGGTAAGTGAAAGTTGTGTGTTGCGCGCACGCACCAGATTTTTTATGTGTTGCAGGTCAGATAAATTCGGAGTATTACAACTTCATCTGGAGGATAATAATATAAAAATTAAATAAGTTTGATGAAATAAATAAAAAACTAGATATCACAGAATAGATAAATATAAAAAAGCAGATGACCAACTAAAAAGATAAAAAATTAATGGAAGAATAATAATGGAAATTCTATATCTGTTCCCAAACTGTTTTTCTTTTTCTTTCTTTTTTGAGCTTATCACTTCAAGTTTACTTATTACCTATTACTTTGAATGAATTATTGTTTTAAATGTAAATAAATAATCCATATTCAAATAATACTATATGCAAATAATAATGTGGCAAGAACAAAAAAAGTTGACAAATTACACATCTTCTAAGAGAATACTTACATATTTGGACATTGTGTCACATCCGTTAGTTACAAAGATCAAAACAAATAGTGACATCTATAAAAATAATTTACATTTAAATCTTAACAATATTAAAATTCAGATGTCTAAACGATATTTTACTAAGATTCAATATAGCATTCTTAAATGAGGAATCAAATACAGTTTTCTATAATCAAAATCTTTGTAAAATTGAGTTTTGAAAGCTTATTTATCAACTGTCATCAAATATTATATAAAACTATACTATATCACACAGGTGTGATGTCTAAAGAGTTCAGGCACAGGTAACATTAGGAATTATAAATATTTAAATTCTAAACTATTCAAATCTATATAAAGAAATAAAATAATGCATTTTAAAGAAATAACTTTTACCAGTCTAACTTTTGTAATTTCAATTTAAAAACTATAAAACAAGATTGGAGTACATAATTCCAAAGCTGGGTAGAACTTGGAAGTGCGGCTTTTAGGCGTGGTCTCTTTGGCGCTATTTAGTGTGGCCTCGAAATCAAGGTAAGGACCCTTTAGGGGTTAATGCATCCTTCTTGAGCGGAAGTCGAAAGCTGGCATTAAATAAAGCTAATCAAGGCCCTTTTTAACCGAAAAGGAAGCGATGGGAGTTCCCTGTGTCACAATCACATGAACTGTCGAAACAGGTTACAACACCCAGAAGCCGCTGTTTCAAAATAGTACATACCCAGAAAAAAATGTTCAAAATAGACTGTTGAATCTTTTAAAATCTTAATATTATCTTATATATAAACTAACATTTAATATATTGGGATAATATTTACATATTACACTAAGTACTACAGCTTCAGGAAAAACAGAAATAATTTCTAATAAATAGACAACATATAACACACATAAGTATATTGTACTCGGCATTCAAATAAATACACAATTATTACTTTAATATACGTTCAACAACTAACTAAACATAAAATTCATGTAACTAAAAGATAAAAATAAATAACAAAAGCATTCACGCAGTTCAAGCTCATAATATACTGACTTAATACTTCGGATAACACATGAAACCTAATACAGCGATAATGAACAAATCATAACTATAAATACTAATAATATATTATATAATTAGAATGTATAAAAATAACCATTATATATAATCTCTTTTTAATTATTGACTGCAAGACTAAAATAACAGCATTTACATTTAAACTGTATTTGGTAAACTTAAAGAACCTAATTTTTAATCAAACCATTAGATGTCCACAATCTAAAAATATATGAACCATAAAAACATAACAAATATTTTAAACAATCACAATCGCACTCCACAAAATAAAATATGAACTCATTTATATAAAATCCTTCCTCCTGATAATGTGAAAATTTTCAAATTTAAAAAAATTTAGAGGTTTTTATATTTTATTAAATAAAAATTGAATTCTTTAAATTATTAAAGAAAATTAAATTATTAAAGCTGGATACTAATAAAAATTAATTTTTATTGGCCACTAGCCGATTCCAAACTCATAGCAAAATCAATCATTTGTTCGGGATGAACCTGAATATAATGAAAGTTTGGTCAACTTCCATATTATTGATGTTTAAGTTAAGTCACTTTTTTTTGGGGGGGTATTTTTAACAATCCCTTTTCCAAAACTGGATTTTATAAACAAAACGATCATAAATGAAACAATGTTTTTATTTAAATTACACAAGATTCATTTTTTTACGACTCATTGATTAAAAAAATTTAAATAAAATAAATACAGAACATTTTTTTTTATTATATCATTAATTGGAATGAAATTCCTACCTACATAAGAAACATAGTGTAAACTAAATCTAGTAGAAAACTAGATAAATATTCCCTAATACCCACGAAAAGAATAGGAATTAATAAAAAGAGAAAACTATTTGTAATTCAAAAGCATTTAAAGGAAACCAAAATGTTATAAAATATGTAATTTTTTTTTTAATTCTTCAACCTTTAAAGTACATTCAAAAGAAATAGCTATCGATTTTGATGATACTCCAGAATTTCGGTTCCTGTAAAAAGATATACATTACTTTTGATAGTTTTTTTTTTTTTTTTTTTTTTTTTTTTTTTTTTTTTTTTTTAAACTTCTCATACTGCTCATTTACATAAAACAAAATCTGTTTATATATCTTTCTAGATATTTCATCACTCATTTACAATATATTCATTTGTATTAATGGGGCACTATGATCGATTTTCAATTATTTATTATTATAAAAAACATTTTTCTTTATAAAACATAATAAATTCCAAATAAATAAAAAATGCTATTTTATTTGCCCAGTCACTTTAACACGTTGACGCCGGTGTGTACCAACGGAGGCTCACACTTGACTGCCTCATCAGGCGGCATGTAACACCGGTGGCTCACAATAATTAGATCTTTAAAACTTAGACTGCCGAAAAAAGAATACCTGAGAATCACGCTACGCTCTAGTTTTGACACAATTTTAATATTTAATTCTCTGAGAACAGTTATTTAATTTCAAGTGACATGGCAGCCAGTGTTAAGAAAGAAGAAATAATTTCTATATAGCTGAAAATTAAAATAATGAAAATTTAATGTAAATTAATTTGTACTTATTTATATTTATATTCATATACTTATAAAAGTATAAACATTTATTTTTAATTATAATTACTATCATAATATAAACATAACTAGTAGGATAGTATTTTTTATTGTTGTTGCATTGCCAATACTGCATAATGCCCTGGAATAGCTCCCATCCGATAGAGCGAAAAGCATTAAACTAAGCCGCCAATGGGCGAGGAACATGAATAACAGTCCCGGCGTGAACGTGTTAAACAAGAACTTGCTCTCTTGAAAATACACTGGTAAATTTAAGTATTTAAAATCAGTAACTAACAAACTTTATGAAAATATATGTACCATATCAGAGGTCTAAAGTTTAGAATACTTGGCTATCATAGGTGGGTCAATATATACATAATTTTATTTATAGTATGACAGATGTCAATTTTCGCATTATAGACTCATTCAGATTATTATAGACTAGTGCTGACAATCATTTCCTCCTCCAATAGAAAGAAGGCACTTTTTTTTATCGAAAGACTAAAGAGCTAAAATATTTCAGTGCAATGTATGGGTGCGCAAGCAGAAGACGTTATTCTGGAATATCATATTTTTTAACACGTGTTTGAGACTTAGAGCCCAACAGAAATTTTATGACAAACCCCCCCCCCCTTCGTATGGGTTTGCAGGGCTCGAATGCCGTCCGCGCCGAGTGGCAACACTAGGTGCCTGAGCCTCGCCCAGAACAGGAAAGGGCTGGTGAAGAGAGAAAATAAGAAGTGAGATAATAGAAAACCGTCCCTGCCCCAATATGAGCGAATAAAGAAGAGGGAGGGCGGTGGCGGAAGCCCCCAAGGAAACCCGGACGGCAGCGAACATCAAAATGCAAGAGGACACAACCCCCCACCTGCCAGGAATTCACGCCTACAGATGAGTGAGTCTCAGCCACAAATGTAAAATTATAATAAACCTATTTAACAAAATACAGTCCACCTTTATTTTCTTTTTCAATACATAAATACAGTCCACATCCATTTAATTTTAAACATACTAAAAAGTATGGTTTCCAGGGACTTCCACCAACATTTAAAGGAGAGGTGAGAGACCAAACACACGATATATATAGTATTAGTTCCAAAACATTGCTTGCATTATGCAATACTATTTTAATTATATTATGTAAACATTGCCAGCAGAATGCAGCTGGTACTATTCACATTAATCAAAATGTTGATTAGGCTAAAAACGGCAGGAAGGTGCTTTTACTCCCTCAGGAAAGGCTTCCTAGACAAGAAGGAAGTCTCAAAGGACACTAAAAAAGGTAGTTTTCAAAAACACATTCCTCCCTACTCTAACATATGCCGGCGAATCTTGGACCCTTACTACCAAACATAAGAGCCAAATCCAAGCTATGGAAATGCGCTATTTAAGCAAAATAGAGAGGAAAACAAGAAGGGATAGAGTGAGGAACTCTACAATAAGAGCAAACCTGGATTTGAGGCCAGCTGAGGAAGTTATCGAGGAGAACCAGCTTAGGTGGTTTGGGCACACCTCGCGAATGGCTGAAGACATAATCGAGGTTAAAGTGGACGGAAGGAGGCCACAGGGAAGACCTAGGAAAACCTGGGAGGAAGGAGTGAAAGAGGCCTTTAACAAGAGAGGAATGGAATGGAGTAGGAGAAGGCAGCTGGCACAGGATAGGGATCTTTGGGTCAGGCTCTACAGGAAAGCACCTCACACTGCTCAGCGGTAAAAGAGGTCTCGATTAAGTAAGTAAGTAAGTACAAATATTGATAAAATACTGAGAACAGAATTGCATTCTTACAATCTTTTTATAAAGGGTGAAATGAGTGTCGTGCCGACCAATCGTAGAATTGAATTTAGAAGAATTTTGGAAGAGCAGCTCCTGGATGTGGCCTATTTAGTAATTTTTAGTGTGCCCCAATTTTAAATGAAAAAAAACATATGGATGACAACAGCTGGGATTAAATAAAGCAAATCAAGGCCCTTTTTAACTGAAAGGACGAGATGGGAGTCCGCTAATATCACAGTCAAATAACCTCACAGGAACCGCAGTTTGAAAGTTTAACATAAAATTTAAAGTCTATTCTATCCTTTTTAGTCTTGACTGAAATATAACATAAGATATGGAGAAATGGATTTAAAATAAAAATTACATTTTTATTGCAAAATAACATCATTTTAATATCATTCCAGCTATTATGAATGTTTTTGTACCATCATTCCAGGTTGGAAATATAAAATTTTTGTTGATTATACTAAGAAAAAGTGAAAGTTTTAACGAGCACTGGTTGAATATTTTGGTAAGTTGCTATTACTTATATATCATATTAAAATTCACTGAACAAAACTTTCAAGTATATACATGTAAATGGTGATCATATTAATCAATGTTAAAACTCATCGAGAGGATAAAATTTAAAAAAAATCCATAAAAACAGTTAAAATAAGTGCAAAATGTTTTGATTTCAAAGAGGAAAAATTAAAATCTAAAAATAATTTAAAACAAGATGGTTACCCACAACAATAGATTAAATTAATATAAAATCTAAAAAAAATAATTTACTTAATTTATTTTTTGTTGCAATAAACAGACACTGTATCAAGAACATAGATATTCTATAAATAAATTGACAAGTTTTCTTCGTTAAATTTACTAAATACGATACAGTTAGGGATCGGTCGTCAGAGTGATCTTTAACTAGCCATCAACATGGCCTAGTGCTTCGGAACTACTACCCTATATATACTTAATAATCTATGAAAATGAAATAGCTTTAAAGTATTATTATATTTAAGCTTGATTTTCACAATAATACTGGCTAAAAAACAAACATACAAGAAACAGATCATACATACAGCAGTGAATTAGAAGAGTCATAGTAATATTAAACTACTTGAAATATATCGCAGATCCAAAATGAACAGAAAGAGCTCAAAATATGGCTACATATTGTTTCAAACTTAAGAGCAACAAGCTCTCAAATGTGAGACCAAATTAAGATAAACAACAGCTGAAATAAAGGTAAAATGCTTTGAACTTCCTTATATAGCCCAAACCTGTGTCTAATGTTCACAATAAAAGACAAAATTTTGGTTCTATATTCACTTTCATTTTGAATGTGCGGTACTTAAAAATCATAAAATAAATAAAAACTAAAATGATTTTCTCTAATTGTTTGACTACTTTTGGTGTTTAAACTCGCATTTTTATTCATTATTATTATTTTTTTTTTTTTTTACCTTAATATAGTTAATATTTTAAAAATAATATTTGACCAATATTGTTAAATAGTATTTGGCAGTATATCACAACAGAGGTGATGCCTCAGTAGGTACGTAGTATCTTATTGAATTTTTAATAATAGGCAAAAAGCTTACGCAGCGTGATTTAGTGTTAAGTAGAAATACTTCACACTCTACCTCATAATTCTTAAACACTATATAAAAATATCACACACTCTGGTTTAGTATCAATTTTCCCATTGATTCGATATTCAGCTAGCACTGAAATACCAGTGATGCTCAAGACGGTTTCTCTTTGTTCATTAAAGGTATAATGAGATCGTCCATATTTGGCATGACTAAAAGTTTCTGAAAATAAAAATATTTATCAGTAATTAAAAATGAAATGATGATAGAAAATATTAATTCAAAATTTCATTGTTTCAGCTTAGTCAACTTGAAGATAAGAGAACATTAAAAATAATTTATTATCAAAACTCACATTTATCATAGATTTGATTAAATAGCATTCACACAAAAACATTCCAAGCTACTTAATAAGAAAAAAAAATTAAAAAAACAAAATTGGGAACAAAAATTATAAATAAATTTGAAAATTTCGATATATAAAATAATTTAATTAACGGTATTTAAAGCAAATAAATTCATCTTTATTTTTTACTAGCTGCATATACTGGTTTTACCCGGAGAATTTCATTTTATAAATCTATAAAGTGAGACTTTTATCGACTCAAACAGAAGATTTCGTAAAGACCAATGTAAAGCGAGATCAAAACGATTTTTATAAAAATAAAGAATATATCCAGAGATTGGATGAAGTTATGCAATTTTAATATGGACATAATAGGTGTTGTTCGCACCTGGTATCAAAGAACCATAGAGCGAAATTTGGAGAATTTAGGAAAAACAGTATGGCTTTCTATAAAGAACAAACAAACAAACAAACAGAATTTCATCTTTATATTCATCACCTACCAATTTCTATAGATTGGTTGAGGTAAAAGTGAATAAAATAAAATATTTCAATAGTTTTTAAGAAATATGAAATGTAGATTTAATTTTTCAAATAGCAAACAAACAAAAAAAAATTAAATTAAACAGAAAATAATTTAATGATTCGCATCCCATGGTGGCCCTAGGATTTTTAAAGGGAGTAAAAATCCTTGGCTATGCTGTCCCGCTGATAGGACATAAAATGGAGTTCAGAGCCAATACATCGTCAGATACTCGTTAAAGGCCCCTATCCTAATTATACCTGGATAGGCAAAATTTAGGACTCCCACTGTACCATCGTCCGATTAGCCTTAGTGGCATAAAGTGACATTAAACAAACAAACAACAAATCATCTAATAACATAAATTTAGTATACCCTATTATAAAAATCGAACAATAAAACTGTTTTACAATAAACAAACAAAAAATAAAAAAAATGCATTATTACCAACTATCATAAGAAACCTACCATACACAACTTATCTTTCACGTCTATATTGGTTTTCATAAGAAAAAATATTTATACCTCATTTCAATAATTTTATTTTTCAATATAAAACAAAAAAATCTTAAATAGCATAGCACTGATGATGTAACAAGATATATTTTTATAATTATCTTCCTTTATTATGTAAAACTTAATTTGTTTTATCCCCCCCCCCCTCCATTAATCAAATTAATATACAATTGTTTATAATTCTAAATAATTTGATTCAAAGGGAAAATTTGGTCATGGCTGAGACTCAAACCTAGCGTTAACCACTTCTCCAGGTGGTGAAGTTGTTAACGCTCCACACTAGTTATGCAGGAGACATGGGTTCGAGTCTCAGCTATGGACAGACAATCTTTTCTCTTCACATGAAATTATTTTGACCATTAGACTGTTCATCATTTGGATCCTACCATTAGAACAAAGTAGCAAAAAATCAGGAGATTGAACTCCTGAAAATCAGGAGCCGGATCCATACACTAATCAAGAAAAAGAAGTTAAGAAAAAATAATATTCTGGTCACTCACCTCAAATTCTCTCACTAGCTTTTTTTCAATGTAATTTGTAATGTAAACCATATTTATTCCACGTTGGCCAACCTTAGGTTTTGCAGACAATGATAATTTTGTATTTGGCCTGAATCCGTACCTAGAATGAATGTAAGAAGAACACAAAATGAATGCAAAATTTAAAATAAAAATATAATAAAATAAAAAACAAACATATTTTAATCAACAACATGAGAGGAAAAAATGAAGTTCATAAAACGAGAGAAAAAAATCTGGTGCGTGCGCGCAACACACAACTTTCACTTACCAACTTACTTAGATTAGAAATTGACGTGTTTTGCTAAATATCATTTCCCAAAGTCACACATTTTTCTACATTCATATCTTATTTTTGTTAATTGTTAAAGCCGTTTTTAAGTAAATAAAAAAACCCCGTGAAAATGATACAAAATTTATTAAGTAAAGTCCCCCCTCCCGTAGATCAATTTTGATGAAATTTTTACAGTCATATCCCGGGCATATAAATACATCAAATACCAAGTTTGATCAAAATCGTTAAAACCGTTTTTGAGTAAATAAAAAAAAACACGTGAAAATGATACAAAATTTATTAAGTAAAGTCCCCCCTCCGGTTGATCAATTGTGATGAAATGTTGGTTATCATATCTTTGGCATATAAAGACATCATATACCCAGTTTGATCGAAATCGTTAAAGCCGTTTTTGAGTAAATAAAAAAAAAAAGTGAAAATGAAACAAAATTTTTCAAGTAAAGTCCCCCCTCCGGTTAATCAATTTTGATGAAATTTTTACAGCCATATCTCGGGCATATAAATAGATCAAATACTCAGTTCAATCAAAATCATTAGAGCCGTTTTTGAGAAAATCGAAAAAAACATAAAAAGTTATTAAATAAAGTACCCCCTCCCTTTGAGCAATTTTGATGAAATTTTTGCTGTCACATCGCGGGCATGTACCTACACTAAATACCCAATTTCAGGTTCCCACGGTTTATAGTTTTTGAGCTAGTCTGTTCACACACACACACACACAGACCATTTCGCGGGACTTGGTTATTTCGACTCAGGGGGTCCCAAAACGTGTATTTCCGTTGAAAACCGGAAGTCGAAATTTTTCACGATCGCAATACTTCCACTTACTATATATTTCATATATAGGTAAGTAAAGTAAAAAACAAACATATTTTAATCAACATCATGAGAGGAAAAAATGAAATTCATAAAACGAGAGAAAAAAATCAAATCAAATAAGGCATGAGAGTTAAAATAAAATTTCAAATTAAACTTAAGGAAATAAAAATTTTTGTAGATAAAAATTCGGATTATAAATAAAAAATTTCAAGCCTACCAAAACTAAAAAAAACAAATTTTTATTTTTATAAAATCTTGAGTATATATTTTAACCCTTTAATGACTCTGGACAATATATCTCAGAAAAGAAAAGATGGTCCCTACAAGCGGACGACAAGGTTACTCATAACGGGCCCGAGATATACCGTCCCTAGTATCGGAAGACGGTATCTCGCTACAGGTTTTTCACTTTATTTTATAGTATTTGTTCAACCATTATTCATTTCTAGTTCTAGAAGCTATGAGCGATAGTCCTCTGCTTTTATCCATCTGTTATTTGGCGATATTCACTGTTTTATTTCGTCAGTATTTCGCTAGTTATAGTGTTGCTTCCGACATGTATCGAAAATTGTTCACTAAGCTGTAATAAAATTATTATAATCTCTTATATGTATTTCTTCTTCAGGGTTTGACCATGTAACAGGTTTTTCCACTGCCAAGCTTTCACCCATCTTGCTGTGGGCTTCTTCAGGGCCAATACAAGAATGAGAGTGGAGAAGGGGATCAGTAACTTATAATCTTCCGTCGGGGACGAAGTCTGTGTTCCCATTGGCTAACGCCCGAGGGGGCGTGGTCAGGTGGAGGGGGGATGTTGTCAGCTCTCTGAGATACGTTGTGTTGTCTAATGTTATTTAGTGCAGGGTCCCAGTTTTTGCTAAGTCTGTATCCGCCTTCTTCGCTTATATTGTTTGGTTGTTTTATGATTTCTATAGCCTCCCTGATGGATCTGTGGTGGTAGTTGTCAATCCTAACTGTCCTATATATTTTTTACAGCATGAGCAAGGTCCATACATGGACATACTGTAAAGTCCATGTTTGTTGAGTCCAAGATTGTCCTTTGGATTGGGCAGGATCTGTCCAATTTTCCTGTCTGTGGTGAAAATTGTTTTGATTTTTTTTTCTGTAAGTGTTCTGGCTATTTTTTCCGAGGTGCTTTTTACGTAGGGGATGATGGCTGTAGGTTTCTTTTCTGTTTCATTTTCTTCAGGGTGATGGTTGTTCGTTTTGGATTCTCGTTTAATGTATTCGGAAGTTATGGTTTCGTCTGAGTATCCGTTCTTTTTGAGGGCTTTCCGGAGTTTTTATTTTCTTTTGGAATATTTGTGGGTTCGGTTATGGTCAATGCTCTGTGTATGAATGTAGCAATGATCCTGCGTGTAAGTATCTGTCCACGTGGGTTGGTTTTCTCTAAACTGAATGTCTTAGAGTGAGGTCTATCTAGATAGGTGAAAGCTTGGCAGTAGAAAAACCTGTTACATGGTCAAACCCTGAAGAAGAAATGCATATAATGGATTCAGACCATGGAAGCCTGAAACAATATTATAATCTCGTTCATTATTACCTTCATAAATCATGTTATCTTTGATTACAATAGATAATCTAGCATTTTAATTTATTGAAATAATGACAAAGGTATTATAGAATCATAAAAAGTAAATAAAACTAATAAGAAATAATCGGAAAAGGTAATGAGATGGTGGCCTACACGCCTTAGCTTGAGGAGGGTAAAAGCCGGCCGACTTGCTTAGCTTCTCAGTGCAACTTTCGTCCAGCAGCCTTAGCTGCTAAAGGGTTAATAAAAAGTTAATTGTACAGAATTTCTTCATAACTGTTTAAAATTAAAAATCAGGACTACATTAAAATTATGCTACTCACCACAACCTGTCAGACGGCGGAGGGGGAAAATTGATCACCACGGTTCCAGTCAAGCTTTTTACCTGAACGACTAACGATATCGTAGTATTTGAGACACCTTCCAGGGCTTTCTTCACATACTTGTTGTCAGTCACCTAAGTAAAAACATTTATATATACTATTCACTATTTTAAAAGGAGTTCAAATTTATTATTACATTGATACAGATAACACATAGATACAAAAAAAAATTCTAAATTTAATAGAAGTGGTGGATCATAGTTGTCTTTAGTCATATATATATATATATATATATATATATATATATATTCCCCATTTACCCTATATATATATATATATATATATATATATATATATAGGGTAAATGTACCAATTGTTGACAGTTTAAGAAAAAAAAATTGTATTATTGACACTGTTTACCAATATATCGATCTTAGGATAATCTTTGTTATTAATTTAGTTAGGCCAATCCCTCTAGAAAACTAGGAATAAATATCCTATGGTCTACATTTACGGTTTTTATAAAAAATGATTTCTTAGAAACTTCTAAAATGAACCAATAGTTGACACATCAAAATGTAAAGGTTTGGAAAGTTGACATTTATGATTTTAAAGTTGACACATGCATTAATTTTTAATTTCCTATGAATTTTAATATGTAATCAGGGCTGCAATAAAATTTAATATTTTTTTTTATTTATAAACTAGTAAATTCACAATGGAAACAAAATAAGATTTCCACAATTTAATTATTTTATACAAAAAAATTTTAAATGAGACAAAAAACAAACAAACATATTTAAACGAAACATGAGATCATCCAGTTAACTAAGTATGATAAATAGATTTTAGTAATGGCCAGAAGTTTCGTTTTTAATGTTGGGTTTGCATGATTTTAGACCCTCTAATGATGAACTTCACCCTTCCAGTGCTCTTTTATAAAATTAAAGATGGCCACATTCATTGGTTTCTTGAATTGTGTAGCATTTTGATAGAGTGCGACTAATAGCAAGTATCACATGTACTTTGCAAAACTTTCGGCAAGTGGGGAGAGTCAGATGAGACGCATGTCCATATAGGAATAGGATTATTAGCAATGCAATTTTGCTCTCAACGATCCATGGATAGAGCACAATAGCTATAAATTCATAAAATAAGACACCTGTCAACCAAACATACTTAGACTTCCACAAATCACCCCCAGATGGAACACTATTTACTAATTCTGGCGGTAGTTGACATCGATGTCAACTATTGAAATTATGGATTAATATTTCTATATTTCTAATAGTTCTATTCTAGTTCTAATAGTTGACACCTACATTTAAGCCCTAAAACATTGTATAAAAATTTTAAAAAGGATATCAAATGATTCTCATGAACTTAATGAATACCATAAAAGTAATTAAAACATATTTGAACTCAAATAAACCAACCATAAAGCGTATTTAACTTGATTTCTACCTTACTGAAACAGGGTAGCAGAAAATAAGTTTTCAGGCCACTAGAAATTTCGCCATTACAACCTCTTACAAATAAGCTTGAGTTTTTTTTTTTTTTTTTTTAATTGGTCTCCCCTTCCTTGCCTGTTGGCTGTACAGGGTTTCTCGGATTAAGCTTGAGCTTTCATAAGCTGGAGTGTTCATCAAACTAATGTCGATGGCAGCACAGCTAACTAGTATAACTTGGCAAATTACTGACAAATTTTGAACCGATTGCCAATATCAATATGGGATATTTTCCAAGGAAATGGAAGGTAGCCAAATTGAGACTACTCTACAAGGGTGGAGGCAAGGATAAGCAGAGATGAAATAAAAGTAGCTGAACCGAGCTCAGTGGCGCAGTGGTTAAGGTACCGTGCATGTCACCCGGGTTTGACTCCCAGCCGAGACCAATCTTTTCTCATCAAAAATGAAATATTTAAAATTATTTCATTATTATTATTATTATTTTTTTTTTGTACACTCAAAGGAAGCTTGAATATGTGGATCATTGAACAGAAATTCATACAAACAGAGAAAAAGCTACCTGCTGGAAATATTTTGAAGAAGCTATCTTATCAACCATTTGCATAACCTTCTGCGATGTCTTCCTTCTATTATTATTGGATGTTTGGCAATCATCGGGACCAACATCATCACCAGAAGATTCAGCACTATCTTCAACTTCACTATCGAATATTGCAGGTTTCATAAGACTCTTTCTGAAATAAAACATAAATAATGAATACTTTATTAGATGACGGCGTCGCATTTAAATGAAACAGTAGATCAACTTACTCCAACACTTCAGGAGCATCTCCACTTTCAGGTTTTTGTATAGCTCCATAGTAATTCTTTAATCTTATGAGATTAATTTTTGTGTCTATTGTCATTTTAAATGTTCCCTTGTAATTAATATCAAGATCGACCCAAATGCCATCACAATTGAGCTTAGGCAAACAGCTTTTCTCGATCACTGGGACGGACTCTGAAAGTTCTATATTTGATACCAATAGACTTTCCATAAATGTGGGTACCTATAAATAAAGGGATTCTTTTTAGTTTATTTTTTACATCTCATAAATAAATTAGTAATAAATTATATTCCATGGTTTTGCAAATAAATGAATTTCAACCGCCTAGACTGATTCAAACTTCCTCCTCTAGGCTGGAAAATGTTCTGGCAGACAAGGCTTTAACATACTCGCGTTCCACAAATGTTATGCTACTAAAAGTTTTTCCTTATTTCAAATTCTTCATAGGCATTGATGTATTTATAACTCTTATGTTTGCAATATGATGTAAAAAATAGTTAAAAATCCTGATTTTAATTTTTTTAGTAATATTGAAAGATTAAATGCGAATACCATTTTTTTTTTTTTTTTTTTTTACAATAATTTAAAATACATTACAATTTTCGAAGTGATATCAATATCGTAGTGGTTGATATTGAAGAAGATGTAATCCTCAGCATGAACCACATGAACACGTATGGCTTTCAGCTCGACCTGAAACGGAGGATTGTCAATATCAGTGGAGAGGAGCTGTCCTTCCGCAGTCGGTAACCAGCCACCACCCATGGTGGTCACCATGGACAAGAAAGTGGAACTTCCTTTGAGATGTAAGCACTCAAGTTAGAAAAGGCTACCGTTACTCAAGGCAGAAAAGACACTGAGACTTCGGCGCCGATTACCTCATTGGTTCGGCGATTACGAAGAGAGAGCAGAAATACAAGAAGCAGGACAGGGTGATGGAAGACATCGATCCGTCATTGCCTCAAGAAAAGAATCAATATCACCCAATCACAAGAGACACGTCGCCAGCGATCGAATGAGGAGACAAAGCGGGACCAAGGCCAATCAGTGTGGATATGAGGAAGGAGAACTTGTTTGGCTCTACAACCCACGAGGAAAGCGGTGACCCTATGTGATTACGGTGCCTATGGCGCCCCGACAGTTTGCGAAACATTGCCGTTACCTCTTTGATGAGTCATAATTACACTTGTGTATATATATAGACGCTTGCAAAACTTGGATTTTTGTAATTACAAGACCTTATGCAGAATAAACTGATAGAGAAAATAGGCAATGAATTAGAAAGTCAAATTATTTCCTCTACTTCTTTGTAGTATTATATTAGACTTACCTTAATGGCAGAAAGCTTTTTTTGTATTTTTTCTTGAATCTGCTTTATCCAGTAGCTGTCATGCATAGGATCGTACAATATTCGGGCGAGAAACATATTGAACCATACCAAACTCTCATCCTCCTCTTCAGGTACATCAACATTCTCTTCACCACCCTAAAGAGAATAAATTTAAAAAAATTAAAATTAGCTTACAATATCATAAAATTTTTAAACTTAACTAAATTACCAGATTGTAATTTTTGTTTCAACCAATTTTGTCACAGAGATGTGTTTCACTAATATTAATTTTTATTTCAGTCGACTCCGTTTTATTGGGCCATAAAGGGAAAATTTGTTTTGTCCCAATTAGGCGGAGGACTCAATAAAGCGGAGATCATGAATCCAAACGTAAATGTAAAGAAAAAATACATTTAATTTGCAATAAACGAATTATTGATAATCAAGATAAACCGTATCTTTTAAGTAGGACAAAACTATACACAATGAGCAAAATTTTATAAAAATCGGTTGAGTAGTTTCTGATTTTACCCCTGACAAACAAAAAAAAAAGGTTATGAAATCGACATATGACGCCATGTTAATAAATCGAAACACGACCTACTGTATTTGCTATAATTCGCAATAAAAGAAATATTGTGGTCAATAATCAATATAAAATCCTATCCTATCTTTTAAGTTGGACAAAATTAGACACATTGAGCCAAATTTCACCAAAATCAGTTGAATAGTTTCTGAGTTTACCTCTGACAAACATCGGGACCTGAGATTTTTATATATATAAGGATATATTAACATAGAAATAACAAAACTTCATATTACTTCTACTATTTGGACAAAATAGGTTAATATACAAATAGATATTTTTTTAATATACTGAGCCTAAGAATGTACGGAAGTTAGTGCTGATAGGATACATACACAGATGCTGATCTTCCTCCTGATGTATTGCAACATAAAGGTATGGTAATGCTCCTCGATTTTCTGTGGCTTGATTGGAGTTTTAACATCTTCACTTTCGGACAAGCTCACTTCACTCTTCTGTTCCTCTTCTAACGAAGAAGATTTCTCTTTAGCTGCAGCGACCAGCCTCCTGAACCTAGAGTATCAAGAAACAATTTCAATTTAGTAAGCGCTACTACAAGGTGTCTAGCAGTCCTGGCTATTAGCCTAAAAATCATAAGTATAAGTATTAAGGCCCATTTTTTTTCCTATAGTTAAGGCTCCAGGCTCTTTTAGGACCTTTCGATCCCATCCCTTCTCTCTGAATTGTTTTTTAATAACCATTCATTTTGTGCCCTATTAGAATAACAAAATATTGTTTCAATGAGTTTAAATCATCAACAAACACCAATGTTTCAGATATCGATACCCATCTCTACTGGACAGGAAGCGGCTAGTATATTACCTCACTGCATGGTCACCATTGTGCTTCTTATTCCAATTCTTACAAGAATAACAAAATGGATGATCAATGGTAAATGGTAAGAATAACAAATGGATGGAATTTTTATTATATATTTAGGAAATATGTTAAGATAGTAAAAATTCCCACATTTCCAGTTGAAAATTGAAAATTCCCGCATAATGGCCGCATTTTTTTTATTTTTAATGTGACCCACAATAATTAAATGTATATTATAGCACGAGGGCTACATATTATGTAATTATAATGTAAGTAGGATTATATATGATGATATAATGATTATTGTAATTATGTACCTAGATGAATCATTGAATATGCAGGTTTATATGAGTATGTTAACACGTTAGCTGGGAAACAAATAAACTGGGATTTTTGTTAAGTGCAACGAGGGGTCAAATGACCCCATGCTACCACACCGCTAAACTGCGTCAAGGGGCTGATTGACCCCTTGTCCCTTAGACATTAAAGTTAACTCTCTGTAAACATTGATGAATGTTTTAAAGTAAAATCCATTTTTTTTACTAATACCTGACGTAAAAGAATTCGTAACAGAAGCAGGGTTGAATTCTGTTGCTTCTGAATATATTTTTTTATTACTTCCTTTTTCCACTACATCTGTGTTATACTAACAGTAATTTTTTTCTTCCCTTTTACGTTTAATCATAAAATGTTTGCTACATGGTTTAAATTTTCAGCATATATAATTCATGAAAGGAAGAATTCAGATATAAATAATAAAACCAAAAGTATGTTTTTATTATAAATAACTGAACGTAGGTGTAACTTTTGTGTATTTAAAAAAATAAACTTAAATATTACAAATTAAATTATTAAAAAAAAATAACATGCGAAAACTACATTTTATAATGTTTATCATTGAAGCATTGCAAGTAAAGAGACGGTTTGTCAGCAAAGTCGTCACAGTATGTCCGGACCTTCTTCACCTTTTTTTGGGCTTCTGCACTGCTCATAGCTGTGCTTAGCTCTTCATAACAGCCCAAACATTTCTTCCTTATATGAATCAAAACTATTTTCAAAACTTGAACTAGTTCCTTCATCTTTACTTGAAGATGAATTCCGCTGTGAAAGGGCTAAATCGACAAGTTTCTTACCACGTGAATACATATCGAAATTATTTACTAAATCGAGACAAATAAACGAGAGCTCAGGTGTCAACAATACTAAGTAGAAGCAGTCGAAGAAAAAGAAGGGAAGGGGAATCTGTGATTTACCCTTAGATAAATGTGATTCACAGTAAATTACTGTCGCTTTCACAGCTTTCAAACATTTACGTAAATTGAAAAAATATTTTTTATTTACATATTCATTAATATTTTATATAATATGCTAAAACAATAGTAAGATGAAGTGTAATGAGCATTAAAAGAGCAAGGGGTCATTTGACCCCTTGCCGCATTAAGGAAAACATTTAAACTATAATGTGACAAGGGGTCAAGTGACCCCTTACATTTTTTTTCGATATATAAGTAGTATTAAGTAGCGCATTAAAAAAGAAAAATAAAAAATCTGAAAAATATTAAAACAGGATGCGTGACAAGCATCACAGTTAGCGACAAATACACGTTTAATGGCTCGTAGTAAAGGAAGCCACCGCATGGGGTCAAAGGACCCCTCGTCGCAGTTAATGTGTTAAATAATAACATAGGTACAAATAACTTTGTAGTGTAAGCCCTCTTTATTGGCCCTAATTCTAAAAAATAAAAAAATCTGGTGCCATGTGCACAACACACAACTTTCACTGACGAACTTAATTAGATTAGAATATTCAATAATATGTAAACGCTATTCCTTAGCTTTACACATTTTCCTCATTTTTATGCTTATGTTTGTATATCTCTAGAAGTCTATAATTTTGGCTGTCACATCACGGGCATATACAAATACACACGGGCGTCACCGCCGGAGGGGACAGGGGGGACGCGTCCCCCCCTACCCTATATTTTGGTAGGATGGGACTGTCCCCCCCTAATATTTTGGCAGGAGAGGACCCAATGTAATTAAATAAAAATGCGATTTCACGAATATATCCGAGTTTAACCAATAAAATATTAGTTAATTACAGCACATTCTAATGTTAAAAGCACAGTCGGGCAGATTGTATATTAGATGAATCATATATTTTTATTTCAGCTTGAACTATTTTGTTTTATGAATTCTATTACAAAGTTGATAGATCTTGATCCTACTTTCCATCAATTCGACGAAGCTAATAAAAGTTGATGGAAAGCAATGAAATAAGTGGGATCAGGATCAGAAGAAAAACTAAGATAAAATTCAATCAAGAAATTTTGGCTCACATCTTTCAACATTAAATCTTTAGAACTCCCTATTTTATTACTGATGCATAAAATGACAAGTTTTAAGGCACTATAAATACCTTTCAAATACATCTTTGGAGAATGAATTAAATGTCCCAACAGTTATTTAACTTATTATTTCCACTTTTAGCCCTTGGAATTTCTCCCTACCCTATCTAGGAAAATATTGAGCCGTCCCCCCCAATAATTTGGTGCTGGTGACACCCATGCATATACATAACCAGTTTGATCAAAATAGTTATAGCCGTTCTTGAGAAAATAAAAAAAAAACACTTGAAAATGAGGCATAATTTATTTATAAATAAAGTACCCCCTCCATAAATAAATAAAGTGCCCCCTCCGTTTGAGCAATTATGATAAAATTTTAGCTTTCCTTTGGTGGCATATACATACATCAAATACCCAGTTTGATCAAAACCATTAAAGCCGTTTTTCAGTAAATAAAAAAAACACACGAAAATGAGACAAAATTTATTAAGTAAAGTGCCCCTTCCAATTGATCAATTTCGCGGGCATATACAAGAATCAAATAGAGAGTTTAATGAAAATCGTTAGAGCCTATTTGAGAAAATCGAAAAAAATGTAAAAATTAGACATAACGCACGCACACACATACAGACCATTTCGCGGGACTCGGTTATTTGGACTCAGGGGACCCAAAAACTTGTATTTCCGTTGAAAACCGGAAGTCGAAATTTTTCACGATCGCAATATATATTTCGTATATAGGTAAGTAATAAAGGCCACACTCCAGCCACACAACAGTTCTGATCTTGATGTAAGAGTATACAGATGTACAGCTGCCCTATCAAAACCGCTTTAGCTGGCAACCCCAACTCTTTTTCATGGCCTGTATATATATAAAATTAGCTATATTTTATTAGAACCATAATATGTATTATATACATATAATATTAAAAACTAATAAAAGACATTTTGCTTCCATCGCGCAACTTCGTCTTTTTGTTATGTTCAAATATTAATTAATTATTTAAGATCCACTGACCTTTACAAACACTATTAAACATAACGCACGCACGCACACACATACAAACAGACCATTTCGCGGGACTTGGTTATTTGATTGACTAGGTTGATATGGTACTTGATTGATATGGTTATTTGATTGACTTGGTTGTTATTATAATTAAAAACCAGAACATAATAATTTTTCCCTCACCCTTCAAGATAAGATCAGTTGAAGATAAGAGAGAGAGGGGGAGGCTGTCACTGTACTCTATTTATTACTCGTTACTCATCCCCTCCCCCTAAACCAAGAAACTACCCATATATGGAGGCATGGTAGGTAAGGGGATAAAAAAAAAAAATGTATTGAGCAAATCTAAAAAGAGATTTACCATATGTCTTTTTCCCTGTCAGTCCTTGCAAAGAGATAAATATTGTTTTTGTTGATGAGCGAAGTAGGAACTTTGACGTAATCACTACTCAATCCATTGTCGTCTTCTTCCTCATCGGTGTATAGAGACATATCATCTTCTTCAAGGTAAATTCCACCTTTCTTGGTCTAGAAAACAATTTTATTTCATTTTATTTTTATTATTATTATTTTTTTTTTTTTTACACTTCATATGAAGAGGTGAGAGATGCAAGACTCTTTCGTTCCACCCGAACACATTTTACAGGAAACTCAAAAAACTTACTACGTTTTGTAGAGTGGCCAGATAAAGATGATTTTTTTTGCCTTCGAAAGGTGCATTTACCCTAAGTGAGCTTGGAATAAAAAAATTTACTGATTTAGAGGTAACAAAAAAAAAGTAACGAAATAAGAAATGAAAAAGTTTTGCAACAAAATGTTTAAAGGAAAGACTTTTGCTGCATACCACATTGGTACGAACGAGTTTTAATTCACGATCTTTGATCAAGTTGATCTTTTTAATAAGTAATATTTATTTAGGTTCATAGCCATTTTATAAATGAATTCGGTACCATTTTACAAAATAATATCACCTACTGACTTAAAACATTTTTTTATCTGACTACAAAAAGACCAGATCCTAAGGCCATCGTCTTCTTCAACAATAGCGACCTCACCATTCTGTTGTTCATTGTTTCCCTCGTCTGAGGCAGATATATTGAGAACTCATTTGTAATACTTCAATGAATCATTGGTCCTCCACTCGTCACCACAATGCTTTATCAGCAGATTATCAACGTCTTTCAGCTTGTTGGAGCCATTTGAAACCATTGAAAAATCAATTATTAATATAGTTCGGTAAGAAGAATCGAGTATATACTGACATAAATCACGCGAGTTTAAGGAGCTTTCGATATTTTGTTCAGAAAGAGTGACAGAAACTGCTGAAGTGAACGAATGGAATGGGTGCAAAGTGAGAAGTCATTATAGGAACCAAAGAGTTTTGCATCAAAATGAGTAACAAACCAGTTTTGAAACACAATGGGCTATGGAACGAATCAGTTCTGCAACAAACCGCTATTTTGTATAGCAAAAATCCATAAGAAATAATAAATTTTGCTCCAATCTGATAAGATATGTTGAAAGAGCATTTAAATATCTTTCAGAATCCACTGCCATCTCAATTTTTCAAAAAAATGGAACGAACGAGTTTTGCACCTCACCTCCTCATATGTAACATTATTCTTAACATTATTTGGTTAATATTTTAGTCAGTTAAATTAAAGTAGGATCCTCATTATCAGAGGCTCTACTAACCGGGGTTACAATTAACCAGGGTTCCGAGGAGCCCATTTTTTTTTTTTTTTTTTTTTTAATAATCTGTTCTTAATTTTTATGCCACTTATTTTGAATATATAATATTTACTTTAAAAAAAAAAAAAAAAAAAAAAATGAATACGTACTTAAATATATTAACGTTTAAAAATGGTTAATTATCTATTGCTCTTGGCAGTTATGAAATAAAATAATAAATGGAAAAACATGGCAAGCTGGTATCGTATGATGAGATGTTCCCGGTAACTATTACTCCAATTCATATTTTAGGAACGGTATTATTTTCAAGTCTTTCTAGGAAATTCCTACTTTGGCCTGTTTGACTACAAAACAAAATATTCTCAGTTTTGATTTAGTCTCCATTCAAATACGAACTTACAAAATGTCGCAAAAAAAGGAAACGTGTCGTTTTACTGCTTGAACAGAAGTTAACCATTAATGTATATATAAAATTTGTGTGTTAATGTTAATAACAGTGATTTTCTGCACAGTTTTTTTTTTTTAATTAATTTTCCTTTCTATCACATTAAGTCAATACAATGTAGTGATTCAATTATCTGTGGTTTTCGATTATCCGTTGACCCCCATCCCCATCCTTACTACGGATAAAGGGTAAATTTTTAAAAATTAATATAATTTTAAATAAAATATTGTTTTGTTTTTACAACATGTTCAGTGCGGACAGCAAAAAGGTGGCCTATCCACAAGGGCAGCACGGGTCCAAACGCCAAAACCTCTCGGAAAATGAACTAAACTGTTATAATTGAATATTTTCCTACTCTTTAAATATCAACAAATATATGACAGCCGCAGGCCGTGTTTTCATCCATATTTTGGTACATGATGTAGAATTGAATATTTAACTTACACTTTTACCTTAGTAGGAACTTTTTCTGCTTTGTGCGATAATTTTGATGAGAAGGATTTGAACTTTTTTAAGTGTAAATAAAGACGGGTGAGAATGAATTATCATTAAATTACAACACATAACAATAAAAATTTATTATACAGGAAAATGAGAAAAACAAATTAGAATTGACAGCAAAATTAAACTGAAAACTTGTTTTTTTATTTACAGAGGTTGGGAATACGTGATTCACAGATAACACATGGGGAATAAAATGGGGTTTTATGACTTCGTGCGGGACTGCTGCCCGAATAGGCCGGCACGGGGTCATAAAGCCTTATGCTATTTTCGATAATATACAACAGCCTTATTGGCTTTGATATGCATAAACATACTTTTATCAATTATATTTAAAAGTATTTGTATAAAGAAAAACAGTCTAAGTGTTTCTTTGACAGTTTACTTCAAAAATCACCGGTACTGGGAGATAGTTATGCATGGGGTCATTTGCACTGAATATGTTAATCACTAGAAAAACTTTAGGAGCAAGTGTTAGATTAAAAAATATTTAAATAATTTAAAACTAGCTAGCGAGAAGCAGAATATCAAACAGACCAATCAGGAAGTTTCGAATAACCTCTTATCAGTTTTGTTAGTATTATCTTTAAGAGAAACTAATATTGGTAGCTAATAATTGTTACCTTGCTTGAAGTTTTTACTTCTCCGCTGTCCTGTTCTTCATCAACCTTTTCTTCTTCTGAAAAAAAAAAAAAAAATTGTAGAAGATTTTGACTAATTGTAAGACAAATAAACATGCGCAGAAATATGAAAATTATTTTTTAAAGCATTAATACTGCCCGGCCAAGGAGAAAATAATAATTCAAAAACAGAAGTATTTTCAAAATTGTAAGATAATGGTATCACCTTTTCCAAATTTAAAAAAAAATTTCCTTTTTATCACTGAAAAAACACTAAAAACACTTAAAAAACTTAAAACACTAAACAGATTTTTATGTAAATAGAAAAATAAATAGGAGAATTTCAATAATTTTTACAGGTTATTTTCTTCGACAAGAACAACTATTTTTAGCTTGGGTAACTTATAACCAGAGCCCGGATTTTTATGCAGTAAAAAACTACAAAATATGTAGCAAAATATGCAGCATAAAATCTAAAAATATGATGTAAAACAACTATAATATTCAAAGACATTACATGTTTATAAAATATTTCACAGGGAAAAAAGTGGAGGAGACCATTTAGAAATGAAATCAAAATAATTTACAATTTTTTTGAATCTTAACAAACATATATTTCCGATTATAACATTAAAAAGTTCACGCCGGGACTCTAACGCAAATATGTGCAGTTATCATCAAATATGCAAAAATAAAACTTGTACAATTAGATCTGCGTACTCTAATTCATAGTCATATCTGGTCCGCTATTTAAAGAAGCATGCAAACAAAATATGTAATTGCATGAAAATCCAGGCCCAGCTTATAACTTACGATCCATCATTACAAATAGCAGAAATATTTAAGCTTTTTGAAATTATTAAATAGCTCTCCTTCCTAAATTGTTAATATCTTACCTTCTCCTTTCTTTGGACTTTTCTTGAATGATACAAAATCCAACGAGGAAGTACCCCTTTCACGGTAACGAGTGCCCAAATGGGAATCAGGATTCAAAATAATACATATTGGGTACTTTTTACTCCAAATTCTAAAACAAAATACTGCAACTAGACAAGCATTTTACCAAAAAAGTAATGTAATCTTAAAAGCGATATTAGTATCTTAGAGAAATAATAATACATTGTATGACTGGAGTGATACTCAACTCTTAACTTTTATAAAATTTTAAATTTCTTCTGTTATTTATAATGTGGTTAATAATAATCAATGACACCAACCATCTCTGCTTAAATACGAGGGCGAGACAAACATAAACCGGACTTTTTCCATTATTATTTATTTGTTTAAAATTAAATTTCAAAAATATTTTATAGTTTTTCTATATAGCCGCCTTCCACGTTTACACATTTTTATCATCAGGCAGCTTTAGCGCTATCTAGCAGCTGTCAGGTGCCAAACACCTTCAATGAGATCATGAATGACATGAATGTTCTCGTCTATCACACTTGTCAGTGGACGCCTATTGTGACTCTCATTTTCTAGAGCTTCTCGCCCTTTCTTAAATTTATTGGCGCAGTCAAAGACTTGAGTGTGTGAGAGTGTTGCATTCTCAAACTGAGCATTAAGTCTAGTGAGAATTTCACTGGGCTTATGCCTTCATTCGTCAAAAACTTATTGATGTTTCGTTGCGCAACTGCAGGTGTGACCTCTTCCTCAAACATGGCTGCACAGACAGAACCAAGGCCGGACCGGTCCCCCTTCCATCACCCCTCTCCCTTCTCACCTATCCCACTTTTACCCATCGGCTCCTCTGAATATCTTAGCATTTAAAATTAAAGTTCGGTTTATATTTGACTCGCCTACGTACACAAGGCAAATTTTTTTTTGCACCACCTATTCATTCCATGGTATTAGTAAGACAGCTCTAAAGGCAGCTATTAATCTTAGCAGCGTGGCCTAAGGGAATAAATGTAGATAAGTTTGAGGATTAATACCAGCTCAGAAATCAAAATTAGACCATTCCTAATAAACACAATTACCAACCTATTTAGTATTATTAGTAGAAATTGAACAGAAATGTTTCATGTGCAGGAAAATCCCATGGTAATATTGCTTTGAGGGAGGAAGGCTTATTTTTTTATTATTTTTTTTTTTTTGGTTGGCTTACAGACCTTGAAGATCTTGAGCCGCCTCAACTAGCCTGTTCCACCTATGTCTATCTTTGGGCGATGGTTTTCCAATTCACCACTCGATGTTCGGTGGCTTCTTTCTTGATTAGATCAGCCCATCTCGTTCTGGGTCTCCCTCGCGGTCGAGTACCACTGTTGCTTTCATTGTTATGTTGAGGGAGCCTGATGGGTTGCTTCTTGCCACATGTCCCGCCCATTTTAACCTCTTAGCTTTCATATCGTGCGCTATCGATTGTTGGGTTTCCCCTATAATCTCTTCTTTAGTCTTTGAGGAAGGCTTATAAACAGACCGAATTTATCAAAGCTTGAATGAAGGGCTAAGCGGCATTGCAAGGTGTTGGATTAGGTTTTCGATTCATAGCAGAACTGAATATAGACCTCATGGAATGGTAGACCACTGAAAATCCAAAAGGTATCAAAACACAACAACTATGGATATCCATTATCGGCTGCAGAATTGTACAAGGACAATAATGAGTGACCAGACTATTCAATTGGGCCTACGATCATCTTCTTGATCTTGGAATGAAGTCATGAGACCTTAAGTCCAGAAGACCCCTAAGCTATCCACCCATGCATTGATCTCGAAAGCAATTAGTGTGCAAGAAGCCATTAAAATTGGTTATATGAGAAGTGAAGGAATTGTTTATTCTGCGATGGAAAAAGGCTTGAACTCACACCAGAGTCTGAGGCTCCCTGATTGCTAAGTTGAGCACTTGTTTGAGCCCAGCAATATCCAAGCTCATCCATATTTTGGGCCAGCATTTTGCACAGCACCAAAACTGAACATATATGATTACCCATAGTTAGCATTATGAATTGGTAGTATCTTAGAAATAGCCTTGAATATTTGCCCACGCCAAGCAATAATCATCCTAAACTACCTTTTATCAGAAAGAAATCAATAGAATTGAATGGCTACCATTCTTCTGAGGTTCTACGACATGAACTCCATTGAGCTTCTGGGTTTTTTTTTTTTTTTTTTTTTTTTTTTTTTAAAGAGAGAAAAAAAACTTGTACCACTACTACCCATGAAGGGTCTTGTATTCAAAACTTTATTTTTTCTTTTTCTTTTTTTTTGTTCGGTACACCTTACCTGGCCATGTGTGGCATACAGGGGGCTACTCTCTACGTGGGGCCTCCACGAAATAAAAGTCAACCCTCCAAGGGCGAATTCGAACCGTCACCGTTCGGCTCGAGCATGCTAAAGTTGGTCATGCTCTAACACGATCACCTATAACAGCCTAATTCAGGGGCTGGGAATCACTACTGTTTATTACTGAATACAGCAGGGTTCAGTACTATGTATGTAAGGAAGTACTGTTTCTTGGTCAGCAGTTGTGCAAGGAGGTGATTTGACCATGATCATGCTAAACCACCCCCCTTTTTACTTTCACTTACCTATATATGAAATATATAGTAAGTGGAAGTATTGCGATCGTGAAAAAATTCGACTTCCGGTTTTCAACGGAAATACACGTTTTGGGGTCCCCTGAGTCGAAATGACCAAGTCCCGCGAAACGGTCTGTGTGTGTGTGTGTGTGTGAACAGACTAGCTCAAAAACTATAAACCGTGCGATCCTGAAATTGGGTATTTAGTGTAGGTATATGCCCGCGATGTGACATCATAAATTTCATCAAAATTACTTAAAGGGAGGGGGTACTTTACTTAATAACTTTTTAGTTTTTTTTCGATTTTCTCAAAAACGGCTCTAACGATTTTGATTAAACTGAGTATTTCATCTATTTATATGCCCGAAATATGACTGTAAAAATTTCATCAAAATTTATTAACCGGAGGGGGGACTTTACTTAATAAATTTTGTAACATTTTCACGTGGTTTTTTTATTTACTCTAAATCGGCTTTAACGATTTTGATCAAACTTGGTATTTGATGTATTTATATGCCCGAGATATGACTGTAAAAATTTCATCAAAATTGATTAACCGGAGGGGGGACTTTACTTAATAAATTTTTTATCATTTTCACGGTTTTTTTTTATTTACTCAAAAACGGCTTTAACGATTAACAAAAATAAGATATGGATGTAGAAAAATGTGTGACTTTGGGAAATTATATTTAACAGAACACGTCAATTTCTTATCTAAGTAAGTTGGTAAGTGAAAGTTGTGTGTTGCGCGCACGCACCAGATTTTTTTTTTTTTTTTACTTTCACTTACCTATATATGAAATATATAGTAAGTGGAAGTATTGCGATCGTGAAAAAATTCGACTTCCGGTTTTCAACGGAAATACACGTTTTGGGGTCCCCTGAGTCGAATTGACCAAGTTCCGCGAAATGGTCTGTGTGTGTGTGTGTGTATGTGAACAGACTAGCTCAAAAACTATAAACCGTGCGATCCTGAAATTGGATATTTTGTGTAGGTATATGCCCGCGATGTGACAGCATAAATTTCATCAAAATTACTTAAAGGGAGGGGGTACTTTACTTAATAACTTTTTAGTTTTTTTTCGATTTTCTCAAAAACGGCTCTAACGATTTTGATTAAACTGAATATTTCATCTATTTATATGCCCGAAATATGACTGTAAAAATTTCATCAAAATTTATAAACCGGAGGGGGGACTTTACTTAATAAATTCTGTAACATTTTCACGTGGTTTTTTTATTTACTCTAAATCGGCTTCAACGATTTTGATCAAACTTGGTATTTGATGTATTTATATGCCCGAGATATGACTGTAAATATTTCATCAAAATTGATTAACCGGAGGGGGGACTTTACTTAATAAATTTTGTATCATTTTCACGGTTTTTTTTATTTACTCTAAATCGGCTTTAACGATTTTGATCAAACTTGGTATTTGATGTATTTATACGCCCGAGATATGACTGTTAAAATTTCATTAAAATTGATTAACCGGAGGGGGGACTTTACTTAATAAATTTTGTATCATTTTCACGGTTTTTTTTATTTACTCAAAAACGGCTTTAACGATTAACAAAAATAAGATATGGATGTAGAAAAATGTGTGACTTTGGGAAATTATATTTAACAGAACACGTCAATTTCTTATCTAAGTAAGTTGGTAAGTGAAAGTTGTGTGTTGCGCGCACGCACCAGATTTTTTTTTTTTTTTTTTAAGGGTATCCACTTTATAGAGGCTGGGTTTGTCCCAGGATGGTCTTTCATCCACCGAGAAGATCTGTAATAGAATATTAAAGATAACCAGCTCAGTGAGATTCCAACTTGAGACCTTGGGCACAGTAGTTCAATGTCTTACCAATGAGCTACCCCACTTCCCCGAACATGAAAAAAGAAAACAGAAAAATGGGAGGCACATATCCCTTTTATCTCCATGTTTTATGCTACAATATACAATATTGCGCTTATCATAGTTCCACTATGCAGTACTATTCTCTTTACTCTTAGCACAGCAAAAAAAAAATTTTCATAACTGAAAATCCAGAAAATCGACACTGCACTGTACTTTTATAATCACCGATTCATACTGTAAATAATTTTCAATGAAACACGAATTATAAAAACACAAATATTAGAACAGGTTACAAAAATTATAACTTGGTAACACATAGATAACAATATAGATTGAGCTTCTCTTTAACAAAGACTAACTATCCAGTCACTCGCTCCTTACAGGGTAAACCGGACAGTTGTTGGCACCCTTAAGACTACATTTCTGTTGTAAAATTAAAAAAAAAACTTGTTAAGAAGGGATCAAATTGAAACTTCCTACAGCTCCTCTTTATCTATCCTTATAAAGACTCATGAGGTTTTTTTTTGGGTCAAAAGTTCAATAGTTTTACTATATAGCAATATTAATGTTAAAAAGTGCAAAAACAAGTTATTGACACCCTATGGATTTAATTATGAAATCTTCCCTATGGTTAGTTTTTTTAAACACTAACTTCATAGATGACTTAGAGGACCCTTCAAACATTGGATTCATTTATACCTTGAAATAAAATTAGGACTTGTTTACTAATTTCTTCAAGTTAAAGTTGGGGTGTCAATAACTGTACTGAGTGTCAATTTGTATGATTTACCCTGGTCAATCTGTATGGTTTACCCTATGTAGCCATAAAAGGACAGGCGTGGAATGTTCTACCCCAGCGTGGATTGTACTCGAACATCACGTAGTCACAAACGTAGTCACAAACACGTGCTATGATGGTTTGTTCCGACTGTTAGTTCGTTCCAATAAAGGATCTGGGACTTTGTTTTTTTGTTTAATACGACTATACCATTATAAACATGCCAATATAACCGCTATAAACAATATTACTACTTATCCATTAAATAGTAATAATCAACCTAACAAACCTCTTGTGCGCCAATTTATCAGGAAGCAGTACCACCTGGCAGCTGCTGATGTCATACGTCCTCTCTCGGTCGAACCTCAGCTTGTATTGAGGCTCGTTCCAGATGGCCCTCTTAGATATCTTCTGCCTGGGGGAAGCCAGTTTCAAAACGCTTCCTTCTAAGCGAGCATAGACCGTTTCTGTCTGAGTGACATGGTAGATCTCAGGTTGATATTCGAAACAAAACTCATTAATCCAACCCTGATAAAATGATCCTTAATTAAAAAAGAGAAAAACTGTTTAAAATATTATTATTCAATAAAATTTTCATTTAAATTATTCGTAAGTACATCATAAGATTCCTACAGCTATATATCAGAGTTGACATAAGGATTACTATATCTAATTTATTTACCTCATAAACCACTTTTTGTTGCTCATCTGAAGATGATTGACACAGCTGGCCACTTGGGTAATCATTGCTGTAATATTCCGATGGAACTTTCTGATTGTTAACCAATTGTGAACAACTGACCCAATAACTAAACTCGAAGCTTAGAAATACTCCGACGATGACACCAAACTACAAATTAAATTTCGAAAAAAATATTTTTAAAGTTATTTTAAATAAATAGATTTGATTAAACAAACTCTATCTAAGAAGAGCTAAGATTTTAACAAATACCATTAGAAAAATAGAAAATTAAAACAATACAATAAACATTTTTTTTTAAATTAGAAAAATTCTTAACAAAGAAATCATCCCGAAGTGGCCCTAGAATTTTTTAAAGGGAGTAAAAAAATTCTTGGATAAGCTGTCCTTCAGATAGGACATAAAATGGAGATCCAGAGCTTGAACGATGTCAGGTATTCATTAAAGATCCCTATCTTAATTATACCTGGATCATGGCCATTTATGGCAAAATTTAGGACTACCACAAAAGCATTGTCCGATTAGCCATAGTAGCATCAACCCAATATTATTGCATTATGAAATATGCTACGAGTATTATAGTCGTAGGCATATTATAACCTGGTTACACAATACAAGTCGCAGACATAAAAGTGAAGAGCTACAACTCCTATTTACTAGTATGATATTACTTTGACATCCCTTGCCAAGTCACACAATTATACAAAAGTGAGCAAGTTGATTATCAAAATCAAAAGATGGTAAGCATTATACAACAAGCATTATTGTATAATGCTTATCATCTTTTATATTCTTATCATTTTTGTAAAGTATTCATTTATTTTCATCCTCTAGATGACAATATAGATACTCATATATTTGTTTTATTTTAGCCCTGATGAAGATCCACAAGTTGGATGGAAACGTTGGCTTTCCAAAATAAAAAAGTTTTAATTGAAAATCCTGATAATCATTTTACCAATCGAAAAGAATAACAGTTGACTATCTCTCACCTCTAAAAAAGAATAGGATATAAGTAATTCAATGCATTATAGCTACTGAGCCACAGCAACGCATGGTAGGGTCTACGCATTAAAATATAATTTAGAATAACTGTGATAGAAGAAGAGGTCTCCAGAAGTAAGAAACATTTTTATTTCGATACTCAGGGAACCGAAAACATACTAAATGATTTTTGAAAAAAAAAAAAAAAAAATTTGAACTGTTTACAATAATTTCTTTTCATCTTTCTCTGCAGCCTCAAGAGGTAACATAAATCTATCAGTTATCTTTTCTCCTACCTCTTGAGATATATTGCTAACAGGAATCAGGAACATAGGAGCAGCATTCACAAAAATCATAATTAATAGTCAGGATTTTCATTTAAACCTTTTTTATTTTGAAAGCCAACGTTTTGATCCCTACATTTGGATCTTCAACAGGGCTAAAAAAAATCAATATATATTATGAAGCAAAGTGTACAATTTGCGTGCCGAAAAGGCTCAAAAACGACTCCACATAGGATTAAGGAAGTTATGTCGTCGTTTAGCCATCTAACCCATAACGGAGAAGAAGGTTTCCGTTTTTCTCTTAAGAGTGTAAAATTGAAGAGAAAAGGACTGGAATTTTAAGCCTCTCGCACCATGTTATTAGCCTACCTGATAATCAAATACGAGTTATGAATGAAAAAATTAGTTCGAGCTCTAGGCTACCAGGAAGCGCTAGGGTGCGTTTCATTCACAATGTTATTGTTCATTCATCCAGTTCAGTTTGTAAAGGTTATATATTTTCTCAGCTGTTCTTTTTAAGTTATTAAAAAATTAAGCGATAATAATTAGTTTATCCTTTCCTTTCAAAATAAAATAATGATTCTACACCTCTGCAATCTATTAGAAAACCAACTGGATTCCTTAAAAAATTAATTTTCTCATAAGAAGGCTAATTGATAAACTCGTTATATTTAATCAATATATAATATATACTTAAGTAAATTTAATGCAATATGAGTGCACATTTCGTAGTAGTACAGTGAGCGAATAAAATCAGACATAAAAAAGTGATGAATTGACTGAATATAAACCGAAAATAAAAAGTTTGAAGAGTTCTTATTGTATGTAATTATGAAAAAGAAGTTGGTTTTCACTTTGTAATACCAGGTCTGCAAGTTTAAAATGTCGTTTATTTCTTAAAATATATACACAGTAATTTAAAAAAAAAGTATAATATATTTTATTCAAAGTACTGGCCCTCGCTTTCTACACATTTTGTCCATCTCTCGGGCAATTTATGGATACCATTCCAAAAGAATGCTTCATCTTTATTTGAAATCCATTCATCGAGCCATTTTCTTACATCCTCCAAATTGTTAAAGTGTTGCTCAGCCAATGAGTGTCCCATCGATGAGAAGAGATGATAATCAGAAGGCGCCAGGTCAGGTGAATACGGCGGGTGGGGTAGGAGTTCCCAACCAAGCGAAGAAATCGTTTCCTTAGTCAATCTGGCTGAATGTGCAGGAGCGTTATCATGCTGAAGAATGACTTTGGCGTGCCTGTGAGCCCATTCTGGGCGTTTTTCGATCAATGCGTGACTCAAATTGATCATTTGTTGTCGGTAGCGGTCGATATTGACTGTTTCGCCGGGTTTGAGAAGCTCGTAGTAGACTACTCCCTTCTGATCCCACCACACACACAGCATTGTCTTCTTCCCAAAACGATCCGGTCTTGCACTCGATGTGGATGGTTGTCCTGGCGTTACCCATGATTTTATTCGTTTGGGATTCTGAAAATAAATCCATTTTTCATCGCCAGTTACAACTCGATGCAAAAAACCCTTTCTTTCGTGGCGTAAAAGCAGCATTTCGCACACAGTTTTTCGTTTTTCCATCTGTCGTTCATCCAATTCATGTGGAACCCATTTTCCAACCTTTTGAATTTTTCCCATAGCTCTCAGGCGATCGGAAATGGCTTGCCTAGTGACATTCAACTGTTCTGCCATCATTTGTTGGGTTTGGGTATTGTCTTCGTCTAATAAAGATTGCAATTCGACGTCCTCAAACTTTTTTGGTCGATTTTCTCGTTTTTTATCAGTAACATCAAAATCACCACGTTTGAAACTTTGAAACCAACGTTCACATGTCTTGACGGTTGGAGCAAGATCGCCATAAGTCTCAACAAGAATTCGATGACATTCAGATGCCTTTTTCTTTTGATTGAATAAGAAAATCATGACATGCCGCAAATGCTCTTTATTTGCCTTAAAATTAGACATTTTTAACACCAAAGAAAGGTATGATACGTCCACGTAAACGACTTAAAAACAACTGACTTTTGTAAAAAAATGACTAACAAACAAAATAGCGTTTAGAGATAAGCAAATCCTTCAATAGGCTAAGAGCGCATTCTATTGGAATTAAAACGACATTTTAAACTTGCAGACCTGGTAGTAGTAAGATTCGAGATCTGCAGAGTCCGCTCAAATTACGCGGGGAGGGGGGGGGGGATATCTTAAGGGAGGTTGAAATGGAAGAAAGGTCTTAAAAAAAATTTCTATGAATCTTCGGTAGTTTCTATACTTCTGGATCTAATAGGACCATTACAGTAGTCGGCGCTTAAGTTGTACTCGAAATATAATATTTTTCACTGAGATATTAGATTTTTCAGCTATAATCTAATAACTTACTATCTGCTGACTGCTTGGAATGGGCATATATGATTCAGAATCACAGAACCCATCAAAAATGATGCATAAATCGACAAAGTTGCATTAAAATTAATTGTTCATTTACCATTTTCAACCCCCAATAAAGTAAATAGGGTTACTTATTTGGACGGACTCTGTAGTTCTTGAATCTTAATATTGATAGCAAGTTAAATCTGAAGTTTCAAGAAGGTGCTAATTTTGTTCTATATTTCCTTTAATTAAAAAGTCTTTCTGTTATTAAAACTACCACACAACTACCGGAGCGAAGCCGGGCACCCTAGCTAGTAGAAATATATCAACAACATGTAAAGTATCTATGCTAGAAGATGATAATTAAATATTTATCATGTAATTATTAATTATAGATAGTAATTAAACCCATTATTCAATATCCATTATTTTGTTACCCCATAATTGTTAATCTATAATTAATAATTACATGATAAACATTTAATTGTCATCTTCTAGCAAAGATACTTTACATGTGGCTCATACGAGGTGTGGCTATTAAATAACGAGACTGACGCTGCTACAGAAGAAGTGCGCATGCGCCAAACGCCAGCAACCAACAGCTGTTATCATGAAGCCTTCTCTTTCGAATGTAGTGCCTCTCGCTTCTGTAAACAAATCAGTACAGCCATAGTCTACGTTCGCATTAGAGTTGTTTTTTTTGTTTCGCCGGAAAAATGTTAAGTGTAACAGTAGAGCAACGAATTGTTGTGAAATTTTATGTGAAACTTGGAAAAACCGCTACTGAAACTTATAATTTATTGAAAGAAGTGTATGGCAATGAATGTTTATCGCGTGCACGTGTTTTTGAGTGGTTTAAGCGCTTTCAAGATGGCCGAGAAGACGTTCAAGATGATTCACACCCTTCCACGTCGAAAACGGATGACAATATCGAAAAAATCGGTAATCTGATTCAATCTGACCGTCGGTTAAGTATTCGTGCGATTGCTGAAACTGTACGAATTGATAAAGAATCCGTACGGCAAATATCACATAACAATTTTAACAGGCAAAAGTGTGTGCCAAAATGGTGCTTAAAATACTCACATTTGAACAACAAGAAGCTCGCAAAAATGTTTGTACTGACACTTTGAATGCCATTGAAAATGACCCAAACTTACTGGAAATGATAATAACATGTGACTCGTGGTTTTTTACGTATGATCCTGAAACAAAGCGCCAATCCATGCACTGGAAGAGCCCATCTTCACCGAGAGCCAAAAAAGCTCGAATGAGCAAATCAAAATTCAAAGCAATGTTGATTGTTTTTTTTTCGATATTCATGGGATTGTGTACCTTCACTGGGTTCCTGAAGGTCAAACGATTAATCAACATTACTACCTTCACGTTCTTGCTGAACTCCGCGAAAGAATAAGGAAAAAACGACCTGAATTGTGGAAGGACAAGTCATGGGTTCTCCACCAAGACAAGGCGCCGGCTCATTCGCATTGTCTGTTAAGAGGTTTCTAGCCAAATTCAGCATCCCAGTGTTAGACCATCCACCTTATTCGCCGGATCTTGCGCTGTACGACTTCTATCTGTTTCCTAAGGTGAAATCTGCATTAAAAGGAACAAGATTTGAGTCTGTTGAAGCTGTGAAAGAGAAAGCGGCACGCGTCCTGAAGGAGCTGACAGAAACTTCCAGCACTGTTTCGAACAATGGAAGATTCGCATGGAGCGTTTTAGGGATAGAGGAGGGGTGTATATTGAAGGTGATAATAAGTAAAAATGTATGAAATAAAAATAAAATGTTTTACAGCGTCAGTCTCGTTATTTAATAGCCATACCTCGTATATTTGTCTTCTTTTTAGCCCTGATGGAGATCTACAAGTAGGGAGCTAAACGTTGGCTTTTCAAAATAAGAAATGCTTAAATGAAAATCCTGACTATTAGACACCTCTAAATAAAATCATAATTGCTTGGTATTCAGATATACAAATAAAAAGAAAATATTTACTTTCTTACCAAAAACTGAGGAACATTAACAAATGTGTAAAGAATTCCAAGCAAAGCAAAAAAGGCAGCGGCTCGGACCGAAACGTTCGGCATCAGATACACATGAGAGCTTCCATGATCTTTATTAACAGGACTTTTTTCCATAAGTCTCCCTTCTTCTTTACCAACCGATTCTTCTACGGCCTCGACACCCAACTCAACCCTTTTTGATGTTTTTGTCTGCAATTAATATAAAATCAAGATTAATTTAAAAAAATTAAAATAAATATTTTCTCTTTCCATGCCTAAATTCAAAGCCTTGCACTCGAAGAGCTTTCTAGGAAAAATTGAAGTGAATGAGTATTATCTTCTAGTCATTAGTTGTGCTTCCTTTCATATATTTATATAATTTATTAAAGTTTTACTAATTGTTTAATGTTGTTATATAACCTGTGATTTGTATTTGTAAATGTGAACCATAACTGGTATTAAAATAAATTGGAAATGAAAGACTTGAAGTATTCTTTCTTGAATGAACGAGATTAATCTTTCTTTGCAAATGAAAAATAGTATTGTAGCTAGGAAAAAAAAAAGATTCTATCTAAAAGCATTTAATTTCTTATCCCCATATTATTTGAATATAAGATTGACATAAAAATCACAAAATTCTGTGAAACAAAAAATGTTTATAACTGAAATCATTGATTACTATCTATGCAAATTTATTAGTTTCTTGTATTTGCTGGTCTTTCTGATTTTATGTCAGTGTATAATTATACTCCACTATCTGTAAATGTATGTAAACTAATTTAATATTTTCTTGTATAATACTTTATTTTAAATTTAATATTTTATTTCAATTCGATGTACACCAATTTTAATACTTTCATGTATCAAGCTTGTATTATTGGACTTTAACTTGTGTCAAATAAATAAATAAAAATATTTCCTAACGCTGACATCAGTAAGGAGTGGACTACAAACTGCAGATGATTATATTTATAACCTTTTTAGAGAAGTTACCGATTGTAAATAACAATTTTTTTTTTTTAATACTTGATTTATAATTATAACTTCTGTTTATTTCTAAAATTGCAAAAAAGCCTAAATTTAAGATAGGATAAAAAAAAAAAAAAGGTCACATTTCTTCAACCAACAAATTATACAGTAATAATAATAGTGAAATCCAAATTGATAATTATTCATTAATAGTCTTCTCATTTAATTTCGGTGCCATATTTAATTTTTTAAGGTTAATGAAAGCCGTAGGTCACCAAATATATCATATATTTATTTAAGTATATAATCCATGACGTTTCGGCCTCAATGTGCCATTCTCAAAAGACAAAAACTAAAAATATTAAATAAAAAATTAATTAAATTTAATAACAATTGATATTAAAAAAAATTTTCTATACACATTTTTATTTTATAAATACCTTTATGCACATAGTCAACAAATTTATCCTTCTAAAAGAATTAGTCTGTATTTTAAAATACATATGTCAAAAATCTATCTGAATATCTGCCACATCTAACATCGTCAACTAGCTAGGAACGACTGACAAAGAATAAGTACGGCAGGGGTGGGGTAAATCTATTGCTCTATTGTATTATTATCCATTGTCTTTTTTTTTTAATATTAATTTTATGTATAATACTTGCGTAAAATGTGCTCAAATTTTCTACGTCTGTATGGTTGTTCACCGAATTCTGAATATTTTTTTAAATGTAGATAGCTTCTTTAATTTTTCTTTTATTAGGATTATTTTCTTTATGTATTCTTGAGGCATTTTTAAAATCAAATTCATGTTTATTTATATGTGTATGTTGTGATAGACCAGTTTTGATTTAGTTGTTTTTGCTTTACAATTTTGTTTGTGTTGTTGTATTCTTCGTTAATGTGTATAGAAAATGTTTTTTAATATCAATTGTTATTAAATTTAATTAATTTTTTATTTAATATTTTTAGTTTTTGTCTTTTGAGAATGGCACATTGAGGCCGAAACGTCATAGATTATATACTTAAATAAATATATGATATATTTGGTGACCTACGGCTTTCATTAACCTTAAAAAATTATAATTATTCTTTTATTCTTTTTCTGTTGTTGTTTGTTATTATTGTATCAATCAATGTGTGTCAATTAAAGAACCAAGATAGCAGATAATAGTTTTGGCTCTGCTAAGATATACAATTATTGGGGATATTTGACAAGACAACTTACAATGTTTGACAAAAGGTGTTTAGAGGTTAAAAGACAGTTTCTTTAAAAAAAAAAAAAAAAAAAAAAAAAAAAAAGTCTATTTGTATACTCTCAAGCCTTAGTCTCACTCATTTATTTGCATTAAGATAAAGTATCAAAAGGTGTGCAATATTAAACTTATTGGAAAAAAACAAAGCAAAAAAACAATATTTATAACTAACCTTCAACTTCTTATGAAATATAGAAGTTTTTTCTGTATCCTCACTTCTGACAGATGCTTTCTTAGTTGAAGTATTAAAAGAAGATAAGAAACTGTCCTTAGATGGTGTAACATCAGAAATATCAACTTCAGTAGCGACGGGTGTAGTCCGATCTGGAGTTAAACTGGCATCACTGACATCAGCAAGATCAGAATCGGCTATAACTACTTCTTCCTTGCTTTGATAAGAAGCTTTTTCCGAGATGTCTTTCATAGAACTTGAAGTTTCAGATCTCTCTTCGGAGTCACTAAGACTAGGAGTAGCCAACAGTTTTTTTTTCATCCTGTCACTTTTAATTTCTTCAATTTTGTCTTCCACAGTTTTTGTAATACGTCCTTTCATCTCCTTTAGGAGCCTCCATGTCTCTCCGGAAGAACTATCATCCAGACTTCCCGAAACCTTGGTCTTTGAGAGAATTGGGGATGAGTTTTTGCTCTTTGTTTCATTGATTCCTTCTTCTTTTGATGTGTGGGTGCTATCCTCACTTTTCTTACTCGATTCTGAAAAAAAGCAAATAACTCAATTAATTTAATTAAAATTTTAAATTATTCAAAAAAAAAAAATGACGGCTAAGGTATTTAGTCCCTTAAATCTTTAACTATCCCTTACGTCCGTATAACACAATGCTCATGTTTTAAAAAACGATTGAGAACAGTTGAATAGGCCAGGTAGGAGAAACCGAAAAAAAAAAAAAAAAAAAGGAAAACAGTGTACCTTCACGAAATGCAGAAGGGAAAAAAATGATCTGCAATAGATTTCAAGAAACAAAGGATGCATAACTTATACAAACTGTATTTATAATAATCGAGACTAAGTTCATATTCTTTAACACAACAAAACAAGATACCTTCCAACAACTCTCATCTTGAGTATTACATTGGATTTCTCTTTTTTCTTTCAGACATTTTTCCTTTAAATAAACTACTTCCTACATGGGCCCTTACCTAAACAAAGCAATTATGTTGATACTATTCAGTAATTAAAATAATTATGTAATATAATTATGTATTTAAAAATGATTCTCTTTCTTTAAAAAGAAAACTTAATTGGGGAAACAGATAATTATCAATGATATACAACATTTTATCAGAATTTACTGTATTTCTAGCCTTCCACTGCAAGTAAGGAATCGGTTCTACTACTATTATGTTACTTTTCGGCAGGGCAAATATAGCACCATTTAGTGTGGTTCCGATCTCAATTGAAAGGGACCCTTTTGGAGTTGTTTTTTTTTATCTGTCAAGTGCTTAATTAGACCAAGTCAAAAAATGTTAAATTCCCTCCCAACAGAAAATTTTATATGCCTAGGACAATATTTATAAGAATATTACTATTGAAATTCGGTAAGAAAAATTATGGATAAGGATATATTTAGAACTTTCAAAACCCTTGTTTAAAAAAAAAAAAAAAAAAATTAATAAAATAAAATAAATAAATTTCACTAACAACCTGGATCACTAGGTGTATAGTAGAGCTGTTCAACTTCTTCATCTTCTGCATTGTAGCGGAAAGAAAATGAAGGAGTAGATGCAGAAAATGCTTTCCCTGAAAAAAAAACATTGATATTATCCATTGCATATCTTACAGATAAGTAAACCACCATAAGAACTAGCAAATCTCTGTTCACTGAATGTTATGTGAGCCACATAAAAGATATGTGAGTCACATAACTGCATCATTGATAAAATCATAGAAAGCATAGTAATGTCTTTCTTTGTATATGAATAGATGTATTTAAATTTTTTATTAATAGAATCCCACACGAATTCACAAACAGGTAATAAGATAACATTGATACAACCATATATGTACCATGTACGGTATTGTTTAAGACCTGAAAATCAACTATGTTTCATGAATATATTGAATAATATAAAATCAATTTTGATCAATCAATCAAATCAACTATGATTCTCATGAATATATTGAATAAATAACAAATAAATTAGAATCAATTTCAAAACAATAATGGTCATGAAATGAAAAATAACTAAACAAAGGCATTATTCTTTAATATTATTATGAAAATAAATTTGGATATTTTTATTTTTAATAATTTCATGTAAGGAGAAAAGATTGGCCGTGGCTAGTATTCGAACATGGGTCTCTCGCATTAATATCCCTAGGCAAATCTTTCTCTTTCCATAAATCAATTTAAAAATACTTATTATGACATAAGTGCTCTGTAACAAACAGTATAGGTAAAAAAACAGTTTTAATGTGAGAGCAATAGCTAAGAAAATAAATATGTACACGAGATTATAATGATTGTTTAAAAATTAAATTGAAATTTTGATTGTTCACAAAAAAACTAATTAAAAAAGTTAATATCAGAGCATATACTGAGTAAAAACAAGGAAAGATTTATCCTACTTTAATAAAATACTGATCAATAAACTACAATATTCTTGAATCAATGAAAATGATTACAATTAGAAAACAGAAAATAATCAAAACCAAAATTTAACATGACATAAATTATAAAAAATATTTTTTTGTATTAAAAAAAGTATCTGTATAATTGGCAGGTGAAATCAAGTTTCATTCAAAACATTTGCAGTGATCATAGTCTAAACTATGAAACAAAAATCGGTAATTTTCTTAAAAATATTAGAAATTTAACAAGTTAAGGAAATCACTATTGTGATGACAAATGTCAAACAAACATTAAATGGAATCACCAACAATAATGAATATTTTGTCTATCAGTTCATTTATTTAAAAGATAAAACACCCTTACCTTTGCTATGAGCTTTGCTATCCATTTTATAACATTAAAAATAAACAGCGGTCATTCAAACACAACAAAACATCTTGTGGCTTCATCATAACTAGTTGAAGTTCAAGTTTATCACTAATCTTATCACGCTAATATGGTCTTTATCGAATCGTCAATAGGAACAATCTCAGCAAAACGATCGCTCAGAGTGAGATACTTTAAGTCAATAAGTCTGACTTATTTTATCTTAACTTATTTTAGGACTCCCAAGAGCTTGTAAAACAATTCAAATATGAGAGGTGGTGCAGAATTGAACTGTCACTGTCAACACATTATCAGTGTTCTCAAAAACTTTCAACGTTCTTTCAAAAAAGAAATATAAATTATTAATTTGCTCTTTTATCTATATCTGAAAAAAAAATAATTCAGATTCAATTATTAAATATAGCTAGTGTAATTAGGAGAAGCTATGGGATGATATTTAAAACCATCGCATTAAATGATCAACGAGAGAATTTGATATTACTAATGTGAAAATATTCAGAGATAATCATTAAGAATTATTAAAGTTTAACTTAATTAATTAATTAGTTATTTTTGAAATGAAAATAAGTTTTAGGTGCATCATACCCCTCTCAATTTGTCCTCAAGATGATATCAAATTTTTGTTTACTTAATGAAGGGATTAAAAGGAGTTTTATATATTTTAATGGACAAAACGAAAAGGTTTGGAGTAAATGTTTTGAAATTAAATGGAAATTTCGGAAGAGGAATGAGTCGCTTCTGGCTGAAAGGATCTAGATTGCATAAGTGAATTGATCTGATCAGAGTTGTTACGACTACAAAACAGCAAGTTTGTACAAGTATTCATTCTGCTGTTTAGTAGCCTACTTAGTAAGAAAACTACTGCATTATTCACCGGTTAAAACCTCCAAGAAAATATTATAGCTGCTTGTAGTCAAAGGAAAAGAGAAATGAAAGCTACAGATTTACTTCACGGTATCTCCTTAGATAATGAAATGTGTATAATGCCAGATTGGGGTCATGCTGTTTTCTAGAGGTGTAGCTCTAATTTGGATATATTTATTCAATGACGGATATGTGTGAAACAAAGTCTCGATCGTGGAAATTCTAGATTAAGGCAGGAAAGTACCAAACGATGCTGAGTGTCGTGCGCTTCATTGCAGTGTCAGAGTCGGTGGAACAAAACAATCTTTAATCATTCACCTTTCTTTTTAGTTGCGGTTTAACCGTTAACCCCTGCTGATCGTTTTCATTACTATTTTTTCATTTCAAGTGTTCATTTCAGTTAAATAAGAAATATTACTGCTTTAGGATATAACACTTTGAAAATAGAGCACAAACTTTAAAGAATAGAACAAAGTTTTTATTAAATTCAACAAAACTTGTGAATAGTTGGAAGAAGACGTGAAGAAATGACTTTAAATACTATTTTTTGTTTAAGATGTATTTATTCTACTCTCTCTCTTTCAAAGCCAAATCTTTGACCGGTTATCGGCTTCTGAGTAATAAATTGGCTTCAACTTAATCAGTAAAATAATAGAAAACAAAATTACTATGACTGAAAATATTGAACTTCTTTCGATCATACGCGTATGAAATACAGGTAGGTTGTATAGTATGTTACTATAGCATTGTTTGATTAGTTTTAGTGGGGCCTGAACATGATTTATATCGCAAGGCACGAATTGGGTTTCTTAAAGATAATTTCTTGGACACATCCGGTCTATTCACTCCTCACTAGGGTTGCCAGTCGTCCCGTATTTCCCGGGAGGTCCCGTATCTTAGGGATGGTTTAAAATGTCCCGGCGGGACTGACTCTGTCCCGTATTCGAACCGTGCTTCGGTTTTTATTATTAAATCGATCGATCTACGTTAGACAAAAATACTCACGCACTAACGCATAAAAAGTCACTAATGAAAATAAAATTAAGAGTTTCTCAATTATCCACACAACTAGGAACTTCCAGGCAAAAATAAACGTCTAAATATCCACCGTGTGCTTTCAGAACTAGAACTCAGGTAATGTTAAAAAGGCTAGTAGTAGTGTAATACCCTCCAAGAAAGCTAAAAAACTAACAAAGCTGGGAATTTTTTGTCGCTTATGCAATAAAGATTTTTCTTGTGCTCATCGTGGTCTCAGTGATGTAAAACAACATGCATCTACTAAATATCACATGACTGTTGTTAGCTATAGAACATCGAGTAATTTAACACAATATTTTTCAAAACCTGATAAGTCTGCCTCGGACACGGAAGAAAAAAATAGCTGCTGGAGAACTCGCATCGGTTTATTATACGGTAAGGCATTCCCTTAGCTACAATAGTATGGATTGTTCACACAAATTGTTACCATATATCTGTAGTGATTCAAAAATTACTAAGAAGTTTAGCTGTGGCAGGACAAAAGCAGAATCTATTAAATGCGAAATACTGGCCAAGGAATCTGTTAAAAATATTTTAAATACCGCACATGAGAAAAATCTATACTTTTCGATCGCGGCAGATGCAAGTAATAAAAAGAAACAGAAAAATGTTTCCAATCTGCATACGATACTTTGACTACCATACAGGGATTCAAAATCGTCTTTTCGATTTCGTAGAATGCAACCACGAATCAGCAAATGAAGTAACTAAATTATTATTAGACACATTGGAGAAAAATAGATTATCTTTAAATAGAATATCATCAAAGGGTTTTCCAGTACCGAAATCCCGAATTTTATCCTTCGTTTTTAGTAAACCTAGCCCAAACTGTTGCGTGGAAAGTGTTTTTTTTTCACAGATGGCACTTAAGTGGACTGATCTAAGAAATAAATGTATCCCTAATTTAATAAAAAGCGATTTGGTGACCGTTGTTAATTACGATTATAATTGTATTAATTTTTATAAATATGTTAAAACTAATAAAAATATGTTAAAACTGACTTGCTCCTCGGAGAAATATCAAATAAAATAAATAATGTCACTATATAATTTTGTTTTTTATTTGTCCCGGGTAAAAAAACTAAATTCCCGTATTTTTTTTACTATTTAAGCATTTGTCCCTTATAGGCTCAAAAAAAATCTGGCAACCCTACTCCTCACCCCTCAAGCGCCTACTAGGCAATGTTCCTAATATTAGGGTACAATTTCACCTGTGTCACATCCATAGGATAGATGTGCAAAATATTGACTGTTCTTGCTATAAAAAATAAAAAAAACACTCATGAAAATTAGTATAGTAATGCTTATTTATTCTTTTGATGTTAACATAGTTTGTCCAGACTCTTGAACCTCTTTGGCGTCATTTGGATAACCCGGTGATAGATTTCATCAACTTCAGTTTGTTGTCTATTCTTGTTATGAGAAGTACACGTTATTTCATGGAACTGTACTTGTGTTAAACGTGAAAATATCAAGTTTTTTAATTTTACGGTTATTATATCTAAACGATCATAAATAGTGAAAAAAAAATACTGATTTAATTATGAAAGAAAAACGTTTACCTATTTCACAAAATGAATTTGGGCCTGTCACTATTAATAAACTTGACAATACTTGTAATAGGCTCAGTAATATACACATTGCAAGACAATGTATCGGAAAATGATGTAGGTGAAACGGATTTTGTCCTTTTTATTGGAATATTTTTATGTAATTATCATTCAAAGACATTTGACCTCTAATGGCAACATTTTATCATTGAAAATGTTTAACATAATTTGTTCAGTAGTACTTATGATAATTTACTTCTAATTATTAGCAATCAAAAATAGTTATATGGTAACAACATTCATGTATCAATCTTATGATCTCACCCAATATGCCTTTATTGATAGTTCACCCTGCCTCATATGCTGCCTAAGCGTGTTTCATGTTTTTACAAATACCTAAAATTTGTTATAAGTGCTTCTATACACTATAATGTTAAACATGAATAATTACCACTATGGCATTTTATTAGTTTTGGTGGAAGATAGAGCTTAGTTTATTTATTTTAAGATAGATTATATCGGTTTAGGGATCAAATATTTTAAAAATCATAATTCCTTATCCCTCAAATTTGTATTAGATTCTTATCTTTTATCTCAAGGTATTGATTGACATTTAATATTCTAGACAACATTATTGAGATAAAATAATTCTATGTTAACATTGTTATTTTTTTTAAAGATGGATTTATTCAGGTTTCTTGATCTGTTTTGATCAAGTTGAATTCGTGTTTTTATTGCAAATGTTTAAGGGCTATGGCAATATGCTATTTATTTTATTGTGTAGTTAAACAGTTTTCAATGAGCAATAAAAAATAATTAATGTTTAGCAAGCACAGGTAGGTAGTATTCAGAAAGTAATATCCATCTTCTATTAAATATTAAATTACATAGTTATTTTCTATTAATAATATTATTCAGCCATTTCTTCTATTTTAATATAATACTAATAATTTGTATTTTAATATTGAATCAACATTATTATTTATCTAATTCTTCTTTAGGACAATTCTGAAGCATTCAATGGAAATTTAATATACACACATACATTAATAATAATTCAAAATGTGCATTGTCAGTGAAAAGTCATTGAGTAGAATTTTAAAAATAAGTCCACTACTTTGTCAAATTCTCTAAATTTTTTTTTTTATTAATTTGACTGAAAAGCATCAATATGTGATTAAAAGTGTAGCCTTATCGAAAATCTACTTGGATTTTTTTCCAATGAACCAAAGATGTATTGGTAAAAAAAAACCTTGATCAGGAAAACAATATATTTCTCGACAAGACATATTATTCTGAATTTCATTGAATCCAATAATTTATTTATAAATATTTATAAAAAATCTTTATATTATTTTAAAAATTGTATATTTGTAAAATTTTATTTTAAGATCAGTTGATCTAAGTATTCGATTATTCTTATATTTCGCTTTACATTTTGTTTTTAATGTATTTTTAAAAAAGTATATTAAGCATATATCTCTTAAACAAACAGAAAATATTGATAAATATTGTAGTAGATGATTTATTTATTCATACATAAAATTTCAGTGCTTCCATGAATAGGTAGAGTTTTTGATTAAATTAATTCAGCTTAAATAAAAATTTTATTTTATTTATTAATTATATTTAAAATAAAATTTATTAAATATAAAATTGTTTGCAATATTAAATTTATGAAATGACTAATAATAGGTAAATGGAATGATTTTTTATGCCTTTGTATTTAATTTAATAAATTAAGATTTATGGTTTATAATTTGGGAATATTATTGTCTTGATATTAAATTATTACGCTTCTTTTATAAGATTTATTAAAGAATGCCTTATGCTTAAATATTATCATTTATTTTTTTCAAAGGAACAAAGTCCCGTAACCAAATATCTGGACTTTGATGGCGGTCTCTTGGTTGTGTCTACCTTAGATGGTTCTTTAATTGGTATAGACCAAAAGACTGGAAAGGAAAGATGGACATTAAAAAACAGTAATTATTTACATATATATTTATATATATGCCATGTAATGAAATACATACATTTATTTACATCATATATAAGTATAATCATTGATGATATTATTATTAAAAAATTATTAGTTTTTTATCAGATTTTTTTTGTTTTCAGAACCTGCAGTGAAGGTTGTAATGAAAACCAAGCCAGTAGTAGGGTACGATCTTTTAATGTTTGTCCTATATTTTAGTATTTACCTTTCATTACTGTATTTGTTACTAAAATTCATTAGTTTGTTCAAGTGGACTATAGAACACCTTTTTGAATTAATTAGTTGCTATTCTAGACAGAAAGTTTTTGATAATTGTTGATAAAGTTGGTGTATATTGAACAGTAGTACCATTATATCAGTCAAGTGATATGGTAGAATGAGATTCTGGTTAATTATCAACCTACCCAATATCTCCTTGATTCCATTTTGAACCTTTACTAAAAGTTTGGAAGGATGCATGTCATTATTTTCATTATTGATTAATATTTAAGGTTGACACAAATTTGTTTGAACAAGAAATTGTTATTATTATTATTTTTAAACATTATTATTTGGACATAATTGAGCAGAAGAGAACTAATCAACTAAATATGCAAAAATGAGTAGATTTTGAATTTAAAGCTACAGAAAAGTAGCAAGTTTTGGTATCTTGAAATTAAATAAAAAATAAATTAAAGAAAAATATTGGGCATAGAATGGAATGTGCCCATTTATAACAAAAAACCAATAACACAGTCAAATTTTGGTCATTATATTGATATAATGTGAATATTTTAGGCTTGATAAAAATTAGAATTAATCAGAAAGCTTGCAGATTCACTGTTAAAATTTAACTTGGGTTTATAGAGAACATATTCTATGTGTATCAGCTTCTTTTTAGTTGAATGCCGTCCGATCATTTCACAATGGTTTATTATTTTCATCTAAATCCATCATTTAAAAAATCATACAGTCACAATTTATATATATATATATATATATATATATATATATATATATATATATATATTTATTTTTTCTTTAAGTTGTATATATTTTCATCTTCGGTATAATGATGGCAAAACATTTTATGTATATTTTTTCCTCTACAATTCATATCTGGTTGAAATATGGATTTCAACTAAATCTTTTAATTGGTCACCGTTTGGGGAAAAAAATGGCAACAAGATGGTATTGCTGCATTGTAAGGATCATCCTGGTGTGTGTAACAGAAGGCTTTGTGTAAAATTCTAAAATAAAATAAAAAAAAAGACAAGTAATCACAGTGTAGTAAACTATTAATCTGAATATTTTTATTAATAATAAAGAAACTTGAATAGCTTCATATATGAATATGAGTCACGTTTGTTAACTGATAGAAAAAATATCGTTTTTTCTTTTGGACCCTTACATGATTATTTTAAAAATTCTTTGCAGTCGTTTTTAGTGCATTAATATAAAAAACAATTTACTCTAAGAGATACCACATTAGTAACTGCTAGGCCAAGTACAAGTGTATTTCAATTGAATTTTTAAAAAGCCTTTGCTACAAAAATAGCTAATTATATAAGGTTCAAAGCTAGAAGAACGGTGAGATTTGTGTGATTAAAAATGATTCTGACTAAGTTTAATCGAATCCCATCCAAAAACTTATTTTTACACTTTTTTTTTTTTTTTTGATGTTCCGTAAATTTTACAAATACTGCAGTTTCAATCTGGAACAAAAGATAATGCAGTATGTAAAAAAGTGACCTTATGGTCATAAAATTTTCATAAATTTCCATATTGCGAATATTATTTATGTAAAAGTTCAGTAGATGACGGGTGTAAAATCTGAGAGAAATGGGAGATTATGTTATTTTTGAAATGAAGTTCGAACCATTTCTGGGTTGAAATGTGACTTTGGTACTCATTATATTGTCACACTCTTCTTAAACCTACCATTCCATTGTGACACAGGGATCTTTGGACAAGGGTTGTGTGGTAATAAATTAAACTAGAGACTATTTACAACATTTATGATTTACAATAAACAATCTACAAGTCCCAACTACCAAAAAGGAGGGGGGGTGTCTCATTACTACATAAATACTTGGGGCCACTCATATACTCGCTACTTGGGGCTACTATAATCTTTGAATCCCACTCCTGGCCTGTCGGTGCCTGCCTTAGCCTCACTCTGCCTGTCCCAGACTGTCTCTCCCAGACTTAGACTGCCCCTCTCAGACTCAGACTGCCTCTGTGACTGCAACTCCCAGACTCTCAGACTGCCTGACTTTCTCAGACTCCAACTGCCTCCATCTCAGACTCAGACCCTGTCTCTCCCCTCTACTCTTCTAGCCCAGCCTCTTCTAGGAGTTCCCCCCTCTCTCAGGGTCTCCTAGGTGCAATGACCTGCTTAGCTTTTCGACTGTGGATGTAAACTTGACAATTTAATGGATTTTAATGCTAAGTGCTGAGGGATTGTCCAGTGGTGAAACTTGATTTTGGTACTAAGTAAAAAGTGTATGTTAAAGGTTTCTGTGAGCAGCCGAGAAAGTTATTTCCTCATTGGAAATAAAAACCTAGGGTCTTTTTTAGATTAGGCCCGTCACTTACTTTTAGTAGTAACTGTTACTATTTGCTAAATAAAAAGAAGTTATTATATTGGAAACATGTGTTATTAAATTTATTGAAATATGCGTTTTTAATAATATTTAGAACAAATAATTGGTAGTACTTCTTCTTCTTCTTTTAACTTTCTGCAGACCAGTATTCCTTTATGTCTAAAATTATTTTAGCGAACAAATCCTCTCCTATAAATTTCCAGTCTGTAATTGTAGCGGTCGATATTTCAAGTTCTTTCAAACAGAACTTTGTTGTTTAATATTCGTTCGCCCACGAATATATGAGTAAAAGGGTTTTATTTAACGGCAACCTACTTTCGCAGAGCCAGGTTCCAGCATATTTTCCTGCCTCTTGCCGGCATTCCCTCTTGTTGCATCTCCATTTTTCCCTTTTATCATAGAACTTCATTTCATGTCCATTTTTACATTTTACAACTTCTGGGAGTATCCCACTATTTATGTAAAATAGACGCGCACTAGCTTTATCTTTGGTTTTTTCATAGAGTTCAAAAATATTTTGCATATTTGTGAACATGTATATTTTTTCAAATAATCTCACTGGAATGATTAATTTTTATTATTATAACATATGTTTGATTAGATTATCTAAGTACCTAAGAACAGCAAATAGTAACAGTTACTACTAAAAGTAACTGGTGGGCCTAATCTAAAAAAGACCCAAAACCTATAATAGTGATCATTAAAATAATACATCATTGAAGTATTTTTCTGAATTTCTGCATCAATAAGAAATATTATATTCATTCTTTACTTTTAGCCCCTTATTTTTTCCTGATCCAAGGGATGGTTCATTATATTTATTGAATACTGAGGAGAAAAATGGATTGGCAAAACTGCCCTTTTCAATTCAGCAATTGGTCGCTGATTCTCCAACCAAAACCAGCGATGGTATATTTTACTTGGGAAAAAAAATGGATTCATGGCTTTCCATAAACCCGCTCACGGGTGAAAAAAAAGAGCTGTTCAGTACTGAAGAATTCGAAAAGATTTGTCCTGTACAGAAAAGCAGTACAAACTTTTTGTTCCTTGGTAGGACAGGTAATGTCTTTTTAGAGTGGTCTTAATCAATCGATTAAAATTAATAATTCATTTCTAATTTTTTTTTTTTTTTTTTTTTTTTATAATTTGATTTCAGAATATAACCTGGCACTTTTTGACAGTTCGAAAAATAGCCACAGTTGGAATATCACTTTTAGTGACTATTCCGCCCGTCCTCTTTCGAATGAACAGCTTAATAATTATGGTAAGATAAAGCAAATCTAAAGTTATAAAAAGCACTCTATGTGCAATAACATATAGTGTTGTTTTATTTGACTACACTCCCTACCATTTCCATCATATAAAGTTATAATAATTATTTATATTAATATACCTCGTGAGTAATCTATCAACAAGTAAGACTTTGCTTAATACTTTTCTTTTTTTTTTTTTTTTTTTGTTATACTGTATATTTTAGTTACATTAAAACTCCCATTAATACAGACCGTATCAAACTCACCAATAGCAGCTTCCCCTCTTCCAATCCTAACTCCTCAAGATCAGCCCTCCCCGTATCCTCCCACCTTCGCCTAGGCCTACCCCTCAAACGTTGTCCAGTCGTTCCCTACTAAGACTCGCAATTTCGCAAACCCACTTTAACTGAGGCGCTGCTATAACTTTGATTAAGTTTACACGGTACATTTCAGGAGGTTACTCAATTTCATAGTATATGGTTTTTTTTTCTATGTACCAGGTGTGTAAATATGAAACCGGAATTCGCCAATGATAGGAGTTAGCAGTCAATATAATCTTCTAACTAATCCGTCAGCGGTGTTATCTGCTTTTGCCTACATGTAATAAAGAGATCCAATTGATACCAACATCAGTTTCATTCTATAACGGTGTTTTTAGTGTCGACTTTTGTGCCAACGAATCAAGATTTGCGGACAGCATTGATTTTCCGTTTCCTTCTGAAAAAAATTGGAGCATTATCACATAGGATGCCTGTTGAAGCTTACGGGGAGCATGCCCTAGGCAAATCTCAATGTTTCGATTGGTTCAAAAAATTTAAAGATGGATTTCGATAAAAGAAACAAAGACCGTGGAAAACCACAAAATTTGAAAACGCTGATTCGGAAGCGTTTGTTGGACAATTATTACATGTGACACCGTCTCCATTTGTTTGAAAGGCATGGAAAAGATCCAGAAGGTCCGAAAATGGGTACCTCACCAACTGAATGACAGGCAGCAGGAAGCTCGAAAAACCTCATGGCAAATGCTGCTCGCCAGGTACAGAAAAAAAACATTTCTTCATCAAATTGTGACTGGTGATGAAAAGTGAATTTACTTCAAGAATCCTAAGCGTAAAAAATCCTGGGTAACTCCTGGTGAACCATTGGCATCGCATGGGGAGGAAGAAAATGCTCTGTGTCTGGTGTGATCAGATGGGTGTTACCTACTATGAGCTGCTGAAACCTGGGGAAACTGTTAATACGGAACGCTACCTACAACAGATGATAAATTTGAATAAAGATTTGCGCCAAAAAGTCCCAAATATCAAGAAAGGACACACAAAGTGATCTTGCTCCGTGACAATGCTCCTTAATTTACTTACGATGTTTTAGGAAAAAAACATAGCAAAGGACAGTACTTCGAATAAAAAAGTATGTATCATTTTTACACAATCAACTCTTATTTGCTATTTGAAAAATTCCGGTTTCATATTTACACACCTGGTATGTTTACTGATTTCGCCGAGATGGATGGATGGACCAATGGGAACGAAACCTTTTGCATTTTGTGGAATATTTTCCTGGGGTGGTCCCATTAAAAACTTTTTTGTATTCTTAATTTACTTACGATGTTTTAGGAAAAAAACATAGCAAAGGACAGTACTTCGAATAAAAAAGTATGTATCATTTTTACACAATCAACTCTTATTTGCTATTTGAAAAATTCCGGTTTCATATTTACACACCTGGTATGTTTACTGATTTCTCCGAGATGGATGGATGGACCAATGGGAACGAAACCTTTTGCATTTTGTGGAATATTTTCCTGGGGTGGTCCCATTAAAAACTTTTTTGGATTCTTAATTTACTTACGATGTTTTAGGAAAAAAACATAAAAATAATTATTAAATAATCGCTCAAAATGTTTAATAATAATAATAATAAAGGCTTAATGAACCCGAAGGTTCAATACCGACACCATAACTCGCTCCCAACACACCTCCATCCACCCACCGCCGTCCAGACTCAACTTCCAAGATCTGCCTTCACACAATCCTCCCACCTTCCCCTCGGCTTGTCCCTTAAACGTTTCTCAGTCAGCAAAGAACTTATTAATCTTTTTGGAATTCGTTCACGACTAAGTTTCGCAATTTTACACACTCTTTTATTCGTCTCGCTGCTATCACGTCAATTATATTTACCGTGTACAGTTCACTCAATTCTGCATTTTGTAGCCATCTAAATTCTCCTGTTAAATCATCCTTCTTCTGTCCAATATTCTATTAAAAAAAAAAATTATATTCTAATAATTTTCAAGGACCTTAAGGTGTTGCTCAATCTTACTATAAGCGGCCATGTTTCACATCCGTAATTAGAGTTTTGTTAATTTTAATTTTTAAATTTTGAGATAAGGCATGCATCCGAAAAATAACAAGAAATTCCGGCTTATAACCTAGCCTTTTCAATTTTGTTTTTTCTAGTTATTGTAGATCCTGAATATCTAAATTTCTCAATGGCTTCAAACATTTCCTCTTCTACTTCAGTATCGCCAAAATCGTCAACATTTCTACAGCTAACGATATATTTTGTTTTTTTCCATATTTATTTCTAGCCCTACTTCTTTATCGGCTTTCATCAGTGTTTTTGTATTTGGTTCTATCATTTTTTCATCATCGCCAAGCAAAACATAATCAGCGGCATAACCGAGTATGGATATATTTCCACCCAGATTCAAACCCTTTCCGGTACATATCACCTAATGACATATTCTGGAGCTAAATTAAATAAAACAGGAGATAGCGAATCCCGCTGTTTCAAACCAGAGTGAACTTCAAACCTACCTAAAAATAATTACTGTCTCTAACTTCATTAAAAGTTCCAGTCGTGCTTCTCATAATCTACAAAACAAAATTTCATCTTTTGCGATCTGTTTAGCTTCTTTTGATCAGCCCTTATTTCAATTGACTTCTGTATAACATGAATTGCTATAAACAAACGATAAGTGTGTGTGTGTAGCCTGTCTATTCAATCTAAATTCACTATTTAAAAAAAACAAAATTTTTCTGTTTGAAGGTTACGTCCATGTATCCGGCAGTGCTTCTGGGAGAGTCAAAACATTTGATAGGAATAGTGGCCAGCTGTTATGGGAGAGGGATTTCGGCTCTCCGATGGTATCGCTCTATTGGCAGTGGGGTCAAGATGTCTACAGCCTCCCGTTCACATCGGCTGCTGATTCTTCCCTAGACTCTCTGCCATTTATCTTGCACAGGGATAAGCACCAGTAAGCTTAAAATAATTTCTTTTTGTCAACTGGATTCACCCCTACATGCATGGTGTGCCTTCAGTAGCATACCCTATATTTCTGCATCTCACCAAACTCTTTTGGCAACCTAGTATTCTGAAATTGTACCAGGTGTTCAAATGTGAAACCGGAATTCGCCAGTGATAGGAGATAGCAGTCAATATAATCTTCTAACTAATTAATAAATGAAGAGTTCCTATTTTCTAGTAGTAGAGTTTCTAAATAATAAAGAGTTCCAATTGATACAAACATCAGTTTTATTCTACAACCCTGTGTTTTGTGGCTTTAAACATGTTGACTTTAGTGCCAACAAATTGCGATTTGCAGACAGCATTGATTTGCTCTTTCCATCTGAAAAAACTGCCGCAGAATCACATAGGATGCTTACAGGGAGGCATGCCCTAGGCAAATCTCAATGTTTCGATTGGTTCAAAAAATTTTAAAATGGCTATTTCAATGTCAGAAACAAAGATCGTGAAAACCATAAAAAAAGTTTGAAGACGCTGATTTGGAAGCTTTGTTGGATGAGGATGATTCTTACATCTTCTCAAGCAACAACTTGGAAATCAATTACATGTGACACGGGAAACCGTCTCCATTCGTTTCAAAGACATTGGAATTAGGGGGTAAATAGGGGGTCAAAAAATGGGTACCTCAGCAACTGAATTACAGGCAGCAGGAAGCTTGAAAAACCTCTTGCCAAATGCTGCTCACCGGTACAGAAAAAGTCATTTCATCATCAAATTGTGACGTGATGAAAAGCGGATTTACTTCGGGAATCCTAGGCGTAAAAAATCCTGGTGAACCATTGGCATCGACCGCAAGGCCCAAATGCTTCGGAAGGAAGACGATTCTCTGTTTGGTCGGATCAGATGGGTGTTTTCTTCTATGAGCTACTAAAACCTGGGGAAACTGTTTAAAAATTGAAACTGCTCTTCACTTCTTATGAAGATGTACAATGTGATTGCTTTGACTTAAAAGAGGAAGAGCTCTTTAGGGGGGGGAATTGACAAATTGTCTGAGAAATGGGAAAAATGCATAGATAGTGAAGGAGGATAGTATTTTGAATAAAATAGTAAGTATCATTTTTACGCAATAAACTCTTATTTTCTATTTGAAAAATTCCGGTTTCATATTTACACACCTGGTATCTCAAGTATGATAACATTAACTGGTAAAAAGATTCACGACTGAATCGGATGTTTCACAGTAATTACGAAAGAAATTAGTCATGTCCCTTCGATGGGACATCGTGCAGTCTGGCACTGAACCTCGTTCACTTTTCTATATTTGGCTTTAGTGATTAAATTTTGTCATCAAGTAAATAATAGCTATAGATTATATTGCATTTTTATTTTAATTTTGTTTTTAACCTCTAATAATTTTGAAGTAGATTAATGTTTTGTTTTTGTTCTTTTCTAATAAATGTTTCATAAAAAATAGACATGCTACTGTATTTATAATTTTCTTATTTTTTATTTATTCTATTGTTTTTATATATACAAAAATCTCGTGTCACGATGTTTGTCGGGGGCAAAATCAGAAACTACTCAACTGATCTTTATTAAATTTTGCTCATTATGTGTAGTTTTGTCCAACTTAAAAGATAGGATAGTTTTTATCTCAATTATTGGCTCAATATTTCTTTTAATGCAAATTAAACGCTTATCATACTACGAATGAGTGTGATTATTTGTAAGTTCTAAAAATTTCAAACTGATGGCAGTGTAAGTTGATTCATTGACACAACACTTCATTTTCTTTTGATATTTAGGATGAGTAAGCATCCAGTAGCCAAATCTATTATTTTCATCTTGGGCTAGGAAAATCAGAAATTTTATAATATTCTGTTACCTAACATTAGTAACTATTTACATAAAGTCATTAGTAATCATCTACTAGACAGGTGAATATACAGTTTCCTTTTGTGCATGCATTCCTAGACCGATTTCATTCTTTATAGAAATATAACTGAAATGCCTGATGTCCCTCTCATGGAACGTTTAGATTTTGGGATATTATATGTAATTTCATAAGTTTTCAGGGGATCTTTTCTTTGGAAAAACTTTCATGTTATATAGTTTTTTGTTTTTTTAGTAGAAATGAGAAATAGTCAACTGTTCTTCTTTACGATAGGTTAAATGATAGTCAGGATTTTCAGTTTACAATGATTATCCTAACCCTCTACCACCACATCTCACCTTATTTTTACCTTTAGTCTTAGTATCCACCTGGACTCAGTAGGTAAATATCAGATTCTATTTTATCTTGTTAACCAGCCACTTATTTTAATATTCATGTATACACCATCTTTTATATTATTATCAGTTCTATAATGTATCCATTTATTGTCACCCTCTAGCATAGATACTCATATATTAGTTTTCTTCTAGCCCTGATGAAGATCCACAAGTTGGACCACAATAAAATCATTGTAAACTGAAAATCCTGGCTATCATTTAAACTATCGTTTTTTTTTTAAGTTTTTTTCCTACTGATTGTATCTTATTTATGTAGTTATAATTGAAATATTTGTTGCTTTATTTTCATATCATATAATGATTTTAAATCATAATCTCTTATCATTGTTTCCATTTATAATAATAAAAATATGATTTTGGCAGATCTACACTTTATGTCGGTGAACACAATGATGGCTTCTATGCACTGCCGTCGGTAGCAGATTTTAATGTTCCAATACTTTCATTAAATACTCTTTCATCTCGTTATCTTATTAGTGGACCCAACAGTGAGGGGATCAATAGTGCTCTCATTTCAGGTATAATTTTTATTATTATTATTTTTTTATAGTGTTATATCTAATGGTTTTATTATGTAGTTTCAATATTGTGCCTGATAGCTTATAATAGGAAACATTCTTATTCAGAAATGCTATACTCTTTTCTTGAATATTAAATCAACTCGTTTTTGTTTTATCAGTTTGATTTTCAAGATATTTTTATATAAATACAAATCTATTTTTCAGGCCATTATAAAATATCTTCATTCAAAAAGAACCGCTTCCTACAAATTACTGGTAAATCAAACCCTGTCATATATGGTACCACATCTAACATGACGGAGAAGCAAAAGAGGCCCATTGTCGTCAGTAATGATACCATAGGGAACCCATACCTTAGTAGCGAGAGTAAAATATTAGTTTTGATCATCGTAATATTGACTGTTGTTTTTACTGGAATGTTTGTCTATATAATGAGACAGGTATTGATCATATAATTCACCTATTTAAAATAAAAACTATTTTATGTTTAAATTATAATTAGATTATAATTAAATTATAATTTAAACTATCATTATTAATTGTAAACTTACTAAAGATCTTACCTGTTTGTTTGTTTTTTTAATGCACTTCATACCATTAAGGCTAATCGGACAATGTTACAGTGTGGCTCCTAAATATAGCTTATCCAGGTTTAATTAGGATAGGGATCTTTAACGAGTACCTGAGATCACACAGGCTTGGGACCTCCATTTTATGTCCTATACGAGGGACGGCATATCCAAGGATTTTTTACTCCCCTTTAGAAAATCCTAAAACCGAGACTTTTATACCACAGGTGACCCCAGATTTTACCCTCTTTTACTTGTATAATTATGGGTTCAAATCAAGAGTGCTTCTTGAAGCGACGTTGCATGATATTAATTATTTAGTAAATCTTATTTGTAACTATGAAGAAAGATCTCTAATAGCTTGTATAGTGATCATTTTAATTAATAACTATTTTTTTATTCTTCTAGCAAAAAATACCAATCAGGTTCAGGGTTAGTTATTGAAAATATGACTTAAGCTTAAGTAGCACAAGGTCATTTATTTTTTTACTTGTGTTTAATGTCTCAGTGTCATAAATAGAAAACCATACAAAAATGAGCGATCTTCCCTGAAAGATGACACACCAATAGCTGATTGACTTTCAATGACCATTCTACAAGTGTTCTAGAACCTTCCTTGTCCTTCTGTCTTTTTTTTTTTTTAATTTCCTTAATCAGATATCCTGGCCAAATTGAGAACCTTTATTTACTATTATAAGCATTTCTTCTGTTATTTTGTATTTGTTATTTATTAAGCAAATGTTAATTCCTGATATCCAACTTTAATCTGTATTTTTAAAGTTTGAATGATAAATGAAACATTTTATATAAATAGACATTTTTATATTGCTTATAGGCATGGCTACAAAAGTTTTTACTATAATTATTTAAATTAAATATCACCTGTCATCTGTGGTATAGTGGTTAGCATATCAACCTACAATACTAATACTTGGCCCTAGGATTCTTCAAAGAGAGTAAAAAATCCTTGGCTATGCCGTCCCTCGGATGTTAGGTACTCGTTAAAGATCCCTATCCTAATTATACCTTAATAGGCAAAATTTAGGACTCCCACTCTAGCATCGTACGATTAGCCTTAGTAGCATATAGTGACATTGAACAAACAAATTAAATATGGTTGTTTAATCTTATTAATTTGATTTACTATTAATATTCATATTCTTACAAATGTTTATGTATTATTTATGTTAAAATATTCCTAATTTTGTATATTATCACACAGGTGAGGGAGATCAAACAATCTTCACAGGGTAGCAATCGAGACTCTGGTAGTGGAGTTTATCAGCCCTTCACTATTCAGAAGGGAATAGTTACCATCGGTAAGATTTCCTTTGACACTCAGCAGATCCTCGGGAAAGGCTGTGAAGGAACATTTGTTTTTAGGTGTGTGTAAAACCTTTGTATACTGATTTGTCCATTTATTTAGACTGGTTTATTGTATCAATTCAAAAATAAACATAGATGTTTTCATTATATATATATATATATATATATATATATATATATAACGATAGATTAAATGATAATTAGGATTTTCAGTTTGAATTTTTTTTTTTTTTTCGAAAGCCAACGTTTCGATCTAAATTGTGGATCTTTATCAGGGCTAAAAGAAAAGAAATGTATGAGTATCTATGCTAGAAGATGACAATAGATGAATATTTTACAGAACTGATAATAATATAAAAGATGGTAAGCATTATAAATGAATATTTAAATAAGTAGCTGGTTATCAAGATAAAATAGAATCTGATATTTACCTTCTGAGTCCAGGTAGATACAAAGACTGAAGATAAAATAAGGTAAAAAGTAGTGTTAGGGGGTAGTTTGCCGACTTCAAATGTTGATGATGAGGAAACCCAACGCTTTTGAAGTGAAAGGCTACATGACAACTATGTGAAAATAAAATATTAAAAACTAACAAAATAGATGGTGCCGTATACAAATTGTTATGTCTGGACTCAATAAAAACACAAAATTGAGAAAATACATTAGGTAACAATGCATAAAAATTTGAAAAATATACAGAAGGAAGTTATACAATACTAAAAATAATAATACAAGAGGTACATTGATAATTGCGGATAACTTCCTAAGTCGGCAAACTACCCCTATGCCCATAACCCATAACCCATAACCACCATAACCTATAACCACTACCTCTTACCTTATTTTACCTTAAGTCTTTGTATCTATCTGGACTCAGAAGTTAAATATCAGATTCTATTTTATCTTTCTAACCAGCTACTTATTTAAATATTCACGTATAATGCTTACCATCTTTTATATTTTTATAAGTTCTGTAAAATATTCATTTATTGTCATCCTCTAGCATAGATACTCATATATCTGTTTTCTTTTAGCCCTGATGAAGATCCACAAGTTGGATTGAAACGTTGGCTTTCGAAAATCAAAATAACATTTTCAAACTGAAAATCCTGATTATCATTTAACCTATCGTATAGAATAACAGTTGACTATCTCTCACCTATATATATATAATAATTATTTATTAAATTAACCTAGCACCGTCCGGTTAGCCTTAGAGGCATAAAGTGTTGTTAAATAAACAAACAAACTATTAGTGTTACTCTCCTCTTCTTGAGACTCTTCAATTTATTTAAAATGAGGATCGTATTAAGACTTAATTAATGGTCGCCCTGATCCTCATTTTAAATCAAACAAACTTATGATAATTTTTTATTGATTTAAGGCTAGGTCAATTTTAGTCAAGTTTTTTTGTGATCCTTATATTTAACCTCACTTTCTTAATTTTTATTTCCAACGTTTTGGCACTCATGCCATTATCAAGATGAACGTCTAAAATTAGAATTACAATATATTGTTTTGTATCAGGTTAAGAAGTAGCCAAAATATTCATATATTATTGTCATAGCTGATGATAGAGCCACTTACCAATTAGAAAACTGAATAAGTAATCATATAAAATATATCTTGTTGGATATCAAAATTTATCATTTTTAATAAGGAGTCTAAATTTAAAATCAGCTGATCAATATTTTAATTAATAACTAAATTAGTAGAAGGACTAGGTGCTGATCGAATGCGGAAACTTAATTTCCTTCCAAGTTCGTTTTTAGGAAGATAATGTGCTAAATTCAAGGCATCCTGTTTTTGTTTACCAGAGTAGAGTCGTTTCGACTGCTAAAATAAAAGCCGTTAAAATAGAATATAGTCCCAACGCTATCTGGTTTTTATTAATTTCTATCTTAATAACAAGAACCATGCAAATTAAAGTTTACAGGTGTTTTCCCTGGTAGAGAACCTAAAAGTATATCATTTTTGTTTTCATTTAAATGCCTTTTTAATAAATTTGTCAGTGGAGGAATATTTCCCCCTCCATTCTTTAGGTGAGGTAAGGGATGTTCCAGTGGGTTACTCTTGAATGTGACTTCGTACTGTTAACATGTACTCTTGGATGTGACTTCGGACAGTTAACATGAAATGATCATGATAGGAAGTGATAGAGTGTCCCTTCAAGAGCTTGACTAAAAACAAACTATATTAACCTAGAATTTCTCAAAAATTACCCAAAAATCATGGAATTTCATATGATAGTTGTAGTATCAACCTGGACAGTCCTCTATTATGTTACTTTAAATAGGATATTAATTCATGTTTCATTGTAAATAAATTGTTAAAATAATTATATTTCTCTGAAAGTCATCAAGTAGATGAAGAGTCAAACATTAATGGTATAAGATTCTTTCAATATTTTTTTTTTTTTTCTATCAATATTAGTAATAGTAATGATGTTTATTGAAAGAAAAATATAATACTATATAATAGCATTTGTAAATAACAAACCATTTTACGGCATAGCAAACTGTCTGCCGGATAATTTCTTACAATACATTACTGTTACAGCAAACGTGAAATAGAGACCAAACAAAAAACATAGTAATATTTACAAATATTACTACTATTACAAATATTTATTAAATAAATAAATTTAATTTTTCAAAATACTGTGTTGAAATGTCTTTAAATAAAACGAGAGGAAATGAGAAGAGAAACAGAAAAAAAAAGAACTAAAATAAAATTAAGTGAAATTACAATATTAGGAACCTGTAAATGTTAAGTAAATCATATGGCTCCTGCCTATGTTGGATTAAGGACATTATATCGATGAGTCCACACATGACGAACAAAATTCACAATCTTACGGCACTCTATTTTACAAGGGGCATTCAGAAGTAAAATCGAGAAAGGTATTTTGTGGAGGGCTAGCACCCAGAAACTCGGTACGGATCTCACTAACAGCTGAACATTCGGCCAAGAAGTGAAACAGGTCCTCTTTTTTTGTAGTAAATTATTGATGACAAAACAATTAAATGTAGGATATTTTCCAGAGGAGAATTTGACGGGCGTGACGTAGCTGTCAAACGTTTGCTTCCCGAATGTTTCACAATCGCCGATCGGGAAGTTCAGTTGCTTCGGGAATCAGACTCACATTCGAATGTTATAAGATATTTTTCGACAGAACAAGATAGCCAGTTCCGTTATATTGCACTTGAGCTGTGTTCGGCAACTCTTCAGGTATTTTATGAATGTTTATGATTTATTTGATTAGGTTATAAATTTTTATAATGAAATTATTTATTTTTATTTTTTAGGATTATGTTGAAAAAGGTATTCACAAAGATGATATAAGTTGTGTCGAACTGTTGAAACAGGCAACCTCTGGCTTGGAACATTTACATTCCTTAAAGATAGGTTTGTATTTTTGCTGAACATAATGTAGCAATACTTCTAAAAATCATTGTCGAGTGCATTTACTATATATTTATTCTAAATTCTCCAATTACGTTAACGAGCAGACCCGGCCATAATGCTATAATGCGTTCAATTAATTATATCCTCTTCTTTTTAATACAGTCAAATCAAAATTCACTGATAAAGACAAAAACGTTTCAGCTAATCAAAAAACCCACGGGATGTAAAGTACAACTTTATGCCAAATTTGAAATTGTTTGGTAAAGAATTTAGATCGGTTAAGTTTTAATTTTTACATCTCATATTTGACTATAGTAAGTATTAATGATCCATTCATTTAGCACTTACCGGATTATTTCAGCAGAGGCAAGATTAAATATAAATAACACACATGTAAAAGGAACTAATAAAGAATATAATTGGAATAGGGTTTAGTACAATCACAATAGTCAGCAAAAATGTACGAAATTAATCTTTTGCCATAATAAATATTAATTAAATTCAGAATATAACACATGAAGATGTGACATATTGCATCAGTAGGTTCTACCTGAAACAGGTTATGAAAAGCAAGCAATCCAATCTCAAACCATGCTGCATGTTTTACAGTGCTACTTTTCAAAACATAAAAATTTAATTTTATGAATTATTTATTTATGAACGTTAATTAACTTTTTATAATATTAATGTACATTTTTTTATTATTATAATTCACAATTTCTATTTATTACTACATGCTAATAGGCGTACAATAATTTTGTTAACATGTATTTTGCTAAAACAAATAGATTTGATCTCTTCCCCAAATTTGAAAAGGCGGCATATAATTGCCCATGGGAAAAAACAGGGATTTTCCTAGTCCATGCCAGAAAAAATAGATTTGGCTACTAGATGCTTGCCCTTCCTAAATATTGAAAGAAAATGAAGTATTGTGGCTATAAATCAACTTACATCTCCATCTGTTGAAAATTTATATAACTTACAAATAACACACTCCATTGTAGTGTAAGAAGCATTTAATTTGCATTAAAAGAAATATTGAGACCAATAATCGAGATAAAAACTATCCTATCTTTTAAGTTGGACAAAACTACACACAATGAGCCAAATTTTATAAAGATTGGTTGAGTAGTTTCTGATTTCACTCCCGATGAATATCGGGACACGAGATTTTTATAAATATAAAAGATTACTTAATTGCTTTTGCACAATCCCTGCCATACAGATTTGCTACATTATGGAACTTATTATTTTTATTGTAAATAAATTTTATGATATTTATAAATGATAAATTTATTATTATAAATTTTTTATTCGAAGAACAGCTACTAATTTTTCAATAATTATTTAATCATTAAACTAAAAATATCAACAAACTCACTGAACATTTCCTTAATTAAAATAACATTTAAAGCCATTGAATAAATACACTGACATCAAACTAATTATTGTCTTTATTTACTTAGTTCACAGGGATATAAAACCACATAATATATTGCTAGCCATAAAAAATACCGATCCGAAAGTCCGTGCAATGATCTCGGATTTCGGCCTTTGTAAGAAGCTTGCAAATGGTAGAATGTCTTTTTCAAAAAAGTCTGGCATCACGGGCACTGAAGGATGGATAGCCCCTGAAATGGTCAACTCTTCCGGAAGAATCGTGAGTTTGGATATAATTGTTATTTAAGGTTTATCTATTTATTTTAATTTTGTATTCTTATTTATTCAACTTTTCCAGATGTCAGCTGTTGACATATTCTCACTTGGCTGTGTATATTATTATACGTTGGTGGGTAAACATCCGTTTGGGGACCCGCTAAGGAGGCAGAGTAACATACTGCTTGGAGAACACAAGTAAAAAATTAATTTTTTTTAAATAATTTATTTTTTGAAGACTAAGTACATTAATCTCTACAGACTGGTGTGGGATGTGTGGACTGAAGAGAGAATGCCAGATGAGTGGTTGACTGCTGTTGTCAGCCCAATTTACAAAAAAGGAGACAAGCTGCAGTGCGCCAACTACCGAGGGATTTCACTTCTGAGTGTGGCTTATAAGATCCTCAGCACGGCCATCAACAGGAGGCTAATACAGTACATGGAGCGAGAGGTCGGTGAGTACCAATGTGGCTTCAGGAGAGGGCGATCCACCATAGATCACATATTCTCAATGCGTCAAGTTTTGGAAAAGACGCATGAGTTTAACATAAACCTCCACCACCTATTCTTAGATTTTCAACAAGCGTACGACTCCATTGACAGGGAGCGGCTAATAGATGACCTAATAAACATGGGAATACCTAAGAAACTTGTGCGGTTGGTGCGAATGACAATGGCAGGATCGAGATGCCGTGTCAAGTTACAAGGAGAACTCTCCAAGGAATTTACAGTGCGATCGGGATTGAGACAGGGAGACCCCCAGGCGACAACCCTATTCAACCTCTCAATGGAAATGGCCGTAAGAGGAATACGAACCAACCCAGGGGGAACCATCTGCAACCGAGTCACGCAGCATTTGGCATACGCGGACGATGTGGCACTGATGTCAAGAACCATCTCGGCACTTTCAGGTACCCTTGAGGAATTCGAAAGGGCTGCAGCAGCGCGGGGCCTTAAAATTAACGAGCGCAAGTCGGCATACATGCTTTCCTCTACCGCTAAAAATGAGCAGCGAACGAAAGAACTCAGATTGGGAGAGCATGACTTTCCGGTGTGTCACGATTTCAAGTATCTAGGATCGATACTGACACAGGACAATGGCATGCTCACAGAAATCAAAGCGAGGATAGCAGCTGGAAACAGGCAATATTATGCTGCCCAAAAGGCACTGCGGTTCAAGATACTGTCTAGAAGGGCCCGCGAGTTAATTTACAAAACTATGATAAGGCCAATCGTTACGTATGGTAGCGAGACGTGGGTGTTGTCCCGAGAAAATGAAAGGATGCTTGCTATATGGGAAAGGAAAATCCTCCGGAAGATCTACGGCCCAGTATACCAGAATGGACAATGGAGGATAAGGACGAATGCAGAACTTAAACAGCTCTACAACTCTCCAGACCTGGTGGCTGTAATCAAAAGTGGGCGCATCAGATGGTTGGGACACGTCGAGAGAATGCCTCAAGAGCGTTTGCCTCGAAACCTAATGTATAGTCGACCAGGTGGAGCTAGAAGAAGAGGCAGACCACGACTGAGATGGCTGGACGACGTGGAGGACGACCTGCGGCGGCTTGGGGTGAGGCGATGGAGGAATATCGCCCAGGACCGAAACGAATGGAAAAGAATCGTTGAAGAGGCCAAGGTCCTATCAGGACCGTAGCGCCGAGGGAAAAAAAAAAAAAAAAAAAAAAAAAAAAAAAAAAAAAAAAAAAAAAAAAAAAAAAGTACATTAATCACTTTAATCGTAATAAAAGTTTTTTTTCTGACATTTTTACATCGTCTTAAATAAAATATAGATATGTACACCCAAAATCATCATATCCAGATTTATTAATTACATACATCCTTACATCAGGAAAATCCTTATATCAGTAATAGTTATAAAAGGATTTCACTGTATATAAATAAAATGCAGTAATCATTATATTAATTCAAGGATATTGCTTTCTGCTAAAAACAAAAAGGTTTCAGAAATTTTTTAGCATATTTTTCATATTTATAAGTAATTGTTTTACAATTTTTTATTTTTTTTTACAAAGTATAAAGATTTAATTTTGTATTAATTTAATATTCTAAATTTATATTACAGTGAAAAATTCATTCTTCCTTTTTGATATATATATTTTTTAATACATTAAAACATCACAACGTTTCAAGGCTCATTGCCTCATCTTCAGGTGTACAAAATATATGTTATAACCATACAATATATCGATTCCTTAAAATCTCGTCAAAATAATTAATAATGTCAAATTGCACTTCTTACTTTGGCAACCTCACTGTAGTAATTTGAGACCTCACTCAAAGTAAGAAGTGCAATTTGACATTATTAATTATTTTAAGGGATCGATATATTGTTTAGTTATAACATATATTTTGTACACCTGAAGATGAGGCAATGAGCCTCGAAACGTTGTGATGTTTTAATGTATTAAAAAATATATATATCAAAAAGGAAGAATGAATTTTTCACTGTAATATAAATTTAGAATAATAAAAGACCAAAAGGAATTTAAAAAAGTCTTCCAGTATAGTATAAACTATCAATATTAATTTAATCTATTTTTGTGAGTAACCACCTTGTTTTAAATAATTTATTTTTTGAAGAGAAAAGATTGGGCTCCGCCGAGTCGAACCCGGGTCTTCCGCGAGACATGCGCGGTGTGCTAACCACTGCACCACAGAGCTCGCTTCCGAGCGGATCCAATCCTTCCTCTTCACTGATACCTCTCCCTTGATCTCGCAAGTTTAACGAGTATTTACAGGAGGTGGACAATTTTTGTCCAATTTTGGGCATCTCTTGACGATCGTCAATTTTTAAATTATTTTATATTAATTTTCTATTTTTGTGGGTAACCACCTTGTTTTAAATTATTTTAATTAATTTATTTTTTGAAGAGAAAAGATAGGCTCCACTTGGAAGCGAGCTCTGTGGTGCCTATGGTAGCATACCACGCATGTCACTCGGAAGACCAGGTAGGGTTCGACTCCCGGTGGAGCCCAATCTTTTCCCTTCAAAAAACAAATTATTTAAAACAAGATGGTTATCCACAAAAATAGATTTAATTAGTAAAAAATTAAATCTTTATATTTCATAGAAATCAAAAAAAAATTGTAAAACAATTACTTTTAAATATGACAAATATGCTTAAATATTTCTCAAACCTTTTTGTTTTTAACCGAAAGAAATATCCTTGAATTAATATAATGATTACTGCATTTTATTTATACAGTGAAATCATTTTATAACTATTACTGATATAAGGATTTTCCTGATGTAAGGATGTATGTAATTAATAAATCTGAATATGATGATTTTGGGTGTATCTATATTTTATTTAAAACGATATAAAAACGTAAGAAAAAAACTTTTATTCCGATTAAAGTGATTAATGTACTTAGTAAGTACCTTAATAATTGTTTGCAACAGGTTTTCATGGATGAAAAATATGGCATTATAGAAAAGTGTTATAAATTCTGTTCTTGTTACTCTTTCGGAATGCTTTGAGTCATTTTGACTCCAAACTTCCCCCTTGCTGATTTTTTTTTAAAACTGCAACAGGACATAAAAAGACCTTTTTAAAACTCTGATTTTGCCACAAGTCTACAGAACTCTTGGTGTCATTCAGATGTATGTCACCCTAAGTGATGATAAATTAGATTCGAAACCACATCTTCTAAAACTTAATCAAAAATTTATATTTAAAAAAAAAAAACCGGTAACCTAAAATAATAATAAATATTTAATTACATATTGCTGAATTAATAAAAAATGAGACAAAATTTATTAAATAAAGTTTCCCATTCTGTTTGACCAATTTTGATGAAATTTTTGCGTCACATCGCGGGCATATACATATACCAGATAACCAATTTCAGGTTCGTACACTTTACAGTTTTTGAGCTAGTCTGTTCACACGCGCAGATCATTTCATGGGACTCGGTTCATGTACTCAGAACGTGTATTTCCGTTGAAAACTGGAAGTTGAAATTTTTCACGATTGCAATACTTTCCCTTACTATATATTTCATATATAGGTAAGTGAAAGTAAAATACATCCACAAATTATTATTGTTGTAAAGCACCTTTTATTTCACAAACAAGCAGATAGGTTTAATAGTTTAACTCTGATTTTACCGATTTGCGGATATAACTATATATTTTCCTCTGACCCTTCAATATTTTTATTATCAGATTTTAATGAATATTTATTTTATTTTATTTTTCCCTTTTATTATTTTTTTTATTTTTTTTTTTTTTTAGGATGACTCATATAAATGATGAGTTATGGAAGTCCCTCATTTTGAAAATGATAAGTTACAACCCTTTAGACAGGCCTTCAGCTACCGTTGTAAAAAAACATCCCGTATTCTGGGCGAAATGTTTCATTCTTCTATTCTTTCAGGTATCTAGAGTTAACTTATAAAGATATCCTTATTTATATATTAGGCATTATTATTTGTATATCTGATATTATTTTTATGTCAATACAAAATATCAAAGCCTCAAAAAAAAAAAATCTGGTGCGATGCGCGCAACAAACAACTTTCACTTACCAACTTACTTAGATTAGAAATTGACATGTTTTTTTAATTGCCATTTCTGTAAATGATATATAAAAGAAGACTTGATTTTGATTAAAAATGATTAATTTAATCAAAATCATTAAAACCGTTTTTGAGATATTCGAAAAAAATGTAAAAATTGGAAGAAAAAGTTATGAAATAAAGAGCCTCCTGCGTTTGACCAATTTTGATGAAATTTTGGGTGTCACATCTTGAGCATATAAATACACCAAATATCCAATCTGATCAAAATCATTACAGCCGTTGTTGAGTAAATAAAAACAACACGTGAATATAAGAAAAAGTTTATGAAATAAAGTACCCCCTCCGTTTCACCGATATGGATGAAATTTCGGCTGTCGCATCACGGACATATACATACATCAAATATTAAGTTTGATCAAAATCGTTAAAGCCGTTTTTGAGTAAATAAAAAAAACACGTGAAAATGGGACAACATTTATTAAGTAAAGTGCCCCCTCCAATTAATCAATTTTGATAAAATTTTTACTGTCGCATCGCAGGCATATGCATACACCAAATACCGAGTTTAATCAAAATCGTTAGAGCCGTTTTTGAGAAAATCGAAAAAACCTAAAAATTAGACAAAATTCTTCAAATAAAGTACCTCCTCCGTTTGACCAATTTTGATGAAATTTTTGCTCTCACATCGCGGGCATATACATACACTAAATACCCAATTTCAGGTCTGTGCGGTTTATAGTTTTTGAGCTAGTCTGTTCACATACACACACACACACACAGACCATTTCGCGGGACTTGGTTAATTGGACTCAGCGGACCCCAAAACGTGTATTTTCGTTGAAAACCGGAAGTCCAAATTTTTCACAATCGCAATCCTTTCCTTACTATATATTTCATATATAGGTAAGTGAAAGTAAAAAGATTATATATTATTCAACACATACAATTGAAAAATGCCAAAACATAAATAAAAAAAGAACTTGAATAAAATTTTTAATATATACTTCTCATTTACCTGCTAAAAACAAAAAATCATTAACTATAAAAGAAAACATCATTCCATGACATATAAACATGTAGATTGGTTAGTGGCAAGTGTTATGAATAAGTTGGGTGTTTCTGATGGAGTCTTTTTAGCAAAGCTTCTAAATGTTCATCTAGCCAAATTAATAAGCAGATATTCAAGTTGAATCATCTATTAATTATATTTTATTTTTATAGAAATAAAAAACAGCTTGAAATAGTGAATTCATTTGTTTTATTTATTAAGAATTTGTTAATAAAATATTCTTTTTAAATAATATATCACAGAGTATGAAAAGAGAATCAAAAAGTTACATAATTGATTAGTATCATATTGTTTTTGTATTTTGTACAGGACATAAGTGATAGGATTGAAAAAGAGAGCGTAGAAAGTGATGTGTTGATCGAATTGGAGCGAGGAGGTGAGGTTGCTCGGCGCAACGACTGGAGGCAGTTTATCGATCCTGAGGTCATCGAAGACCTCGGCAAGTACAGGTCATACCGAGGGGACAGCCTTAGGGATCTACTTAGAGCCTTCAGGAATAAGGTTTGCTTAATTTAATTTTATGGAATAGTTTTATTTTTTTATTTTTTTAAATGAAGTTATTTGAAGTGACAAGATTGGCCATAGCATCCATTGAGATAACCATGGGGCTTATCCTAGCCTTGTAAACCTTCTCTTTTCAACGATTCCACCCATTGGTGGAACGGCTCTCATATTGAAACGGTTCCGCCGTGCAATGTGGCACATCTTGCAGCGAAGTAACCGGATATGTGCCACATTCATGTCTAAATGATTCGATATAATTTATATACTGTCTTAAAACATTATTTCTTCTTCTTCTTCTTCTTCTTTCTCTTCCTCCTTTGTGCCTTTCAGCGTGGAGGTGCCTCTGTCCATGTAAATCAAGCCTCCCGGTCCCGAGCCAGCGCCTTCATGGCATACCAGTTTTTACCTGTTTTCTCTCCCACACTGGAGATGTAGTCTGTCCATGGAGTCCTGGGGCGTCTTCCTGTTGGTCTAGCCTCGAAGTATTTTCTTGCATTCAAGTTTAAGCACCTACTAAATATATTTTATTTTTATTAAAACAAAAAAAAAAACAGCTTGAAATATTGAATTCATAGGTATTTTATTTATTAAGATTAAATAATAAAAAATCCTTTTTAAATAATATATCACAGTATGAAAAAAGAATCAAGAATTTAATTGATTAGTATCATATTGTTTGTATTTTGTATTCATCGGACAGAGATGTCCGAACCATCTAAGTTGCCTCTTTTCAAGAATATCCTTTAGAGAAGTAATCCATAGATCCTCTCTAGTCCTATCATTCGTGATACGATCCCTTCTGGTTCGAACTGCTACTTTTTGGAAGTACTTCATTTCCGATGCAGTAATTCTGCTTAGGTGCTTTTCTAATGGTACCCAGCTTCACTTCCATGTAGAAGGGTAGGTAGGTAAACAGCTTTGAAGATATGCAGTTTAACATTTTTCTCCACCTCCCTTTTTCATAGTTGATGAAAGCCGGAAAAGAACTTGGACTAGAAATAAATACGGATAAGACAAAATATATGGTTAGTCGTAGAAGTGTTGAGGATTTCGCTGATATCAATGTAGGGGGGAACACGTTTGAACACGTAGAGAAATTTAGATATTTAGGGGCGATCGTAACTTGAAAAAACGAAATCGATGAGGAAATTAAGGCTAGATTAAAAGCCGGTTATGCTTGCTACTTTTCAGTCGCGAAATTGCTTAGCTCACGCCTTCTGTCCCGAAACTTAAAAATTAGGATTTACAAAACTATTATTCTTCCGACGGTCCTTTACGGATGCAAAACTTGGCCGCTGACATTGAGGGATGAGCAGTGGCTTAGAGTTTTTGAAAATAAATATTGCTCAGAATATTCGGACCGAAGAGGGATGAACTAACCGGAGAATTTAGACGCTTACATAACGCCGAACTGAGCGAGCTTTACCCAGTAAATATAATTGACGTGATTGCAGCAAGACAAATAAAATAGGCGTGTAAAATTGCGAAACTTGGCTGTGAACGAATTCCGAAAAGATTAATAAGCGCGGTGCCAAATGGTAAACGTACGAGGGGCAGGCCGAGACGGAGGTGGGAGGATTGTGTTAGGGCGGATCTATCGAAGTTGGGTCTGGAAGACGGTCGATGGATCGAGGTGTGCAGGGAGCGAGTGGTGGTGTCGGCATCAAACCTTCGGGTTCGTTAAGCCTGTATTACTATTACTCCCTTTTTCATATAAGTTAAAACATTATTTACCTTAGTTAAACATTATTCGTTGCATATTATTAGTCTTATTATTTTGATTAGTTATTAAACAATTTAAAGACCAGATTTAATGATACATTGTTTAGTAATTACTTAAAAATAATAAAAACTAATATTCAACAAATGATGTTTAACTATGGTCATTACGGTATTTCAATTAGATCCTGTCATTTAGACATTTACAATGTGGCAAAACCTGGCTGGTGGGTTTCTTGAGAGAGAAGGTTGACATGGCTAGGATAAGCCCCACATTTAGCTCAATGGTTAAGAGCATTGCGACAGAGATACAGTGACCCAGGTTCGATTCCCGGCTTTGACCAATTCTTTCTCTTTTTATAAAATTATATAATTTAGTTTTGATTGATTTATTTATCCATCCAAATAAAGTGTGTTCAAGGAAGGAAAAACTGTTCTATTAATTTAAGAAAATGTAAAAAATTGAGATAAAAGAAAAAAGTCATAATTAAAATAAAAAATAAATTGAAGAGTCCACGGAAGAAAGGGGGAGAGTCAATTTTTTTCCGAATTTTAGTTATATGTACATAATTGTTCGTCTAGTTGAGTAGAATATGTTGGTGAAAAGAAATAGTCAGAAAAAATGACAGTCGGTTTGTTACAAGGTATGGAAAGAACCACGTACTCGGAAGAAAGGGGGAATGTCCTCGCGATTAAACCTAGAATGGGGGAGAGTCATGTTAGAAGTTATATGGGTTGTTTATTAATATCACCATTTCATCAATAAAACAGGGAAGAAAGGGGGAGCGTCCAGGACTATCCCACTTGCTTTTATGTTTAAATTTTTTTTTTTTACTAAAATATTTTTTTTAGAGCGTGTTTCTGGCAAATTTATTATCTGTTTCGGGCAAATTTATTATTTTGACACGCAACAGAAAGGAAAAGGCCTTATAAAAAAATTGAAGAAAAATGATAAAAGATACTGAAGAAATTAAAGATCCAAACCTAAAAACTGGATTTTCTCGGAAAGCACTCCAAATGACATCCCCCCTTTCTTCCGTGGACTCTTCAATTGCCTTGAAGATTCAAAACCGAACTTCTTGTTCCTGTCAGAAAATTCATTTTATTTACGTTCTTATCTTTTGATTGCTCGTAAAGTTTATGAACTAAAGCATTTCTAATTTATACCATTTTAAATGTTATTATGAAAAAAAAAATTATTCTTTTTGTCTCATTATGTTGTGGTATTAAGTATTTTGTTTTTTTAGAGACATCATTACAGAGATCTGTCTAAAACGGCCCAGGAGTTGTTGGGCGATAGCCCTGAGCTTTACGTAGACTATTGGCTTTCTCGTTTTCCTCATCTACTTTACCATGTATGGTCTTCTATGCAATTTCTTCAAAAAGAGGTCACATTCGCTACTTATTATGACAAGGAATTTGTATTCCCTTGTTGTAAAACGGACGTAATACCTCAGTGGATGTTAGAACCTAAAGCATCCTTCAGCGAACCCCCAAAAAATAAGAAATCTCCTAGTAAACAATTAAGGAAGAGGACGAAAGGCGATTCTTCACGAAATCTCACTAAAGAAAAAAGTAACGATGAAGAAAGCAGAGAAATTTGGATTAAAAATGGTGAATTAAATGGTGCGTGGAGACCACGTAATGTTAGGGACTCTGAAAATAAAACAGTTATATGGAAGTTATCACCATCGTAGATGTGAAGCATCAGTAAATATTTCATCGTAATTTTTTTGATTAATTTTTCAACCAAGCATCACAAAATGTAAACCAAATTAATCAATTAGACAATTATGTTTAGGGAGGAACACTATGGATTATGGTTTCTTCAAGTTATTAAATTAAGAAAAACTTTTAATTATTCTGCTGACAGTATTTTTATTTGAAAATATTTCTCAAAAAGAAAATAATTAGGAGAGCTTTCAGTTATGAGATTAAGATTGACCTGCTGTAATAGTAAAAGTCTAGTGACTGACTTACCTTGCAATTTGCGACAATTCATGGCGAGGGGGGGGGGGGCAATTTTTCGTTGATCACTACTATCTTTATTTCGAGGAAAAATGTAATTTTGAAATTTAAACCGATATTTATATGTTTAATTTTATGCTAACAAATTTAATAAATGATCTCGAGTTGTATACTTAATACTATTTTATGATAAATATATTGACTTTTTTTTTACATTCCCTTATTATTTTATGCCACTTAATTTATTTTATTGTGAAGTGAAACTTGACATTTAGTGACAAGAAAACTTTACTAGCCTATTTTTGAATGTATCGTTCGGGAATGTCCTAGAGTAGATTATATTGTCATGTATTCTTTTCGAAATATCTTATCATAAGAAGATTGTAACAGTTTATGTATTTTTTTTTTTTTTTTTTTTTTTTTTTTTTTTTTTTTTTTTTTTTTAGTGTCCTTGATATAACTTATGTTTTTGTTTATAATACTATATTTACCGGGATTACCTTAGATTGGTTAAATTTAAGACGACAATAACCAACCAAAGTCGACAAGAACCAAAAAGCAACCCTAAATGGTTATTGGTCTTTAATTAATTTTCTAAATTGATTAATAAAATCCTCTTAAAAATATGTAGTTTAAGTATTTTTAAGTACCTGTGAAAGTGGCATTTTGGCTTTTGTTACAACATGGTTGTACTTTTTTTTCTCCATTTAATATATTGTTTTATAATGTATTCACCATTGGGTAAATATTTTATTAGAAAGGAATGTAACAACAAAAAGTAAAAGTTTTACAAATATTGTTTGTTTTTGAAAATACTCTTACTCTTGACCATAGCACAAAATTAGATGACATCCCAAGTCTTTAAGCGTTCTATCTAATTGAGGACAGGCTGTTGAACACATTTTATTCTGTAGAAAAAAATCTATATGTTTGAAACTAAAAGCTTAACACGTTCACGCCGGTGGTGTAATTCATGTTTCTCGTCCATTGGCGGCTGAGCTTAATGCTTTTCACTGAAATGGACAGGAGCTATTCCAGTGCATTATGCAGTATTGAGAATCCAACAATAATAAAATGAACAATACAATCCTACATAATACCCAACAGTTGTGGAAAGTTTTGCGATTGACTAAAGTGTCCGATGAGGCAGTCTAGTGCAGGCCACTGGTGGTACACGCTGCGTGAACGGTTAATGGTATTATGTAAGATTATAAGTTAAAAAAAAAAGAAGTATATAGGATGCTGAAGATGGGTTTTAAATACTCATAACTGATCTCATTTAATCCATAGTGTTGAAGCGAGTTGTTAAACAATTATTTTTCCACCGCATTGACTCAAATTTTATGCTTGTATTGAATAATATCATATTAAAATATATTGAACTATTTTTCTAAATCAAGACACATTTTAGGTTAATTGTTCAAGATAATGAATTTATATAATTGTAAATTTATATAGTGTAATTATTAATTAAAGCCTATACCTTCGTCTTTAAGAGATAAGAAGGTTGTTCCTTGTTCTATATATTTAATTTAATTTTAGCTGTGTAATGTTGCATAATGTTTAAAAGAAATATCTTTCACCGATTTTAACACGTCAGGTGCGGCGGCTTATTTTAGGGGTATCCTGAATTGGACGATATCGGTCCCGGGGGTCCGACTGCTGGGATGAGCCACATACAATATCGGGCGTCGGAGTCCGATGGGAATGCTCTGACGAAAGTGTTATTTTTTTATTGAAAAGTGAATTAAATGAGCTTCTCAAGGGCATTATCTCTAATTAAGGATTAGACCTAGACATAACAGGCACAGGACATGCCCCCTGGGGTCCGATACAGGATTTACGTCATACTTTATCGAAAATAGCATTAAACTGCTGGAATTTTGAATTACCATCCATATTTATAATTTTTAGGAGTCTTTTATTGCTTTAAAACCACTTACTCTATGATAAAAAAAAAAATATATTTTTAAAGGAATGAATTTATATAATATAAATAAATCAAGACTTAGTAAGAAGTATTAAAAAAAAAATATTGTTTTCTTTCTTATATTTATGCAATAATTTAAGAATGTCAAAGAAATTAAATAGAACTACATTGTATAAAATCAAACACATAAAATTAAAGATAACCATAAAGGTAGTCGTTGCAATATTATCGGACGCGGAAGGGTGATGCCGTCCAGTAGTCTTGTTTTATTACTGATGGCCTGTGTCGGACCTCAGAGTCCGATTCTAAAAAACAACAGAATTTCATCTGTTAGCAACTTTTGCTGCACTAAAATGCAATAATCTCATTAAAAATTTAGTCTTTGAGCTGTTCGGCCTTTCAGACATTTTCATGTGATCAAGAGGGGAATGTAAGACATATGACCCCGGGGTCCGCACCTAACGTGTTAAGTATATTGTTAATTTTGTATTTTGTTATTGGATATATCATATTTTTGTAGTATTGTTGTTAAATCGTATTCTTTTGAGGTAGCAAATACTGAAAGAAATTGTGATGCTATAATCATATTGGAACCAAGGGTGGATCCAGGGGTCATGACCCCCCCCCCAAATATTTTGGCTCTTCAATTTTTTTTTTTCAAATTCAAGCGCATAATGCAATTGGGAAGTTACTATGCCCTAAACTAACTAACTTTAGGTTGTTTAGATAGCAGTCCTTCTTAATACAAGGTAATAATGTCATTTAAAAATGGTGCTGTCAGCCATGTGATTACTGTGAATGAATCAAGCCAAATTTTGTGCTGGATCCACTCCTGATTGGCACATGTAGATATTATTTTATCTACACCTTTTTATGTTAGTTTTATGGGTTATATCACTGTTATAAAATAATTTCTATTTTTTATGTACCTGACAAAATTCATTTCCTGAATGTTTGATATTTTTTTTTTTATTGAATAGAAAACTTTGAACCCAAATCATTATTAAGGTTTTATTTATAAGTTGTATGATATTTAATCAACTTGGGCATACATATTGTAAATTGTACTTATATTTTTAATAGTGGGTTTGTTTCTGCTTTCAGGTCTTATTATAATAAATATAGCATTAATTTGTTAGATTATTTTTTGTGTTGGAACAAAAAAAAAAAAAAAAATACACTACTATATAAAATAATTTATTTTGTTATGTAAATTAAACATACAGTATTAAATTAATCACTTCCTAATTTGTATTCGAAACATCATAACTATATATGTATAATTGTTTTGTTTTTTTCTTCAAATATATTTATGTAATAAATCGGTTTCTTATTATTTATTACTGAATTCTTCAGCTTGTTTAATATCATCCAATAATATTTAAATAGACATACGCATAATTATCACTCACTATGAGCAAAACAAGTGAGGTATAGAAGAGAACTAGAAAAATTAGTAACCAACTAATTATTAATAGTTTTAGTTATTATTAAGTTATTTTTTTATACAAATGGTAGATTAAAAATATTTTCTTTTTTGGGTTCCATGATGTTAGCTGTTTGTCATCATCTCTTTTGTTTTGCCTAAACTGTTGTTACAAACCTCGTAAGTTAAATGATTCAGCAAAGGCCATCCAACTTTTCTTGTTACTGCTAAACCTCTGACTAGGAAAGATATTTAATACCAAATATGTAATGATGTTTAAGGGCTGATAATGTTTAAAGACTGTAAGAATGTTTAAAGGCTGTTTTATTTATAAACCATATGTTCTAATTATTTAGTTGTTCTACTATACCATATGTTCTAATATAGCAATCCAAAATAAGTTTATAGTCTTTTAAAATTGAAGATAACCAGATTATAAATATAAATAAATAATATCCATCGTTCTCTGTTTCAACACTAAATATAAACTTACAAGATAAACAAATATTTTGACTATATTTATACCTATTAGCATCTGCTTTTGTAAGAGCTTTGAAGAGAAAACAAGGCTCCTAAGATGAATTTCCGATTCCCTATCCGCTTTAATAGCTGTAAACAACCTTTATTCCACACACCCACTTGTACTGCACATCTTATCTTACAGAAGATAGCCTAAATATCAGCACAGTGTTCTGTCCGATACCTGGTCATACCGGTATTGAAGGCGGCAATGAGGAGGCAGATAAGACAGCTAAGAAAGGGATCACAGAAGACATCACTAAGCGAAAGTCCATGCATTGGATTTACGCCCCAAACTAAAACATGCTGTTTGGACATCGTGCCGATCATTATGGGATGCTCAAACCGAAAACAAGTTGAGGGTACTAAAAAGAAGCGTTCAGCCATGGAGCATTTCATTTTCTGGAAACAGTGGCTCTAACCCGACTGCGAATTGGACATGCAAGATTCAGCCACGAATATTTAATGAAAGGAGGGCCCCATCAATATGTGATGCTTGTGGGGTAAGAAAAAGTGTAAATCATGTGTTGGATAAATGCTTGATTTACTAGAAACAAAGAGAGGAACATAAACTGCCACAACAGATTGGTGAACTTCCAGGAAACGATCCTTGTACCAAATCAAAGTAACTTCAATTTTTAAGGGCCACAAAAATTGTTAATCCTATTTAAAAATAATATAACAATGTTAATATCTGATAATAATATTTTCTGAAAAAAAAAATAAGATAGAACAAAATAAATTATGATAATTTAAACCGAGCCAGCATTAACTAAGAATTAATCTCAATTCTTCCAGTATTATCCTATCCAGTATAATTCTAAATCACCAATAAGGACTATAAGAGAAAAAAGAATTAAGAACCAAAACCCTTAATTAAGGTCTGATAGGTGCTAAAAAAGGATTTAAATAGTTTATAATTAACTAAGGATTTTTTTTTTTTTTTTTTTAATAACAGAATTGAGTTTAATAATAAATTATCTTCAATAAAGGGGCCCGGTGTGGCTGTGCAGTAAAGCACCCTGCGGGTTCCAGTCCCGCCCTGGGCAGTGCTTTTCTTTCATAGGAGAAGTATCACCCTGTGCCATGGGCATTAGTATGGGCAGTGTAGGGCTTCAGTAGAAGCCTTGAAGTCCCCCCCCCCCCCAAAAAAAAAAAATCTTCAATAAAATACTTGCTGGAATCAATTATATTTAATAAGTTTTAATAAATAAATTTCGATATTTTATGACAAGAAAGAAATCTAAGAAGCTGTTGGTGTTCTGTGAAATTGGCATATTAAACAATATGGGTATTCTTGGATTTCCATTCTTTTTAGTTTCAGGACATGAAAGGATAACATATGATAAATATGGCGAATCTGTGTTTCATGTTTCTATATCATTTGATTAAAAAAAATGTGAAAATATCACTTTCTAAATTATTTTATCATTAAATCTGCTCTTCTACAAATAACAGGATACTGTCAAAAAATCAATATTTCTTTGTTGCTTCAATAAAATAAAAAAGAGATTTGGAAAGGATTGGGATGTTTTGGAGCTTCTGGGAAAATTTAAATTAACAAAACAATTAAAATCTCCAAATAGAACTTAAACCAATACACAACCATGCTGTAGACATTTTACAATAATATCTATATACAATATAAATATTATCAAATTTTTAATAATATATCTCATTTCAGACTATTCCCATAATGTACTGAATATGTATTTAACACCTGTGCCCATACAACATTTTTTTCTTGTTTTTTTTACTCAACAGTTAATGCTTATTAAAATTATAACTGACAAATTTACGACATTTAAAATACTTTCTTTCTTCATTAAATTTTACCACTAGTTTTGTTCAATTAAGATACTATATCTATAAATGCTAAAAAGATGTTTTGGTCATAATTATTTCAGGTGGGTATATAACTAAATACAAATTTAACAAAGAAAACCTAACTAGTTTAAAGTCACCTATTTTGGACCAAATATTTGTCATAGGTAAACATCAAAATAAAATAATCATATTTTCTAATAATTTATAAGTTTTAATATTAATTGATCAGACAAATACTTTGTCAGGTAAAAAGTAAATAAAAATAACAGCTTCTTGTGGGTTTACTTAAATAATTAAATATTTACGGATTAAAAAGATCTATTATTATTAGAAATTATTATGAACATACCAAGAGAACTTTCTATGAAGGAATAAAAGAAAAAACACTTACTCAGCTGTTCAATGGCTCTCCCAAAGTGTAAGGGTCAATTCACTAAGTTGAAACTACTGAATTTTTTCCCTCGTTATTTAACAATTTAATTTTTTTTAAACATATACTTTTTAGCATATTTATATTTCTATAAATATTTTTTAATTTGAAGAGATTAATGAAAAATAAAATTAGTTTAAACTTAGTATGACACCATATTACAAGAGGTATTGGATAAAATAAAGCAGCTTATAGAACAACAGAATGAACATACTAGGTTAGGAATAAGAATGTCACAATCCAAAAACTTAAAATTGGATATTAGATTTAACAATCTGGAATATTTTAAAATAAGGATGATATGATTTAAAGTCCTTTAAGTATAAAACCCTCCTAAGGATGGCAAATTTTGTTAAGGAATATACAATAACTTGCGACCTAGGGTTTAGCCTCAATTAATGTTATTAGTTAATACATAACAACGAGGCTAAGACTCTGGATACTTGAGCCAATGTCTTTCTCTAATTAGATATTTATACCTGCCAATGAACATCCTCGATACCAGAATATAAAAGTCTAGGTTAAATTTAATCCTTCAGCAACTAATTTAATATTAACACTTTTGTAATTAATTACTTAATTTTTTTTTTCTGGATCATAAACTAGTCTGTAAATTGACAATACCAATGTTTATTACTTTAAAAATCTAAATTAAATAAGACTTAAGGTAAAAATTATTATTTCTAAAGGCAGCTTTTTGTTTGCAATTCTATGTAAATATACCTAATTCAGTTGACTTTTAAACAGATGAGATTTACTAATTTTGGTCCAATATACGTAACTTTCCTCTACATAAAAAATAAAAATTAACATTTTAAATTCACTCATAATTAGAAAAAAAATTCACATAATTAAACCCTAAAATATTGAGGTGAAGTCAATCATTAGCATTTCATTATCTAACTTACAGTTAAATGTATTACATAGAATTCATAAGTTTACCTTTATTTTTTGAGTTAACACAAGATAGTTAAGATTTTATAGGAAATACTTACTTAATAAATAATTTAAATTAAATGAAGGATAATAAATACTAGTTGCTAATAACACCTCAATTTACAGTTAAATCTTGTACCATTTGAAATTTTGATTTTATACATTACATTACATAAAATATTAGAAATATAACTAATATTATAGAAGGATTAATTTTAACAGTCAGCGTAAGATACCAATATTTTTTTATTCAAATAGGAATATGCTTAAGTTACAAACAACTTGTAGTTCTATATTGACATACATCAGAGGTTAAATGTTTTACAATTGATCATTAGTTTTATTTTCTTAGTATAAATAAAAACTATCTACAAGATAAACTAAATTCTCCATGAGCTCAAAACACTTTTGAATACCCCCTTAAGCCTAAAACAAATTCATTACAAAAATACAAAATTGATACATCATTCAACTTACAATAATAAAATATTTTTCTTCAAGAGGTGCTATCTTCGTTCGGGGCGAATCATACCACCTTTACCACCTCCACGTCCTCCCTTCTGATTGTTCATCTTTCCCATAGGTCTTAAGGGTGCAGCCTCAGGACCCAAAAATCTTTGCGGAGGTTTCATGGGCTGAGGAGGACCAGTTGGAGGTAAAATCAGTGGTCCAGGCGGCCTCACAACTTTACCGCCATTGTTCATACCACCATTATTCAAAGGGCCAGCTGGAGGTTCAAAAGTCAAATTTGGATCACTCATATTAAACTGCTCATTAAACACCATGCAGAAATCACCGATCTTGTCAATTTCACCAGCTTTACTAGAATAAAGAGTTAGGCAGTTTCGGAATATGGTAGCACTGGCTTTTGTTAGCCTAATTATGTCTCCTGGAATTAAGTAATGTCCAGGCTCATCCCAAACTGAGAGATTGATGCACGCTGATGAATCTGCTACTTTTAAAGTTCTGACCTCTCTATTATCCTTCACAGTTGTCGGATTCCCTACATCAAGTACTATGACTGTCACTGTCAAATTTTTCATACCTTGTCGAACATCTTTCAAAAATATATTAGCTTCCATTATTGAAATGTTTATCTACCTAACAATCAAAATACCGAATCCAAAACAAAACTTCTTTTAATAAAAACTCTGGTACTGTCTCATTTAAACCTGCAATCATAAATACATTTTAATGCAGTATAGATTTCGAATAACTTAACCAATGTAAAACATTAATGTAAAGCAGATCAACACTTTATTAATAGAGAAATGATTGGGTCAATAAAACAGATAAAATTGCATTTAATATTCATATGTACCACAAAACTAGTTGAACACAATGACAAAACAATGTCAGACAATGAAAGGTTATACTACATTGATTAAATGATTTGGCAGGCTGCAGGGTGTGTCAAGAATAGATAAGAGTGTCAACTTCTATATTATAATCTCAACTGCCATTTATTTACAAATTTCATATTAATAAAATGCCCAATTTACCTTTACATAAATATTTTTTTATTCTTGTTGGCTATGAAGGTAGTCTGATACCTCTGAGTTGGAATAGAGCAGGCACTGGTTTTCCCAGGTGAGCCTTTTTCGAACCGAAGCTGGTGAGGTTCGTTAACAACTTAAAATGTTTTTTCTTGTAGTAATACCGTTAGTTTCCCTAAGATGTCAACTATTTTAAATATTTTAAGATCCCTATGCGATTTCTTACAAAAAGTAAGTTTATTTATTTATTCTCTCCACCATTAGTATAAGGAACCAGCTATGTGACCTTTGGAGTCCTTGTAGACTGTTTTTGTTTCTTGATAAGTTGAAGATTTTCTCTTATTGTATACATATATGGTCACTATGATTAATTTTTTTGCAACTTCTACTCTTCAATACAGTTCTTTTATAACTTATTTTGACTTAGTATGTTCCTGTTGAATTGGGCAACTGATATCACAAGCATTATGATATTGATAATGGTGCTATCTATTTATTTTTGATGAAATGTCAAACTGAATTTTCTATTGTTTTCTTACCATTACTTTTATTAGTCACTTGCTGATTTGTAGTTAATATTTTATTACATGTTATTTTAAAGCAATAATATTTACTCTATGCTTATATTTAACTGTGTAATCTTTGATCAATAGATCTTGCATAATATTTATTGAATACAATGGGCAATATTTTATTTTGATGGTGATTTTTACAAATAAGATTTACATAAGTGTCTTAGATGACCTAGAATTGCTGTATATTATATGTAAACATAGCTTTGTTTTCATCATATTAATCAATGTTGGGCATTGATTATATCTTTTTTTTTTAATGCTATTAAGCTTTTTTTTTTTTTTAATTTTAGGTAAAAGATGTAACTTTCCCATTAATAATCAATGGTAAACGACCCAGGAGGAGTATAGTGAGATTTATAGGAACTAATTTGCCTATCCCTAGCCCACCTAGAATATACATCTATGTGCCGCCATGGAGGAGGCTGGACAAGAAATTATCACAGACTACTATTCAAAGTGATATTTCATCTTTATCATTAGATGATAATTCCTCTAGAGAAGAAAATGAAATTCCTTGTGATTGGTGAGTTTATAAAAGGTATATAATAGTGTAACAATATAGCTAGGCACAAGTTGAGACAGTATCATGACGTGAGATGAGATGACGCAGGGGGACAATCTGTATACACAGAAGTAAATGTAGGAGCAAAAGTTAGGCTGTATGATGACACGCAGTTTCGGAGCCACCGTGAGCTGCTGAGGTTGGGTAGATAAAGTCCAAAATAGGAAAAATTAACTGAGGCAGTTGAGGAGAGAGATTTTTTATAGTTTTCTAAATGTTCATATTTTTTAAAATTCCATTTCATGCATTAATTTATGATCAAATCTTTTTTGAAGTATGTACCACTGATTTCCATTGCAATTCATCTTAGGTTTATGTAACACACTCAATAGAGCTCCGTTTTATATTCAGTATAGTAAATAAAAATAATTAATAAATTAGAAAATAGAAACTAGAAAGTAAAATAAACGCAATCATGAAATTAACTATCAACTTTTTTTTTGTTCCTTCCTTTCCTCACCTTTTAGGCTATACGGGGTTTCCCAGGCCAGGGGAAAGGGTGTGGGATTAATGTCGAGTATTATTACTTGTCCACTGGCTCCAGGTTTTGTTCTTGCTCTCTTCGGGTTCCATCATCCGTTGCCACGAGCAATGCGTATTTTTTAATATGCAAACTGCCTGATCGTGATTTTCTGTTCCGAGTATGTTATTAAAACTTTTCTAAAAATAGCATTGTATATAAAAGGAATTGTCTTTCAAAAGCTTATGATTCTCTGGACTGCCATTAGTTGTATAACATTCTGATAGAACTGAGAATACTAATGAAGTAGGTAAATCTGGTTAGGATGTATGTGACCAAAAAATTCAATAAAGTGAGAATCATATATTTTTCGGAGATGTATGATATTTGCTCTTGTTTAAAACATTGGGATTCACTATCTCCTGTAAGCTCTAGAATAACTTATTATGGAGCATACATGTACCTGGAAAGACGATAACATTGATGAAAGCTGCTAAAGAAGTTGGGTTAGAAATAAAAGGGGAGAAGACAAAATTATCATTTGCTTCAGAAATGGTGACGATATTGGCTTTATTGAAGTAGAAGAGAACAAGTTGGAGGCCATATAAAAATTTTAATATTTAAAATGTATGATAGGGACCCGGTGTGGCTGTAAGGTAAAGCGCCGTACTCCCATGCCGGAGTTGCGGGTTCGAGTCCCGCCCTGGGTGGTGCTTTTCTTTCGTAGGAGAAGTATCACCCAGTGCCATGGGTGTTAGTATGGGCAGTATAGGGCTTCACTGGAAGCCTCAAAGTCCCCAAAAAAAAAAAAAAAATTATGATAACTAGAAGAAACGAAATGACAGGGATCAATAATCTAGGAAGTTTATAATTAATTAAAAATATGTCTTGTTGGATGAATTCTATGTATTTCTTCCTTTCTCTTGTAATCATGTAATTATTTGGTTTTTGAGGTCATCAGAATCTGATTTTGCACCGAGGAAAGTTTGATTTCTCATTTACCTAGTCTACCTCACTGATCTCAAACTGCGCCCTAATTTTCTCCCTGTCCGCATATGTTATAATCCCTGTTTTCCTGGGTCACCCTTCATCACCTCACCAAACTGCGTCTTAACTTGCGCCCAGAGTGAAGTCATGAGATCCAATGTTTGTTGTTTTAACTATTATTAAAACCTTGTTTGCATGGTGTGTATAACATTGGCTGTTTTTGAAACTAGGCATCATTCGATTATTTATGATCAATAAAAATAAGTAATGCAAGTGGCTAATATACAGTAGTATTAATAATAAATGCCAGTAAGTTTCAAAAACTTGGTGCAAGGTGTTTTCTAATTGTAGTAGACAAAATTTATTTATTTAATTGCCTCAAACTTTATGGCAAGCTAAAGAGCAAAATAACATTAGTTAGTTGTTGCTTCTATTTTGATCCCTACGTTATCAAATTTTATTTGTTTACACTTTTTTTAAATCATTTTATAGTTACAATTAATTATGTACAAAAAAATTATTTTAGTTTATTTCTATTAATCTGTTTTTAAACTAGTGCTTTATTTTTTGTTACAGTTCCGATATCAGTTGTATGCATGAAACTAAGCTTACACAGCTCCAGAATGAATTAAAAGAATTACGAGAACAAGTTGCTTCTATATTACTTAAGCAAAATTTATCCAACTCTTGTAAGTTATCTTAATTTGTTGATATTTTTATAAGAGTATTTCTTCTACATATTATTTCTTAAAGGTGTTCTTTTGTCAGTACATCATGACTCGTGATACTTGATCATATTCGATGGTTTAGGTATCATTTTGAAGATTTTTTGTTCCACTCCCATCAGGAAAAAGCGAGGAGAGAGGTACAGTTTGTTCACCGATTCCTAGTTCAGCGGACAATTTTTTAACACTTTCACCCTTTTCTAATCTGTTTATTAAGCGTTAAAACAATACATTCTTTGTTCTTCGACACGGTCATTCTTTTTTCCTACATTTTGCTAGTTTGTTTGTATTTAAATGGAGACTAAATCACAACTAACAATATTTTGTTTTGTAGACAAACAGGCCAGAGTAGGAGTTTCCTGGAAAGAATTGAAAACAATACCGTACCTAGATTATGAATTGGAGTATTAGACACCGGAAACATATCATAATACAATACTCGCTTCCTCTGTTTTTCCATTTATTGTTTTATTTCATAATTGATAGTTAACCATTGTGTAATCGTAAAATAGTTAAGTATACATTTTTTTTAAATATTATACATACAAAATAAATTGCATAAAAATTAAAAAAAGCTTATTAAAAAGAAAAAAAAAATGGCTTCTCGGCACCCTGGTTAATTGAGGCCCAGATAATGGAGGTCCTACTGTATACATTAGTATATCAAGTTTTAAAATATTTTATTGTTCTTCATTGTTGATTTGTTCACAGCTGATGCTGACGAGAGGCCTGCACCTGCGCCTGCGCCTGCGTTGCCTCCGCCCCCACCTCCTCCTCTTCCGCCTCCATTCGACATAACTTCTTCACCTTTTGTCACTCCTAAGCGCAAACCTCTTACTACAAGAAATAGTATCGTCAGTAATAATAACCCATTAGGTGATGTACTGAAAGAGATTAAGAACGGACCTCCAAAACTAAAACCAATTGAAAGGTATGTTTATAATTTATACAAAATTTATTTTTATATTATATCTTCTGTAGTAAGTCGAGGATTGTAACAATAAGTCTTATTTTTTATTTTCTAATTTCATGCTTGCATTTGTTATTGATCTGAATTAATTGACTGCTTGACTGAAAACAATTTTATCTGTTACTGTTACTTAGGATCTTTTGTTTGTGCTTACAATTGTAAATAGAAAGCTTAACTTAAGAAAAAATTAATTAACCCTTTATCTGCGAAGGTAGCGGGGCATGATGTGGTCCACCGTTGCGGGTTAGTAGGCACACAGGGCGGTCCCGCTGTGGGGATTACTTTTATGGCATTCAAGCTCTCGCAACTTATATGTTTTGCGAGCTCAATTAATGCTACACAAGATTTTTCAACCGGAGTGTGGGCCCGGCACTGGTGGAGTTAAAAACTTTTTAAAATTTAAAAAGCTTCCCCACCACAAGCACCCGCTAAGAGCTCCAAAAGCTCTTCCTCACTATAAATTTTTTTCACCATCACAACTATTTCAGGACAAAAGTTTATGCCACAGTAGTTGCAAATCAACTAAAATTAGACAAAGGGTAAATAGGCAGGTAGAGAAAGATTTGAAATGAGGCAAAATGTTATGTTTTTTACAGAAAATTGAAAAGCAACCGTGTACCAAGGCAATATATAGTAAAGAAAAGAACAATCAAATGCCCTTTAGCGGAATGGGGGAAATATTATAGATTCAAAAAAACACCAAAGAAAGCGCTAGTTACCTGGCTCGTATATAAGTCTACAGCTGTGAAGCAATAAATAAGCAAATATCTTAGCAAAAAAAAGTGGATTAAGATAACAAAGTGTCTAGTGTGCAGAATATGTGGGAATTTTATCTTCTTAGAATATTTTAAATTTAAATTCATACAAATTATTGTAAACGGTCAATCACATTTTTTAACCTCTTTTAATGACTGGAATACAATGTATGATAAAATGACCTTTTGGTGAATAATCGGGACTTTCGGGAACGATTTTAAAATTTAAACCACCTCTCTCATTTCAACAACCAGGTTTTTATAACTACTACTACCAGTAAAAAAGTTTTGTTATTAGCCACTTAAATTATACTTGCTTTACAGGAGACCCCCTTTATCCAGGGTAATGATGGGTGTGGGGTTCCACGGATAATCGAATTACAACATTTTATTGACTTAATGTGATAGAAAAGAAGTTTAAAAAAAAAAAGTAAAAACTGCAGAAAATCACCCTTATTAACAAACAGCAAACGAACAAAAGTAACAACCGAACTCCTTCAGGGTAATAATAATCTGGTGCATGCGCGCAACACACAACTTTCACTTACCAAATTACTTAGATTAGAAATTGACTTGCTTTGCTAAATATCATTTCCCAAATTCACACATTTTTCTACATTCAAATACCAAGTTTGATCAAAATCGTTAGAGCCGTTTTTGAGAAAATCGAAAAAAACCTAAAAAGTTATTAAGTAAAGTACCCCCTCCCTTTAAGTAATTTTGATGAAATTTATGCTGTCACATCGGGGGCATATACCTACACTAAATACCCAATTTCATGATCGCACGGTTTATAGTTTTTGAGCTAGTCTGTTCACACACACACACACAGACACACAGACACACACACACAAAGACCATTTCGCGGGACTTGGTCATTTCGACTCAGGGGACCCCAAAACGTGTATTTCCGTTGAAAACCGGAAGTCGAAATTTTTCACGATCGCAATACTTCCACTTACTATATATTTCATATATAGGTAAGTGAAAGTAAAAAAAAAGTAAAAACTGCAGAAAATCACCCTTATTAACAAACAGCAAACGAACAAAAGTAACAACCGAACTCCTTCAGCGCGTTTTTTGCATGAACTCTTGTAGACAGCTTTATCTACGTCTTTTAATGTAGAGTTCTTAATTGTTTTCCGAGGGCACGATATTTGGGCTGTCGACGATACGAAGTGGGAAATGTCTTTTTTCTTCTTCAAAATATCACGAACAGCTCGCTCGCCGATTCTTAATTCAGTGGACAAAGTTTTAACACTTTCACCTTTTTCTACTCGGTTTATAATGGTTATTAATTTTTGTTCAAGGGTTAAAAGGTTTCTTTTTAGCGACATTTTGTTAGTTCGTATTTAAATGGAGACCAAATCACAACCGAGAATATTTTATTTAGCCGTCAAACGGGCCAGAGTAGGAGTTTCCTAGAGAGACTTGAAAACAATATCGTTCCTAGTTGGATGAATGAATCGGAGTAATAGTTACCGGAAACATCTCATCATACGATACTAGCTTGCCATGTTTTTCCATTTATTACTTTATTTCATAATTTTTAAGAACAATAGATAATAGCCATTGTGTAATCGTTAAAATATTTATGTATTCATTATTTTTAAATAAATATTATACATACAAAATAAATGGCATAAAAATTAAAAACAGATTATTAAAAAAATGGCTCCTCGGAACCCCGATTAATTAGAAACCCGGATAATGGGGGACCTACTGTATATCATTAGAAAAGAATAAAGAAGTTTTGAAACATTTGAACAATTTTTTTCTTATAGGACAAAAAACAAAAGAAAATTAAAAAAAATATATAGTTTTTCTTATTTTGTTTCTATAAGCCCATTTAATCAAATAATTTGTCAAATTCCACCTAGTTACCACGTCCTTAAAAAGTTGGTTTTTAATTGTTTTTTGTGAATTTTCTCAGTTCATCATCCCACATATATTATTTCACAAAGCGTAAAAATCGGTTTTTCATCAATTATAAGGTCCTACCGTGCTCAAATGCCACGAATGTGGTATCGTTGGATTCAGAATTTCACGGAGCTTTTGCGAATTGCATTCTCAGTGTTCATTTTTTGGTCCAAAATAAAATATCGACCTAAACGTACTGATTCAACGGATCGAAACGAATAAAATTGGGTTTTATGGATTGCGATACGAGCATTAAGACCCAGTTTAGTTCTTTAGAACTAAACTGGGGTTTGCGTTTTAAAGCCCTAAAACCTATCATTTCTGAGATAACGCCTGGGTTAGGCTCCTCCGCCGCACGTGGTCAACTACTTATTGTATTACGTTACAGCAAATGCTAGGACCTGTCGTGTTTAGGTTCTAAAAATGTTGTTTCGTCTGATTTAGACTTAATTGTAGCGTTGGAAAATTGCACTCTCACATTTAGCAATTACAGTATACTCCCACTTTACCGGTTCCCGTTTAACCGACTCTTCGGATAAACCGATGGACACTGTAAAAGATAAAAATTCTTTTTTAAATCCTTAAAACATTTATAATTTTGTCATATTTTCAGTAAAAATTTATTATGTTGCGGTTCGATAGATCTTAAATAAATTACAATGTAGGCAAAAAGTCTTTTGTTTTATACTTTCACTTACCTACATATGAAATATATAGTAAGGGGAAGTATTGCGATCGTGAAAAATTTCCACTTCCGTATTTCAACAGAAATACACGTTTTGGTCCCCTGAGTCCAAATAACCAAGTCCCGCGAAATGGACTGTGTGTGCGTGTGCGTGTGTGTGTGAACAGACTAGCTCAAAAACTATAAACCGTGCGAACCTGAAATTAGGTATTTATTATATGTATATGCCCGCGATGTGACAGCAAAAATTTCATCAAAATTGCCCAGAGGGGTACTTTATTTAATAACTTTTTACATTTTTTTGGTTTTCTCAAAAACGGCTCTAACAATTTTGATTAAACTGAGTATTTGATGTATTGATATGCCCGAGATATTACTAAAAATTTCATCAAAATTGATCAACCGGAGGGGGGACTTTATTTAATAAATTTTGTATCATTTTCACGTGTTTCTTTTACTTACTCAAAAACGGCTTCAACGATTTTAATCAGACTGGGTATTTGATGTATATAAATACCAAAGATGTGATAGCCAACATTTTAGAGGAGAAAAAAAGAAAAATATTCAGTCAACTCATAAAACACGTTGAGCCCATGCATGCGTAGTACGCCTTTAAAGACAGATCATTGTTCATAATCAAAGCCGTTCTGTTCATTTCATGGAAATTATTTGTTTCATGGTAACTAAATGAAATTTTCATCAAGTACATTGAGAATTATAAAATCAGACGACTTGGAGTATCATGCTTGCATTGCCGAATTATCACAAGTATAAACTTTTATTTATTAATAAAATAAATTAGTGTTTTTTTATAGAGCAAATGAAAACAAAAATAAGAAATGAATGTGGAAAAATGTGTAACTTGGAGAAGTGGCATTAAAAAAACGCATTAATTTCTATTCTAAGTAAGTTGGTAAGTGAAAGTTGTGTGTTGCACGCACGCACCAAATTTTTTTATTTTTTACCGAACTCCAGTAAACAAATCTCTTCGAAGTAAAATTGATCTTGAAACAAAATCCGTATCCTCCATTCATTACATTAAAAAAGAAATAGCTTCCTATATTTTGACAAGAAATTTCGTCAGTTGACATTAAGGTGCGTATAAACGAAAAAAAATAAAAGATTTGTGAAAACTGAATAGATTGATAGTGTAAATTTTCTTAAATTGTTAAATAAAATTGGCCCAAAAAAGGTTTCTTTAATTAATAACTATATAGCCTTTGTAAAATAGGTTGTGTGTTGCAAATAGGTTGGGTTTTATCGAAATATAGAAGTTATAATAGTATATTTTGCTGGTTTTTTATTCACTTTTCCGAATTGACCGGCTCATTCACTTAAACGGCAATGTATCCGTTCCGACGAGGAGGGATAAGCAGGAGTCTACTTTAGTCATTGGCGGATCTGAGGGGAGGGGTGCTATGGGGGCTGGAGCCCCTCCATTTGGAAAAATTTTCTTCATTTAAAGATAGAATTTGATTTTCCTTAAAGTAAGGAAGCAAGTTAAAGAACAAAAATGCGCAGAACAGGTAGAATTTCAGTTGTGGGAAGGTGAAAAAGCTGATCGGCAGATCCAAATGAAGGGCTGTGGGGCTGCAGCCTCCCCCCATTAGGATGCAGGCCCCCCTTTACAATCGGCTGGATCCGCCCATGACTGTAATCCAAAATATAAATAAAATCTATTAATGGTGATTCATAGTAACATAGTGATTCATTAGAACTTTGGTTTTATCAACTTATCTTTTTTATAACGGGAATTTCAGAAAACTAAAGTATCGAAACAAGAAAAATGAATTTCAATGGTTTCCACGTGGGCTTTATGACACATACACGTTCCACGTTTTTGGGCCAGGCGTCTTACACCTCTAAAACTTTTGTTTTGGTGGGTGAGGCCGCTCAGCTTCACGAGGCTACTTATTGTTTTGTTGCCTCTCCATGGATAGAAACCTATTTGATGTCGTTCTTACCACTTTGAAGACTATCTTCCTCTCCATTGTCAGAAAAATAAGCGTAAAGAGCATCTTATGAACTGTTTTTGAAAAAACAAAATCAGTAGGGAAGTTAAAATCAGAATGTAGAAAGATTAATTTCCAAGACTATGCAACATTCTTAGTGATTTCATATATTCCAGGAAGATTACAGGAAACTTTTGTAGATAAAAACTTCAGAAAATGAAGTTCTTCCTTAACTATTAAACAGAAAAATAATTTATTCTTCCTTGCTGTAGAAAAAAAATTTCACGTTAAGGCCCGAATGGTTGGGGGAGAGGGGGAGGGGGGTACGAACAGGCAAAAAAAAAAAAAGTTCATTTCATAGTTATGTTAAACCTAGAAGTAAAATGTGATACAAATCTTCGTGCGAAGTGCTTCGCACGGGTCCACCTAGTAGTCATTAATTCTCAAAATGCAAATAATGGATATAACCAAAACAATGAAGTTTTCTGGCCTCTTGGATACTATTGTGGATACCAATTTCAGAATTAAAAAATACGATAAATATATTAATAAGAATGGATTCAACTTTATCCATCAATATTAATGTCCCTATTACGAGTTCTGAGCTATTTCAAAAATGGTCTATGTAATCCTGAATCCCTTATAACAAAAAAAAAAAAAAAAAAAAATATCCAGGCATTACAATGGGGAGGGGAATGCGGAAATTTCAGAAGCCTGTTCTGCTAAATACCCTGGATGAGTATATAGCAACCTTTTCTATTCTAACGGTTAGGATATTCTATAGGATTGGGGAATTAAAAGCTAAGAGATAAAAAAAAATGATTTTTCTTCATCCTGTACAGGTAATCCATATTTAAATAAATGACTCAAGGTGTTTTATTTTAATTTTTGTTTAATAAATTGTATTTGAACTTAGTAAATTTGTATTATCAGATCACCTGGAGGAAGGCCAGTCAAGAGACCGAAGATCCTTACTGATCCTTCCGACATTCTCACCGAGGTACTGAAGAAGAGATTTATCGCTGTTCATTTTTCTTCTGATACAAACGATTCCGACACATCCTCACTGCCAGATGGATTCTCACCATCGGATTGGAACAGCTGAAGGCCTTGGATCCCTGACTCCGTAACCCTTTCACTGTCTTCCCGATTCTAGTTACCTTTATAGACTTTTAATATCTTAGTGGTAATGTGATTTTAGTATTTACTTTTAATAAAGGCTGTTATATTAGTAATTACTAAATTTTGGTATATTTTGGTCTCTCCATTTACTTTTATAGTAACATAAAAAGATTTAAAAAAATGTTTGTTCTTGTTGTATATCGCGGTTAAGTAATCAGTTGATTGTAGTGCCTTAATAATTTATTTTTTTAAAATGATGACGTGTTAATAGGAAAATATATTTTGACTCAAATTATTGGTGTTACAATGTGTAGTTTAAACTTGTGACATAATATTTCAACATTGAAATAATGCCTTATGTTTATCCTAATTGAAAGAATGTCTATATATTTTTCTCTTTTTTAGAAAGAGAAAATGTTTACATTTATTTTTTACAACTTTATTCTGAGTATAAATAAACTAAAATAAAAAGTATATTTTTTCATGACAGTTGTAATATCTATAGGATTGTCCTGTAAAATAGCAGGCTAATTATGTATACTATTATTCTTCGTATTACCAAAATTATATTTAATTTATTTGTTTAAATATATTTTGAAATAAATTTATATTTAAAGATATCAATAGAAATAAGAAATTGAAAAAAGCAAAGAAGATCTATGTTGGTGCAATCATCATTGTATTTTATTTTTTCTATTTTTGGCCACTTCAGAATGATTGGTATATATTTTTCATTTCTTTAGTATCCACATTATTTTAATATGTATAAAAATTTGATTTGATTTCAATATGTACAGACTTCAACATCACAGGTTCTATGCATAATAAAATTAATTTAAATCATTGCAGTTTTAATTATTACTAGCTAGGGTGCCCGGCTTCGCTCCGGTACTTGTGTGGCAGTTTCAATAACAGAAAAACTTTAAAATTAAAGGAAATATAGAACAAAATTAGCACCTTCTTGAAAATGTTAACATTGTATCAATATTAAGATTCGAGATCTGCAGTGTCCGCCCAAATAAGGAACCCTATATACTTTATAGGGTATTGAAAATGGTGAATGAACAATTAATTTTGCTGCAACTTTGTCGAGTCATGCATCGGTTTTGATGGTTTCTGTGATTATGAATCCTATAAGCCCATTCCAAGCAGTCAGCAGATAACAGGTTATTAGATTATTAGTTAAAAAAACTATATTTGGAGTAAAACTTAAGCGCCAACTACTGTGATGGTCCCATTAGATCCAGAAGTTTAGAAAATACCGAAGATTCATGGAAACTTTTTTTTTAAGACCTTTCTTCCAGTTCAACCTCCCTTAATATCCCCCCTCCACCCTAATTTGGCCGAACTCGGCACTTCTCCAATCTTACTACTGTTTCTAAGCGAAAACCAAAATATGAGGGCACAATTTTTTCATCATATTTCTTTTTATCCTGAACTATGAGCGGTGATAAAATCTTATTGAAAAAATTGTATTATTGGAGTCAATTCATCATTTTGTCAACTGGAATGCTCATCAAACATAGTAATAAAACCATTTTTCATACTTACATACAATAAGAACACTTCAAACTTGTTATTTTCGGTTTATAATCAGCTGTTCTTTATGTCTGTTTTTATTCGCTCTCTCATATTGCATTAAATTTACTTAAGTATATGTTAGATATTGATTAAATGTAATGTGTTAATCAATTAACCTTCTTATGAGAAAATTAATTTTGTAAAGTATCCAGTCGGTTTTCTCATTGATTGCAGATATGTAAAATCATTAATTGATTTTAACAGAAAAGGTGAAACTAATTATTTTCGCTTGATTTTTTAGTAATTTAAAAAGAACAGCTGACAATATATATAACCTTTACATATATAGCGGAATGAATGAGCAATAAACATTGAGTGAAACACACCATAGCCTGCCTTCCTGATGGTCTGTAGCACGAACTAAATTTTTCATTCATAAACTCGTATGTCATTCTCAGGTAGGCTAATTACATGTTGCGAGAGGCTTAAAATTCCAGTCCTTTTCTCTTCAATTTCACACCGTTAAGAGAAAAACGGAAACCTTCTTCTCCGTTGGGGACATTCAGTTACACGCTGACATAAATTTCTTAATCGTATGTGGAGTCGTTTCTGAGCCTTTTCGGCACGCACATTGTACACTTTGCTTTATAATATATATTGATTATACCTTCAGGTTGGTATGAACAATACTATCATTTGTAAAATCTATAAATTAAAAGCTTAGTAGATTAACGTGTTAGCCCTTTGTATGGCGCAGCGGTTCTCGGAGTGCAACAAGACGTTAGTTGCCAGTTCCCTAACCTACCGAGGCCCCAGAGACGTCCATTCTGGATTTGTATTCCTTTAACATACCTCACTTGCATGGTTGTATTGTTTAATCACCAAAATTTTTGTTAAACCTTCCTGTGGCGCAAAAGTACCCCTCTGGATTGTTAGGCTAATTGAATTTTGAAGTTGAGTTGAAATGAACTATTCAAACATACAAACGGTTTACCAATGGGTGGGAGACTATCCACCAACTTATCTGGCATAGTTCTAAACCACATACTCAATAGAGCAATAAACGAAACGAATCACACTCCAAGTATTATATGCAAATACATTGATGATCTTTTCATAATCATTGACAAAACTATCCATCCTATTTTTCTTAAAGCACTGAACAATATTAATAGTAGAATCACATTTACTGCTGAATTGGAAAAAAATAAACAATTGAATTACTTAGATTTAACTATCCATAGAAACAATAATAAACTCACCACAGAATGGTACAAAAAAGAAAACACAGCAAACATTATACTAAACTACCACTCAAACCACCCATTTCAACATAAAATTAATATTCTTAAAAACACCATAGGTAAAGCTTTAAAACTATCAGACCACATATACCTCAAAGAAATAAAAAGTCAAATATACAAAATTTTTTTAGATAACCTATACCCTAAAAGCTTAATTGGTAAAATCTGGCATACAACTCTTAACCTAAATACAAGTAATTCACAAAAAATAAACATACCGAACCAAGCGGAGGGGAACCTGATACACCAATGTAACATTATTAAACCTAATTTAAACCCAACCCAAAAAACAATAGATAAATTCTTCGAACCTCTCAATAATAAAAATTATAACCCAGATATTACTGATACAACAAAGGAAGCACCACCAATTAATCAAAATAGCAAACCCTACATCAAACATAGCTCTCTAACATACATTAATAAATTATCACAACTCATCAAAAAAACATTAATAGAATACGACATAACAGACAACTTAATATCCTTCAAGCCCACCAATAAAATCAAAAATATCACAACCAAAACAAAAGATAAAATTCCAACAGCCGAACAAAAAGATCTAATTTATAGAATCCCATGTAATGACTGCAATAAATCATATATAGGCAATACTTCAACTAATCTAAAGACAAGAATTTATAACCATAGAAATAATATCAAAGAATCCTCCAAAACTAATACAGCCCTCTCACTACACTCAAAAAACTACAAACACAAAATTAACTTTGATAATGCACAGATTTTACATAAGGAAAGTAACACAATTAAAAGAAATATTATTGAATCAATTTATATTAAAAAAAATGAAATAGAACTGGTCAACCATAAAAAGGATTCTGAAATAGTAAGTAGGCACTATTATGCAATAATAAATAGGATATAGCAACTAGGATTAAAAAGATAGCAAACCCCCCACAGGTCAAACATCCATTGTAATAATGACAAATTCTATCAGAATATTAATTTTTTAATATCCAGAAACGAGAAGGTTGGTGAGCATTGTTGCCATCTCACTACTATTTTATTTTTATTTTCGTTTTATGTTATTTATTGATTCATGTGTATTTATTTATGTAACTTTTAAAATTGACACTTGACATACCTTTATGTCATGTTCATATCTATTTTAACCAAATCTATATAAATTTAATGGTACTTTAATTGTTATTGTTTATATACTGTATAAGAAAAAAAACTAAAATCAAGTGTACATTGTGCAGGTGATGAGTATGGACGCATCAGTCCGAAACGTCCACCAAATTTAAAGAATGTAAAAAATATATATTGAAAATATATATTATTGAGACTGTAATGGGATGCCAGTGTTTCATTATTACAATTTTTTACTAAATTAACATATTTGTATTACAATCATCTAATAAACCAACAATTCATTCAAACCCCAACAAAAATAAACTTTTTCCACCACTTAACATCAATAAATTAATTATCCCGGTTTCACACGGGGAATTTAATTTTTCTAAAGAAACGGTCGATTTCGTAAAAAAAAAAACATTGTAAAGTGAGATCATTATGATTTGTATAACAATAAAGAATATCAGCTGAAGTTAAGCAATTTTAATATGGACAGGTGTTCGCTCCTGGTATCAAAGAACCACTGAGCGAAATTTGGAGAATTTAGGACAAACGGTATAGATTTTTATAAAGAACAAACAAACAGAATTTCATCTTCATTTATATAGATTGAGGTTTTTAGCATAGAGATTAATTTATTGATATTAAGTGGTGGAAAAAGTTAATTATTGTTGTGGTTTGAATGAATTTTTGTTGGTTTATTAGATGATTGTTTGACAAATATGTTAATTTAGTAAAAAAATTGTATTTATCCGGTAAATAATATAAAACCTTGATGTTGCCTTACAGCGCTGATGATGGCCGAACGGCCGAAACGTATGCTGGAATAAAGTTTTAAGGAAAAAAAGTGTTGAGACTTAATTGGTCGCCATAATCCTCAATTTAAATATATTTATTAATTGTTTCTGTATTTTCTCCTTTCTCCCCTTTTCCTCCTTTATTATCTTATCCCCTTATCATGTTATAGTTCATATCACTATCTTGAGCGAATTTTCCCTTTCGCGGCATTGCACCCTCCTTCTCTCTTACTTCCTTCCTTATCCTATTATGGCCTGCATACAGAGACTGTATCATAAAAAATAGCTAATAAATAAGTAAATAGACAAGTATATATATATATATATATATATATATATATATATATATTAATAAATAGATACATAATGAATTTAAAAAAATATATCATCTGGCCTGATATGAAAAGTGAATATCTGCCTTCTTAACCCATTTTATCTCACTGCCCCAAAAATGTGGCAGTGATAGAATCTTGCTTTTAGTTTAATGTAAGCGATTTTTTGCATTCAAAACTGATTTTACACTATATCGGAACCACAGAGTATCGATTGTTGTGAATGCCACAGTATAACATTCCTTATGTGCATTGGCGGATCCAAGGGAGGGGCTGTGGGGGCTGCAGCCCCTCCCTTTGGAAAATTTTTCGCCATTTAAAGATAGAATTTGACTTTCCTTAATGTAAGGAAGCAAGTTAAAGAACAAATAATATGGAGAACAAGTAGAATTTTACTTGTGGGAAAGGAACTTAAAGGTAAAAAAGCTGATTAGCAGATCCAAATGAAGGGCTGTGAGGCTGCAGCCCCCCCTTTAGGCCTGCAGCCCCCCCTTTAGGCCTGCAGCCCCCCCTTTCCGATCGGCTGGATCCGCCCATGCTTATGTGATATATAGTTTTCCAATAAACAAAGGATTATTAGCATGGAGTGCAATAGAAAATAATTTTTTTTCAAGAGCTATTAATATTGTGTTTTAGTTTTCTGACTATAATATTACTTTACAATGTATGTAATTATGATTAGTAATGCCCAAGATATCAAACATTTGTAATTTAGGGGATTTATCACAGGTTGTATTGGGTGCCCAATTTTTGGGGCAGTGGGATCAACCGGGTCCGTTTATCTAAACATTCTTTTTTTATTTTATTTTTGAGAATATTCACAGTTGAAGGAGCTGTTTCGCTATTTGAACTTAGTGATGAAGCATTTGAAGAGTCCACGGAAGAAAAGGGGGATGTCATTTGGAGTGCTTTCCGAGAAAATCGAGTTTTTAGGTGATCTTTAATTACTTAAGCATCTTTTATTATTTTTCTTCAATTTTTTTATATGTCCTTTTCCTTTTTGTTTTGCGTGTCAAAATAATAAATTTGCCCAAAACAGACATAACACGCTCTAAAAAAAAAAAAAAAATGTTTTAGTAAAAAAAAAACAATTTAAACATAAAAGAAAGGGGGATAGTCCTGGACGCTCCCCCTCTCTTCCCTGTTTTATTGATGAAGTGGTGATATTAATACACAATCCATATAACTTCTCATGCCATGACAACATGACTCTCCCCCATTCTAGGTTTTTCAGGGAGGACCGACTGTCATTTTTTCTATTTATTTTCACCAACATATTCTACTCAACTAGACGAACAATTAAATAATAATAATAATAATAATAATAGAATGCATTTATTAAATGAAAAATCACATTAAAATGTTATACAATGTTATACAATATGCATTTTACTCTTGGTCAAAGACCATCAGAGGAAGTCCAACAGCAGGCAGTACTGATCGACCGGGAGAACAAACAAATTTGGTTCATTCCGCACATTATAAAAACCAACAATATAAAAAACAAGAAAATAAAAACAATTAATAATAATTAATTTTCAATAATATGTAATAATATCTTTATACTTATTATCTTAATCGCTGAATACTAGATAATCAACAATATAATGATATAGAAACAAACATAAATATATATATACACACATAGCCATATATATATAAATAAACAAATAAAAAATAAATAATCAATTGAAAAACATATTATAAAAAAAAAGACAAACACAAAATATAAACAATAAGATTCCATCTAAGACATAAATCTCTCTCTATCTAATAAATAAATATCTATTTACATATTTGTTTAACCTATATTGTTATCTTTTTTTTTTTTTTTCCTTTTCAACCGTTAAATTCTTTAGTTAATTGGTACCTATAATGCCATGCTTGCTTGGTATAGCCAACCAGAGCAGTCCAATTCTTCCCATTTAAATACTGTAAAACCTGTGATCTGCTTAATTTGTTTAGTCCAAACCAACTTACTCTGAACTCACTTCAGATCGGACAGATAGCCAAAAAATGCACTATATCCTCCCTCTCTTTCATGTTGCATAGAGTACAAAGTCCATTGGCTTGTTCTTTATATCTGTTATAATTCAGATATAATAGTTCCCCTCTTATTTTAAAAATCCAACTCATATGTGTGATACAAAGTTTTTCATTTATGTACAATGGGAGTATTTCTTTATTTGTTGGAACTATTATATATTTTTATATATATATATACAATTCCGAAAAAAAATTGACTCTCCCCCTTTCTTCCGTGGACTCTTCATTTAGAGCAACAGTGTACATAAAGAGGCCAGATATCCACCTAAATGTTAACAGTTTAAACTTTTATAAACATGATCCTGATTTGGCCATCCATGAGGCAACCATGCCTTCTTTCGGTCGGCATGGGGCAATGCAACACGTCCATGGAAAATTCATTAGATTTGGGTAAAAGGTGTATTGCTTATGGTTCAGTGTGAACCATATAAATAATTGGAGGGCCTGTAATTCTTGACATAGGGTCAGAAATACCAGTAAACGACAATAATGTGTTGATTATATCTTCCACTCACAGCATGGATCGAACCCGTCCAGCAGCCCAAAAGGAGGAGTGCTGCGGAAAAAAATGAAGGTACTGATTGACCAACCTTTTGTTGTGGCCCAGTAATGATGCTGAACCAAAATATTTCAAAATTCCAAATCAACATGCAATAAAAAAAATGCCCCCCCCCAGGCGAAGTTTTTGAGTTTATATTTTGCACGTACACTAACGTGCAGTTAGTGTATATTAGCATAATTTAATAGTGTATATTAATATACACATTAATAGTGTATATTAGCCCATTGGCTAATATCATTGAGTACTAAGTTTAAAACTGAAATATTAATTTTTGAAAAGTTGGAATGAAACGGGTTAAAGCTGAAGGAATCAAAAATGGTGGCCATGAGTGGCCATTTTTTTAATTTTTCTTTCTTTTTTTTGCATTCATATTGAATAAGCATCACTGAGGAAATCATTTATTATTCAAAGTAAAGAGCATAAAATTTAGTGTCAAATGATTTAGTTAAACTTTTAATCCTAAAAAACTATTTGGTGGGTGGGGGAGGTAAAAATAAGTGGATGGGATGCCATGTCATGAGATGATGTCATGCCCTCAGACTCTCATTATGTTTCTTTAAGAGGTACGTCCGCTGGAGGGTTAAGTGACATAGTGACATTCTTTTATTGAAAAAATTAAGATTTCCGTGGGTCCGTCATGAAATAAAGTTCTACCTACTGTTCGTATTCAAACCAACCCGGCGTGACCCAAAAGGTACAACGCTGGGAAGCCCAGATTTAGATTTTAAGATCACAAATGCAGTACCGATCAACCACCAGGATATGCATACTAAATCGTGACATCAAGACCAATGGTGTTTACTAATCATGTGTTCTATTCATTTTGGATAAACTGATAAACTCTGTCTCTTTTCAAATATATTCTACTTCCAGTGCCAGTAATAGTTTCAAAGAGCTGGGCATATAAACGTGATTTCCGCAGGGGAAATTAGAATTTCATCCAAAATGATTTAATCTTATCCAGGTTTGCCATGTAACCATTAAGTACTTTTATAATTTATTAATCATAAAAAATTCCAACTGGTCACATTCTACAAATAAAATTACTGAAGGGGGTCACCTGTGGTGTAGTGGTTAGCACGGCAACCTACAATACTAAAGGTCGCGGGTTCGCGTCCCGCGGTGACACTAGGATTTTTTAATGGGAGTAAAACATCGTTGCCTATGCCGTACCTCTGATGGGACGTAAAATTGAGGTCCGGAGCCTGTACGATGGCAGGTACTCGTTCACTATCCCTATCCTAAAGATACCTCGATAGGCAAAATTTAGGAATCCCACTGTAGCATCGTCCAATTAGCCTTAGTAGCATAACGGGACGTTAAACAAACAAACTACTCAATCGCTTTAAAAAAATTTATTTGACCATTTAGGTCAAGAAAACTTGTCTTTACTGTCACAAATTAAAGCAGTTGACTGTTTCTTTGATATGATTAAGTCATTTTCATTTGACGAGTCTGCAACAAATTCTTTGAAAACTATTAAGCGTTTTCCTTGTGGCATTAATTGGACACTTATTATGGTAAAACCAGAGTAAACCATAGAGGAATTCCCCAGGAGAATTGGGAGAAGACGATGCCAAAACCTGTCTTCCCTGTTCCAAAGATAGTTCGGCAACTTCAATAAGTTCATTATCTACACCCCCTCCTTCATTTACTTTCATACTATCTTCAACTTCGACATAAAACAGAGTTTGAATATTACCTGATATGCCGACTGAACTCCTTAAAGATTGTATTTCATTCAGTTTGCTGGGATTAACATCGTAACCACATTCTTCCAAGATCTCTTCACTAGCTATTCGTTCCATGGGCTTGTTTTTGTCTTTAAGCCCGGAACAAAACTCTAATGTCACGCCCAGCTCTGGAGGATATTTTTTGGTATCGATAGATCCTTTCTTATCGTACTCTGGTATACTACTCAAATAAACACCAGGTCTAAACTGTCTTACACAAACTAAAACTTTTCTAGAAACGTTGAAAACAATCACTGATACGCTACCGTGACTCTTGACTAGATCCCATACTTTAGAAATCCCGTTTTGAACATATTTCATTCTGAATGGAATAACGTGTTGTGAATCCTGGAATGCACCTATTTTCACATCGTCTATTTTCAACATGCTAAATTATTTAACCATACAATCAAATTATTTTGGAACAGAAACACGAAATAATATTTTTTATCCTTTATTTACATTATTGGTTATGATATTGGTAATTCATAAATGATTATAATTCAATAATTTAAAATACGTATGAATAACATGAACAGTAATTTTGAAAACCTCTTCCATAATAAAGTGAACCTAAAAATAATTTTACAGTATTCATCGATTTTTAAATAAAATTAGAGAATACTTAGCTTTTCAAACCCTAGTTATTCCGTTAGGCTATGAAACACAATTCAATTTCAAATCAAAACATACTTAACACAGCCACAAGTAATAATAAAACAATCTCAATGGTTAGTTTAAAGCTTCCGTTCCATATCTATCATTGATAATCCATAGCAACAGTGATCTGATAAGAACGATGGGTGACACGTGTCATTAATATGATATCATGCCTAACTTGTAAGTTAATGAGTGTAGACAATACTCAATAATTAATAAAATATTCGATTGCTAGTAAGTAGTTTTGCTAAAATGTACTTAAATATAGATGGTATTCATAATAAATATTTTGTAATTCAGTTGCGAATGGTTGAATGAAGTAAATACCTAAACACGTTGACAACGCATGGGCAGTTCGTTTTTACTTTTTAGGTGCCTTTACACTCTATAGGCGGGCGCAATCGACTATAGGGTGCGCTAGTAGCATTTTCAAAATGTCGGAAAGAACGGGGATAGACTTAGTTGATGTAATAGAGATAGTTGGTAATTTTAAGAGACCATTAATTGAAGGGCAGGCTATTCTTGATGCAAACCACATAATAACATGTGGAATAATATCTAGAAGTAAAAAAACAGTTATTTTACAAGCCTTGTGCCTTTAAACAAGCAATTTTAAAGGACTGCCCCATCAAATAAAAGCGGAAATCAAATTTATTAATAATAATAAGCAATTTTCTTGTCATTGTAAGTGTAAAGCTGGTAGTTCTGGTAAATGCAAACACATCATTGTAACTTTACTCTACGTTTTTCGGTTAGTAATAACATTAATTACCTATTCATACAATCATTGTTATGACAGCTTAGATTCTTTGTCATATTATTTATTTATATGTCACAACTTTCAGGCATCGCATTGAAAACTTGGAACAATTAAGCACAACGGATGTAATACGAAAATGGGGAAAATTAAAAAAGAAAAACAAATCTATGACACTGTAGTCTCAATGTTATTTGCATAAAACTAGCATTTTGGAATATTAAAAATGTCAAATACTAATATTTACCTGGATAAATACAGTCCCTTTCTTTAAAACGAAGACTACATATCGTCATATGTTTCGAAACAGGCTTATCTATTCTTAATTTTACAATCCACTCTTTAAGAAGCTTTTTATTTTTTGGAAATAAGTGGGAATGACACGTCTTTTGATTTTCTAATTAAACACTGAGGGACCGAGCAATACCTATTAGACGTTTTTCAAATAATATTTTGCTTAATCGGGTTTAAATTATGGAAAAATTAATTACAAATGCCAAAAAACCCTATGAATCCCAGGTACTGGCCCGTTTCTCTAGTTCCAGTATAGGAGTAGCACCGTCGCTTGCGCCCACGAATATGCCCCTGTTGTAATTCAAATCTCTCTATTTTTAATTGTCCTGTATTTGCCATCCTCATCTAGTACTTCACTTCCGAAGATTCGAGGGAATTCCCAAACATGATAGCTAATATTTATTTTTATAGGATTTTAGTAACAAATAAGAAAATAGCCTGATTACTAAATATTTTATCTTGCTTTATTAATAAATTACAGCTGATGTTGAACATTTTCCACTTACTACATCCATCATTAATCCGTCCAAAATAGTAATATTTTATGAAAGAATCAAATTTGGAATATATTCTTATGTTCAGGCACTATGTTTACAGGATGACCATGCGTATGTACTCATTCCCAATAATATTGTCATTAGTATACTAAAATTGTAATTTACATAAACCATATTACTTCTTTTATCAAGACAGACAAAAAGTAAAAGACAGAGCCCTCTTTGGTGTGTTAGGCGTAAAAATTAATGTAGTTGCTTTGAGCTATTTTATATTCTGTTCAGATAGTAGGTTTATGATAAGTGCACATGAAAAAATTGAGGTGGTAGAGGTTGATATTATGCAGGAGGAAAGCAGATAATTCCCTAATAGCTCCATATAATAAAAAATTAAATATTAAAAGTAAACATTTCATAAATAAAACAAAATACATGGCTTAAATAGAGCAATTTCCTTTGGTCAGAACTTGTACTTCTTACTTTTGAGAGGAAGAATTCGTTTGTCTTAGGTTTTTTTCTTTTTAATGAAGTAATCTCATCCATGGGCTATTATTTACTTTATCCTCCCAATGTTTCGGGCTTTCAGTCCATCTTCTGGGGGTATCTATTGCACTTGTTTAATATTCCACCAACCATTTGTCTGTACACATAATTGTTTTATATAAAACAATATATGTCATTTCCTTAATTCATTATAATAAACATTTATTTTAATTTTCCGTGATTCTGGATCATTTCATTGTCACTCATTTACTATTGTTTCTTGTAAATGAATGACAATGAAATGATCCACAAAAAAATTTTTTTTGACTAATTTGAAATAAATGTTGATTATGATGAATTAAGGAAATAATGTATATTTTTTTATATAAAACAATTAGATGTACAGAAAAATGGTTGGTGTAATAATAAAAATGTTTGAAGCTTCATACCAGAGGTCTAAGAAGGCTGGACTACTTTATGGGTAGAAATAGAGAAATAATTGTTGTTTACTGCTTTTAATCAACTATCAGTAGAAAGTTCAGACTGTTATTCTGGGCAAATATTAACCTTATATCAGATTAAACAATGACTATTGCTTGACAATCCGACTTCAAAATGTAAATATTCTTATGGAATTCTCATTAAATGTCAAATTATTACTCTTAATATTTTTTTTTTAAGGAATGACACCCGCTCGCAAGCCATACTTATAAGTTTTTCTTATTATTTCACCTTCTTTATCTAAAAAAAATTATTTTCATTTTTGGAATCTATTTTCTACAATTAGTATATAAGTTACAATTTTGAGAAAATATTTCTGAGATAAACAAAATATTCATCTTTAAAAAAAATATTGTTTTAAACTTTAACATACTTGAAATTCATGTATGATTTAATGAATGAATACTTTTCTCGATTCAGTATTTTATGAAAGTCTGAAGTATTAATTAAAAGTAATGAATTTAAGAATAACTTGTTTCAAACTTAATTTAGCTTTTTAAGTTGTTCACCATGAGTAATAATATAAATTTGAGTTCTTCGGTTTTCTCGAATATCTAGTGTTCGAATCAATATTATACATTTTAATTCAATACTCTTGTATACTTCTAGAATAGAGAAGAATAAGTAAAAAATTGAAATGGTTTTTATCTCAAAAATTAAAAAAAAAAAGTGTAATTAATAAATCAACATCTTCAAGCTTATTTCAAATAGGGAATCCAGTTCAAGACATTTATTATTTAGGTGTGTAATCTAGTGATTCATAGGATGTAAACAGCAGTACATCAAATTATTATTAATTTTAATACAATCTAAGTATATATGGTTCTAAATTTATGAATATACCCAGATAATGATTTTTAGTTCTAACACTATCACCAAATTTGTACTCTTAAATGGATGTTTTTTTTTTTTCTGGTTTTGTTTCGCCAGACACTTTTTTAAAAGCATCACTTTTTCAGGTACAGAAGATCAATAGTGTTGACCCACTGTTAGTACTGAAGGTCCAGCAACTTCCAACAGATTCTTTAAGTTTACATAGAGGCCTTATCTATATAAGCAGTATCTGAATTTAGGGTTTGTAGAGTGTAATCGAGAACTGTTTTTTGTAACTGATAACTTTTATTCACACATGTCAATAATAACACCAACAATCAGTGAATTTGATATAATATATTGGCATGAGGTGCAGCAGGACCCAGCAGCATCTTCAGGCTTCAAAGGCAGTATGGCTTATCACTAGATGAGAAGGTCCCTAAACTTATAATAATAATGAACAATATCAGATAAATCTGACATAGATAAATCTGATAAGACAAATTATTGAACTATTTAAATTGGCAGAATTGATACACGGGAGTCAAAAGCTAGGATCTAATAAAAAAGCTGATCGAGGCCCCTTTTAACTGAAAAGGACACAATGAGAGTCCGCTTAAATCAGGGTTACATTACCTGCAGAAATAGGCCACGCCCACAAGTAATATAGAGAAATCTTGACCATTTTTTTTTTTTTTAACAAAGATAGGTAAAACTCAAATAAAGTTCATAAATTAAAGTAAGTTATATGAACCTCCTGAAATTAATTCATGTAGCCAAGCATGGTTTTGTAGTATGACATGTGGTGATTCCAATTGTTTGTTGTGAATCTAGAAAATAAAAGCCTTCACTGTTGGTAGTTTCTTTCCGTGAACATCTTAAGTTCTTACTTTGACTTTAAAATATAAAGTGAGATCATAACAAAATACAAACATATTAAACATCTGCTTCGGAACAAACAAAAAAATCATTTATTAATACAAGGACTAAAAAAGATAGGTGAACTAATTTTTTTCTTAAAAGTTGAAACAAATTCTCATGAATCTATTTATCACGAAATAACACTAATGGCATCATCCTTGGGACATTTATTATTAAAAAACCACAGCAATGCGTAAAGAAATTCACCAGGTGCGGTAGGTGATGAGGATGCCAAAATTTGTCTTCCTTCATCTAATGAAAGTTCTGCGACTTCGATAAGTTCAGCTTCAACACCTCCTCCTTCACTTACTTTCCTACTGTCATCAACTTGGACATAATATAATGTTTGGAAATCACCAGATGTACCAACAGAGCACCTGAAAGTTTGTATTTTTTCCAACTCACTCGGATCAACTTTGTAACCACATTCTTCTAAAACTTCTTCGGCAGCAATTTCTTCAAGAGATTTGTTTTTATCAATTATTCCAGCACAAAACTCTAATGTTACGCCTAGTGTTGGAGGATATTTGGTAGTATCAACAGTATCTGTTTTATCACACTCAGGTATACTGTTCAAGTAAACACCAGGTCTAAACTGTTTTACACAGACTAAAACATTTCTAGAAACATTGAAAATAACCACTGCTACACTACCATGGCTCTTCACTAGGTCCCATGTTTTAGAAACACCATTTTGATTATATTTCATTCTAAATGGAATAACATATTGTGAATCCTTAAGTGGACCTATCTTGATATTGTCTATTCTCAACATACTTCGCAATTCTAAAAATCTACATGCGGTTTTAAACTCAAACTTACAAATCCTGTTGGCAAGATAGTGAAGCAATAATTGACGTGCTTATCTATAAACTAATAACATGACGATTCTATGTTTCAATGATAACTTCTCGAAAGCGTATAACAGGGAAGGGAGATTATTAAAACTTTGAGTAGAAACCGAAAAACCTGGAGAGGCAAAAAAGGGAGAATTAGCAAAAAGCAGGGTAATATATAGGTCAAGGGAAGAATTGGTTTGTGTTGAGTTAGTCAGTCCATGGCTGGTGCAGAGGCAACAACTAACACTCACTAAACTATATTCCACGAGTTTTTTCCAAGACAACAAATGCCATACCGAAAATATTCCGACTGAGTTATCGTGCGAGGCTATTTTGCGGTTATTAGTTAAAACAGTGTGTGCAGTGATATTTAGCAAAAACACTAAATAGTGATAAATAGCATCTACACCTCTATAGGTTAGTATGCAGTTCAATATTTTTAATATAGGCTATTTTATTAGGAGATTGTAATATAAAACTGTATAATGCCTCAAAATAGTATATCATCGATCATCGTTTACGAAGGATTGTTTACTATTTGAATGAGCGCGTGTAATGAATTAGAAATGACGCTACTGAGATTAAGTCAAGATTAATAAACGAATTCTCGTCAAAAACATTTATATAGTTTCACATATTCAGGATAATTTGCATTTTGTTTATACCAGGAGACCTTATCAGCTGACAATGCGTTGACCTTAACCTACCACTGCACGAAATTTGCGCCCGCTCCGTAATGTTTATGGAGAAAGTGGAAAGTTTGTTTACATTTCATATTTAATTTTCGTGTTTTGATAACTTTTTTATTAACGATTTCTTAGAACTTATCAATAAATTTAGTCAAAGTATTTGTTCATATTGTCTTAATCTGATTTACTTATTATTCCTTTATTTTAATTTATTATGATGGTATAGTAAACACCATTTTAAATAATCTATTAAATGACTATTTCTTTCGTTTAATTTTTTATAGAAGCTCTTTAATTGAAGAAAAAATATTTAAAAAATAAATTGAAATAAAATATATCAATATTAAATATATTTCTATAAATTAAAATAGTTTTAATTAATAAAAAAAATATATAAATATATATATTTTAAACTATACAAATGTAGCCATATCTTTACTGTATTATATAAACTTTGTCCCTTATTAATAATTACTTTAATATTAAGATTACTAATTTCTCAACGAACGTCAGAAGTTGTGACAATGAATGGTTAATGTGGGTAAAAATTTTCATAGCATTGAATAAGGATTTTATGACATTTAAACTAATAATTATATATTTTTTCACAATTAATTATAAAAAAATAGTCAATATAGTTTGGCTCTACGATTATTCTGGGTATTATTAAAATATATCCGTTTAATTAAATAACATAATTTTTGTTTATATAATTATTAAATATAAAACAAATTTATTAAATATTACAAAGTTTTTGTATACTAAATTACATGCGTATATAGAAAAATGTATTTATTAAAAAAAAAAAGGTTTTTTATTTTGGCGAAATTTCAATGTTTCGTTTATAAAAGTGATCAACTAAATTTAGATGAGGTTTGCGAATTACCTTTGCTTGAACGAAATGTAGGTTTCGATGTCGACAAAATTGTGAAATTATTAATAATTATTGACATTTTATCGGCGGGAGAGCATATTTGATTAGTAAGTGACCCTTTAGTGGAAAAGAAAAAAAGAGGTGTTTTACTTTCAATGTTCTTGGGTCCCTGTAAAACTATGTTTCCTTTTAAATTTTTTTTATCTTTTATTAGAAATCGAAATAATTAATTTCATCATTTCGATTTACATACACAAATAGGAGAGAGTTTTGGCATAGATACAATTGTAAATGAAAAAAAAAAAAATTCGCAAAAATATTATTTTGAAACTTTTATTAAGCAACCTAACGCTTTATTTAAGGAAGTAAAAATTATTAATTTGGACTTACTTGTTAAATTTAAATCAAGGAGGTGATAAACATTAAACTGATCGCGCATTTCGGAAACACTTTCTGTGAATAAAGAAGAAAATTGAAGCGTGGAAATGTATAAGGGTCTAAGTGCCAAAAAAAATAAAACAAAGTTTTTTTTTTTTGCCAAATTGTGATATGTGCCAAAGCTATTCTTCAGGAATGGTTATAAGTAATGTTTTGTTGTTAGAAAAGAGTTCATTGAACGTATGAAAGATAGCATGGGTGTAAGCACTTCTGTAAAAATTTCCTAAGGCACTTATACCCTTATGCATTTCCACGCTTCAATTGTCATATGTAATCATAACAGGGAACATTCATGATGTGAAATTACTAATATAACGTATGAAGAATTATTTTTAACGAATAACGCAAAAGACTTGTGAAGTATCATGGGTAGTGCTGCCAACTCAGGTATTACTACGGGTTATTTTGACCTCTTAGGGCATGTAAATTTGATATCCGATATAACGTTTTCAAATTGTCTTTTGAACTGGGGGGGGGGGGCTATAGCTTATTTCATAGGACCCCCCCCCCCGGTGTCATGAGTAAAGGAAGGGGGAAGGGGTTGGATATTCTATATACTCTTCTGATATTAAATATATGTTTTGTGTCAATATTAAGAAATATTGTTCTCTAATTATTAATAAAATAAAAAAAAAAGAAGAAGTAAGTAGATAAAAACAAAATATGGCTTAATTTAAAATATTTTGACTCCCAATATTAGAATTTTTAGAAAAAAATAAAATGAAGTTACTGTTCTATCCAATAATGAACAAGAAAAAAACACTAATTTTTAGAAACAATTATGAAGTGTATTTGATTTCTGAAATCCATTTTATACTATACACGCATTACACATTTATACATGATTTACAAAATTTATAATCCGTAGAGAATAATAAAAAAAGTAGTTCTAATTTATTTTAAGTATATCGCACGGAGGCAAGCAAACTGTTTTTTCGGATAAAAACTCATGGAGTTTCAACAGCATTCTCAATTTTACTATTTACCTTCTAACAGCGCTTAGGAAAAACAGTATTTGATCACAAATAGTCTACCATTGGGAACGGTATAAAATAAAATAAATCGTGGTACTTGTAGTTTATCACCTACTTGTCGTTCAGTGCTCTGTTTGAAATGCTCCAAGGTTCTTGAACCTCTTTGGTTTACAGAGTGCATTACCACCGATAGTAGAAATGTGTTTCTTTTTACACTCGTAAAATACTATACAATTTATAAAATATTTCCAGTATAATAATATATAATATTTACAATATATAATAATTATTTCCAAAATTATCTCTGGAAAATAAACTAATTTATTATTGATCAGTAAGACTTAATTTAGACTTTTAACTATTAGTTTATCAAATTGTAAACTTTCCACTATTAAAATCCATCTTAACACCATTTTAACCCCAAAGCATATTGCCCTTATGCCATCCTACCTTTCATGGCAAAAATATTTTATTTTTACTTTCAGTTACCCATATATGAAATATATAGTAAGGGGAAGTATTGCGATCATGAAAAATTTCGACTTCCGGTTTTCAAAGGAAATCGTTGAATACACATTTCCCTTGAGTCCCCTGAGTCCAAATAACCAACTCCCACAAAATGGTCTGTGTGTGAACAGACTAGCTCAAAAAATATAAACCGTACAAACCTGAAATTGGGTATTTGGCGTATATATATGCCCGCGATGTGACAGCAACAATTTCTTCAAAATTGGCCAAACGGAGGGGGTACTTGTCCTATTTTTACGTTTTTTTCAAAAACTGTTCTAACGATTTTGATAAAACTGGGTAGGTATATGATGTCTGTAAATGCACGCGGTATAAAAAACCAAAAAAAAAAAATTATTTAAACGGAGGGGGCACTTAATTTCATAACTTTTTTCCCATTTGTAAGTTTTTTCGATTTTCTCAAAAATAGCTTTAACGATTTTGATTAAACTCGTCATGTTTAATGAGAGTAAAGTATTCTTTAATATCAGGTAAACTTTATGATAATTAAAATGTTTTATTTAAATGAGATATGACTGCAAAAATTTCATCAAAATTGGTGAAACGGAGGGGGCACTTTATTTCATAACTTTTTTTCCAATTTTTACCTGTATATGCGATGTCTGTGATATGCATGCGGTATAAAAAAACAAAAACAAAAAAACCATCAAAATTAATCAAACGGAGGGGGCACTTTATTTCGTAACTATTTTTCCCATTTGTAATTTTTTTTCGATTATCGCAGAAACAGCTTAAATGAGTTTTATCAAATTCGTCATGTTTACTGAAAATTAGGTTTTCTTTAATATCAGGTAAGCTTTGTCATTATTATTATGCTCTGAAGGGGCTTAAATGGGGAAGGGGCCTTTTTTGTTTGTTTGTTTTTTTGGGTCCTATAAAGTACCTTTGTTTTTGTTTACATGGAGAAATTATCTCTCTCGTTCGCCTAAAAATAAGAAATGGCTAAATATGAAATATGAAAAAAATCAAGTAAACATATACAGAAGAAAAAAAGAATAATATTCCGTCAAATTATAAAACACGTTGAGCCCACGCGTGCGTAGTACACCTTTAATGTCAGACCATTGTTTATAATTAAAGATGTTCTGTTCATTTAACGGAAATTATTTGTTTCATGGTAACTATATAAAGTTTCAACAACTACATAGAGAATTGTAAAATCAGACGACTTGGATTATTATGCTTCCATTGGCGAATTATCACCAGTAAAAACTTATATTTGATAATAAAAAAAAAAAAAAAAAAAATGGTGTACTTTAAAGAGCAAATGCAAACAAAAATAAGTAAATGATTGTGGAAAAATAGGACTTTGAGAAATGGCATTTAAAAAACATGTCAATTTTAAATAAAAGTAGGGTGGTTGAAACTTGTGTGTTGCGAGCATCGCATCAGATTTTTTTTGGATAAATACGCAGCTAAAATGTGGTGTGTAAGACCGAACTACCAATTCGGCTTCCGTTCTTATCACTCCATTGTTCAACAATGTCCTCGTATATAACGTTGCATTTTTGTAAAACTTTTACTTTTATTAGTTATTCTTATGGAAGTTTAATGTTGTTTTATTTTATTCAAATAAATAATCATTAAGCTTCCTCGACACCAAAACACTTCGTTTTCTAAGCGAGTATTCGAGTACCGCTGGTACAGTCATTGGTGTATCCATGGGGGGGGGGCTGTGGGGGCTGCAGCCCCTCCCTTTGGAAAATTCTTCGTCATTTAAAGATAGAATTTGACTTTCCTTAATGTAAGGAAGCAAGTTAAAGAATAAATAATGTGCAGAACAAGTAGAATTTTAGATGTGGGAAAGGAACATAAAGGTAAAAAAGCTGATTAGCAGATCCCAATGAAGGGCTGTGGGGCTGCAGCCCCCCCCTTTACGATCGGCTGGATCCGCCCATGGGTATAATAAATTTTTCGGTCGCTTATGAAAAAAAAAATGCCGCTCAGCAATTTTCCGTGACATCAAGAAAACTTTTGACAAAGTCTGCACCGACGTTTTAATCTTGACAATAAAACTGCACATGTCTTCGATTTGAATATCCAATCTCTTTCTTCACAGTTTTTTCTGTCGATTCCTCTTCATTTGCGACAAGGTAGTGTTTTAAACATCCTCTTCTATTTTTTCCATACATATGATAATCCCTGAACTCCATAGCATCACAATTTATAGCTTCGCGGACGAAACACGGGACTTTTTTACACAAAAATTCAACTTTCTACATCAGTTGCCCTTCAAAATCATCTCTTTGAACTTGAAAAATCGTTCGTATGATGGAAAATCAATTTGGGAGGTAGATTTATTGTTATTATCCCTTTTTGTTTTTATTAATTTCAATAACAGGAAATAATGAGGAGTATTCAACTTCGTATTGCAAAGGTCAATTCGATGGTGGTGTTGTTTACGTTAGGAAATTTAATGAAATAGGCGGTGACAGAATGATTTGTGGTGGGAAGGATCTCTAATGGCGTGGTTGAACAATTAGTGATGATTAGTGAACATCTTAACTTTATAAGATATTTACATGCAGCTGGAACTTGAGATGTTGTTTTCAAAGTAATTTCTAATCATGGAGGCATGAAAGTTTTTTTTTTTTTCATATCTATCAGTGGACATATATATAAATTCCACAATTTAATTATTTTATACACATAAAGCTTAAATGAGACAAAAAAACAACAAACATATTTAAACGAAAAATGAGATCATCTAGTTAAGTGAGTATAATAATAACCTTTTAGCACATCTTTTAAAACATAATACATAATACATAGCATTTCCATGTCTATTTGAACCTTTTCCAAGTCAACTGTAACCCTTTCCAAGTCACTAGAAACCCTTTACAATTCAAACGTAACCCTTTCCAAATCAAGTCTAACCCTTTCCTTTTGAATTGTCACCCTTGAAACAAAATTATAAGATTTAAGGTTCTGTGGAACTGGAGAAACATTAAGTTCAAATTCTAACATATATAAATGGTTTTAATGTGAAATGTTAAGTTCATTATTTTTATTTTCTTGAAAAAAATTAACTTTTTGTTTAAAAAATTGTATTTTTTGTAAACAAGAATGATTATTATGTTCATTATTTTATTGCCCCAGCTATGAGGACAACGTTAATATTAGTGATAATAAGAATAGTAATAATGATAATATAGTAATAAACGTTACACGTTTATACTTTTTGTAAATAAACTTTTTCAGAAAAAATAACCATTTGTTTTTAAACTTTTTAATGATTTTATCCTGGCGAGCTCTGAGGCCTTAACTTCACCAGTTTCACAGAACCTTAAATTGTTCTTATTTTGTTTCAAGGGTGAAATGGAAACGGTTACAATTGAAATAGATTGGGTGACGATTGAGTTGGAAGGGGTTGCATTTGAATTGTAATGATTACAGATGACATGGAAAAGGTTACAGTTGACTTGGAAAAGGTTCAAATAGACTTGGAGATGCTATATCATTTAGGGCCTATTCACACTATCGGTTTCGCGCCCGCTCCACTCTCGCTCCGCTCCCGGTCCGCTCTCGCTCTACCCCATTCACACTAGCGCTCCGCTCCCGCTCCCGCTCCACTCCCGGTCCGCTCTCCTAATTTCTTACCATATTCACACTATATAATTTTACACCGTTCACTTTTGAAAGGTTTAAGCTATTAAAGCCATTAAAAATCGAAGTTGTCTATATTCGGATATTAAGGCGGGTTCACACGGGGCGTGAATTGGGCGAGAGCAATACCTGCCGGCTAGTCAGTCGTGATCACTACTACGTGTGAACTAATGATAGTGAGAATGTTGGTAGTGCACGACCTTGAAGTGACGGGTCGTGAAATCTCCATGGATCTCTTTAGTTGGAGTGAGCACGCCCGCTTTAGTCGTATATCGTCACTGGAGTGCTTGAGAAGTAGGGTAGCTCTGACTCTAAACTGCCTCAACCGGATAGGGGGCGCTTTCTGGGACCTCAGATACCCGGGTATTCTGAGGTATGCGTCCCTTAATAAACGTTGTAAATGAATACGAATACGTAGTATGTTGCATCCAGAACTTCGGGGATAAATGTGCTGATGGTATTCTTAGGTATTCTGAATAAATATTGTAGACTGGCAAATGAATCGCCCGTAGCTAAGAATCTTAAAGTTACTTGAAGTTTTGATTCTGCTGGAATCGGTGTTCTCACATTCGTTTCTTGCTTTTGAATAGCTGGTTTCACTTTATTGAGCAAAAACTAAAACAGGTTTGGTTCTATCCTAAAAAGTTCCTGTAGCTGTTCGGATCTTCCAGCGATAATTTATGCAAATATTGTTGCTGGCGCCGAGTGAATTCCACCTCTTTACCCAGTCTCGAACCCACACTTTTCTCTTCTTGTTTTGAACCTTTTTCAAGCGAATCCTCAACTCTTGCAATAATAGTTCGCATACAATTTTTGCGGCTTCATATTCTGCCATAACGAGAACAAGCGCGAGAGAAGCACTACCAACAAAGGCACTTTACCGTGTGAACTAGATAAGGTCGTGAGCTCCTACTGGGAGAAAGCAAGTCGTGTGACATGCGCATTACTGGTCGTGTTCTCGCCCTGTTCACTACCTCGTGTGAACCCGCCTTTAATGATTAACTTTCAGTTATTTAAGTATTCATTTATTCTTCAATTTTAGGCCAAAAAAAAAAAAAAATCAATTTTTCGTTTGTAGAAATAGCTGGTAAGTGTACTTTTCTTGATGAAGGTGTAGTTGTTATTTCGTTTCCCGGCCACCAGTAGCGCTTGCTGATTGTATTAAGAACAGCTGTTTAATGAAAAATTGAAATCAAGAAAACTGAAAATCCACCGATTACAATTACTTTTTGTGTCATAAATATTTTCAAAAGTTGTCAGTTTACTTAGTGCTTTGAAGAAATGGCATTGCCCGATGAATTAATGAAGAAAGCATGCAATGATGCAAAGATGCAACCATAGAATGATGAAAACAAATAACGAAAATATTGAAATCCCGCACAATGAAAGAGCAGGAAAGTATCAAGAAATACACAAAAATGCAACTAAAAATTTACACTTACTACAAAATAAATTAGCAAATAAAATCATAAATATAAGCAACAATCAAAACTGTACTGTAAATATTAATTTCAATTTCTAAAATTCTTAGAACCCTTATTTATTTCAGTATTTTATTTAATTTGTATTCAGCTTTTGTTAGTTGATCAATAAACTAATCAAACAGTGTACTAGTGTTTGAAATTATAATTTAAGTTAATTAATTGTTAGTTTGAGATTTCTGTTATACTGCCAGTTTGCAGTGTAATGAAAAATATCGTTCATAACACGTACCAAAAGTGCTTTTCCCGAGCTTACTCAAACTATTCCCGTACTCGGCTTCGCCTCGTACGTGAAACTCGAAGTCCCGTGTTCGGCTACGCCTCACACTTGAAATTCCGTAGCGCACGGGAAAAGGCCACTTTCGGTACTTGTAATGAAATATACTATTATGCATCATGTGTGACCGCGAGCATCTACTTTCCAAAAAAATGAATTTTTTTTCAAAGTGCCCCATGCCCGGGGTTCAATGAAACAGCGCAAGGGGTACTTTGAAACAACTAAAAATAATAACAACAAAATTAACGTAAAAACTTTATTTGGCTTCCAGTCGGTTTTTCGTTTTCCTGCTTTAGGATAGCCACGAAATTCTTCAGGAAAGAGGAATGTTTGACTTGGTTGTCAGTTGTCTTGATTTAATATAGTTTTTTTGGTGTTCCGCTCTCAATTTTGCACCAATCTGTAAGAAAATGAAAAAAAAAACCGACTGCTTATTGCATAATGAAAAACACATGCGGCACGATGAAAGAGCAGGAAAGTATCAAGAAATACACAAAAATGCAACTAAAAATTTACACTTACTACAAAATAAATTAGCAAATAAAATCATAAATATAAGCAACAATCAAAACTGTACTGTAAATATTAATTTCAATTTCTAAAATTCTTAGAACCCTTATTTATTTCAGTATTTTATTTAATTTGTATTCAGCTTTTGTTAGTTGATCAATAAACTAATCAAACAGTGTACTAGTGTTTGAAATTATAATTTAAGTTAATTAATTGTTAGTTTGAGATTTCTGTTATACTGCCAGTTTGCAGTGTAATGAAAAATATCGTTCATAACACGTACCAAAAGTGCTTTTCCCGAGCTTACTCAAACTATTCCCGTACTCGGCTTCGCCTCGTACGTGAAACTCGAAGTCCCGTGTTCGGCTACGCCTCACACTTGAAATTCCGTAGCGCACGGGAAAAGGCCACTTTCGGTACTTGTAATGAAATATACTATTATGCATCATGTGTGACCGCGAGCATCTACTTTTCAAAAAAATGAATTTTTTTTCAAAGTGCCCCATGCCCGGGGTTCAATGAAACAGCGCAAGGGGTACTTTGAAACAACTAAAAATAATAACAACAAAATTAACGTAAAAACTTTATTTGGCTTCCAGTCGGTTTTTCGTTTTCCTGCTTTAGGATAGCCACGAAATTCTTCAGGAAAGAGGAATGTTTGACTTGGTTGTCAGTTGTCTTGATTTAATATAGTTTTTTTGGTGTTCCGCTCTCAATTTTGCACCAATCTGTAAGAAAATGAAAAAAAAAACCGACTGCTTATTGCATAATGAAAAACACATGCGGCACGATGAAACACTCTTGGGACTCCATGAAACGTTTCATTGTGACCCGAACGCCCCTGTTTCAAGGAACTTTTTTTGATGTCTTTCACTTCCTACGATGAGCGTGAAGAGTTAAGAAAGCCAAAGTCACGCAAAATCTTAAGAGAAACATGCATCATGAAATGTTGTAACAGCAGATTGTATAAAATAATTACTCTTACCCAGAGACGAAAATCCGTTCGACAAAAAATTTTAGTTTTAATTTAACACAAAATCGCACTTCAGCACATGGAGTCTGTCACACAAAAAATCTAAAGGGGACAAATAGCTGACTTTGTTTGGAGTAACCCTCACCACTCGAGCGCTCTGAACTTGGTTGCTATTAATTGGTTCGCCAAATGCACCCCCTGTTTTATCGTGCCCCCTTAAAAAATCTCACAATTAATATCTAGGATTCTTCTTAATACATCATAAATATTAAGAAGAACCAACCACATCGGCAAAAAGAAGGTTAAAACTCAAAATTTATCAACTTTGAGTTATGCATGCCGTTGGTATCAGAATGACAAAACCTACATATAGCATTTCCAAGTGTATTTGAACCTTTTCCATGTCAACTGTAACCCTTTCAAAGTCACGAGAAACACTTTCCAATTCAAACGTAACCCTTTCCAAATCGAACCCCTAACAACTCAATCGTCAACCCTTTTTATTTAAATTGTAACCGTTTCCATTTCAATTGTCACCCTTGAAAAAATCTATTGAAAGTGAATTTGAACCCCCCCCCCGCCACTATACTGCAAATTGAATATTTTTTTCAAAAACACCATCTTCGAAAACATAAAATAAGCCCCCCGCATGAAAGAAATCCGAAATTCTAACTATTTACTACTGCACCATCAATTTATGAGAGATCGTCAAAGTGGGATAAATTTTACATATAAATCATAAAGTTTAATTTTACTTCTGCATTCTGGTAATAAAGCAAAACTATTAAAGAAGAATTTAATGCCCTCTAACTCTTTATAGGAACACGTTTTCGATATTGTCAGTAAAACGTCTAAACGTCAAGTACATTTATAATTTATACATTTATTTATTACGTACATTTATTATTACACTTTTGGAGGTACATTTACCCCCTCCTCTACCAAATGAAGCCATAAAAACAATAAAACTCTCTTGTTGCAATTATTGCCAATTTGTCTAAAGTTTTCTTTCTATTTTATTGGACAACAATCGAAATGCTGTAATAGTGTAACCTATATAAGAATGTATAATTTTTGTATTAAACGACTGACCATTAGGCTTATAGTTAACTTTATTTATAAATATAAAATATAGCGAGGTATGGGTTATAGGCAGAGCGGTAGCTATAAAAGAGAAGATAGCCTGGCCCGTCAATGTATCTCCCTAAATCACCGTTCCCACCTCATTCAATTTCCACCTGCCCCGTTTCTGCAGGAAGCCCCCCCCCCCTTCAAATCCCCGGCTGTCTTGCTGTAGTCAGCCTTCTAAATGAGATTTTTGTCTCTGTGGCCCAGGGGGTTTCCTCTCAATTTCCTATGTATATTATAATCCAAGGACCATCGTACTCCATCGACGAGGCATTCATTTATCAAACATTTGCTACGTTTCTGCCTGCCCGCTTTTCTAAGGCGGGTGGGGGTTACCAGAAATAGGATATATGAAATTAATATATGAAATAAATGTATTGAATAAGTATCAATGAATATTGGATTCTTTTCCGGATGTGACGTGTTTACCAATTTTGTTTCAATTTAAGAAACATGTGGCATGGGGTGAATGAAAATACGAAAAAACAAATCTAAATTGAACTTCATACTTAATTTTATTGACTAAGAATGTGAATCATAATTATCCCCTTCTGATAAATCCTGTAAAGATATTTTACTAACACAACTTAGTTACTTGCTTTGGCGGATCCAGGAGGGGGGGGGGGCTGTGGGGGCTGCAGCCCCTCCCTTTTTGAAAATTTTTCGTCATTAAAAGATAGAATTTGACTTTCCTTAAAGTAAGGAAGCTAGTTAAAGAACAAAAAATATGCAGAGAAAGTAGTATTTTAGTTGTGGGAAAGTTACATAAAGGTAAAAAAGCTGATTTTCAGATCCAAATGAAGGGCTATGGGAATGCAGCCCCCTTTACAGTCGGCTGGATCCGCCCATGGTTACTTGATTTAAATTTTATTTTCGAAAGCCAACGTTTCGATCCAACTTGTGATCTTCATAAGGGTTAAATGAAAACAAATATATGAGTATCTATGCTAGAGGGTGACAATAAATTCTATTTTATCTTGCTAACCAGCCAATTATAATGCTAACCAGCAAATATTTATGTATAATGCTTACCATCTTTTATATTATTATCAGCTCTGTAAAGTAATCATTTATTGTCATCCTCTAGCATAGATACTCATATATATGTTTTCTTTTAGCCCTGATGAAAATCCACAAGTTGGATCGAAACGTTGGCTTTCGAAAATAATTTTTTTTTCAAACTGAAAATCCTGATTATCATTAACCTATCGCAGAGAATAAAAGTTGACGGCGCCAAATCCTTCTCCTCCCCGTAAATACTCGCAAAACTTGCGAGATCGTGGGAGAGGTGTCAGTGAAGAGGTAGGATTTGGCGCCGTTTGGAAGCGACTCCGTGGTGTAATGGTTAGCATACCGCGCATGTCACGGTTCGATTCCCGGCAGAGCCAAATCTTTTCTCTTCAAAAATAAAGAGGCTGCAGCCCCACAGCCCCCCCCCCCCCTGGATCCACCAATGGTTACAATAACATTGACATTCAATGTTTTTATGTTTTTTAATGTATAGCCTAGGAGGAGATTAATTAAGATTTGGAACAAATAGTGAGAAGGTCAAGATTCATTCAGTGGGTCCGCCACGTAACCAAAGTCTTATTTCGCCCCCCAAAATATGCGATTTTTCTTACAATAGTATATGTTGTTTGTTTGTTTAACGTCCTTTTATCCTATCAGGATTAATCGGACGATGTTACAGCGGGAGTCGGTAATTTTGCCTATGCAGGTGTAATTAGGATAGGGATCTTCAACGAGTACCTGTCATCATACCGGCTCGGGACCTCCATTTTACGTCATATACGAGGGAATTTTTACTCCCCTTTAAAAATCCTATGGCCCGTCAGATGAACATTTCGTGGGGTTTGGTAATTTTAATTGGTTATTTGAAAATCACGAATGACTACTATTCCTACTTCTGATTTTTTAGGAAAACCACTGTTGCTAAACTTAATGCACTCATCCAACTCCGGAGTTGATGCCTTTAAAAGCACTTTGTAGCCTTGAAGCGGAAAAGAATCAAAAGGAATTTAAATGGAGAGCTGTCATTTAAATTCTTCTTGAAAGCCTCTAAGATTTTCGAAGGTTGGATCTTGAATCTGGCGACTTGATTTGGTTAGTAATTGAGCCTTTGAAAATTCTAATACAACTAACGCCTACATTCTTTTAAATATTTTTCACTGTTCTCTTATGCCGGCACCACTGATAAGTTTACTTAACTTAAGTCAGCTGACCTGCCAACAGCTACCGCTTATCTGCACTTCCATGACAGTACCTCTCCCGGTCACACATGGTTTTATGGTGGGACGGTTATATTTCCTAAGTAGGGATCACCTGTGATGTAGTGGTCAGCATGGTAACCTACTATACTAAAGGTCGCGGGTTCGCGTCCCGCGGTGGCCATAGGATATTTTAATGGGACTAAAAAAATCCTTGGCTATGCCGTCCCTCGGATAGGACGTAAAATGGAGGTCCCGAGCCTGTTCGAAGTCAGGTACTCGTTAAAGATCCGTATACTAAATATACCTGGATATGCAAAATTTAGGACTCCCACTGTAGCGTCGCATACAGGGGTATTTGGCCCTAATAAAAGCTGGACAAAACCCATTTTTTGAAAATTGAAATTTCTGGTAAATAATGACTCGAAGTTCAAGTATATGACCTATAGGATCATGCAAGATGATTCTTATCTCTTCCAGGCCCTAAATCCGGCGGCTATTCTATTGTATTGTAATAGCATAGAGCATGTGAAAGAGGTTAAACACAAATTATCAATTTTGAGGCATGATTTTCAAGTAAGATGGAAAAGAAAAGTTTTCAAAGCAGCAACAAGGAATGGCTAAGTGGAACGATATCAATTAAAAGCTCAAGATCTAGTAAACGCTCTGAAAAAATATTTTGATGGTTTAACTGAAAGAGGCGTAAAAGAGAAAAACTCAGATCATCAAATAGCACTGATATGCTGACGTACGGCACTCATGTAAAATCAAGAGATTCTGGTGACATCAATCTCCGATTCAGATCCCATGTTCTGAAGGATCTAATTAAAACTCCATCTCGTGCCATACAATATAGGAAAGCATTTAAAAATTTCAATGTCAGAAAAATTAGAAAAAAAAAGTACCTATCTGCACCGGAAGCTAAATATTGAATATTGGAGGTTTTATCAATTAGTCATTTCATAAATTTAGAAATGTTTTCTATATTTGCTTAGGATACGGAGGAACTTTACGTAAAACTTTATCACTTTTTACACAAAGTTTTATTTTTCCTATTTTACACTATTCCCATTTTTCAAAAATAATAGTAATAGATAAATTTATAATAAATCTTTATTTGTTACAAGCATATTTCACAGGCGCAATGCATAAAGAGAAAAAAATATCAACATAAATTGTAAACCCATGGATTCCTATTTCACATTCGGCGAAGTAACGTAAACATTTATTTTATGAAAATTGTCACATATGAATATTTTTTTAACTACTAAAAACACATTTTTAATGTCTATTAGAAATTTAGAAGCCATTTTGAGGACGTATGAATTAATAAAATGGAAGGAAATATTTTTGGACAGCTTTTGGGGTCAAATACCCCTGTGTGTCTTAGTAGCATAAAGAGACTTTAAAAAAACAACAATATATCGTTAGTATTTACGATACCGGGAATATTAAGAATAACGAAAAAGTTATCAACCTTTTGTCAAACTTTTTCTCCCGCACCTACCCCCCTATTTTTGGTCTCATCCAATTTACATCACCGATTGTTAGCTTCAACCCGCAGAGCCATGACTCCGGTCGATTTTTTTTTTTTTTGTAATTTTATTAATATTTTGATTTAATTACCAATTTATAGACTGCCTCCTATTCCACTCCCGTCCAATTCGTAAGCTTTCTAGGTATGATACTTGAAGCCCGAAAAGAGGGCGGGTGAAGGCCGGTTACACCGATTTTTAAAAATATGCCCTTCACCTACACCCCTATTTTTGGTCTCATCTAATTTACATCATCGATTGTTAACTTCTACCCTTAGAGCCGTTACTCCGCTATATTTTAATTCCAAATAAAACAATAATCTTGGCGAATAAGAAATGAAGTGAATTTCAAGGCTATGACCTCACCTCAAGTTCTTGTGTTGTTGACAAAAGTAAAAGTCCTCAAAACATCAAAATTTGAATTTCAAATAGGAAACTGTTTATCAGATATGATACTAAATGGATTGGTAGTGAGGCACTTAGACCAACTACAAATTTACATTTTTACTGATTAACTAAAAAAAATTTAAATTGATATTACAGACCTATAAGATTCTGGCAAAAGTTTTGGACATGTGATTCATATACGACCTTCGATTGTATGTGCCACTAAATGGTTGACCGTGTGATTATTCAGACGGAAGATATTCGAGGCATTATTAGCAATAATAACAAGTCTCGTAACAAGTCCAGGAACTCTTTTAAGTCATAAAGACAAAAAAATATCTTCCTCAGCCCGCGTTGGAAACAAAACTATAAGATTGCTACCGGCAGCAATATGTATTGAAGCGTTCTGGACTAGCGAGATTCTGCTGAATATTGTGTTGCATTCGAAGCGGTCACTGAATTCACCCACAAATACCTTCTCATAGCTATGGAAGCACCCACCTGCCAGGAATGTTGCAATGAACAGCATCCAAACGATAGAACACTACATGTTCCAAAATACAAAGAGCTTAGACAATAAAAATATTAGCTAGGGTGCCCGGCTTCGCTCCGGTAGTTGTGTGGTAGTATAACAGAAAAAATTAGCACCTTCTCAAAACTTCGGTTTTAACTCGGTATTAATATTAAGATTCGAGATCTGCAGAGTCCGCTCAAATAAGGAACCGTATATACTTTATGGGGGATTGAAAATGGTAAAAGAAAAATTAATTTTACGCAAATCAAGGCAGAATATCTTTACCGTATTTCTTTTTATCCTGAACTATAAGGAGTGATAAAATCTTATTGAAAAAATGCTGAAATTGGAGTTAGCCATTTTGCAACTGGAATGCTCATCATGCATAGTAATCAAACCAACTTTTTTATCATAACTACAATAAGAACACTTCAAACTTTTTGTTTTGATTTATATTCAGTCAAGTTATCCTTTTTTGTATGTCTGTTTTTATTCGCTCACTATACTACGTAGAAATTGTCAATCATGTTGCATTAAATTTACATCTATATTATATATTGATTAAATGTAATGTGTTGATCAATTAGCCTTTTTATGTGAACATTAATTTGTTAAGGAATCCAGTCGGTTTTATAATTTATTGCAGACATGTAAAATCATTATTTATTTGTTTTAACGCCAAGGAGAAACTACTTATTAACGCTTAATTTTATAGAAATTTTAAAAGAACTGTGAAAAAATGTATAACCCTTACAAACTGAATGAATGGACAATAAACATTGAGTGAAACGCACCCTAGTAGCGCTTCCTGGTAGTCTGGAGCTCCAACTAAATTTTTCATTCACTAACCTGTAAAGGTAGGCTAATTAAATGGTGCGAGAGGCTTATAATTCCGGTCCTTTTCTCTTAAATTTTACACACTAAAGATAAAAACGGAAAACTTCACGGTTAGGGGTTATACTGCTACACGACGACATAGCTTTCTTGGTCGTAGGCGCAGTCGTTTTTGAGCCTTTTCGGCACGCACATTGTACACTTCGCACAAACAATATTATATATTGATTATAACAACCTGAAGTGATGCGCACAATATTCAACTTTCACTTAACAATTTACTTAGATTAGAAAATGACGTGTTTTGATAAATATGTAAACGCCATTCCTCAAATTCACACTTTTTTCCGTATGCTTATTTTTGTTTTTATTTGCTCGCTAAAGTACACTCGATTTTTTATTGTTACATCAAAGATTTTACTTGTGATAATTCGGCAATGCAAGCATAATAAACTCCATCGCATCTGATTTTATAATTCTCTGTGTAGTTATTGAAAACTTCATTCAGTTACCATGGAAACAGATAATATCAATGAAATATGTATGTTTCAAAACATGTTGACAACTCCCATGAACAGAACGTTTTTAATTATAAACAATGGCCTGTCGTACTGCGCATGCGTTGGTTCAGCGTGTTTTATGAGTTGTCGGAATATGAGAGACAGTTAATTTCTCCATATAAACAAAGCGACTTTATAAGAAAAGAAACAAATTTCCTTCGCCATTTAAGGCCCTTCAGAACATGTATATCATTATAAAACTTATCTGATATTAACGAATATTTGATTCTCATTAAACATGACGAATTTGATAAAAAAATTTTAAACATGTTTGGACAAAGTGATAAAATAAAGTTCCCCTTCCATTGACCAATTTTGATGAAATTTTCACTGTCACATCGTGGGCATATACATACACCAAATACCCAATTTCAGGTTCGTACGGTTTATTGTTTTTGAGATAGCCGGTTCGTACAGACAGGCCATTTCGAGGGAATAGATTATTAATACTAGAACAGTTTGTTCCAACCGTTCTAACAAGTTTAGAACTATTTCAATCATATGTTTTATGTTTTTTTTCTCGTTAAAATATTAATAGAGCAACGATTAAGGGTCTGGCCACACATGTCCGCACCGGATCCGCACAGCAGCAATAATACAGGTTATGTTCAGAATATTTTTAATTTAACTTACATGTTACCTTTAGTTATGCCTAAAGGTCAGACACACATGTCAGACAAGGGCCACTTTAGGCATAACTAAAGGTAATATGTAAGTTAAATTAAAAATATTCTGAACATAACCTATATTAGTGCTGCGGTGCGGATCCGGTGCGGACATGTGTGGCCAGACCTTTATTCGGGTTAGCGGTAAAATAGTCCACAATCCGATATTTTTTAGTTATTTCAGAAACTATCATCTTTTTTGCTCAAACACCACAATCTATATAAATAAAGATAAAAATTCTGTTTATTTGTTCTTTATAGAAATTCATACCGTTTGTCCTAAATTCTCCAAATTTCGATCAGTGGTTCTTTCATACCAGGTGCTAACACCTGCTCATATTAAAATTGCATAACTTCAGCCAATCTCTGGATATATTATTTATTGTTATAAAAATCGTTATGATCTCGCTTTACAGTAGGTTTTTACGAAATTGACCGTTTGAGTCGAAAAAACTAATTATATATGCCCCAGCGGGTAAAACTAAAAATATAATATATCCTTAAACTTTTGAATGATAATCTGTTAGTACTATTTTTGTTGTATTTTTGGTTTATAGAATTGTTCACGTTTATTAGAAAAATGAAATTCCCCGGGTGAAACCGGGATATAGAGCTAGTTAAAAAAATATATACAAACTAATAATGAGCATATTTATCTTAAATATTTTTAAAAAAATATTTGAAATATTCTTTTTGAAGTCGAATTTATTATTTATCTGTTTCCCATTTCAAATCGTGAAAGACCCTTCCAGTTATTACTCAAAGTAGAACCAGCCCAAAAGAACAGTAATCTGATTTTTAGGGTTTTCAATTTAGGAAAGAGTTTTCAACGGTGATAAGATTTTTCCTTTTTTTTTTTCCTTTCCATTCGTTTCATTTATCTTTCACTTTCACGGACTTTGAATAATTTTTTTTTCGGACATAGCTGTTCACTTTGCAAAGGTTTTAAGTAATTGATCAGAAAGTTCAGTATTTCGAAGGTTCGTAATAAACAAGTTGAAAGTAAATTGGTAATTATAGATGTTTTCATTTAACGCTAACATGTAACCTTATAACCAGTGTTTGAAATCGAATTATTTTTTCCCATATAAAATTCAAAAATCTCTCTCTCTCTCTCTCTCTCTCTATATATATATATATATATATATATATTAGAGGCTTTGTCCTGACTGACAGAATCAACGCAGAGCAAAAACTACTAATGATAGAAACTTGTAGTTCGGAATTTAGATTTTAAACGTGATGTAGGTAACCACTGAGAAAGGAATTTCAAAAATGTAACCCCTAAGGGGCTTAAATGGCGACATTGTCGTTTGACCCTAACGGAAATCTATTTTTGAGATTTTAAACCATATGTTTTTTATTTGAATAACGATTTCGAATGATCTGGCCTCACATGTCCGCACCGCAGCAATAATATAGGTTATGTTCAGAATATTTTTAATTTAACTTACATATTACCTTTAGTTATGCCTAAAGTTCAGGCCACACATGTCAGACACAGGCCACTTTAGGCATAACTAAAGGTAATATGTAAGTTAAATTAAAAATATTCTGAACATAACCTATATTATTGCTGCGGTGCGGATCTGGTGCGGACATGTGTGGCCAGACCCTTAACGTTACAATATTATCAAAATAGACATTCACGTAAAATATGGCTCCTGATTATTTAAATATTAGTGGTAATCAAATTATGCACACTGTGATTCCCATGATTGTGGATGGTGCGTGTTTATTTCGATCTCTTCTCCATATATATAAGAGGCTTTGTCCTGACTGATAGAATCAATGCAGAGCAAAAACTACCTACTAATGATAGAAACTTGAAGTTCGGAATTTAGATTTTAGGTAACCGCTAAGAAAGGAATTTCAAAAATGTGACCCCTAAGGGGTTTAAATGGCGAAATTGTCGTTTAACTCTAACGGACACCTATTTTTGCACTTCGATAAAAAATATCTAATTTGGACCCAACTAGGAAGCTCTTACGGGGCGTCGAAAACCATGTTTTTTAACCCGAAAAATGAAGCTTTTATGGGGAGTAAGCAATTTTTTGGTTCGGCGGTTTTAGTGAACTCTCTCCATTGCGCGCCTCCCTTTCTTCTACCGAGACGGCAGCTTCCCGCTCCAACATATCACCTACCGAAGGCTCCGATTCTACTTAATCTCCTTAACATCAGTTAACACATTATATTAAATCAATACAAAGAATGATCACAGAATTGATTTTAAAGGCGAAGCCGCGAAGATTGAACTAAATATAATTTTCAATGCCACAATAATTATGAGAGCACAATATTTAAACAGGTTACAAAAATTATCACACTGTAACTCAGAAATAACCGTATGACCTGAGCTTCAGAATAAGACTAACTCTCCAGTCCATCGCTCCTTGTATTTAGTCGTAAGAGGAAGGGCATCGAACGTTCTGGGCCAGCGTGGAAGGTATTCGAACATTTACTACGTTCGATCGAACATTTACTATAACACAACACATGTACTATGACAGTTTGATCCAACCGTTAGTTCGTTCCAACAACAGGTCCGGAACTATTCTAAACCACTTTTTTTGTGGTTTGTTTCACGTATCAATTCATTCAGTAACTTTTTTAATCTTATATTTAGCTTTTTTTTTATTTTTAAAATTTTCATTTTTGCTGATAACCTGGCTATCCAAGGTAATCAATTCATTCATAAATTCACAGATGCGTCCAACTACGTCATAGGTCTCGGGCAGCCATATTGCCCCTTATAAAGTGAGCCCACCTTCTATCTATTCACCTTGTTACAAAAGCATGCTTATAAACAAAAAGGTTATGAAATCGACATATGACGCCATGTTAATAAATCATGTACTATGACAGTTTGTTCCAACTGGTGGTTAAGAATGGTAATCTGGTGGTTAAGAATGCTCGGATTCTTATATTATTAAGTATTTGTACCTTGTGCATTTAACTCGATCCCGTTTAATAATTTAAACAGGACAATAACATATTTTAAAAAAACAAACAAATAAATTTACAAAACAAAAGATTAAATTATTCCTTTTTGGTTATTTAAATACATTTTTTCTTTAAATGACATAAAACAATAATCTGGTGGTTAGGAATACTCGGATTCTTATATTCATTTATTTGTACTTTTTCCATATTTCTGCTCGGGAACTCTCGGTTAACACGATCTGAATCGTGGATATCGTGTAGGGCGTGATCGGAATACCTTGTTGTTTACTTACGCCGGCCGCCATCTTGGAGCTCCTCATCCGAAGTAATACCAAATTATCACTTTGTAACACAGAAATAACCATATGACTTTAGCTTCAGAACTAGACTAACTCTCCAGTAAATCGAGGGTTTTAGACCAACGTAGAAACAAACTTTTAGTATGGCAGTTTGTTTCAACTAGTTAATTCGTTCCAACAAGAAGTCTATAACTATTCTAAACCATTTGTTTTGTATTTTTTTTCACGTTAGAATATTACGACTTGGTTGTTAAAAGTTTGCAAAATATGGAAACGGCAACACTGGCCCATTTAGTGTTATTGACTCGGCTAGCGGTGAGATCCCATCTTGGTTCATGAGTCACGTAAGAACCCAATAACTTCATAATGAAGCGGTTTAATACTTCGTCCCGCATTCTATTAAATCCGTTACACAATGTATATTTGAAAAATAAATGTGTATATGTTTTTGTAAAAGGATAAATTATATTCCATTCCAGTCAAATCTAGGGCCATCCATTCATATCAAGAAACGAGGCCAAAGGAATCAGCATCTGGGCATAATATATTATTGATATCGTTGGGCGATAACCAATGGTTAAAACGTTGAATAATATCGAAGGGAGAATCGATTAATTTTCTTACCCGTCACGGGTTGGACTGATACAACAACTTAAGGTCAGGCCACACATGTCCGCACCGGATCCGCATCCGCAGCACGGATCTGATTCATTTACGAAGGATAGATAGTAACCGTTCACAAAAGCGGATGCGGATGCGGTAAAAGAGTAAAGAAAAATAAAGTAATAATAAAAAAGTAACTGAAAAAATGTCAAAATGGAAAAAGAATTGAACCTACTTCGAAATTAAGTAGTTTTCGAAGTAGGTTCAATTTTTTTTTTTTTTTTCATTTTGGCATTTTTTCAGTTACTTTTTTCTGGTAAATTGATTAAAAAGTATAAATAAAAATTATTCATTTCGTAAACAATGTTTCATGTCGTAAAGGTCAGGCCACACTTGTCCGCACCGGATCCGCACCGCAGCACCAATATAGGTTATGTTTAGAATATTTGTAATTTAACTTACATATTACCTTTAGTTATGCCTAAAGGTCAGGCCACACATGTCCGCACCGGATCCGCACCGTAGCAATAATACAGGTTATGTTTAGAATATTTTTAATTTAACTTACATATTACCTTTAGTTATGCCTAAAGGTCAGGCCACACATGTCCGTACCGCATCTGCATCCGCGTGTGTGAACGATTACTATCTATCCTTCGTAAATGAATCAGATCCGTGCTGCGGATGCGGATCCGGTGCGGACATGTGTGGCCTGACTTTAAGTTGTTGTTATATCAGTCCAACCCGTAATGGGTAAGAAAATTAATCGATTCTCCCTTCGATATTATTCAAAGTTTTAACCATCGGTTACCGCCCAACGACATCAATAATATGTTACACCCAGATACTGATTCGTTTGGCCACGTTAGGTCCGGCGGCTTAATTTAGGGGTGGCACATCCCTCTTTGTCACTATCACATTCTTGTCACCACACCTAACTTTAACTTTGATCAGTTAAAGATACTAAAAGTATGAGAGAAATCCGTGTTTTATCGAATTGCAATTCAAGTGTAATACACTTAAATAACAGATACTACATGAAATGAACCTACTTTGAAAACCAACTATAATTTCTCTTATTAGTTGTTTTCTTATTGTTCTCATTTAGACCTGACTAGGACTTGAAATAAGTTGGAAAAATTAAATATGTTATTCAATATTGTGTTAATGAAAAAAATATAAAGATAGTCTGTGAGATTTATTTTAGTATTATAAAGTGTTGTAACACTGATGTGGGTAACAAATATTTATTCAACAAAAATATACAGTTATCAATGCCAACGAATTAATAAAACTTAAATACTTGAGCAGGTTACAAAAATTATAGCGTTATAAATCACAATCATATGACTTGAGCTACTCAGTCAAGACACAGACTTAAGGTCTGGCCACACATGTCCGCACCGGATCCGCACCGTAGCAATAATACAGGTTATGTTCAGAATATTTTTAATTTAACTTACATATTACCTTTAGTTATGTCTAAAGTTCAAGCCACACATGTCAGACAAAGGCCACTTTAGGCATAACTAAAGGTAATATGTAAGTTAAATTAAAAATATTCTGAACATAACCTATATTAATGCTACGGTGCGGATCCGGTGCGGACATGTGTGGCCAGACCCTTATACTAACTCGATCAGTCACTGCTCCTTATATATAATTGTACGATAATTTTGGTGAAAATAAAAAAAGGGGAAAAATACAATTAATCTGATTAATATCACAAACGTAAAAAACGGGATAAATAAATTATTTCGCTCTGGTGAGCTCGGAAAAGCAATTAATACAATTAAATGAACTGTAAAATAAAAAAAATGAAATAAGTCTTTAATGCAACTTATCAAGCTTACGCTGTACGCTGATTCTAAATTTCGGGCAAGGGTGAAATGGGGTAATCGGGTAAAGGACATTGAAGGAATGTTATAGGATGAAGGAAATTTTCACCTGTTGCTCGTACTTCTTGAATTTTGCGGCCAGCGGCAAACAATGATGGTAGAAAGATAAATAATTATGAATTTCATACCCAGGAGGCAGAAAATTGTACGAAATTGACACCCAAGAGGTACCAACCAAACCTTCGGCGGCGGACTCTAATTGGAGAACACACACGACGATGCTTACTATCCAACATTCAGAAAGCAAGTACCCCCCCCCCCCCCCCCCCCAAAAAAAAAAAATGGCTGACCCCGGAATTCTAAACCCTTCCAAATGCCATTATGATGCCACTGATAACCCAATTGTTGGCCCAGCGATTCCTATCTCCGGTGACAGTTAAGGTGGCAAATTCAAATTGAAATGTAAAAAAAAAAAAAAAAAAAGAGAATTATGCATGATTAAATTAAATAAAATCAAAATATCTAACAATAATCGTAAATAGTCAGGCTTGGAATGTTCCAGAACAATGTGGACAGTTCTACGCCAGCGTGGACTAGGCACGAAAGATCTAGACCCAAACAGTTCGTTTCAACCGATTATTTTGTTCCAACAAACGGTTTGGGAGGTTACGCCATATGTTTTCTTTATTTGCTCATCGATTTAACGTTCGTGTTATAATTTATTATAAGTATTTTATTTACATTATAATTTATTTTTTCCTTCGCTAGATGGTGCTGCCGTACTTGACGCCGGACATCGCGGTGCCGGCCGCGGTGCTAGCCCGCCGAGGTGCCATCTGCTGCTTGGATATTCCTTCAGACCACCCTCTTAAGGTAAATATAAATTTAAATATTTCACATTATTTGTTTTCTTGTTTTTATTTCTTTATCTTATTGTTCTTCTGTTTTTTATAAGTTATTTTCATTTTATTTCATGTTAGGTTTGAGCGATCAATTACGCGCTTATTACGCCCTTAAATTTCTCTATAATATTATTGCAAATCGTGATCTTATACTTTTGAAATATCGCTGTGTCCCTTGTTTAATTGAATTAATAGGGTTGGTTTAAAGGTCCGTGGATCTTAATTACATCAAATAATTGGGACAAGCAAAAACACAGAATTTACGCAGTGGAAGTTGTTTATTGTTGGTGAATACTGTATGCATATATACATACAATGAATAGAACTAATATTTTAAATAATATAGGCCTGATTAAGGAGTGGCGTTGGCCGGGAGTAACGAAACAAATACATATATGTCTATCTACATGGAGATTCTAGATTCTAGATTCTAGAGTGGGGCCTTCTCAGAATTAGGCCGATAAGGAGGGCTTAGGTTACAAAGTTTGGCCCTATGTTATCATTTAGCATGTTATTATTTATATAACTAACATATTCAACTATCTATTTGGGCACCTAATTACAACAGTTATAATAATTATCATTTATAATTAACTAGCAGACCCAGCCACGCGTTGCTGTGGCTCAGTAGTTATATCCTAATATTTTTAAACAAATACAGTAATACCAATATTCATTGATAAAGATGAATACCTTTCAGCTAATCAAAATCCAACGTGTTTGAGAATAGAGCATTACACCATTTAAAAGTATTTGGTAAAGAATATAGGAAAGTTAAAGTTTTTATTTTTTACATCTCATACTTCAATGTAGTTTGATTAAAAAGGAGCTGATTGTGTTATCGCCCTTTTTTTTATGGATCGGTATAAACTAACTCGAAATGGCTATATTTTCCACTAATTTTAAAAAGGATGACTGAAGTAAGTTTTGATAACCTTAGTCATTGATCTATTGATTATTGGCCTAACACTACTTCAACTTGGTATTGTTAGTTTAACAACGGGTTTAATTTTGCTCAGGGTCATGCCAATCTTGGTTAACGCGTCATATATGTCCTTTTGATAGGCGTTTTTCTCAATTTCTTTGAGACCTCGATTTCCCAACCCTTCGGCTAATAAGTGCTCGGTAGGAGGGTGGTGTGTTGAAGCTTTTAATTTAGCAATATATTTGAGTGATAATAAATCTCTTCTTAAAGAGGTTTTTACATAATACAATTAAGAATTTTTATTTATTCAAGTACTAATTTGTTCAAAATGTTTTGGGTTAACCTGTTTTTTTTTTTTTTTAACACAAACCAAAGATTTGATGGTTTCCACACAAGTGAGCAGGCGATACCCATTTCCCACGTGAGTTATGCCATTGCCCAAGGGAAAAACACGGATTTACAAAGTCCAAGTGGACATTGTTTGCCCTTGGGATTTGTTTATGGTCATGGCAAAAGCCAAACGAATAGGATATTGAAGCCTTTTAAATTTTATTGAAAATTCTGTCAGTAAACCTTCCAGGCAACATTTTTCCTTCAATAACATTTCCTGTGATCCTTTTAATGACCAAACGTGTACCGTTGCACAATTGAGGTGGATTTAAGTTACGAAGAAGGATAATCGGTGAGCCAATATTCAACTGGAGATTGTTTGGGTGTATATCCAGGGAATTAAAAAATTCAGATGGGAAATTTACGGCTTCGTTTACATCTAGAACATTGTCAATTGATTTTGGAAGTTTATTTCATCGAAATCAACATTTTTTGCTGCCAAAATAGCACGACTACCCAGCCACTTATAGTCCAAATAATTGTTCAAAATATCAGGAAAGACACTTTATATTTCGTAGACAGTTCATTTTTCGTCTCTACAACAGTTCAGAAATTTTCTGGTAATTTGATAAATTTTGAATTTCGATACAGCTAGCTCTATTTCACCGTTTCCAATATAGAGCAATTGTTTAAAAAATATATCTGCCGATGGATTATTTTGCAGTAGTACTCTCATATTTATGGCGGATAAATCTGAAACTTGAGGTTACCCAAATAACAATTATTCCTGTTCAGTTGAGATGAAATAATCATTAAATGTAAAATTTAAAAAATGCCGCGATTTGTAATCCTTTCTTAATCAACAATCATTAAAAGATAAGTAAATATCATTTCCAATAATAGCCTACTTTAAATTAAAGAAAGGATTAAAATCTTCGCTAACATTTCTTAAATTTTACATTTAAAGATAATTACAACTTAGGAAGTAACAGCCTCTATTCGATTGGGATTAAATTTTCTCAACTTTAAATTATTGTTGATAAAGGAGGAATTACAAATCTTCACTGACATTTTTTAAATTTTACATTTTAGATCTCGGGATAAAAATGATAAAAAGGTTTGGTAAAATAAAAAACACTGTATTTAAATAATAACAAAACGAATAATGAAAATAAAGATACTTCTGTTAAATAAATTAACTGAAAATATATTATTAAAGTCTTAATTATGCAGTTCTTTAGCAAATCACAAAGTATCCCACAACACCTAATCAAAACACACTCTTTTTGTGAGGGAGTTTTTACGACTGGTTACTCACAGTATAGCCAGCTTACTAATTTTCACTAATTTTTGGCAACACTGACTCCCCAAATCAGGCTTCTATTAGGTTACACCTATGACAGTAGGTGCTGTTCCAACATTTATAGAGTATTATTTCAAATAATAGCCTAATTTAAATTATTAAAATGCATTTACTATACTAAAAGTTGATATCAGGGTGGGCCCAGCAAAGCGTTTCAGCGCTTAGCTAGTAATTTAATTTAAATACAAATAAAAAAGGAAAAGGAAGAAAAAGTACCTACACATATGAGTATTTATTGTAACCTTTTCTTGATTTATTTATTCTTTAATGAAAATTAACAATAAATACAAATTTGTATTACTATTTGTCTGTGGAAAATTAAAATATAGGAAAAATAACTGCACTAACATAACGCAATACAAAATTATAATAATGATAACCTGTATTACGATAGCATGCTTATAAACAAAAACATTATGAAATCGACATATGACGCCATGTTAATAAATCGAAACACGACCTACTGTATTTGCAATAATTCGCTATATAAGAATTATTTTGATCATTAATCAAGTTCAAAACTATCCGGTCCGGTAAGTTGGTCAAAACTATATACATTGAGCCAAATTTCATTAAAATCGGTTGAGTAGTTTCTGAGAAATAGAGAGACAAACATCGGGACACGAGATTTTTATATATATAAGGATATATACAATGAATATAACTTATATTTTAAATAATACAGGCCTGATTAAGGAGTGGTGTTGGCCGGGAGTAAGGTAACAAATACATATATGTCTATCTACATGGAGATTCTAACTAAGACTGGTAGCTAGAGTGGGGCCTTATCAGAACTAGGGTTATAAGGAGGGCTTAGGGTACAAAGTTTGGCCCTATGTTATTACTTAACATTTTTATATAAACTAACATATTCAACTATCTATTTGGGCACCTAATTACAACAGTTATAATCATTATCATCAATATACAATAAATTCAAAATATTTATAGCCCTCATACAATATAATAACAAATAATTATGTGGGGGACATCACAATATTTACTGTTAATTATATATTAATTTTGAATGAATCATTATATTTTTTCCATTACGAAAATCTCCTTCAAGAGCTTTATAATGTTATCCTTAGCTTTGGACGAATCCTTTAATGCCTCCGAAGTGCTACTATTATAACCCTTCGCACTCGGCACTGTTTCGGACGTTACCTACCGGCAACTCGACGCAACTTATTCGCGAAAACGTACACCCTGAAAACGTAATATTATACGGTAAATTATTCGAACCAAGTAAGGAATTGTAATGAAATTTAGGTTATATGCCTATGTGATGCTTCAAGAACACATAGTTACAAAAAAAAATATTTTTTTTAAATATTATATATTTTTTTATAATATTATTAGTTTTAATTTTTTTTTTTTAATTTTATATAATTTTATTATACAATTTTTTTATATTTAAGAAAACCGGAGCGGATAACAATGGAAATCCCTTATATTTCACAAAGGTTTCGCCGTTCCTTATATATAAAAGCATAAAAAATCTAATTGGAGAAGTAAAAACAGTTAAAAAATTACGAGATCGGACCCTTTTAGTTGAAGTTTTCTCAGATATCCAATCAGAAAAGCTCCTAAAATGTGAAAATCTACTTAATAACTTTCCGTTTAAGGTAGAAACACATGGGAGACTAAATCAAATTAAAGGGATTATTGGGTGCCCCGAACTAAATTATTGTGCAATTGAGGAGATAAAAGATGAATTAAAACCACAAAATATAGCCGATGTTAAAAGATTAACGTACTATAAAAATGATGAAAAACACCGCGAGCCGCGACCGTCATTTATCAGCTAAAGCGAAACATCCTATAAATAGTTTTTACGATTTGTTTATGTCCTTATATGTTAAAAACTAAAATTATTTGCATTGTCTCCGTAGCGGAGCCCTCGAGTTTGAAGACAAATTTTAAATGGCTCCGCTCCGGAGACCTCGAGTGCAAAGGGTTAAGTTTTGTAAATTCTTCCTCGTATCTACTTCAGTCCTCTACAATATGCTTAATTTTAAGAGGTCAATTGCAGTTTTCGCATTCTGATTGAGGTTCTTTGGTTATGGTGTGAACATGGGTGAGGTTCCTATCCGACCAATCTGAAGCCTTGTCAGTGCTACCTGTTCTCTTCGGTTCTCTCTTAGGGAGCTATTCCATTCTCTCGTTGTAGGCTAAATGGATTTGAGCTTATTAGAGAGAGAGAGGCTTCAGACCATATCAATTCCTTATTTTCATGATTCACTGTTGACCAGTTCTTTTCTTAAACTTAATTAAGTTTTCAGTCAAGTTAAGTTTGCTGAATTGACCACGCTCAATTTAGGTGGGCAGTTTGTCCAGATTTTATTCAGGCAGTGTTGAAAGGCAACACAGATCAGCTGTTACGATCCTTATATCCCACCGCCCATATGATCACCCTAGGATGAGTGATATGGAGATAGTGGACGTTGCTTTAATTTTGGTTTTTAGCTGTTCTTGATTGTTTGTTTTTTTTATATTTGTTTAGTATCCCTTTATGCTACTTAGGCTAATCGGACGATGATACAGATGGAGTCCTAAATTTTGCCTATGCAGATATAATTAGGAAAAGAGTATAACGATTACCTGACATCCCACAGGCTCGGGACTTCTATTTTACGTCTTATCCGAGGGACAGCATAGCAAAGGATTTTTTACTTCATTAAAAAAATTCTAGGACGACCGCGGGACACGAACCTGCGACCTTTAGTATTGTAGGTTGCCATGCTAACCACTACACCATAGGTAACCAACCCCTTTTATATCTGCACTACTATAGTAGAAAGCATAAAGGGGTGGCGGGATGGACGAGTGGCCAAACGCGTTAAAAAATACGCGTTGCCCATGGCAACGTCTGATTGGAAATACGAAAACAACAAGTTCAAAACCCGGAGCCAGGGCAAAACTTAATTATATTCGGCATTGATCCCCCACACTCTTCCCTGGCCCGGGAAACCCCGTATAGCCTACAAGGCGAGGAAGGGGAGGAAAAAGAAAAAAAAAAAGTAGAAAGCATATTTAAAAAGTCTGGTGCGTGCTCGCAACACACAACTTTCACTTACAACTTACTTAGATTGTACAAATTAATGCGCATAAATTAATGCGTTTTGTTAATTGCCACTTCTCAAATGAACAGAACAGCTTTAATTATGAACAATGGTCTGTCATTAAAGGCGTACTCCGCATGCGTGGGCTCAACGAGTTTTATGAGTTGACTGAATATTTTTCTTTTTTTCTCCTCTTTAAGTTTTATTTATTTTTATCATATCTCAAATTTAGCCATTTCTTATTTTTAGGCGTAACGAGAGACAGTTAATTCTCCATGTAAACAAAAACAAAGGTACTTTATAAGAAACAAACAAACAAAAAAGCCCCCCCCCCCCAAAAAAAAAAAGCCCCCTCAGGACATTTAATAATGATAAATCTTACCTGATATTAAAGAAAACCTAATTTTCATTAAACATGACGAATTTGGTAATAATCGTTAAAGCCGTTTTTGAGTAAATAAAAAATATGTACACGTGAAATTGGTACAAAATTTATTAAGTAAAGTCCCCCCTCCGGTTGATCAATTCTGATTAAATATTTACAGTCGTATCTCGGGCATATACATACAACATATACCCAGTTTCATCAAAATCGTTAAAACCGTTTTTGAATAAATAAAAAAAAACACGTTAAAATGATACAAAATTGATTAAGTAAAGTCCCCCCTCCGGTTAATCAATTTTGATGAAATTTTTACAGCCATATCTTGAGCATATAAATAGATCAAATACTCAGTTTAATCAAAATCGTTAGAGCCGTTTTTGAGAAAATCGAAAAAAAAAAACGTAAAAAGTTATTAAGTAAAGTACCCCCTCCCTTTGAGCACTTTTGATAAAATTTTTGCTGTCACATCGCGGGCATATACCTACACCAAATACCCAATTTCAGGTTCCCACGGTTTATAGTTTTTGAGCTAATCTGTTCACACACACACACACACACACACACACACACACACACACACAGACCATTTCGCGGGACTTGGTTATTTGGACTCAAGGGGTCCCAAAACGTGTATTTCCGTTGAAAACCTGAAGTCGGAATTTTTCACGATCGCAATACTTCCACTTACTATATATATTTCATATATAGGTAAGTGAAAGTAAAAATTACAGATGCTATGTACCTTATATCAATTACTTGCGGTTCTTAATAGTCTGTTAGGTTGCGGTGTATTAGTGTGTTCTTAATTGAGTGTATTATGATTCTTATGGTTTACGAGCGGCCCAGTATTCCGTCAATTATTGTTAAATTGTTATGAAAAGGTTTTATTTAGTGTTTATCATTATTTTAACCGTAGTTATACGCATTATACTATGTTGTAGGTGAATTACTCCGGTATTCCTCCAGTGGAAAAGCAGAGTTTCTGCAATTTGGAAACCGTCCAAGTTTTGGAACCTTGGCCAATATTCTTACGAGGGTCTTCTTCAAAGGCCTTTGCGAACCTGCCTGGTTATAAGTGAATACCAATAGAGCTTATTCTCAGCATTGGGATGTAAACATTTTTTATCGTGAACACATTATCATGGGATCTTTTTTTTAAAAGATAAAAGTAAGATAATGTAAGATAAATTTAAGATTTTTTAACAAATAATAAAATCATTTTCTATTATTGGGTAAACCGTTAAGTTATTGGCACCCTTAAGACTGAATTTCAGGGGTGAAATTAAAAAAAAATACTTCTTATGAAGGGATCCTATTGAAACTTCCTATAACTCCTCTTTATCTATCCTAATAAAGACTCAAGAGGTTTTTTAGGGTCAAAAGTTCAATAGTTTTACAATATGGCAATATTTATTGTTAAAAGTGCCAAATCTAGTTATTGGCACCCTGTGGATTTAACTGTGAAATCTTCCCTAAGGTGAGTTTGTCAAAGTCTTGCTTCATATATGACTTAGAGGACCCTTTAAACATAAGACTCATGTATATCTTGTAATAAAATTAGGACTTGTTTACCTATTTCTTTAAGTTAAAGTTTTGGGTGCCAATAACTGTATTTAGGGTCATTCCATATCAAGTGGTCCAAAGTGGTTGCTCGATCATTTTAGAAAAAAATTATAATTTTACCACCAATTACGTATGGAATCAGTAGTTCAAATCGATTTTTTAAAAAAAATTAGGATCAACCGTTTCAAAATGGCAGCCATTTTTGTTTCACCTTTCAGGCCGGTTTTTGAGTTTTTAAGCTTTCACAGAAAACTCATTTTTTCTCAACAGTGGTAAGTGATAGACTAATAATTCAAAGACAATTGTTTTCCTTAAAGCCTGTTCTATATTTCGTGTTATCTTTATTATTTGAATATTTTGAAATTAAATGCTTGAAAAGTGCTATTGAAAACAACTGCTTTAAATTCTCAAAACACCGTTTTTGAGGGTAAGTTTTGGTTATAAGGGCATGTACGCCAAAACTGATTTTTGGCATGATAATAAACCTAACTAAGTAGCTTTCATTAATTTAATGTGAATTTTTAAAGTTCACATTTTTTAATTTTTAGTTAACTTTGGGTTCTAATTTCTCTGGTGGGCTAGTTGATAAAAATCTCGTTTTTTTACATGCTATGTTTAAATTTCAACCTGTATATTTGAGTACATTGGTAGCTACGAATTTTTGAAAATGGTCATTTTTGTACTTATTTAACAATGAAGAAAAACTCATTTTCTCAAGACTGGTAAGTCATAGACATATCTGCTTTAAATTCTCAAAACACCGTTTTTGAGGGTAAGTTTTGGGTATAAGGGCATGTACATCAAAGCTGATTTTGGACATGATACTTGATATGGAATGACCTATTAGAGTGTGAAATATGGCCTCAAACATAACATAGGCCTAAACTCTTTTAATATCTTAGAAAGGATAAATATAATATATAAAATTCACCTTAAAAAATTACTTTTCATGTTGCATATTTTACAATATTCTTGCTAAATCCGGCCACGCTCAGCTATGGGCTTTCTGTAATAATACACCCCTATTTTTGGCCTCATTCAATTTCCATCACCGATAGTTAGCTACTACTCTTAGAGCCGTGACTCCGCTCGACTTTTTTTTTTTTATTAATTTTATTAATATTTATTCCCTGGCCTTTAACGGATCAGGGAGTAATTTAATCCTGGAAGGATGGAATTTAGAGCCACAATGCAAGTTTAAGTATTTAGGAAGCTGGTTGGATTCGCTAGGGTCCAGCGATCTGGACATCCGGGAAAACGTCGTTCAAGGAAAAAAAATCATCGGGATCTTGAACTCGGTATTATGGAGTAGGAATGTGAGCATGAAAACAAAAAAAATAACGTATAAAGCCTTTTTGGAAAGCGTCAGCCTCTACTCGGCAGAAGCGTGGACATTAAAAGCTAAACAAGCAGGTAGGCTGTTAGCCCTAGAAATTTTTTTTGGATTTTTGGAGGCGCGCATGCGGAGTGTCCCGAATCCAAAAAATTCCCAACGAACAAATAAGACGGCGGGTTGGGAAGGAAGAAAACATCCTCCATAGTATAGAAACCATGAGGTTAAAATGGTTTGGACATGTTATGAGGATGAATGAGGGAGCATGGTCAAAAAAATTGCTGAAATGGAAACCAGAAAGAAGAAGGAAAAGAGGTCGCCCGAGAAAACTCTGGTATGACGGAGTGGAAGAAGGAATGATGAACAGAGGGATAAGAGAGGGAGGCTGGGAAGACCGAAAGAAATGGAGAGCGCTTATTATTGGGGACGACATATGACTTAATGTTGTAAACAGTCGTAAATAAAAAAAAATTAATATTTCGATTTAATTAGTCCTTTTTATTACGCGTTCGATTTCATTAACAATTGTTAGACTGCCTAAAAGCCCGTTCCCGTGCATTTTCTATGCTTTCGAGGTACGATATTACTGTCTAGCCTAGGGTTGGGGTTGGGGGATCGGAGGTGACCCGCCATCACCTAAATAACTATATTTTAGTCGGAAGTAAATTACTGTATTCTGATGAAATTTACCTTAGAACATCATAGAACATATACCGAGCCTAATTTAAATACTGTAGAATAAGAAAGGATTATAATTCTCCGCTGACATGTTTAAAATGTAATAGTAGAGATGAGAGATGGTCAACTGTTCTTCAATTACGATAGGTTAAATGATGGTCAGGATTTTCAGTTACAATGATTTTATTATGGTAAGCCAACGTTTCGATCCAACTTGTGGATCTTCATCAGGGCTACTGAGTCCAGGTGGATACTCATAGGTGAGATTCATAGAAACTTTTTTTTAGGACCTTTCTTCCATTTCAACCTCCCTTAAGATACCCCCCGTAATTTGAACGGTTTCTTCATATCTCGAATCTTACTACTATTACAAAGCGAGGGATGATAAAATCTTGAATGCTGTTATTGGAGTTAGTCGTTTGGTCAACTGGAATGCTCATCATACGTAGTAACCAAACCAACTTCTTTTTCATAAATACAATAAGAACACTTTAAACTTTTTATTTACGATTCATATTTAGTCAATTCATCTCTTTTTTTATGTCTAATTTTATCCGCTCACTGTACTACTAACAAATGTTCACTCATATTGCATTATATTATATATAGATTAAATGTAATGTGCTGATCATATATTAGCCTTCTTATGAGAAAACTAATTTTTTAAGGAATCCAGTTGGTTTTCTAATTGATTGCTGAGATGTAAAGTAATTATTTTATTTTGAAACGCAAACTAATTATTTTCTCTTAATTTTTTAGTAATTTAAAAAGAACAGCTGAAAAAATATAGAACGATTACATACTGAATGAATGGACAATAAACATTGAGTGAAACGCACCCTAGCGCTTCCTGGTAGCCTGGAGCTCGAACTAAATTTTTCATTCATAAACTCGTATCTCAATCTCAGGTAGGCTAATTATATGGTGCGAGAGGCTTTAAATTCCAGCCCTTTTCTCTTCAATTTTACACTCTTAAGAGAAAAACGGAAACCTTCTTCTCCGTAAGGGGTCATACGGCTAAACGAAGACATAACTTCCTTAATCCTACGTGGAGTCGTTTTTAAGCCTTTTTGGCTCGCACATTGTACACTTTGCTTTATAATATATATTGATTATTAAAATCGTATAAATGATGGTTGACCGGATTTTGAATATTTATGAGAATAGTCCGGGGTGGCGGTAAAAAAACAACAAAATCTTTTTTTTTATTATACTATTTTATTGCTGCCAACGTATACAAAAAGGTATATTAACAAAAAATATTTAAATGTTCATCTTGATAATGGCGTGACTGCCGAAACTTTGGACAAAAAAAATGCTAGCCTCAAATCAATAAAGAATTACCATAAAAATTGACTTTACATGCATAAAAGAGGGTTTGTTCATTAATTCCAATTACTTTGGATATTGATGTTGAATTGTGAAATGGTTCGAGACGAATTCGAATGAATGGACCCCTTTGGCCTACTCAACAAATTTCGAAAGTTCATCTTCATCATCGGGGAACAATCGAGGAACACGGGGGAGGGGGACAAAACGCCAGCACTCGAAGGGAATTCCAATAAAGGAAATGTGCCGAAGTGTTGATTTCCTTGGCTTCCCACATTTCTGATCCCGGTTTCCACCTTCATTCCCTTTCAAATTTTTTATTGCAACGGAACATTTCATTTTTTGTCTTGTTATTTTTAAGGTCAAGTGCTATAAAAAAATAAAAAAATCTGGTGCGTGCGCGCAACACACAACTTTCACTTAGATAAGAAATTAATGGGTTTTGTTAATGCCACTTATCAAAGTTACTCATTTTTCCACATTCATTTCTTTTTTTTTTTTTCATTTGCTCAGAACATTTGAATAATGATAGCGCTTACCTGATATTAAATAACACCTAATTTTCATTAAACATGACGAATATGATGAAAATCGTTAAAGGCGTTTTTGAGATAATCGAAAAATAGGAAAACAAGATACGAAATAAAGTGCCCCCTACGGTTGATCAATTTTGATGAAATGTTGGCTGTCACATCTTTGGCATATACATACATCAAATACCCAGTTTGATCAAAATCGTTAAAGCCTTTTTTGAGTAAATAAAAAAAACACGTGAAAATGATACAAAATTTACTAAGTAAAGTCCCCCCTCCGGTTGATCAATTTTGATGAATTTTCTATAGTCATATCTCGGGCATATAAATATATCAAATACTCAGTTTAATCAAAATCGTTTGAGCCGTTTTTGAGAAAATCGAATAAAACTTAAAAAGTTAATTAATAAAGTACCCCCCCCCTTTGAGCAATTTTGATGAAATTGCCACATCGCGGGCATATACATACACTAAATACCCAATTTCAGGTTCGCACGGTTTATAGTTTTTGAGATAGTCTGTTCACATACACACACAGACCATTTCGCGAGACTTGGTTATTTGGACTCAGAGGACCCCAAAACGTGTATTTTCATTGAAAACCGGTAGTCGAAAATCGCAATACTTCCACTTACTATATATATTTATATATAGGTAAGTGAAAGTAAAAAATAAATCTCTTTATAAAAATGAATTGTTTTGGATACATGTAAGATTGAATCATAACTCCCAATGTTGGGAATAAAGTTAATAAAAATAAAATTAAGGCAGAAATGAAAGGAAGAGAAAAGATGTATATTTATTTTTTTAGAAACTAAAAGCTTCTTCTATAAGTATTATTCTTCCAACGGTCCTTAACGGATCAGAAACTTGGCCGCTGACATTGAGGGGTGAACAACGGTTTAGAGTTTTTGAAAATAAAGTACTGCGTAGAATATCTGGACCGAAGAGGGATAAACTTAACAGAGAATTTAGACGCTTACACAACGCCGAACTGAGCGAACTGTGCCCGGTAAACAGATAATTTACGAGATAGGAGCGAGGCGAATAAAATTGCGAAACTTAGTAGTGAACAAATTCCGTAAAGATTAATAAGCGCGGTGCCGAACGGGGAACGTCCCAGGGGCAGGCCGAGACGGAAGTAGGAGGATTGCGTTAAGGCGGATCTATCGAAGTTGGGTGTGGAAGGATGTCGGTGGTTGGAGGTGTGCAGGGAGCGAGTGGTGGTGTCGGCATCGAACCTTCGGGTTCGTTAAGCCTTCTTTCTTATTATTATTACTAGCTAGAGTGCCCGGCTTCGCTCCGGTAGTTGTGTGGTAGTTTTAATAAAAGAAAAAACTTTAAAATTAAAGGAAATATAGAACAAAATTTGCACTTTCTTGAAACTTTTAACATGGTATCAATATTAAGATTCGATATCTGCAGAGTCCGCCCAAATAAGGAACCCTATAATCTTTAAAGGGGGTTGAAAATGGTGAATGAATAATTAATTTTGCTGCAACTCTGTCGAGTCATGCATCGTTTTTGATGGTTTCTGTGATTCTGAATTCTATAAGCCCATTCCAAGCAGTCAGCAGATAATAAGTTATTTGATTATGGTTGAAAAATCTATTAGTTAAAAACTATATTTCGATTACAACTTAAGCGCCGACTACTGTGATGGTCACATTAGATCCAGAAGTTTAGAAACTACCGAAGATTCATAGAAACTTTTTTTTAAAGACCTTTCTTCCAGTTCAATCTCCCATTAGATATCCCCCCCCCCGTAATTTGGCCGGACACTGCACCTACTATTACAAAGTGAAAACCAAAATATCATGAGGGCACAATTTTTTTTATCATATTTCTTTTTATTCTGAACTCTGAGGGGTGATAAAATCTTATTGAAAAAATGCTGTAATTGGAGTTAGTCACTTTGTCAACTGGAATGCTCATCATACATAGTAATAAAACCATTTTTCATAATTACATACAATAAAAACACTTCAAACATTTTATTTTCGATTTATAATCGGTCAATTCAGCTCTCCTTTTTTGTTTTATGTCTGTTTTTATTCGCTCACTGTACTACTCAAAAATGTTCACTCATATTATTACTTGTTTACTTAAGAAGGTATATATTATATATTGATTAAATATAATACGTTAATCAATTAACTTTCTTATGAGAAAATTAATTTTTTAAGGAATCCAGTCGGTTTTCTAATTGATTGCAGATATGTAAAATCATTGTTTTATTTTGAAAGAAAAGGTGAAACTAATTATTTTCGCTTGATTTTTTTGTAATTTAAAAAGAACAGCTAAACAAATACATAACCTTTACAAATTGAACGGAACGAATGAACAATAAACATCGAGTGAAACGCACCCTAGCGCTTCCTGGTAGCCTGGAGCTCGAACTAAATTTTTCATTCATAAACTCGTATCTCAATCTCAGAGAGGCTAATTACATGGTGCGAGAGGCTTAAAATTCCAGTCCTTTTCTCTTCAATTTTACACTCTTAAGTGAAAAACAGAAACCTTCTTCTCCGTTAGGGGTTATATAGCAACACGCTGACGCAGGTTAATAACTTTCTTAATCCCACGTCGAGTCGTTTTTGAGCCTTTTCGGCACGCACATTGTACACTTTGCTTTATAATATATATTGATTAAAAGATTCGCCTCTTATGATAAGTTATCATTCATTAAATTTCATTAAAACAGTCAAATTTTCAGCTGTTGATTTTAGTCTTCCACCAGTATAGATATATATTATTGATTGTACATCATGAATAATGAAGAATATAACACTTTTACTTATCTTGGTTAAGTACAGTAGCTAATAATAAAGGAGACCCCTCTTGGGAATGGTTATAGGTGGCATGTTTTGCTAATTTAGATGTTAACGCGTGGAAATTCTGTATTTATGTTGGTAAATCTGTTTTTTAAATGTGTTGAAACAGCATAGCAAATGCGCAACAGGAAAAATAATCGATTCTATTGAAACGCCTAAGGGTCTGGCCACACATGTCCGCACCGGATCCGCACCGTAGCAATAATATAGGTTATGTTCAGAATATTTTTAATTTAACTTACATATTACCTTTAGTTATGCCTAAAGTGGCCTGTGTCTGACATGTGTGGCCTGAACTTTAGGCATAACTAAAGGTAATATGTAGGTTAAATTAAAAATATTCTGAACATAACCTATATTATTGCTGCGGTGCGGATCCGGTGCGGACATGTGTTGCCAGACCCTTAATGTAACTTGTAAAAGGTGATTTTTATTTTCTGATCTATATATTTTCCCCATGAAATTTATAAATTTGTATGGCGCTATTTCTCAGATATTATTTTAAAAAGTTTATTTAACGAGTTGTAATAAAATATTTTATATAATTAAAAGTACAAACATCTTATTCTAACTAGTACGGCAGCGTCGATTCTAAAACATACAAATCCCGTGACAAAGCCCAGAGATATGGCGACTCAATCCAGATAGCAAGCGCATCGACTTTCAACTGTTCAGTCTTCGAGTGACAATGATACCTCTAGCAGCACGCTTCTGCCCCAGCCATCTTTATCAAGTGAGTCCATCAACCTCTTTGTGTTATTTAGGTGGCTTTGTATCCAGGACCTATCCTAGTATCTTGTGTATTACCATCTGTGAATATTTTCTTATAAGAGAAAGTCATACTTTCTTCTTCGCAGTTAGATCGAAGGTGTATTTACCTGTCGTAATTCAACACTTATAGGTGTATATAACTATTAAAAATCATACCTATCACTCCTTTCAAGAACGTCATATCACAAAAACATGATTTTCTAGATGGCGGATTTAAAGTTCAAATGTAGAATAAAATGTGTTCAGTTTATATATTAAGTCTCCGATTGAAATTTTTACTAAGCTGCAGACTTTTTTCTGTCTTTTTTAAGAAGAAAAAAAAAATGAAATCAAAATTATTAACAGCTCATTTTGATTTATGACATTCTTGTTAAAAAATCCTTGTTAAAAATACTTGAAGAGCTTGCAAGTACAGTACCAGTCAAAAGTTTAGACTCACCCTTAGATTTTGTAAATTAAATAAGTAACAACATTTTATTTATTGGACAACATAATAACTATAATTTTATTTATAATTGATTAATAACTAGCTTTATATCCTGGTTTCACCCAGGGTATTTGGAAAACAACGAGAAAAGCCGTGGGTCAAGAAAAGTTCGTTAGGACAGAAATGAGAGTTTTTTTTTTACTCCAACGGTTGATTTCGTAAAAATCTAATGTAAAGCAAGATCATAACGATTTTTATAATAATAAAGAATATACACAGAGATTGGCTGAAGTTCTGCAATTTTAATATGGGCAGGTGTTCGCACCTGCTATGAAAGAACCACTAAGCTATGAAAGAACTGTAAACAATACAAAATACAAACGGTATGTATTTCTATAAAGAACAAACGAAAAAACAAACTAACAGAATTTCATCTTTATTTATATAGATTGTATTCGAAACAATCATATAATTTTTGAAATGTTATCTCTTGAGTTACAATTAATTTTTTAAACTTGAAGATTGTGAATTAAATACAAGTGAGTCTAAACTTTTAACTGGTACTGTATATAAGAATTTTTTAACGTAATCATAACTATATATGCATCTACCATGAATCGCAAAGTAAAAAAAAATATCAATCTCTACTCTTTCATTAAATGTCACAAACAATTTTTAAAATGAGACATTTTTCAACCAATAAATATTTAATGAAAGGCAACAAAAAGGGGACCAATGGATTTTTTATATACATACAGTACCAGTCAAAAGTTTAGACTCACATGTATTTAATTCACAATCTTCAAGTTTTATAAAATGATTCTAATTCAAGATATCCACCATAATCTACCTAGTCAAGAGGTAACATTTCAACGCATTATATGATTAAGTTTAGAATAAAATTATAAATAGGGGTAACCTGTGGTGTAGTGGTTAGCATGGCAACCTACAATACTAAAAGTTGTGGGTTCGCGTCCAGAGGTGGCCCTAGAATTTTTTAAAGTGAGTAAAAAATCCTTGGCTATGCCGTCCCTCGGATAGGACGTAAAATGGAGGCCCCGAGGCTGTACGATGTCAGGTACTCGTTATAGATCCCTATCCTAATTCTACCTGGATAGGCAATATTTAGGACTCCCACTGTAGCATCGTCCGATTAGCCTTAATGGCATAAAGTGACGTTAAACAAACAAACAAACAAATAAAAAATAAAATTATAGTTTTTATGTTGTTAAATAAATAAAATACTGTATGTATATATATATATATATATATATATATATATATATATATATATATATATATAAAATCATTCGGTTTAATTTTTTTTTTCATTTATTAAAAATATGAAATTGCTTATGGTCAATTTATATTTCGCTTCTTGTTAATAACAAGGTTTGAAATAGATAATTATTTTTCCCAACAAATAATGTCTTATTTATTATATTTGATTTTTAACTTTAAAATCATTCTTGGTTAATTATTTCATTATATTTAGAGTTTTTTTTTTCTAACTGTTAACTAGTCTTCAAAGTAGATTCAATTTATTTTTACATTCTTTTTATGTTGCATTTTTTCAGTTACTTTTTTCTAGTCAATTAATTAAAAAAGTATAAATAAAAATTATTCATTTCGTAAATTGTTCATTTCGTAATAAATTTTGTCTTCATAAATATCTGTTATAAGTTGTTGTTATATCAGTCTATACCATGACTGGTAAGAAAATAAATCGATTCTGTCTTCGGTATTATTCAAAGTTTTAACCATCGATTATCGCCCAACGACATCAATAATATTTTATGACCAGATACTGATTCGTTTGGCCTCATTTCTTGATATGAATGGATGGCTCTAGATTTGACTGGAATGGAATATAGTTTATCCTCTTAGAAAAACATGCAGGCGTATATATTTGCAAATAAACATTGTTTGAAGGATATAATAGAATGTGGGAAGAAGTGTTAAACCGCTTCATTATGAAGTTATTGGGTTCTTACGTGACTCATGAACGAAGATAGGATCTCACCGTTGGCCGAGTCAATAACACTAAATGGGCCATTGTTGCCACATCCATATTTTGCAAACTTTTAACAACCAAGTCGTAATATTATAACGTGAAACAAACACAAAACATGTGGTTTAGAATAGTTATAGACTTCTTGTTGGAACCAACTGTTTTAGTACATGTTGGAAGGAACTAACAGTTTGAACAAACTGCCATAGCACATGTTTGTGACTATGATATTCGAGTACCTATTATCTACGCCGGCCTGGAACATTCGAGGTCTTTCTACTTACGACTAAATATAAAGAGCGATTGAATGGAGAGTTAGGGCGGATTCACACTATCGCTCCGCTCCCGTTCCACTCCCGGTCCGCTCAAATATTCTAAAGAGAAATAGACAGAGAATTCCACTATCGGTACCGCTCCGGTCTCACTCCACTCCCGGTCCGCTCTCGCTCTACCCCATTCACACTAGCGCTCCGCTCCCGCTCCGCTCCAGGTCCGGTCTCACTGGCAAAATATTCTAAAGAGGAATAGAGAGAGGTTAATCACAATATTGGCACAGGTCCGGCCTCGCTCCGCTCCCGCTCCACTCTCGCTTCACTCCCGCTCCACACTCGCTTCACTCCTGCTCCACTCTCGCTCCACTCCCGCTCCACTCTCCTAAAGACTTTTCATATTCACATTATATAATTTTACACCGTTCACGATTGAAGCCATTAATAATCGAAGCCGTCTGTATTTGTATTTTAATTAATAATTAACTTTCAGTTATTAAAGTATTTATTTATTCATCAATTTTACGGCCAAAAAAGTTCAACTTTAAAATATTATATATATAATTATTAATTATACACACACACACACACATATATTTATATATATATATATATATATATATATATATAATTATAAATTAATTTAATTAATGGTGAAGAAATAATTTAAATTTTTTTCCGAATGTATTCGAATACGCTTGAAATGATAAAAAAAAAAAAAAAATCACCAACAATACGCGCGGTTTTTCGACGTGAAAAATTCATGTTATGTTTGAGATATATTTTGCTATGAATTAATGTACTCGTAAAAAATGGTCACTGATTTATTTATTGACTACATACTCATTGCTGTTATAAAATAACGTTTAATTTGTGAAACGAATAATAATGCAGTATATTATGAAAAATGTCAGATCATTAACAAAAAAATATATTAAAGCAAAAAATAATTAAAATATTAATCAGGAAAAGAAGAGAACACAATCGGTAAATTTGTAGCATTTACCGATTTCAACATGAAATTTTCAAGCGTATTCGAATACATTCCGAAAAAAATTTAAATTATTTCTTCACCATTAATTAAATTAATTTATGATTATTATTCATAATTATCATTGTGTTGCAATATATTCTTCTTTTTATATTTTTTGATAATATTATCTTCTTCATCAAGAAAAGTACACTTACCAGCTATTTCTACAAACGAAAATTTGATTTTTTTTTTGCCATAAAATTGAAGAATAAATGAATACTTAAATAACTGAAAGTTAATCATTAATTAAAATCCGAATACAGACAACTTCGATTATTAGTGGCTTTAATAGCTTAAACCTTTCAAAAGTGAACGGTGTAAAATTATATAGTGTGAATATGGTAAGACATTAGGAGAGCGGACCGGGAGTGGAGCGGGAGCGGAGCGCTAGTGTGAATGGGGTAGAGCGAGAGTGGACCGGGAGCGGAGCGAGAGTGGAGCGGGCGCGAAACCGATAGTGTGAATAGGCCCTTAGTCTTGCTCTGAAGTTCAAGTCATATGGTTATTTCTGTGTTACAAAGTGATAATTTTGTAACCTGTATAAATATTTGTGTTCTCATAATTTGTGTGGCATTGAAAATTCTTATTTCTGTATGAATAAAAGTTTGCACATAAAAAACATAGCACATAATTGTTACAATATCAATAAAATTTCTATAATAATTGCAATAAATGTATCTGATTTATTAAATTTCGGGCTATATCAAAAATGTAATTATCTATGTTTTCAATAATTTGTGTGGCATTGTAAATAATTATTTTTGTTTAACCTACATAATTATGATAATATCAATAACATTCCCATAATAACTGCAATATAAGTATTTAATTTATGAAATTTCGGGCTGTATGCAAAACAGAATTTCAATAATGTTTACTGCATTCAAATGTTTTTTAAAAATTTGCCGAGTTGCACTCACGTACCAACTTTCACTTAAACTGATAATATTAACTGGAATAAGAATTGAAGAATTTTCAGCAATAAGGTGGTAATTTCATTTTTTTAATTTTGGGCGAAGAAAGGTTTAAAATCTATATAAATAAAGATGAAATTATGTTTGGTTGTTTGTTTGTTTGTTCTTTATAGAAATCCATACCGTATGTCCTAAATTATCCAAATTTCGCTCAGTGGTTCTTTGATACCAGGTGCGAACCCCTGTCCATATTAAAATTGGATAACTTCAGCCGATCTTCGGCTGATATTCTTTGTTGTTATAAAAATCGTAATGATCTCGCGTTACAATGGTTCTTTACGAAATCGATCATTTCATTAGAAAAATGAAATTCCCCGGGTGAAACCGGGATATGCAGCTATAATCAATGTAAATAAAGATGAAATTCTGTTTGTTCTTTATAGAAATCCATACCAGGTGCGAACACCTGTCCATATTAAAATTGCATAACCTCAGCCTATCTTCAGCTGATATTCTTTATCGTTATAAAGACTTGCTTTAAATTGTTTTTTACATTAGAAAAATCTAATTCCCTGGGTGAAACCGGGAAATAAAGATGAAATTATTTTTATTCTTCATAAAACTCCCTACCGTTTGTCCTAAATTCTCCAAATTTCGCTCAGTGGTTCTTTGATACCAGGTGCGAACACCTGTCCATATTAAAATTGCATAACTTAAATTGGTTAACTTTACATTGGTTTTTACGAAATCGACCGTTTGAGTCAATAAAAGTCTGACTTTATAGATTTTATAGATTTAAAAAATGAAATTGTCCGGGTGAAACAGGTATATACAGCTAGTTGGATATAAAGCTTGCTTATTTCATATTGTAACCCTATTGTGGGTGTAAATAATTTTTATTTATATAAAATTTAATTTATAATTTTTATTTTTAAATAATTGTGATAATATCAATAACATTCCCATAATAACTGCAATATAAGTATTTAATTTATGAAATTTCGGGCTGTATGCAAAACAGAATTTCAATAATGTTTACTGCATTCAAATGTTTTTTAAAAATTTGCCGAGTTGCACTCACGTACCAACTTTCACTTTAACTGATAATATTAACTGGAATAAGAATTGAAGAATTTTCAGCAATAAGGTGGTAATTTCATTTTTTTAATTTTGGGCGAAGAAAGGTTTAAAATCTATATAAATAAAGATGAAATTATGTTTGGTTGTTTGTTTGTTTGTTCTTTATAGAAATCCATACCGTATGTCCTAAATTATCCAAATTTCGCTCAGTGGTTCTTTGATACCAGGTGCGAACCCCTGTCCATATTAAAAATGGATAACTTCAGCCGATCTTCGGCTGATATTCTTTGTTGTTATAAAAATCGTAATGATCTCGCGTTACAATGGTTCTTTACGAAATCGATCGTTTCATTAGAAAAATGAAATTCCCCGGGTGAAACCGGGATATGCAGCTATAATCAATGTAAATAAAGATGAAATTCTGTTTGTTCTTTATAGAAATCCATACCAGGTGCGAACACCTGTCCATATTAAAATTGCATAACCTCAGTCTATCTTCAGCTGATATTCTTTATAGTTATTGTCCCTACCGTTTGTCCTAAATACTCCAAACTTCGCTCAGTGGTTCTTTGATACCAGGTGCGAACACCTGTCCATATTAAAATTGCATAACTTAAATTGATTAACTTTACATTGGTTTTTACGAAATCGACCGCTTGAGTCGATAAAAGTCTCTATAGATTTAAAAAATGAAATTCTCCGTGTGAAACCGGTATATACAGCTAGTTAGATATAAAGCTTGCTTATTTCATATTGTAACCCTATTGTGGGTTTATAATTTTTATTTACAAAAAATTATAAAACAACGAACAATAAAAGCTCAAATTTATCAAAAATTCACAAAATGTAACTGCTTGCAAAATATACCTGTAAAAGACAAATGGTTACGTTAAGTTTCTGGAAGTTAAGCTCACGGGCGTCACAAACACAAAATTATTTATATATATACCAAGGGCGTACCCAGGATCAAAACTAGGGGGGGGGGCAAGCTGAAAACTAGGGGGGCAAGCTATGGTCGTTCAGGTTGTAACACCTTACCGCGGAAAAGGCGAATGAAAGCACAATTATGAATAATTATAGCAGTGCTTTATCAACTAAGTTATTACAATTATTTGCTTGAAAAAAATGTATTCTATTATTGCTTCCAGTCTTAAAAGCCTAAAAAATTATTGCTCCCAGCCTTCCGGGGGGGGGGGGGCAGATGCCCACCCTGCCCCCCGCTGGGTACGCCCATGATGTATACATATATATAAAGATAAATATTTAAACCATTTGTTTTTATTAAGTTGAACAATAATAAAATATTAAACAAAATGATAAAATAAAATTGGATATTATTGGATAGAGGCCTTCAGGTAACTCACCTCCAACCTGACTGAGGCCGCTTATGCAATCTTGTGAGTCCGTTATTCGGCGTATTTCCGGGATCTTTGTGGCCTAGTATATGATAATTACTCGAAGCTTGTATTATATTATAATAATAAAATACGATATATTTAGAAGAACTATTTATAGGTTAAATATCTAAACATTTAAAACATGACACGTTATATTAAACCGCGTAAACAGGCCTTTAAACCTCAGCCAACATTTTATTTCAACGTTTTTGGGGATTCACTTCAATATTATATTTGTTTTTTTAAGTTTAAAAAGCGTTTTTCTTGAATTCTAAAAATGATGTTGAGTTCTAACAAAGATGTTCTGTTAGAACTCTGTATCTTTAATATAGGTATATATTTTTTCAAAAAAATAAAGTAAAAGTAAATAAACGAAAATACTCGTAGCCGTAATAATATTTACATATATGTAATTTATGATTTTGAAGCCTTTCCTTTTTAGAAAAGTTATTACCATATTTCATAAAATAGTCGATATATACAATGAATGCCCTTGTTATGACGTAACATGATAGAACTCTCTCCGCTGCCTTCTTGATTTTGCTCGCTAAAAGAGAAAAATTATTTCTCGCGAATTGATCTAGTTAGCGCCTCGCGTGACTCTTGTCGCCCCCCCTTTCATCCAACCCCCACCACCTTATCTCGATCAATCTTCATATTTATTATTCACTCTGAAGCTAATAACTTTTCACTTCTTTCATATATTGTCTAAAATATTTTTCACTTCTTAAAAATTACATTTTTTTTCTTAGTTTCTAATGGTTTAACAATAATATTGGTAACACATACGTGGGTTAGACAATTTTTATCGAAGGAAAATTTAAATTTTCAATGCCACACAAATCATGTAGACAAAAATTATATAAACCCATAATAGGGTTACAATATGAAGCAAGAGTTATATCTAATATTAAACCTTTCTTTGTCCAAAATTAAAAAATGAAGTTACCACCTTATTGCTTAAAATTCTTCAATTCTTATTCCAGTTCATATTATCAGTGTAATTGAAAGTTGGTAGGTGAGTACAACTCGGCAAATTTTTAAAAAATATTTGAATGCAGTAAAAATTATTGAAATTCTGTTTTGCATACAGTCCGAAATTTCATAAATTAAATACTTATATTGCAGTTATTATGGGAATGTTATTGATATTATCACAATTATGTAGGTTAAACAAAAATAATTATTTACAATGCCACACAAATTATTGAAAACATAGATAATTACATTTTTGATATAGCCCGAAATTTAATAAATCAGATACATTTATTGCAATTATTATAGAAATTTTATTGATATTGTAACAATTATGTGCTATGTTTTTTATGTGCAAACTTTTATTCATACAGAAATAAGAATTTTTAATACCTCACAAATTATGAAAACACAAATATTTAAACAGGTTACAAAAATCATCACTTTGTAACATAGAAATAACAATATGACTTGAGCTTCAGAACAAGACTAACTCTCAAGTACATCGTTCCTTATATTTAGTCGTAAGTAGAAAGACCTCGAATGTTCCAGACCGATGTAGATAATAGGTACTGGAACATCGTAGTCACAAACATGTGCTATGACAGTTTGTTCCAACTGTTACTTCGTTCCAACAACTATTCCGGAACTATTCGAAATCATATGTTTTGTGTAGGCTTCCTTTATTACTTATGCTAATTTGAATAAAAATATCATATGAATATCATCAGGAAAGAAAAAAAAAAAAAGATCACTGAAATAAATGGTAACAATTGTTTTTTGTTAATTATCATTTACCGTAAAAATATGTTTGGAAATCCTTTGTTAGATTATTAATGATATTAATAATTAATAATTAGATAAACTACATCATTTAGATATGTCTGTCATAAGTATAGTTGATGCTTTGGAATATTATTTGTGATTATTTTATAAGAAATAAACCCGTATTTTGAATTTGATGTTATGATAATTTTTATTACCACCCACAAGCTGTGGATGAAATAAATCTGGCTATTGTTAGTTATTTATATATTAATGATTAATATATACTTATAATATTAATCTTATATAATAAAATACATTTATATAATATATATTATATAAATATATCGAATATAATTAATGAGGCATTTCATGCTATACTAACTTTCAATGAATTATATTATATAAATCAGGTATCATAACTGAAAATTATTTTTCTGTTTCAGTAGTCATTTACATTTAGTCCAACATCAGCCATTATAGGGCAATATTATATAGAAAATGTTTAAAAGATGTACGAATAACTTATGTGTCCATTTAGTAGAACTAGCTCAGGCAGTTGCAGATAAACTGCGTATCTATTTAGGACAGGGTTCTCTGAATTTCACTGACGTTAATATGGCTACTTGATTTAGAAGTCAATGGTCAAGTTTTTTAAAGTTTAAGTTCAGTTATACTTTGTGATAACAAGGCCTGGATTTTTATGAGATTGCTTATATCTTTAAGTAAACAGTAAAGTTAGAAATATTAAAAGTAAAATCCAACGTGGGAGCTTAAATTTCCATTATCGATTCAGGTTTATTGACGTTTCCCGACTTTCCGTTTTCCGTTCTTGTCCCTTACAAATCAAACTTACCTGTTTAATGTTTACTTCCAGCAAGAAAGGTTGTTCCCTTAATTGTGTTTAATTTAATTTAAAATGCCAAAAGTAAGTTCATCGTTTTCCTTAAAAACAAAAAAAAAAAAAACATAAACAAAAAACTAACCAAGAATAATACTTCGAGACTTTATTTTGTAGTTAACAGATACTTCAAATGTACTTTTCAATCTTATTAAGCAAATCGAATTTTTATTGTTAATTCATTAATTTGAATTGTAGTATCAGTTGAAAATTATTGGGACAGAAAACAAGTTAGATTAATGAAATAAATGGAAAAGGAAAAAAAAATGAATAAATTGATAATTCTGACTTTTATAGATCAAATTTCGAGATGACCTAGTATTGCCAATTTGTTCAAAAATATAACTTGCCTTTACTTAGTTACTAACTACCTTTAGAACTATAGACTGTAGAACTACCTTTAGTTGTTCATTTTTAGTTAGAATTATTTTGCTAAATTTAGCTGGGTTGTGTTATTCAATTTTCGTTCTCTACGCTGGCCTAACGAAAAAACTGTTATGAATCCAGTTTACTATAAGCTCTTCAAGTGTTTTTGAAACAACTCGCTAGTTTGGAATTGCTCAGGGATTTGGATCAAGGATGTATTTCTGGCAATAATTTTGTTATTAATTGATCTTCGAGATCTCTAATAGTAAATTAGTCAACTCTAATAGTAAATCTTGCACATTTACCAACTTGGCCTCACAGGTCCGCAGTTTTCCATTGAACCACGTCCTAACTTTCGCTCCCCTGGCGTGCAATCGGCTTAATCTCAGCATTCCTGCGCCACCTCATCTCACGTCACGGAGCTGCTTCCCAACTTACTATTTATTGTGTGTTTCAATTACAATTGACATCAATTATGTTCATTAGAAATATATCAATTTAGCCTTTCGAAACATATTACAACCCACAAACCGTATTTTTTAAACTTATTCTTAAAACCTCTAATTCTTAAAACCTCACTTAACACGTTATATATAATTAGTACTCAGATTGTTTACCAGGTAGCAATACTGACGCTTGCTCATTAAAAAAAAAAACAAAAAAAAAAACGTAATTTATATTTGTATAGAATTGGAGGACCGTTCCTTGCTTAGTCATTTCGATTAATATTATTTTCACAAAATTCCAAATGAAAAAAAATCTGGTGCGTGCACGCAACACACAACTTTCACTTACCAACTTACTTAGATTAGAAATTAATGCGTTTTGTTAATTGCCACTTCTCAAATGAACAGAACAGTTTAATTATAACGCATTGTTTTGTCATTAAAGGCGTACGGCGCATGCGTGAGCTCAAGGTGTTTTTTGAGTTGACGGAATATTTTTCTTTTTTTCTCCTGTATATGTTTACTTGATTTTCTCCATATATCATATTTAGCCGTTTCTTATTTTTAAGCGTGATGAAGACAGATATAAACAATTTCCCAATATAAACTAAAACAAAGGTACTTTATAGAAAAACAAAAAAATCCCCTTCCCCATTTAAGCCCCCTCAGAGCATTTTAATAATAATAAAGCTTACCTGATATTAAATAACAACTAATTTTCATTAAACATAACGAATTTGATAAAAATCGTTAAAGCCGTTTTTGAGATAATCGATCAAAAAGGTGAAAATTGGACAAAATTTATTAAGTAAAGTCCCCCCTCCGGTCGATCAATTTTGATGAAATTTTTACAGTCATATCTCGGGAATATAAATACATCAAATACCAAGTTTGATCAAAATCGTTAAAACCGTTATTGAGTAAATAAAAAAAACACGTGAAAATGATACAATATTTATTAAGTAAAGTCCCCCCTCCTGTTGATCAATTTTGATGAATTTTTTACAGTCAAATCTCGGGCATAAAATATATCAAATACCAAGTTTGATCAAAATCGTTAAAACCGTTATTGAGTAAATAAAAAAAACACGTGAAAATGATACAAAATTTATTAAGTAAATTTGAATGTTGAATGTTGATCAATCAATCCGGATGAAATTTTTACAGTCATATCTCGGGCATATCAATAGATCAAATACTCAGTTTAATCAAAATCGTTAGAGCCGTTTTTGTGAAAATCGAAAAAAACTTAAAAAGTTATTAAATAAAGTACTCCCTCCCTTTGAGCAAATTTGATGAAATTTTTGCTGTCACATCGCGGGCATATACATACTCTAAATACCCAATTTCAGGTTCGCACGGTTTATAGTTTTTGAGCTAGTCTGTTCACACACACACACACACACACACACACAGACACACACACACACAGACACACACACACAGACCATTTCGCGGGATTTGGTTATTTTGACTCAGGGGACCCCAAAACGTGTATTTCCGTTGAAAACCGGAAGTCGAAAATTTTCACGATCGCAATACTTCCACTTACTATATATTTCATATATAGGTAAGTGAAAGTAATAAAAGGAAAATGACAAAATATTACATCAATAACTTTTTTACTTTCACTTACCTATATATGAAATATATAGTAAGTGGAAGTATTGCGATCGTGAAAAAATTCGACTTCCGGTTTTCAACGGAAATACACGTTTTGGGATCCCCTGAGTCGAAATGACCAAGTCCCGCGAAATGGTCTGGGTGTGTGTGTGAACAGATTAGCTCAAAAACTATAAACCGTGCGATCCTGAAATTGGGTATTTAGTGTAGGTATATGCCCGCGATGTGACAGCATAAATTTCATCAAAATTACTTAAAGGGAGGGGGTACTTTACTTAATAACTTTTTAGGTTTTTTTCGATTTTCTCAAAAACGGCTCTAACGATTTTGATTAAACTGAGTATTTCATCTATTTATATGCCCGAGATATGACTGTAAAAATTTCATCAAAATTGATTAACCGGAGGGGGAACTTTATTTAATAAATTTTGTAACATTTTCACGTGTTTTTTTTATTTACTCTAAATCGGCTTTAACGATTTTGATCAAACTATTTATATGCCCGAGATATGACTGTAAAAATTTCATCAAAATTGATTAACCGGAGGGGGGACTTTACTTAATAAATTTTGTAACATTTTCACGTGTTTTTTTGATTTTCTCAAAAACGGCTCTAACGATTTTGATTAAACTTAGTATTTGATCTATTTATATGCCCGAGATATGTCTGTAAAAATTTCATCAAAATTGATCAACCGCAGGGGGCACTTTACTTAATAAATTTTGTATCATTTTTACGTGCTTTTTTATTTACTCAAAAACGGCTTTCAACGGGTTAACAAAAACGGCCAAACTGGGTATTTGATGTATGTATATCCCAAATATGTGATAGCCAACATATTATCAAAATTGATCAACCGAAGGGGGGACTTTACTTAATAAATTTTGTATCATTTTCACGGGGTTTTTTATTTACTCAAAAACGGCTTTAACGATTAATAAAAATAAGATATGAATGTAGAAAAATGTGTGACTTTGGGAAATGATATTTAACAAAACACGTCAATTTCTTATCTAAGTAAGTTGGTAAGTGAAAGTTGTGTGTTGCGCGCACGCACAAGATTTTTTATCTTACCGAAAGATTTAATCAAATTATCTCAGAGGAAGATAATATTATTATATTATCAAGATTTGGATAACAATTGAAAATATTATGGAGGTTTGTTTAGAGAAGAAGAAATGAACATTGACGTTAATGAACGACGGTAAAGATTTAATCGTGTTCTAACCTCTCTGCTGACCGATGGACTCCTTGAAGTGTCAAAGGACAATGCTCAACGAGCTCGAGGTCATACTCACGACTATGAAAATAGACTAAAAAATGAGGTCAAGGTAGCCAAAAATGAGGTCAAGGTAGCCATTGGAGGGTGTGGTATGGAAATTCGGTTCTTGCTCCATCTGCTTAAACAAATGGCCGAGTATGATTCTCATATCTTCATTGTCCTTCAAAGTCTGATCAATCCTATGTAATATCAACGTTAGATTAAAAAGGTAGATCTTCATTAATAATATTATATGAAAAATGTTATCTATTGTAACACTTCTGTGGGTTAACAAATATTTATTAACGGAAATATAACGATATGAATGCTACACGAATTATAACGACATAAATATTCGAGCAGGTTACAAATGTTATAACTTTATAGCACACAAATCATATGGCTTGAGCTTCACAGTCAATACAACGACTAAGACTGTTCAGTCAATCGCTCCATATATATAGTTGTAAAGAGGGTCTAGAACGTTGAAGAATCTCGTGGAAGCTGGTGGAATGGCGTAGATGGAGCTCAAACAATCTAGATCCAAACAGTTCGCTTCAACCGCTTAGTTTGTTTCAACAAACGGTCTGGGATTTTAAACCTTTTTTATTTAACGATTTAACATATTGTTTAAAATCCCAGATTTAACGATTTAACAGGGCTGCGACGTGGTCGAGGGGATAGCGTCTCCGACTCCCATGCTGGGCTGGCGGTGCGGGTTCGAATCCCGCCCAAGCCCGCTCGATTCTGTTCGGTGACGGCCTCACTGAACAGACTCAGGGGCTTGTAAGGGGTTAGAAGAGGTTGGTTACCCGTAGATAACCGGTCCCGATTAGCCCTCGTGGCATAAAGCGGACGTTAAAAAAAAAAAAAAACTCGATTTAACGTTACAATATTAAAAAAATAGTCAACAATTGATTATATTGATTATGACCAGGCACTCGTCTTAAAGCAGTATTATATACTTATATAAAACAATATTATAAACGTCTTAAGTGTGTATTATACACACTTCATGAAGACTAAATTTTAAAGTTTTACTATGAGCCGTAAATACCCTTTTATGGACTCCTTATCAGCATTTTTTTTTTTTTTTATATTTTTTTTTTTTTACAAATTACGGTTAACAAATTCGACTGTCGATGAAATAGGGATTTTTTAATTTTTGAAATAGGGATAGACAAAATTCTGAAACTTGTCTATATTTAAGCTTTCGGGTCCCAGATTACGGAAAAAAAATAAAAAAATTATTTTTTGACCCGATTGGTGAGCGCGCAGTATTCAAAAATCAAATTTATTTGCTAAATTCTAAAACATTCCTTCATTTAACGTTTGAAGTCCCAGAATACTTTTTTAAATTGCAGTCCACAAAGAGAGCCAAAGCTTCTTCAGGGGAAAAACTTGAATGTTGGTAGAGGTCGAATTTCTTGTAGAAGATGGCTGTTGAGAGGTAGATGCCTCTTTCATAACCTTGGAAGCACTACGCTTACCAGAAACATAAAGCGCGTGCTCTGCAGCGAAAGTCAATTTTTCACAGCCTACCTTCAATAACTCGCTGACTTTTCTTTTATTTTGTTTTCCCACTAGAACATTCGAAAAAATTTTCAGGGCGTCCTGAGCGTTGTTGAAAAGTAGGTTGGATAACTGAAATGCTAAAATGCAAGTCATCTGAATCAAGCCAACTGGAGTATTTATTGAAAAAATCTTTCAGTTTTCTATGACATTTGTCCCACCTTTCCGAAATTTTGTCGTAAAATTATAATTTTCAGAGGCCCAATCTCCACATTTTCTTGATTATTAATATGAGTGGAAGTAAGAATAAACTTAACCCACTCTTCAAAAAATTTCCTCCTGATGATTCGGAGTATTTTATCACCCAAAACGCAAAAAATTCTTTGCAAGATTTAAAGACTAGAAGGATTGATGAATTAGGCACTTGTGTAAAAGGAATGATTCACTCATTTACTATTTATTTGTAAACACGGTATGGCGGGAAATATTAATATTAAGCGTCTTACTAACTAATAATAAAAAGGTCAAGCACTCAAAAATTCCAAACTTTTGACTTGACTTTTGTCCACCTAAATTGGTGATTTTGCCCTATGTGCGCTATTTAAACGTTCATCAAAACACGTCGTTTTCTTCTCTAAGTAAGCGAAGTCTGAAATTAGAATCAATAGCGCCTTTAAATTTGGGCGTACACAAAGTAAAAAGTCCATGTGAGCGAGATTACATACTTGCTTGCACGCACATAATCCTGGACCCAGCGTTCTTGAAGAACAGTGGAGGAAAGGAAGCGTGATCTGGGCTAATGAGGGTTGTGCTAAGTTGGTGAGTTTAAGGCCACGAGATATGGGGCAGAAAATAACCGGTTATTTTTTCCGTTAATATTAACCGGTGAGTTTTAACCGATAAAAATTACCGGTTATTGGAATATGGTTTGAGGACCAAGGAGGTGCGTAGTCTTTATTTCTTTCGCTCAACCCCTTTATTTCATTTTTATTTTTTATGTCCGTCCCATTTACATTTGTCAGTATTCAAACATCAGTGTAACCTTATGTCTTCTTTGAAGTTCCATTGTAAAAATTAACGGATACATTTATTACAATCGTTGGTCCTAGCCCCAATAATTATAATAATAATAATAGTAATGAAGGCTTAACGAACCCGAAGGTTCGATGCCGACACCACAACTGGCTTCCTGATCTGCCTTAACGCAATCCTCCCACCTCCGTCTCGGCCTATCCCTCTGACGTTTCCCATTAGGCGTCGCAATTTTACACGCCCATTTGATTCGTATCCGGTTATATCATTCCTCTTCGGACCAAATATTCTATGCAGTAGTTTATTTTCAAGAACACTAAGCCGTAGCTCATCCATCACATCCGTGAAGGACCTTTGGAAGAATAATAGTTTTGTAAATCCTCATTTTCAAGTTTCGGGACAGAAGGCGGGAACTAAGCAATTTCCCTACTGAGAAGTAGCAAGCATTACCGGTTTGAATCTAGTCTTGATTTCCTCATCGATTTCGTTTTTTCTAGTTACCATCGCCCCTAAATACTATTAATATATGTTCAAACGTATTCCCTTCTACATTAATATCAACAAAATCGTCACCACTTCTAACCATGTATTTCGTATTATCCATATTCATTTCCAGCCATGGAACCAATAGTTCTTGACCGGCTTTCAGCAACGTATTTGTATTTAGTTATATGGTTTCCACGTTCTCACCAAGCAAAACGATCATCGGCATACCCGAGAACGGGTATATTCTCTCCCATATTCAAACCCATTCCGGTAAGTGGTACCTCCCTAATGGCATATTCCAGTGGTAAATTAAATAAAAAAGGTGAGAGAGAATCACCTTGATTGTATAACCACACTAGCCTTAAACGAATACTAAAAAAAAATTGGGCACCCCTCCCAAAACGGCCTCTGTTCTTTCTTTCCTGCCTTCAAATGGAAACATTTTCGTTTAGGAAAGCGCGTTATCACTTTTTTTGGATTCCAAATTCTTCCCACACGACTACGTGTCAGTCCACACACGCATTATCCTTTACAATACAAGTACGTGAGAAAGAATGTAAAAGTAATGCTCGCGATTATCGAAGCCCAAGGACCCAGTTTTACGTATAGTGAAATAGGTAATGATATTAGGTTCACTATTGATTAGACTAGACAGAAGTAGAAATCGTACGAGTCTTTCGAATTAGCCTCAGATAAAGGCTTGATATGCCCATTCATATTTTGATTTATTATCTTATCTACAACTAGCTTGGTAACCAACTTAGGCTTTTTTCCAGCTCAACGCTTTTTTAAATTTTATTTTGTATTAAAAAGCTATGAAATTTATTTCATGGTCAATTATTTGTCTAATGGAGAAACACACTAATTTATTTAAAATGAATAAGAAATTCAATAAGTTCATAAATTTATTCCACTTAACTTTTCCCTCGAAATTTCAGGGGGATCTACCCTCTACATCCCCCCTGTTGGCCTCCCTGATTACTGTTATTTATGATGTGAGAAACGTACGTTGTTTTTTCGTATTATTCCTACGAAAATCTTGGAATCTTTACACAAGATTGAGACGACAAGGCTTAAGACGCTTACTACAGCATTTACTAGACAAACGCTCAAAACTTCGAATCAGTTACAATAGGCTCGGTGTCACCTTTGGTGTAGTGGTTAGCATGGCAATCTACAATACTAAAGGTAGAGAGTTCGCGTCCCGCGTTTTGATGGGAGTAAAAAATCGTTGGCTATGCCGTTCCTCGGATAGAACGTAAAATGAAGGTTCCGATCCTATACGATGTCAGGTACTCTGTAAAGATCCCTATCCTAATTACACTTAGATAGGCAGAATTTAGGATTCCCACTGTAACATCTTCCGATTAGCCTTAGTAGCGTAAAGGGGCGTTAAACAAACAACAAAAGACTCATTTGGATAACTAAAATAAAACCTATTTGGAATTATGGTATTTAGCTATTTGGGGCTCCACCAACTCTCTCTTATCCCTATCCTTGACACGTTGACGCCGAGACTTTAATTCACGCTCCTCGCCCATTGGCGGCTGAGTTTAATGTTTTTCGATCTATCGGGCGGGAGCTATTCCAGGGTATTATGCAGTAATGTTAATCCAATAATAATAAAATAAAATATAAAAAATACTATCCTACTAGTTATATTTATAATAGGTCATTAATTATAATTTTTATTAAAAAAATAAATGTTTATACGTTTATAAGTAAGTATATGAATATAAATATAAATAAATTAAAATTAATATAAAAATAAATGAATTTATGCTAAATTTTCATTATTTTAATTTTCAGCTATATAGAAGTTATTTCTACTTTCTTAACACTTTGGCTGCCATGTCACCTGAAATCGAATAACTGTTGTCTTGTCAGATAATTAAATATAAAAATTGTGTCGAAACGAGAGCGTGACTCTCAGGTATTCTTTTTCGGCAGTCAAGTTGTTAAAGATCTAATTATTGGCAGAGGCGGCATTCTAGTGCGAGCCACCGGTGGTACACGCCGCACAGTGGTTGAAAATCAACTATTTTCGTAAAAAAACTTGTCAAACCTGGTCTGTAAGCCGCAAAAAAATAAAGTTGATATTGGCATTACCGCGATTGAATTTCCTATAAATTGTATAGGTTCCAGCCACGCTTAACCGGCTATTCGATTAACCGGCAGTGTAAGGAAAAAAAAAATATATACATCAATTTTCGACTCGAGATCGGCTAGTTTAAACAATTTTGCTGTTTTATGCTAGTAATACCCTTGATAGTACTTGCAATATCATTTTATTTCATGAAAACACTCAAGTTAGGTAAAAAAAAAAAAAAAAAAAAAAAAAAAAAAAAAAAAAAAAAAAAAAAAAAAAAAAAAAAAAAAAAAAAAAAAAAAAGAATCATTCATAGGAACTATCAATTATTTTTGTCCTTATGTTTTAATTCTTAACTATTAAGTGTATATCATATTAAGATATAAGTTTGGGGTCATCCGACTTCAATATAATTTTGATAGGAGATGGTGGGATAGACTGTTCATTATAGGTTTAATAACTACTAGTACGTGGGCCAGACCCCCCTACCGTGCACCCCCCCCACATCCCTATAAATTGCATATCGTTGTGTTCCTTGTGATAAAAGATTAAGAAAAAGCCAATGTTCCCAGAAAAAAAAGTGGCCGCACTAATCCAAAATGGCGTTCAAACATGGCGGAATGACGAATTTGATTTTAGTTAGTTTTTTTATTACTGACATTCACCATTATGCCTAATTTCGCTGTAACTGGCCTTTTATTAAAGCTGGGTAGTTCTAGATTCAGAATAAATAAACAAACGTTCTAAAATAATTAGTCTTGATAACATAAAATACCTTTAAAGTCAATTTTTTCAAGTCACGCGCGTAAAAGTTAAAATTCCAAGTTAATTTGTGATTAAACGGCCATCGTTAACGAAAAACGCCCTGAAATAAAACATCTGGAGCAATTATTGTTCTTTAAAAATCAGTCGTCATATTTCAAAAAATATCAACTAGTTTTATAGAAAACGGACCTTAAGGGCGAAAAGGCGCCAATGACTCGGGCGCATCCAGTCCTCTGCCACATCGTTCAGTTCTCATATACGATATTATTACAGCGGGTTTAGGATATTATTTTGAATGTATAATCGATCCTATGTAACTGCAAGTTTTTAATTGACAGAAATAATAAATATAACGTTTTTTTTTTTTTTTTTTTTTTTTTTTTTTTTTTTTTTTTTTTTTTTTTTTTAAATCATATATAAATCTGATTAATAAAGGATATAAATTGATAAATAATAATGAATTAGTCTCAGATTGCACATTATCTAAACCTTACCTATGTTGACATAAACTGGTTACCTTGAAATGAAATAATAATGTTCTCATAGTAATTAGTAGTTGGGTTACAGACACTGGCATCTGTTCATTCGTGAAGTTTGAAATAAATGCATTTTTGCATTATTATTTAGAGATTTAAAAACAATCAAAATAAAAAAGATAAATAAAAAGTTCTGTTTGTCCGATGATATGTAGAAATTATTCATAATACAATTTAAGAAGTATATACCTAACACAATTTAATAGCTCACAACTATTAATGAATTAACAGTTACACGATGTGTGTATATATATATATATATATATATATATATATATATATATATATATATATATATATATGATGAATTTAAAATTAAACCACTACTGGAGAGGAAAACCAATTAAAACATGTAAGTATTCATGCATCTAATGGTCTATAATCCACGAAGTTGTGGCCTTTTTCGGTTTCTTGCATAGAACACACAACAAAAAGTTTACTTCCTATTTTTTTCGAAAAAAAAAGGGTATTCTAATACAAATAAAATGAAATATTTGAAGTTGAAATCGGATTATTTATTTAGCCAAATTCGAACATCAAAGATGTGTAATTTTTACCATTTTGGTGGAAAATCATGTTCCAACGCCTATAACACGACAGCATGTACTCTAAATGAAAAATGTTAGAGATAAAAGATTTAGGACAATTAATTAAGCATAAAACTAGCCCATTTATTTTTAAATTAATTAATTTCTAAGTAGAGATACAAATGAAAACGTGAAAGTATTCGTAGCGCTTACTTCAATCTTTTAACTACTTCTTCTTTCCTTCATACAACTACACATCAAAAAGTTTACTTTCTCTTCTATTAGAACAAAGGGTATACTAATACAAATAAAATGAAATATTTGAAGTGGAAATCGGATTAGTTATTTAGCCAAATTCGAACATGAAAGATCGGTAATTTTTACCATTTTGGTAGAAACTCATGTTCCTACGCCTATAACTCGATAATATGTACTCTAAATGAAAAATGTTACAGATAAAAGTTTTAGAACATTAAATTAAGCATAAAATAATCCCACCTAAATAGTTAGTTTTGTGAGTATTTTATCATATCCCCCTAGGCTACACAAAAAGAAGGAATTAAGCGCTATGAATACTTTCACGTTTTCATTTGTATCTCTACTTAGTAATTAATTAATTTAAAAATAAATGAGCTAGTTTTATGCTTAATTAATTGTCCTAAAACTTTTATCTCTAACAATTTTCATTTAGAGTACATGCTGTCGTGTTATAGGCGTTGGAACATGATTTTCCACCAAAATGGTAAAAATTACACATCTTTGATGTTCGAATTTGGCTAAATAAATAATCCGATTTCAACTTCAAATATTTCATTTTATTTGTATTAGAATACCCTTTTTTTTCGAAAAAAATAGGAAGTAAACTTTTTGATGTGTGTTATATGCAAGAAACCGAAAAAGGCCACAACTTCGTGGATTATAGACCATTAGATGCATGAATACTTACATGTTTTAATTGGTTTTCCTCTCCAGTAGTGGTTTAATTTTAAATTCATCATATATATATAAATATATACACATCGTGTAACTGTTAATTCATTAATAGTTGTGAGCTATTAAATTGTGTTAGGTATATACTTCTTAAATTGTATTATGAATAATTTCTACATATCATCGGACAAACAGAACTTTTTATTTATCTTTTTTATTTCGATTGTTTTTAAATCTCTAAATAATAATGCAAAAATGCATTTATTTCAAATTTCACGAATGAACAGATACCAGTGTCTGTAACCCAACTACTAATTACTATGAGAACATTATTATTTCATTTCAAGGTAACCAGTTTATGTCAACATAGGTGAGGTTTAGATAATGTGCAATCTGAGACTAATTCATTATTATTTATCAATTTATATCCTTTATTAATCAGATTTATATATGATTAAAAAAAAAAAAAAAAAAAAAAAAAAAAAAAAAAAAAAAAAAAAAACGTTATATTTATTATTTCTGTCAATTAAAAACTTGCAGTTACATAGGATCGATTATACATTCAAAATAATATCCTAAACCCGCTGTAATAATATCGTATATGAGAACTGAACGATGTGGCAGAGGACTGGATGCGCCCGAGTCATTGGCGCCTTTTCGCCGCTAAGGTCCGTTTTCTATAAAACTAGTTGATATTTTTTGAAATATGACCACTGATTTTTAAAGAAGAATAATTGCTCCAGATGTTTTATTTCAGGGCGTTTTTCGTTAACGATGGCCGTTTAATCACAAATTAACTTGGAATTTTAACTTTTACGCGCGTGACTTGAAAAAATTGACTTTAAAGGTATTTTATGTTATCAAGACTAATTATTTTAGAACGTTTGTTTATTTATTCTGAATCTAGAACTACCCAGCTTTAATAAAAGGCCAGTTACAGCGAAATTAGGCATAATGGTGAATGTCAGTAATAAAAAAACTAACTAAAATCAAATTCGTCATTCCGCCATGTTTGAACGCCATTTTGGATTAGTGCGGCCACTTTTTTTTCTGGGAACATTGGCTTTTTCTTAATCTTTTATCACAAGGAACACAACGATATGCAATTTATAGGGATGTGGGGGGGGTGCACGGTAGGGGGGTCTGGCCCACCGTGTATACAACTATATCTGTGAAACTTCAGTTCCCTAATTCACACTAAATAATAGCTGAACCTTTTTTTAATACCAATCTTCTAAAAACAAATAGATGCTTAAAAATGAAAAGTGCCAAAGCCTTTAAGTTATCGGAGGTCATGTTAATAAACTTATTATTAATAATTTCTAAATTCATTCTAAAATCACGGTAGGTGAAATAGTTGATTTATTATCGACCTAATAACGATTCAGACTTACTTTATAAATGATGCTACAGACCTGGTAAGTACATTGGCGGATCCAGGGGGGGCTGTGGAGGCTGCAGCCCCTCCCTTTGGAAAAATTTTCGTCATTAAAAGATAGAATTTCACTTTCCTTAATGTAAGGAAGCAAGTTAAAGAACAAATACAGAACAAGTAGAATTTTAGTTGTGGGAAAGGAACATAAAGGTAAAAAAGCTGATTAGCAGATCCAAATGAAGGGCTATGGGGCTGCAGCCCCCCCTTTAGGACTGCAGCCTCCCCTTTACGATCGGCTGGATCCGCCCATGGGTAAGTAAGGCATGATGTTTTACTAAACGATTACTAATAACCTAATTCGAAGCACAAGCTCCATAGCGAATAAACTGCACGAAATAGCATAGGTATTTCAATAAAAAAAAATCCCACATGTACAGACGCAGGTGGACGCAGCTAGAATATCTTTTAATATTTCCTTGAATGTATCTTCTTCTTGAATAAATGGATTTTAAAACTGCGCTCGGCTGCGCTTGAAAAATATTGATTACCAAAAACATATTTTGACTTAATTTTATTGCATTTATTCGGGATTTTATTTCTGGGTTAAAACATAGACCAAATAGCATCATTTTTATGCTAGTGTAATATGTGAGATAGCTTTTCATGATTATGAAGGAAAATCGCTCTGAGAAACAAAAATGCGAGTTGTAAAAATTATTATAGTGTTATAAATTTTCCGTTCAACGATTGATTTTCAAAGGGTCCTAAAAAGTTTAAAAACCAGAATATCTCCGAATAAATTGATGGAATGTGTCAGGTAACTATTCTATTAATTAATAATGAAAAGAAAAAGAATATTCCAATACCTTCAAAAAATTGCCTTTCAACCACAGTGGGAAAATTTTGTCATTTAGCGGCCAAAAATCTATAACTCCTGATCGAATGATGATAATCGAATAATTCTTTTTTCATTATTGACCTTGGGATTCCCTTTATCAGTGAGAATAAAAAAATAAAAAAAATAATATCACTCAAAGTATTTCATATTAATTTTTATATGAGTCATTTCTTCACTTAAATTTAAATAAATAAGCTTATTAGGTGCAGGGTTATACATTGAGAATGAAATGAGTCAGTATTATTATCAATAGAGCTTTCTGCTTATATACATGTCTTTTTTTTCAGGCGTTTGCTCCTTTTGAAAGATTTTAAAATAATTATTGTCTAAATAAGAAAAAATCCAAACAATTAAATTAAAAATACCCTATTTTTTAGGAATTTTAACGGAATAAAATATTTTCATATAATTCAACGAGAAGCATATTTTATGATTTAGTCCAATTCGAGGCCGGAAATATAATAAAGGTTCAAATATAGGGATTTAAATCTTAAAAACGATATATCGCCGATCGATCGCATTTGATTGACCTAATTCTATTATGGTATTTTAGCACCCTTCACCCTCTATCACTGTGAAAAAAATCAGAATCAACTTTTGCCAATAATAGAAGTTATATCAATTTAATACTTCCTTTTCATAAATTACATAGTTAACGTGGATGAAATTAAAACGGATTTTTATCCAATAATTTTACAGCCATTCTTCTTATTTACAAAATATGTTTGGTGCAATAATATAAAAAGTAATGCTGAATAGAAAAAAAATAATAATATCAGAGAGATGAGAATAGATTTTGCTTAAAATAAAATTAATTTTTTCCGTATTAAGCTTTACTTTCTGTATTAATGCACCAAACATATTTTATAAATAAGAAGATTGGCTTGGGGCCCGGTGTGGCTGTGCGGTAAAGCGCCGTTCTCCCATGCCGGAGCTGCGGGTTCGAGTCCCGCCCCCCTGGGTGGTGCTTTTCTTTCGTAGGAGAAGTATCACCCAGTGCCATGGGTGTTAGTATGGGCAGTATAGGGCTTCAGTAGAAGCCTTGAAGTCCCAAAAAAAAAAAAAAAAAAAAAATAGAATGGCTGTAAAATTATTGGATAAAAATCCGTTTTAATTTCATCCACGTTAACTATGTAATTTATGAAAAGGAAGTATTTAAATTGATATAACTTCTATTATTGGCAAAAGTTGGTTCTGATTTTTTTCACAGTAATAGAGGGTGAAGGGTGCTAATATACCATAATAGAATTAGGTCGATCAAATGCGATCGATCGGCGATATATCATTTTTAAGATTTAAATCCCTATATTTGAACCTTTATTATATTTCCGGCCTCGAATTGGACTAAATCATAAAATATGCTTCTCGTCGAATTATATGAAAATATTTTATTCCGTTAAAATTCCTAAAAAATAGGGTATTTTTAATTTAATTGTTTGGATTTTTTCTTATTTAGACAATAATTATTTTAAAATCTTTCAAAAGGAGCAAATACCTGAAAAAAGACATATATATAAGCAGAAAGCTCTATTGATAATAATACTGACTCATTTCATTCTCCATGTATAACCCTGTACCTAATAAACTAATTTATTTAAATTTCAGTGAAGAAATGATTCATATAAAAATTAATATGAAATACTTCGAGCGATGTTATTTTTATTTTTTTTATTCTCACTGATAAAGGGAATCCCAAGCTCATTAATGAAAAAAGAATTATTCGATTATCGTCATTCGGTCAGGAGTTATAGATTTTTGGCCGCTAAATGACCAAATTTTCCCACTGTGCGGCGCACAGTGGTTGAAAGGCGGAAAAAACCCATTTTTTGAGAGTATTGGAATATTCTTTTTCTTTTCAATATTATTTAATAGAATAGTTACCTGACACATTCCATCAATTTATTCGGATATATTCTAATTTTTAAACTTGTTAGGACCCTTTGAAAATCGATCATTGAAAAGGTTTATTTTTCAACGGAAAATTTATAGCACTATAATAATTTTTACAACTCGCATTTTTGTTTCTTAGAGCGATTTTCCTTCTTAATCATGAAAAGCGATCTCACATATTACACTAGCATAAAAATGATGCTATTTGGTCTATGTTTAACCCAGAAATAAAATCCCGAATAAATGCAATAAAATTAAGACAAAAAATTTTTTTGGTAATCCATATTTTTCAAGCGCAGCCGAGCGCAGTTTTAAAATCCATTTTTTTAAGAAGAAGATACATTCAAGGAAATATTACAACATATTCTGGCTGCGTCCACCTGCGTCTGTACATGTGGGATTTTTTTTTTTTATTGAAATACCAAAGCTATTTCGTGCAGTTTATTCGCTATGGAGCTTGTGCTTCGAATTAGGATATTACTAATCGTTTAGTAAAACATCATGCCTTACTTACCAGTAACGTCTGAATCGTTGTTAGGTCGATAATAAATCAACTTTTTCACCTACCGTGATTTTAGAATTTGGAAATTATTAATAATAAGTTTATTAACATGACCTCCGATAACTTAAAGGCTTCGGCACTTTTAATTTTTAAGCATCCATTTGTTTTTAGAAGATTGGTATTAAAAAAAAAGGTTCAGCTATTATTTAGCGTGAATAAGGGAACTAAATTTTCACAGATAGAGTTGCAGTTATTAACACTAGATTGCCTAAGCAAGTCATTTTGACTGCTTTTGAATTTCAATTAAGAAAATAATGATTTAAATAATGACACAGCTACTTATAATTTTGTGACTTTTTCTACAACATATAAATGGGTTAATTAATCGTTGTTGCCCTCCCCCGTCCTTCACTTCCGGAATATGTGTTATATATCTACCAAACGAAAAATTTGTCAAATACGACTTTGCCACAATACCAAAACAAATAATATTTGTCAAAAATGTAAAAAGTATGTTTGCGGAAGATGTACATCCAAAAAGATTTGCACTTTCATTTGCTTAAAATGTCCAGATAATGTATAAATTATTTTTTTTTCGAACTGAAATACATTTTTTTTATTGTTAATACTTATTAATAACTTGTTATATGACTGTAAGTAATATAAAATATATTAAAAATTTCTTTGCGCATTAGTTATTTTTTCACAGTGCAGTCATTTTGACTGCTTTCAGGCAATATAGGTATATACTAAGCTCCCGTCTTTCTAGTGTTAAACCTACATTGAACAGTCTATCCCACCATCTCCTATCAAAATTATATTAAAGTCGGATGATCCCAATCTTATATTTTAATATGATATACATTTAATAGTTAAGCATTAAAACATAACGACAAAAATAATTGATAGTTCCTATGTATGATTTTTTTTTTTTTTACCTAACTTGAGTGTTTTCATGAAATAAAATTATATTGCTGGTAATACCATTGATAGGACTTGCAATATAATTTTATTTCATGAAAACACTCAAGTTAGGTAATTATTAATTACTTTTTGCAAATTATATTTCAAGTCCTATCACTGATATTACTAGCATAAAACAGCAAAAGTGTTTAAACTAGCCGATTTCGAGTCGAAAATGGATGTATAATTTTTTTTCTATTTTCCTTACACTGCCGGTTAATCCGAATAGCCGGTTAAGCGGAGCTCGAACCTATACATTTTATAGGAAATTCAATCGTGGTTATGATAATATCAACTTTATTTTTTTGCGGCTCACAGATCGGGTTTGACAAGGTTTTTTCCGAAAATAGTCGATTTTCAACCACTGTGCGGCGTTAAGGTGTTAATATTTAAACCCAAATAAGTGTTACAATATTATCTAACTTCATGCCTGTCTAAAGAAGTTTTATGTCATTCAAGGAGAAAAATGATTAGTTGGAATTTTTTACTTTTGCTCCAACTCCAATAAATAAAGAATTATCTGGAACTGTTTATAGAAAAGGTTTATATACTTAACCCATTTACGTTGTGCGTAAATTGGACTTCATCCTTTATTTATTCACTTACCTTCGTACGTCTGCCTTGAAATTTTCAAAATCTTCGGCCAAATTTTTAATTTTTTTATTGCTGACTTTACGAAACGTTGATTGCAATATTTTGTTCTGCCTTCAACATATTTTTTTTTTATTAAACTAAAATATATTTTTTGTTCTTTTCAGGTAAGTGTTATTAAGATACTACAATATAAGGTCAATGCCATTTGGGTGAGTAAAATTAAGTGTAATTGCGAAGTTGTTAGTAACGAGAGCGTGACTCTCAGGTATTCTTTTTCGGCAGTCAAAGTGTTAAAGATCTAATTATTTGGCAGGGGCGGCATTCTAGTGCGAGCCACCGGTGGTACACCCCCCAAAGGAAGCAGTCATGTGCGATCCACCGGTGGTGCACGCCGGCGTGAACGTGTTAATGATCCTTATCTGATCGCAAATTAAATTATCCATAAAGACCTTGCGTTCCATATTGGCCAAGTCCCGATGCCTATCAATCCCCAGTTAACACGCTACTCATCCTAAACCTCATTTTTATCCGCGTTTCCTTCTATATCCCTGACAATTGACGGAGGCGTCAAAAAGAAAAGATGGGCCGTAATAGCCGAGCGTTTTGGAGCGCGACCCGCTTTAGCACGCTCGAGCCGGACGGTAGCGGTCCGAATCTGCCCTGGGATGGTTGACTTTTATTTCGTGGAGGCCCCCCGGAATAAATCTCGACCTACCCGCCATGGATAGAATAGGTTGGTTACACCTCTAGAGTAAACCCCCGTATGTCACACATGGCTAGGTAGGGGTACCGAACAAAAAAAAAACTACGACTAGTTCACAATAACAATTATTTAGTTCCAAGTTCCAATATTGCTTAAAATATCGATAAATGGATTAAAAAAAAAAATCTGGTACGATGTGCGCAACACACTTACCAAGTTTTTACTTGTGATTATTTGGAAATGCAAGGATAGAACTCCAAGTCGTCTGATTTTATAATTCTCTATGTACTTGTTGAAAATTTCATTTATTTACCACGAAACAAACAATTTCCATTAAATGAACTGAACGGCTTTAATTATGAACAATGGTCTTTCATTAAAGGCGTACTCCGCATGCGTGGGCTCAAAGAGTTTTGTGAGTTGACTGAATATTTTTCTTTTTTTCTCCTCTATATGTTTTCTTTATTTTTATCATATCTCATATTCAGCCATTTCTTATTTTTAGGCGTAACGAGAGACAGTCAATTCTTCCATATAAACAAAAACAAAGGTACTTTATAGGACCCAAAAAAACAAACAAACAAAAAAAGCCCCTACCCCTTTAAGCCCCCTCAGAACATTTTAACAATGATAAAGCTTACCTGATATTAAAGAACACCTAATTTTCATTAAACATGACGAATTTGATAAAAATCTTTAAAGCCGTTTTTGAGATCATCGAAAAAAAGATAAAAATTGGAAAAAAATTATGAAATAAAGTGCCCCCCCCCCCGTTTGACCAATTTTAATGAAATGTTGGCTATCACATCTTTGGCATATACATACATCAAATAAATAGTTTGATCAAAATTGTTAAAACCGTTTTTGAGTAAATAAAAAGAAACACGTGAAAATAATACAAAATTTATTGAGTAAAGTCCCCCCTCCGGTTGATCAATTTTGATGAAATTTTTAGTCATATTTCGGGCGTATTAATACATCAAATACTCAGTTTAATCAAAATCGTTGGAGCAGTTTTTGAGAAAATCGAAAAAAACATAAAAAGTTATTAAATAAAGTACCCCCTGCCTTTGAGCAATTTGATGAAATTTTTGCTGTGACATCTTAGGCATATACATACACTAAATACCCAATTTCAGGTTCGCACGGTTTATAGTTTTTGAGCTAGTCTGTTCACACACACACAGACCATTTCGCGGGACTTGGTTATTTGGACTCAGGGGTCCCCAAAACGTGTATTTCCGTTGAAAACCGGAAGTCGAAATTTTTCACGATCGCACGATGCGTGGGCTTAACATGTTTTATGAGTTGGCCGGAAATTTTTCTTTTTTTCTCCACTATATGTTTACTTGGTTTTTATCATATTTCATATTTTGCCATTTCTTATTTTTAGGCGAAACGAGAGAGTAATAATTTCTCTCCATAAACATAAAAGGTCCCTTCCTCATTTAAGCCCCCTCAGAACATTTTAATAATGATAAAGTTTACCTGATATTAAAGAATACTTGACTCTACTTAAACACGACGAGTTTAATCAAATTCATTACGCTATTTTTGAGAAAATAGAAAAAAAAAAAAACGTAAACCTGGGAAAAAAGTTATGAAATAAAGTGCCCCTTCCGTTTGAATAATTTTGATGAAATTTTTGCTGTCATATACATACATAAAATACCCAGTTATATCAAAATTGTTAGTGCCTTTTATGAGAAAATCGGAAAAAAACGTAAAAAGTTATGAAATTAAGTACCCCCTCCGTTGGACCAATGTTGATGAAATTTTTGCTGTTACATCGCGGACATATACATATACCAAATACCCAATTTCAGGTTCGTACGGTTTATAGTCTTTGAGCTAGTCTGGACTCTCACACACACACACACACACATACACACACACACACACACGGACCATTTCGCGGGACTTGGTTACTTGGACTCAGGGGGCCCCAAAACATATATTTCCGTTGAATATCGGAAGTAGAAATTTTTCACGATCGCAATACTTTCCCTTACTATATATTTCATATATAGGTAAGTGAAAGTAAAAAATATTATGCCTAAAAGGTTGGAGTGATAATCAAGAAGTAGAACTTAAACCCATATTTGGAGATTATGTCCTAATGACCGTATTTAATATAACGACCTCCGATTATCATCGAATGGTCAGCCCTCAAGTCCTGCTGGTTCCAGTCCAAGGACGCTCTGAAGGACAACGTGTGTTCCAGTTCTTCAGTATCGCTATTATCCTAACGACGACGAAGACTAAAGATATAACAGTAATCGTTGTGAGCAAACTAGAACTATTAACGTACTAATTGTTACCCTCGGATATCGGCGCTTACATGTCAAGGTCTCAGGCTGCTCATTCATATATCGAAGTGTGGCAAAGCTACGATTAGCGAATTCAGGGCAGCGTTTGCATTATCGCTGATTATCCGATATCAATCTCTTGAGTTAAGTCAAGGTAAGTTTTTTCGAACAACTTGCAAAGTTTACTGAATGAGGTCATGGATCTTTCACCGTCATGGTCATGAGATTTGTAAAAAAAGGACTTTCGCTCATTGAATGCAATTGGAATATAATACATACATAATTACTACCTCATAGCATGGCCAACTACTAAACCATAGTTTGCGGGTGCGTAGCACAGGTGGTTGCCCTAGGATATTTCAAAGGATGTAACAATTAAAGGAGCCTGTGCGATTAAAGATTCCAATCCTAATTATACCTGGATATAATTAGGACTCCCAATGTACAATCATCCGATTAGCCATAGCTGTATAAAGTGACATTAAATAAACAAACGAACATATTACCTCTTTGGTTGTTATAACCTCCTTGGTGTAATGGCCACAGACTTCACTCTATCAATACAGCTGTTACTTCTGAGTATTCAATTTAATAAAAAAAATTAATACAATGTTAAAGCAAGAGGTTTAAAATAAAGTAATTATTATTGAATACATATATTAAAATGTAATTAACGAAAGGATAATTTTAAACCCTCCTCATGGAAAACTAATCCTTTTTAACCCTTCTGGTTAGATAGGACTGAAACCATGGGCGGATTCAAAACGAAATTTGGGGGTCATGACGTTCCTGTCTCACAATTACGTAGCTGACAGCACCTTTTTTTCATGAGAATCTAAAGTGTCAATTTTTGGGAATAATAACTACCTGTTTGCATTGTTCACTTAAAAAAAAAAAAAAAATGAAAAGCCAAAAAATTTAAGGTGGGGGGTCATGACACCTGACACCTGTGGTGTAGTGGTTAGCGTGGCAATCTACAATACTAAAGGTAGAGGGTTCGCGTCCCGCAGTGGCCCTAGGATTTTTTGATGGGAGTAAACAATCCTTAGCCATACCGTCCCTCGGATAGGACGTAAAATGGAGGTCCCGAGCCTGTACGATGTCAGGTACTCTTTATAGGCAAAATATAGGACCCCCACCGTAGCGTCGTCCGATTAGCCTTAGTAGCATACAGTGACGTTAAACAAACAACAAAAGACTCATTTGCATAAATATAATAAAACCTATTTGGACTTACGGTATAGAGCTAGTTGGGGCTCCACCAACTCTTTCCTATACTATTCTTAATGCTTGGAAATAAAATCAACCATAAAAACCTTGCGTTCCATATTGGCCATGTCCATCATCATCATAGTCCATCTATCATTTCAGTTAACACGCTACTCATCCTAAACCTCATTTTCTATCCTTGTTACCTTCTATTTTTTATTTATTTATTTTTTTTTATTTTTTTTTTTTTTCGGTTTGCGCATTAAGCCTAATGAGACCTTTGGCCGCGCAGTGTGGTCTTCTTACAGACATTTCTTTTGCTCGCGGGAGTACAGACAGCCTGGAGGGGGTAGCCCAAACCTCACGTTGCTGCAAGCCATGGTCACCATGGTACAGCGGCAGACTGCCCATAGCTCCATAACCAATCCCATTGGGGCCAATTTGGCAGTGTCCTTCTCACCGATGGCGTCAGCTCTCTCGGGTTCAAGGACAGTGACAAACTGGTCTAGGTCCAAGGATTATGGTAGCTCAGAGTCACGCCCGGTCGGTGTGAGTCGCCTCCAGTAGGCTGACGGGCCTCACATACAGGTGGGGATAGACTTGGACTGCGTGGCTTTTATTGGTGGGCGGTCACCCGAATGGAGCGGTCACCCATACAATTCATCCTGACCACGATGGACGTTGCTTAACTTTGATTATCTATTGCAAGCGCCCTTGTCCACTCGTCCATCCCGGCCCCCTTGGTACCTTCTATATCCCTAACAATTCAGGGGGGGGCTGTGGGGGCTACACCCCCTCCCTTTGGAAAATTTTTCGTCATTTAAAGATAGAATTGGACTTTCCTTAATGTAAGGTAGCAAGTTAAAGAGAAAGAATTTTAGTTGTGGGAAAGGAATATAAAGGCTTAAAAAGCTGATTAGCAGATCCAAATGAAGGGCTGTGGGACTGCAGCCCCCCCTTTACGATCGGCTGGATCCGCCCATGGTGAATTGTCAGGGATATAGAAGGTACCAAGACAATTCACCATGGGCGGATCCAGCCGATCGTAAAGGGGGGGGCTGCAGCCCCACGGCCCTTCATTTGGATCTGCTAATCAGCTTTTTAAGCCTTTATATTCCTTTTCCACAACTAAAATTCTTTCTCTTTAACTTGCTACCTTACATTAAGGAAAGTCCAATTCTATCTTTAAATGACGAAAAATTTTCCAAAGGGAGGGGGTGTAGCCCCCACAGCCCCACCCCCCTGGATCCGCAAATGCAATTCACTGCGGCGTCAGAAATGCAATTCACTGCGGCGTCCTTATCTTAAAAGGATAAGATCAGACCTCAAGGACCATACTACGACTAGTTCGTTCCTCTACAAGTCTATTTGTCTTTATTCACACTAACCGGAATTATTTAGTTACAATATAGTCTAAAATATCGATAAGTGAATTTAAAAAAAATCTGTTGCGATGCGCGCACCTTTCACTTACCAACTTACTTTGATTAGAAATTGGCAGCGTCCGATTAGCCTTAGTGGCATAAAGTGACGTTAATCAAACAAACCTGGATCCGCTCTTGACTGAAAATCTACAATTCTTTTATCATATCACAATATTTCTTATTGATCATCTAATTAATCATCCTAGGAGTATTTTTAAGAAATCAGTCGACCATTTTTCACCCATAAACCTTTTTTTTTTAGAGATACCGTTCGTCAAAAGCTAATTCGGTGCCTTTACACCTTACGAACTTTACCTTCGAACACCACCCTCGAACAACCTTCGTGAAGCCTTCACGTCGACTGTTCGGGTGTTCTAGGTACTTCATCTGTCCGCCTGGGTTCGGGGGTAGCGCTAGTGTCACTTTTGATTTGGGTTTTTCCTAAGTGACAGGAGTTTTTTGTGATACTAGTGTAATTTGTGAGACGTTGTAAATCGTCTCCTATTTTTTTTTATTTTTCAGATAATATAAAATGTATTGATAATGGATATTTTTTCTTTATCATAAGCTAGCTTTGGGTGCGTCAGCCATATTGGTTCGCTTAACCTCACGTGAAGTGTAAATGGATGTTCGCTTCACGTCGGTACGGCAAGGTTCGAAGGAGAACTTGTTCAAAGGTGAGGTTCGTAAGGTGTAAAGGCACCTCAAGAGTGTAGCGGAAGTGTTTGTCTCTCTGTAAAATTGGAAAGCACTGGAGAGTAAAATTTGGAAAATATTTGATATATGATCATTTTTTATAGAACCTAGTATTATGCACCTAAAACAAATTATATGTTTTTTCCTATTAAGTCAACTTAATTCGCGTCGGCATATATTATGGGATGATTAAGATAATTGTTTGGTCAAATAAAAATTAAATAATTATCAATTTTTTCTATAGAATATATAAGATTTTATTTTATTATTATTATAATATAGCTTTATTAAATGATTAGCTTGATAATTTTAGTATTTTATTCATTGCTATAATTTTTTAGTTTTTTGCCGCCTAATTTAGCTGTGAAAAGAATTAATTATCGACCGGTATCACTTCTTTGGATGCCTTATTTTTTTAAATGAAATTAGTCGATTCGGCATTTATTAGTGGTCTTATTCATTATTTAAATATAGAGAACAATTAGTGCAAAGTAGTGATAGTTCATATCAAGATGAATGGAGGATGTATCATAGATTTCTACATATGTAAGTGTATCTATGTAGCTCAACTGAAGGGCCTTATTATTTTTATTTTTTCTAGGAATGATCTATTTTTAAATATTAGCTAAGAATCTTAGTCACTAGTTATGAATCTTAATGGTTGAGTACTGAGTATGTATACCACTATATTCTGTGTTTAGAATAGAGTTGGTTTTTAAAATTTAAATTTAAATGTATGATATTTATACATTATCAAATGGTAATTTCAAATATCTTATTTCCCTTAAAAATTAAAAAAAAATCTGTAGCTCTAAAACAATGGAAGGATAAGGGTTTAGATATTTGTAAGATAGTACTGTTTCTTGTTCAGCAGTAGTGGAAGAGATGATTTTATCGAGATTATGTTTAACTGCCTTGTTTTTGCCTTTAATTAATAATTTAGTTAAGATTTTTTGCTTTATAGAGGTCGGGTGTGCTCCTAGAGAGCCAGTAGAACTCTGACTTCAAATATGGGACCTTGAGCATAGTAGTTTAGTGCATACCTATAGAGTAACCTACCTTCTTAATTAAATGATAAAATATAAAGAAATAAGTCTGTTATTTGGTAAGAATCAACATATTAGAAATCGTACTCATGTCTCGGTTTGTTATTCTCAATAATGAACCATCAATTCTAGGGTCTCCTGTCGTGTAGTGGTTAGCGTATCAGCTTACAATACTAAAGGCCGCTGGTTCGCATTCCACCAGGTGGTAATAAGATTTTTTTTATAGTGAGTAAAAAATCCATGGCTATGCCTTCCTTCAGATTAGGAGTAAAATGACCGCTTACTACAGCATTTACTAGACAAACGCTCAAAACTCCCCATCAATTACAAAAGACTCGGTGTCACCTGTGGTGTAGTGGTTAGCATGGCAATCTACAATACTAAAGGTCGTGGGTTCGCATCCCGCAGTGGCCCTAGGATTTTTCGATAGGAGTACAAAAACCTCGGCTATGCCGTCCCTCGGATAGGACGTAAAATGGAGCTCCCGAGCCTGTGCGACATTAGGTACTTATGAAAGATCCCTAATAATACCTGAATAGACACAATATAGGACTCCCACAGTAGCATCTTCCGATTAGCCTTAGTAGCATACAGGGACACTAAACAAACAACAAAAGACTCATTTGCATAACTATAATAAAATCTATTTGGACTTATGGTATTGAGCTATTTAAGCTCCACAAACTCTCTCCTATCCTATTCTTAATAAAATTATCCATAAAGACCTTGCGTTCCATATTGGCCAAGTCCAGATACATATCATTTCACAGTTAACACACTACTTATCCTAAACCTCATTTTTATCCCTGTTTCCTCCTATATCCCTGACAAAGGGATGTTAAACAAAACAAACTACTATAAAATAGTTTTGTTCTAACAAACTTTTGTCAACTGCAAAGGGTCTTCACTCACTCTCTTGATTTTAAGTTGGATGGTTATTCCATTTGATTCATTAAGCATTGAAACAGTATAGAGCATTGTTTCTGTCGTAAATGATTCGATTGGTTATTGTTTGAAAACCAAGCTATCAAGTTAAAATCCAAAGAGTGGGGGAAATGTAAATTATGTTGTAGTTAGTTGACTACTTGTTGGAACAAACTTTGTACCATTTATGCACTGAGTCTATGTTCTTTAAAACAAAGAAATAAGTTTATAGGCAAGACTCTTGGAGAACCTCCTATAAAAGATATCGTCTTAGAATAAGAAAACTGAACTTTTCATTAAATTTTACGATCAACTGAAATTGTTCTACTTTAGTGCAATTTTTCTCTATAATAATTGCATTATGTCCTAAATATAACTTTTTGTGTCTAAAATGTTATTTAGATTAATAAAATACTATTTTAAATTTCTACCCAACATTTTTCATTTAAAAGTAACAGTAGACTTTTAAAAAAGGTCTAATTTGAAAAATAAATGTTATCTAAATTTATTTAATTATTTTTTAAGATATAAATTTATATTACCTACCTACTGAGTATATTACATTTTTACTTTAGATGTTTCTGATTCTCAAATTTTATATAATCTTTGGAGATATTTTAGTATATTTTTTGTTCAAATAGTTTTGGTTATCACCTACCTTGGGAACAGTACTTATATTACTCTTTGTCTATGGAGCATTTAATTTAACTATACTAAATTATTAACTTCACGTATTATAACATTTTAGTTAGTTATAGTATTACTTGATCAATTCATTCAGCATTATGCTGGGTAAGCTAACTTGGACTGTTATGGGTGAGAAGGTTCAGATGTACTTATCAGACCTATAAGGCTGATTCAAACTACCGCTGCTAGACTCGAGAATGCTCAAGCTGACTATGTTCTAATTCACTGTTTCCTTCTTGAATATATGACAAATTTAATCAAAATCGTTAGAGCAGTTTTTGAGAAATGTGCTCCTTTAGACCACTTAATTTTAAAATAACCTATGATGTCACATCACGTATCTCAGATTCAGTATATAAAAACCCAATTTCAGTTTTGTACAATTCATTACTTTTGTGCTTGTGGAACTTAGTGGGTAGATCACAAACACTAACAGGCCAATTCTCGGAACTTGGTTATTTGGACTCTAGGGGCTCTACAATGTTTATTTTTCAATGAAAACAGTAATTAGAAATTGTTCACGATTCCAATACTTCTTCTTCGTCAGCCTAATTATAAAACAACCTAACTCCAAAAATATCACATTTTTATTTTTTTCCCCATGTGGGATTGATTTGATTTACATTTATTTTTGAAAGCAAAGAACTCAATATTTGTTTAAACTGTTAAATTACTGGGGGAAAAAGTGCACAAAAACAATGTATGTCGTATTGGAATTGAAATAAGTTGATTTATAAGCCTCCTATAACATTTGGAAAAGTAAGTTAGGTGGCTTTATGTCCACCACTTAATAAATAGTTCAAATATAGGTAACTAAAAGCAAAAATTCTGATCCACCATGGAATATAACAACGATATGCTATTTTAATGAGCTATTGTTATGCAGGACTATTGCAAAATTAAATGAATTCATTTTGATTTCTTTAATGTGATTATAAATAATCCATGCTTGTTAATCTTTGATTCGATTAATTTCTTTTCTTTTAAAAATATATTCGCTTTCCTAAAAATCTTTATTATTTTACAAGTTTTGAGAAATTCTGATCAGCAAAATTGAATTTTCTTAAATTTGCATTAGATTTTTGCAAGTTTTACGTAGCGGTATAAAGTGAATCTAAAATAACAAAAAACATTTTTTTAATTGAGTTATGAAGAAGGAATGTAATTTTGCTGGTGGTGAAATTTATTGAAAAAAGAAAATAAAAGAATTTGGTTCTGATGTGAACTTTGATCTGCCACATACTCTCTGGCCAATTCAATCTTTGAAAACTCAGTAATACACAGTATTCTTTCTGAGATCAATCAGATAATTAGTCAAGAATCACTATGCAAAGAATCAGTTGTCCTTCATTGTTAACTCTCTTGGCCCATCGTACACCAGTGAAATTTTTTTGAATTAGTATTTAATACTAATTATTAAAATCATTTCATTCAAATTTTTGTGCCTAATTTTAATTCTTAGTTTTATTTATGGAAGGCTACAGAAGCTGAAAAGAGTTGTAACATATGTTTTAGACACTTTTGCATTTAAAAGGTAAAAATGATATAACTGATTTGTATAAAAAGAAAAATATAACTGTTGCTCTTCAATACAAGTAGAAATATGTGAGGTAGGACAATTTTTACTTACGAAATCCCAGAAGAATCAATGTAGATTAAATTTCAATTAAAATTATTTTTAAAGAAAATAATCCAGCCTGCCTTCTTGTAACATTTTCTTATTCCTATCATAAACATTTGAGATCATTATATATTCTCTATCAGGCAAGATTTATTTATCTAAACAAAATGAATACTTTTTCTTAAAATTTGACATGGTTATTTTATATTCTAGCTAAACATTAACCACCAAAGATAAATAAAGCATTTCAGTTTAATTTGTTTGCACATGCTACAGCTTCCTAGTGAATCTTCAAATAGAAACTTTGTAGCAATCGCAATGAATTTTTTATGGATGTGAGAAGTTCTGAATGAACTCACAGCTAGGTTAAATATAATTATTTGATAATTGTCTAGTAGCATTACTTTAAGTTTTATTATTTGTGACTGCGACAGTATTTTGTCTGTATTTCTATACACTTCAAAAATAATCAAAGATAAATATGTTATCTTTACACCTCAAATCTTTAAACAATATCTTTTTTTCAAATTAAGGTTACAGCAGAACCTAGTCGAATGAATGTACATATTTACTTGGTCGAATTACCTTTTCTTAATAACCTTATGAATTACTGTCACCCACTTTTTAGTTCAAAAATTATTTAAAAAAAAGGGATATCTTATGTTCTAGTTCATCAGCATAAACTTAATTTTTGTTTTAGAAAATAAATTTCAGGTTGATCTTTTCCTGGAAAGAGTTGGATTTGACATTAACGGAACGTGGTTACACTTCTGTGGTGTTTATATTTTTATTTGTATACTCGTTTCTAGGCTAAATGGGGAATTTTTAACTATTTTTTTTATAAGAAACTTGAAAAATTCATTTATAAGATCTAAGTTATTTGATTAGGCTTCTGTGTGGCTTATTAAACGTTTTCCCCTATTTAGCAAGTTCAAATTACTTAATCTGGGGGAAAGGGGAATTAAGCGGTATGAAGGGTAAAGGCTTAAATATTTTTTAAATGATCGAAATAGTTCATACAACCATCCAACAATCTATGATAAGTCACAAAAAGTTTCCTTTTCACCATAGTTTACTGTTAAGCAGCCACCCGGAGCCTCCAATTGCTCGCTCATCTCAATATCGAGACTAATAAATATGTTTTACTTACTACTCTTTACAATGCCTTATATTCAACACACATTTTCTAATTAGCTAATGTTACTAAACACGTTTAAAATTAATTTCATCTTCATATTTCTGAAATATTTAAAACCAAGGGCACATTGGATTATAAAAAATAAAAATAAAAATAATAAGAGAACAAAAAAATATTGAAATCAATTTCATACTATATAATTGAAGAGCTTTTAAGTAGCTATTTTCTACTTTACAGTCAGCAGGTGTAGGGTAGTTTAAAAAAAAAAACATGGAAGAAAAAGAAACAAGCTATGTTTAAAGGAGAAAACTGTATTTTCATCCATAACAGAACTCTTAATTTTGTCAAAAATTAAATTTTACATGTTTATCCACTAATCTTCATGCCTCAGAATGGCCTCTTGGCCCTTGAGACAAATATTAAAGGTATCCTGTTAAGCAAGAATCGAACTCGGAGCATAGAGCACAAATGTTCAACGCCATACCATTGAGCTACTCTGCTCCCTAGTTTTAAAAAATAAATAATTATATACTAATGATTAGAGGCCTAAGAAAATACTAGGAAAAATTAAATAACAAAAATTTATTCAACATTGTAACATTTAATGTATTAACCATCATCAAATTTAATACAAAACGATTAGACTCTAGTTGTTAAAAAATAACATTGTTGTACAAGATAAAACAAATTAATTTTACATTGATATCTAAAGTTCAAAAGAAGTTACATTAGAAGAAAAATTTCTTAGGATAAAATTTGATCATTTTTAATTTAACTAGCTTATAAAAAATATCTTTTATAAGGCACATTAAACGGAGGTGTTATGTATTAATAAATACATAAACGTTTATTTACAGAAATTACTAATTATTGTCTTTGGAACTGTTGCATATTGTATGCTACCATTTTTGGCTGTTGCATAGCAGGTGGTTGTTGATTCCCTTGTACCATTCCTGAACCTGCAACAGTAGGCCAAGAGGTTCCAGGCATGGGGGATCCCATTCGGTAATTTTGCTGATATCCAAATTGCCCATATGGATAAGCTGTCATTCCCATGGAGTTGTAAGGTTGCTGCATCTGCGCAGGCGCCGTGGGGTAGGCCTGAGGATACCAATAACCGCCGCTCATATTACCGTACATGTAATTCCACTGTGGTGGGGTCGCAGTTTGGTTCATTGTATTAACTGAGGTGGTGGAAGAACCCGTATCAACGTTTTCCTTGCCCCAGAAGCACTTTACTATATGCCCGTTAATTTCTGTGTTGTGAACACCCTCGATAGCGTGGGCGGCCGAATCTTTGGTGGTGAATTTGATAAAGGCGTAACCTTTGTCCTTGAAGCATCTTATATCTTGAATTGTTCCAAATGGGGAAAATACTCTGTGCATTAGATCGTCATCAATACCGTTGATAAAGCCGCCGCAATAAACGGTACAATTAGTGGGGCTAGATTGATTGTAAACTTCGTCGAACGTGGGAGCTTTCGTTTCCGTGTTCCTGCTGTCGCGTGGTGGGGGAGGCTTCCTGGTCGACCAGTTGGTCCTGATGCTCCTGCTCCCGAGCCATTGCCCGTTCATGGCTATTATAGCATTTTCCGCTTCAGCCTTCTTGACGAATGATATAAATGCATAACCTTTCGACTTCAGCGTCTGGGGATCTCTTACTATTCTACAGTTTGATATTTCGCCGAACGGAGCAAAAGCTTCTCTCAAAGTCTGAGTTTCTATTTCAGGGCTCAGATCGCCGACAAAAATATGGTAATGGTTACTGGTATCCAATTTAGGTTGATTGCCAGAAGAAGTAGCCCAATTTACTTTCATTTCTTTGTCTAGAAATACACGTTTATTCATGGCTACTAAGGCGGTCGCGGCGCCCTGGTGGGTGGCGAAGTCTATGAAGGCGTACGGGTCATTCCCCGGCTCACGAATTACTTTACATCCGTTAATTGGACCAATTTGTGAAAATAACGTACACAATAGTTCTTCAGAAACCGAGTGATCCAAATTCCCGACGTACAAAGTAGTAGGGTTACTTTCGTCACACATCTTATTTACATAAAAGTCTGAGGAGGATTGAAAAGAAATGATTATGCTTCAAATTAAGTTATTTCTCACGAAACACTCAAAGAAATCTTCGCTAAGTATACTAACTAACTCACTGACTAGACTTAATGCACTGACTTGAATGTAATCTTACTATAATAGATCTGTACACAATAAACAAAACTATCTAAGCTTAAATGCCTAACGTCTGCCATCTTGAAATTTTATAACCCAATCGTAAACATACACAGCCTTCTTTTAAAAATTGTTATTTTTTTTATCTAAACTTTTAAATATTATTATTGTTATTATTTTAATTTGTATTGGTATCATTAGATATTATTTTTATAAATTATTAACTATAAATCATGTTTTAACTATTTTGAACTGATAACATTATAGCCCTTCCGAAGATGACAGGGCTAAAGGACTGATGATTCATGTAAACAATGTTATCAGATTGACAGTGCAAAAGTCACTTTATTATTTAATGAAGCAGATTCTTCTTATAGTCGTTAATTTTATACTTTGCAATGTAAACATTTTTGTATAACTCATTTTAAGATGCCATTACTGTTTAACATAAGTTTATCAGTTGTTTCTTCATTTTATTTTACACTGTATATGTTTACAATCAGAGGGATAAGGGCAATTACAAATAAACTTTGCTTTGTTGAGAGTATTGCAAGTTATTTAATAACTCCCATGGGAATAAAATCTCATTAGAATATGCAATGTTTGTTTAACTATCAGATATTTATTGTTTAGTCTATATTTCAAAGACTTTCTATGATAGTTTTAGTTGTTCAAAACCATTCTTTATTAAGTAATTACAATGACCAATTTTCATAGAAAGAAACCACATTTCCATATTTATTGGTTTGAAATAAATCTTAAGTTTTTACAAACTCAAATAAAATAGTTACTTTATTGAAAAAGATAAAGTTATTCCCAACTCTTAAATAGTAACATATATGGACAATTGAATTTGATTTATCCAGTAGTTTAGTAATGTTTGGAAATGTAAATATAACGGGCCTTACTATTAGATGTTGATTAAGACATTTTAAATAGGATTATTATGAAATAAAAATTTTGTATTAATGAACCTCATCTTGATCTTAATGTATTCTACTAAGATGTTAAACATTATCAAATGAGGGGTTGGTAATATGGTGTTCAAACTAAAGAAAATAATTTATGGATAGCTATCAATTATCATCATAAACGTACAATGATTAAGCTAAGTGTCTGGCTCTGATGTGAATTAGAAGTTATATTTTAACTGAAACAGGCAGTTGCATTTAAAAAGGATGCTGTAGGAAATCAGTCTGCTTTTATACTTTTGAATTATATTTTTAAAGTTGTATTTTTGAAGCAATATAACTGAGGTGAAACAAAATCAAGAGTTTCGGACTGAAACAATTTTATTTATTTAATTATATGTTTCGACCCAAGCATGTGGATTATAATCAGGACTTAGTGAATCATGGTGAAGACACACATGCTTGGATTTTGAAGACTGTCAACAATTGTTGACCTCTAAATAAATCATTTGATGTTTTTTTAATCTATTGATCAGTTTAATATGACTAGTTACTTAGACAATGTTACTTTATTGTTTGCCAAGTTACTTTTTCCTTTTTAAAGCATTACTTGAATGTTGGGTAACTCGAATTTATTATAAAGCTAGGCAAGGTGAAACGTTCATTCGGAGAAACTAATGTTTTCACCAAAACTTATTTTAATAGTTTCCACAGTAGGTAAGCAACACAGACAAGGATAGAAAAAAAAAAAAATACATGAATAAATTCATAATTCGAAAAACAATTGGGTGTAAAAATTTTCTTGAACTGAGCAGCCAAGTACAGACATTTCAAACTATCATTCCTGACTTGATGTGCCATGATTGTGAGTTCCTATAGATAAATTGCTAAAATAGTTTCAAAAATGTTAATAGCCTGAACAAAAAATAATTGTGTTTTCTTCAGAAACTCTACTGTTGCTGTCTATTTAACTAAACTGGAATTATCAAGGGTGGTTCGAATGTGACTTATAAAACTTTGAAAATATTTCTTTCTTTCTTAAATATAACAAATACAAATTGTGGTAGGCTTTTTATTAACATTTCGATAACTATGCAAAATTTTGTGAATTTCAAAACTCTTTTACATCTCTTACATGGCACTTGTCATAGAATAAATGTACAATTCAAAAAGTTCTTTTAGTGGCGTTTTGAGTTAGCCAAAATATTACAATGACGAATTCTCTTTCTTTATACATAAAATATAAGGGTAACTCTAGTAAGCTCCCCAACACCTTTTTGGTTCGAGAGTGTTCAAAAGTGTAAAACTAGAACTTTAAGAATTACTTCCCAAAAAATTCAGTGGAGTTGTACCTTTATTCTTTGACGGTGCGATACCTTGAAGTGTTTATAAAATGTATAAATTATTCAAAAAGTAGATGTTATGGAACCAAAACTTATGGAATTAGTTTAGTATATGCAACTGAAAGTTCATGGGATGATGATATTCTTCACAGAAAATTCAAACATATAACATTAGGCTAATGTTTTATTAAACTCTATGTCATTCTAAATTGTTTTAATATGATGATGATGATGAATTTCTTTTAAGTCCTTAGAATGTCGATAATCTGTAGGAACATAAAAACTTTGGTGAAAAAGATTAGCGAAGAATTGATAATTAAAAAAAAATTGGCTTGTTACCTAGTTAGGGCTGTCTCCTGCACAGTGGCTGTCCTGTTCGGAACCTTTAGAAGGAATCCTGCACATTCTGCGAAAAAAACTGCTCACTTCATATTTTTATGTAATGGAATTCATCGATTCTTCTTGGAATCAGCATATTTTTCATTCTTGTCGTTTGGCCATCTCAGTTTAACTGCTCAAACGTGCTTTGATAGCATTAGTGCAATTAATGAGATCATTATTCTACAGTTTCATCTCGCTAAATTTCCTATTTTTATAGGTCCATTGATCTTTCTCGGGATACTCCTTCTAACAATACAGCTGCTTCCCCCTCCCCCCTGTTTTTTTGGTATGATAAGAATTGTGAATATGTCTGTGAGTTCATTAGAATAGTAACAGATGGTAAAAAAATTGCTTCTACAGGTCTGAATGGACTAAGTCCCATCTTTCCTAAGTGTGAGTGGACTAAAAGTCATGATTCCAGAATGTTTTATCATGTGATTTACATCTTTCACCTAATTATGAGTTGTGTAGTGTTGCAAACCATTTTTGTTATGTGAATCCTTACATTTTTTTTTTTTTATGGTCTTGTGGGAATCGAAAGAGAAAAATTCATGCTTATTGTACACCCAGCATTTTGTAAGATCTAGACTTTGAATCTAATCTTTTAATACACGTTGGAAAAAATTAAATCTTCATGAAAATATTCATTATTTTTACAAAAATTAATTATGATTTTCATTTTAACAATCTTAGGGTGAACAAACTTTTTATCATAGCTTCATGCTGTTTCTGAAGAAGAAACTTATTGTTGTTATTATTAGTTAATCTTTAAGATTTTCTCTTGCTTTTCGGTGAGCTAACATCAAACAATGTGAGTTTAAAAATTTAAAATCAATATTTAGCCAATAAGATAAACAATTGATTGAACAACGTTTCCTTGAATGAAATTGCCAATGATAAAGTGTTATGGTAAAACACTGTCTTTTTAAAAAGTGGAATGAAATTATTGTAATTTGTAGGATATAATGGGCTAAGAAAATTGAAACAGAAAATTTTAACAGATTTTAGCTCAGTATATAACTACTCATTTTCTGGCATGACGATTATTTTTATCTTATTTTCTTTAAGATGTTAGCAAAATCTTTTTTAAGAAGATAAGTTCTTATACTTTCAATACAAGTCTCTTGACCACTATAAAACATAATGAAATTCTAATTATATGTTTCAAATAACTTGTCAAACTGACTAAAACAAAAAATGGGGAAAATATTTGAGTTTATTAAGAGTAAATACAAGCATAAATGTACAGTAGTTAGAACCTGTCGAGTATTTCCTTTCTACTGATTCCTACCTCAAAGAACCTCCTGGTTTTTAATCAGGGGCTGCTATCTCCTTCCACAATATAAGAAACACTTATAATGTCCTACAATTCTCAAACAGAATATCCCTGTTTCTTTTTTGTCACAGTTTTTTTGTTGACCTATTTCTACATTTGTTGATCAGTTAAAAATATAGCTTTTCTTTCAGTTTTTGATCATTCAATTTTTTAATATCACTCTTAAAACCATTAGATTGATATTTAATGTATGAGGATAGTTTTGAAACTCTAAAATCTTGATTCAGTACAGTCATAGTAATTACAATATTCATCTTACCTAGCAAAAAATATGAAGTTTTATTCAATGTATAGACCCTTCAACTATTGGATTTTATAAATGAGCCTTCCATTTTGCCATTATGATTAAAATTTGGAGGTTTTGACAAATGGTTATTCAAGAATCTCAGAATTCAACCATTGTCTATAATTTGAGAATCACTAACACTCCTTTTATAAAACTGTGAAAAAGCTTTATGTTTTATTCATTTCATTCTTGAACATTTTACTTTGTTTAATTTCTCATTTGATAATAATATTGGCGATTTTAAGATATTTCAAGCATTTATTGTCTGAAAAGATCAAAGAATATTAATCCCAATTATAAATATCCCAATAAATAGAAAAAAAATGCATAAAATCAGTTGTTGGGGGCGCTGTGCAAGGAATCTTCCTTCAGTATGCTTCAATCCTCTATCTTCAGTACGCTTCAAAACTTTTTACATAGCTGTAACCAATAAAAATGTATAATATATATAATAATGAAACTCATACGTTTTCAAACATCACATTGATCCTAGGCTGCACTTATTTTTATTCCCTAGTACATTATTCCAGAATTTCCTTAGTCCATAGTTCATCTTTGGTCCATGTTATGTGATTCTTCCATCACTATTTCCTCATGTGCAAACATTTTATTTCATCAGGACATTTATCATGCTTTGACTACAAAAAGCTGTTTTGTCTAAATTTTGTAATTTCCAGCCTCTTTCTTTTTATAAATCTGAGAATGTTTGGGCTTTAGTCCCAGATTCCTCGGTAGTGAACGTTATTTATTCGAGTTCCACCTGGATCAGTTAAGACATTTTTCTCAGCAGTTTTGACATTCTCATTCTGCTAATATGTGCCTGCAACCTCTATATTCTCAAGGTGATTCACTCTTAATTTCTTTTAAATAAAATGGAGTTATATCTAATATTTCATTGGCTAAGAACTGGACCTATAACTTCAAGGCCTATCTTTTAGTCTAGCTGTGGAGAATTTTTTTTTTCTTTCTGTTGGTTTATGGTTGACATACCCTGTAAATCATTAGTCACATGAACCAGCCTACTTCCAGAATTCTGTAACTTCTTTGTAGATTTTATATATTCACCTGCTTTTAGGCCTGCCACAAGGAGCTTTGCTTACTACGATCGTCTTGAGGCCAGGACAGGTTTCCAGATCGATTGCTTTGAGCAGCATGTCCTGCTCATCTTAAACTCCTCACGCTCATGTCCTAAGATATGGACTGATCAGTTCCTGTCAACAGTTCTTTGTCCTTCTACATTCATTAGTAAACCGATTCCAAATCGCTCTGGTTACCATTTAGTGTAACATAGACGCTGGAAAAGAGTTTATTTCAATGCAAAAAAAGAAGTTGAGAAACAAGCAGTTGGAAGAAGACAGTAAACTTTATCCAAAATATTAACTGGAAGAAAACCTTTCAAACCCAGGCTGAATAAATGTTGAGGGATCCTTATTAACACCGTCCCGCATCGGACTGCTTCAGACTCTTCAGTTAATCACAAAACTTTCCTCGACAATGTATAACGAGGTAGGATTATATTGTTTATTTTATTATTGTTGAATTGTCAATACTGCATAATTGAATAACTCCCGTTCAGCCGCCAAGGGGTTCAGTCCTGGTGTGAATGTGTTAAATGAAGAAAGAATACTGGGTGGATAGTGTCAGCATCAACACTTCCATCACCTCCTAAGCAAAGAAGAAAATCCATCAGAAGAAACTCACTTCATCCAAATCCAAATTGAGGAACCTTACCTTCCTGACAATAACAAAATTTAACAGTGTTTCAAGGAGTCAACAGTAAGCGCCAAGCTATTACGGACTGGTAGCGGAGAACACGTGAGAAAACATGGAGAAATGGAGCTGATCAAGACCATACTGCAGAGCTGGGGTAAAACAATAATTTTCCCTATTCATGAGAACGGAGACCAGCTCGAGTGTAACCATTGTGACAGGATATTGTTTTTGCCGGTTGCTTACAAGTTCTTATGTCTTGTTCTGTTTTGGTACTTAGTCCCCTTGACTGAAAGAATTGTAGGCCTTACCAGTGTGGTTTTCGTTGGGGCAAATTGATAGTGGACTAGATATTGTCACTACAGCAGTTTCTTGAGAAAGGAAGGAAATTATATATAAAAATATGCTATCTGTTTCTGAACTTCAAAAGCAACTATGATAGCATCAACAGGAAAGAGCTTAATACCGCTCTAGAAGAACTCTTGTGAGGATGTTCCTGGTTACCATGAATGGCATAAAATGCTATGCCATGGGTCCAAGCTAGAATGACTGACCCACTAGTCTTGAGTAGGTGTGTGTGGCAGAGGAATACTCTGCCCTTAACATCAGCCTCGAGATTTATGTAGGACTCCAGAATTCAAACAGGTGGAACAATATTTAATTGGACAGTATACCTGCTGGAACATGCTGCAATCATTTGATGCTGCTAGAAAGATGGGTCTGATAATAAATCAATCCAAGACAAAATATGTGATATCTGGTGAACAGGGGATATATAGCCAGGAAGGATGTATTGAGGACTACAAATTTGAGAGAAGAAACAAATTAGTATACCTAGGCTGAAAATTGGATTTAGAGAGCAACATCTGTAGGGAGATCATCTCTCGTATCATAATAATTTTAAATTTAATTAAAATTATTATAATAATAATTTATCATAAGGTAATCATAATAATTTTCATAGTCTCTTGCTTCCTAGAGCAATGTAGATCCAGCTTTGTTCGAATTGGAAGGTGGATAAGGTGGACTGGACATCTAGCAAGAATGGGCAAGGATCAAATCCCAAAGAAGATTTACCTTGAAGAAATTCATGGAGTGAGGTGCAGAGAAAGACCAAAATCGCTGAGGAAAGATGGAGTTGCCTATGATGCCCGAACATTGCTAATGGAGGAAGGAATGGAATATTCGCTGGGCTGGACTAGGATACATCATACAGGCTGATTCAGGAAGCTTTGACTCCAGTTGTTGCACAGCTGATTTATTAAAAATATGTTTGATGACCCCACCCCTATCTAAATGTTAAGGCTCTACATTCTTTATATTTTATAAGAAGGTTAATAGTATCATTCTCTTACACTAATGGTGATTACTCACTTTGAGATTGAGTTTACTAAATAAAACTTAAATTTCTTCATTCACTCATCATGGTAGTCTTAGATATCTCCCCCTTTTTTTTCAAAACCTTAAGCTACTTTTAAGAACTGTTGTTTTAAAATGGCAGCATGATAAGAATCTTGCTAAATAATAATTTATTTTGGGGAACGATGTAGTTCATTGGTAAGGTATTGAGTTGCTGTGCTCATGGTCCTGAGTTGGAATCTGGCTTGGCAGGGTATCTTTAACATTCTGCCACATTTCATGTCGGTGGCCGAGAGACCCTCCTGGGGCAAACCCAGGCCTCTAAAATGTGGGTACTCTTAATTGAAAAATTGAGCTTGATCACAATCAAATTACTTCCTCACAAACATCTGACTAAGAAATAGTGCTTCCTTACACAGTACTGCACCCAAGACCCTTCATGGGCTTAGTGGTACAGGTTTTTTTTCTTTCTTTTTTCTTTTAGGAAGTAATTAAGAATCCATTAATTCGGATCATTCCACCAGGGAAATTTATCTTTCGATTAATTATAAATTGTGTGGTCCCAATAAATTCCATTTTGATGGTGGAGCATTGGTTGATTGTAGGTGGTAATAGTTGAAGAAATGGTTGGGTTTGTCACAAAAAATAAACACTAATATCTGAGACATGTTATATGTGCTGGTGGTTTGAGCTAAGCCTTCATCAAACCGTGGCCATATTCTCTACGATCGCTTTTTAATTTTTTTTTTTTTTTTTTTTTTTCGGTTGGCGCATTAGGCCTAATGAGACCTTTGCCCGCGCAGTGTGGTCTTCTTACAGACATTTCTGTTGCTTGCGGGAGCACAGACAGCCAGGAGGGGGTAGCCCAAACCTCACGTTGCTGCAAGCCATGGTCACCATGGTGCAGAGGCAGACTGCCCATAGCTCCATAATCCCATTGGGGCCAATTTGGCAGTGTCTTTCCCACCGATGGCGTCAGCTCTCTCGGGTTCAAGGACAGTGACAAACTGACCTAGGTCCAAGGATTAAAGTAGCCCAGAGTCAGCAGGCCCCGAGGACCTATATTTCTTTCCCTGAAGCATACCGTCCTTGTACCAACCTCGGGGTGGTTACTGATATCCTGGAAAACCACACCACGATTCTCGATGGGATACAACGGGGAAGGTACATCACTCCTACGCCCAGTGTGAGTCGGTGTGTCTGTGTGAGTCGCCTCCAGTAGGCTGACGGGCCTCACATACCCGCGGGTGGGGGTAGGCTTGGACTGCGTGGCGTTCATTGGCAGGTGGTCACCCGAATGGAGCGGTCACCCATCCAAGTACTAAACACGCTCGACGTTGCTTAACTTTGATTACCTATTGCAAGGGCCTTTGTCCACTTGGCCATCCCGGCCCATCGCTTTTTAATATTTTAACGATAAGAATAAATGCTTTGAGTTTCATGTGATACCACTCTGTATTATAGAATTGTAATGTTTTGTTTCTATTGTAATGTTAAATCATTTAAAAAAAAACATATCCAAACCTTTTGTTGGAACAATTAGCGATTGGAGCGGACCTTCAGAGTATGTGTTTGGGACTAGATTGTTGGAGTTCAGAGCCTTCCAGAATGTCCTTTTACAATTATATATAAGGAATCTTCAGCGAATGACTGGGCCAATTAGTCTTAGTCTTAGAGTTTGTCTTGACTGTGAAGCTCAAGCCATATGATTGTGTGCTATAAAGTTATAATTTTTGTAACCCACTCAGATATTTGAGTTGTATTAATTCGTTGGGCATTGATAATTGTATATTTTCGTTGAATAAATATTTTTTAACCCACAGAAGTGTTACACCATCATTTATTACTGTATATGTACTACTAGATAAACAAACATTTAGAGCACCTTTTAACTGTTTTGGTAAAAATAAATGAAAACTTTACTATTTATTATCATTTCGGTGTATTTACAATTAATAATTACAATGTAATTATTAATTTTAAATCTAATTGGTTTCATGTGTCATACAATTTTGTTTTTAGGTTTTCCTTTATTCAAATTTCCTTTTTTGTTCTAAAGTTATTATATCATTCATTATTTTTACTGGCTCAAAATTTGTTTTATTACTTTTCAACGATTCATTGTATCATATATTATTTCATTATTAATACCTTCTAATGTATTTATACGTTCCTATGAGAAAATGGGCTAATGAGTTCTGAGAGGCTGGAAACTTATTTATGGCTTCTAATTTTTACGATAGGTAGATAAATAGTCAGGATTTTTAGGTTGATCTTTTTATTTTGGTTAGCCAACGCTTCGATCCCTACATGTGGATCTTCATCAGGGCTAAAAAGAAGCCAAATATATGTGTATATGCTAGAAGATGACAATTAAATGTTTATCATGTAATTATTGATTATAGATAGTAACAAAAAGGAGTCACAGAATAGTAGAAAACAAATTCAAATGATGGTTGGATGGTCCATGACATGGATAATTTTCAAAACTGATAATTATTTTAGAGATAGTAAAATTATACATGAATATTTAAATAATTGGTAGCTGGTTTGCCAGATAAAATAAAGTCTGATATTTACCTTCTGAGTCAAGAGTAATAAAGAGACTGAGGATAAAAATAACGTAAGAGGTGATAGGGGGTTTTTGCTTTTTGTTTTTGTTAGGGTTATTTGAAAATCCTGACTATTTATCTACATATTGGAAAGAAAAACAGTTGACGATCACACACCTCTAAATTTTTCGTTAACAAATATTTTCCTACTCTCTTCAGACATTATTTTAAAATATTCAAACTAAAACATACATAAATTAAAATATAATTAGGAAATTCGAAAAACAAATAACCTGTAGCCCCTTAAATGCTGGTTAACATACTAGAACTTGCCGATTCCCTACAAAAAAATCACATACATCACATTTGCACCAAGAAAGTGCAACATATCACTCATCTCCAGTTCATGAAAGGCTGCTACCTGAAATAATGGCATGACATTCTGTTTGAACTTAAGTTTAATTTGTTTACCTGAATTTTAGTTATTAAGCTTTTTGTTTTTTAAATTTCCCGATTAAAATTTAATATCTCTCTGATATATCTTACTGATTATGTTTGTTTACTGTTCAGATATGAGTATTTGATTGATAAAATTGCTGAATATTCATTTTTTTTCTGCTGGAGTAAAATACTCATTAAGGGAATGAAACCTCTTTTGTATTTTATAAACATATTTTGATGGATTTTTAAAAGTACTGTTGATATATTTTGATCGTAGTATCTCACCGTTCTGTTGGCCTAACTAACATCCTTCTTATGCCTATGAATTTCCTTGATTTTGATGCATTTTTGAAATAATGTTTATTGAAATTTTGTGGTGAAAATGTAAGGTAGAATGTCATCAAAAGAAGGGGTGCCCAGAAGAGGGCACTTCCTGTGTAAGAATTTTTGAGGTGGGCACAGTTTTATGTGGTTATAAAACTTTTAAATGCCTTAAATTTTTTCTGGCTAATGATTTTTATTTTTTTTTGGGGGGGGGGAGGTGGACATAGAACAAGTGAATGAATGAATCAGTGGCGGATCCAGAACTTTTCAGAGGGGGGGCACACTTTTTTTTTACATTTCATGAGTAATGAAGGCCCTAATTTAAAATACATACGAGGGGTGATCAAAAAGTTCCAGGACTGTTGAGATTGCGCGGCAATGGAGTGTCATAGAGCAGTGCGGTTGGCAGCATTGTTTAGCGTGACTCTTCCTGAGCTCAGCTGTTTATTCAGTTTGTTGATAACTTTCTTCATTGCAAAGTTACTGCTGTTTTCGTAAAAAAAGTTTTTTGTGTTCGGCGATTCTTTCCCTTCATGGGTCTCTTAAGTTTTGGAAACAATAAAAAGTCTGCAGGGGCAAGGTCAGGTGAATATGGAGGCTGGGGAATGACCGTCATTCCATTTTTGGTGCAGTAGTCGCGAATGAGCAGTGCGGAATGAACAGGTGCATTGTCATGATGCAGCACCCACTCACCGCTCCGCCACAACTCTGGTCTCTTCCTCCTTATTGCCTCGCGCAAATTTCTCAGGGTTTGAAGATAACGAAAGCGGTTAATGGTCTCATAACATTTTACCCAACTTCACACAAAACTTTACGCAAACGCGTTGCTCTTCCTTTACATTCATTTCACAAAATCGCCGAACACAAACAACTTTTTTTTACGAAAACAGCAGTAACTTTGCAATGAAGAAGGTTATCAACAAACTGAATAAACAGCTGAGCTCAGGAAGAGTCACGCTAAACAATGCTGCCAACCGCACTGCTCTATGACACTCCATTGCCGCGCAATCTCAACAGTCCTGGAACTTTTTGATCACCCCTCGTATTAGTACATAATGACGTTGTAAATTAATATAAATGTGTAAATACAATTTATTTTCAAATAGCGAACTTGAAAAATGACTGAATATAGCTCATTATATATAGAAATAGTAATACTTTATGAGTGTCCTCACTTCTCGGGGGGGGGGGCGCAACCTGCGCCCCTCCCCTGGATACGCTACTGGAATGAATATACTTTATTTGTTTTAGGGGAATACCTCATACAAATAGAGTTGGCTAATCTAGATAAATATGTTTTATGACTACTAACAATAATATTTAACTGATAATAAACAATTTAAGAGGGTGTGGCAACATCTCCTCATGGTCATTCAAAAAACATACGTAACAAATATTATTATAACAAATACTTTAAAAAATAAGCATTAAATGCAATTCTAATATAGGTAATTGGTAACTATATAAATACAAATATTATATATATATATATATATATATATATAAATTGATAAACTAAATATTATTCACTCTATCTATACTTTAATTAATCTAATCTAAAATCTAAATATAATTTATGAGTATATAAATTTAAATACAACTATTAATAAATAATAACATATAAAATTTAAAAATAATTGGTTAGAGTTGTTAATTAATAGTTCCTACAACTCATTCCTACACTTCATTGTATGATGATTGTATGTCTGATGATTTATGCCTACAATGTTGTAGGCTAAATTCATTCATTGTTAATGAATAACTAGTAAAATGATAGGTTGTAGGAACTATTATTATATATACATTATTGCAGGTTTTTTAATAATGTATACTATTATTACTGTACCTATTTGTTTATATTTTAATAAAGTTTCCTGAGGTATATCCATTATTGGCACCAACCCTCCTGTACATCTCTAGAACATTTATATTTTGGTGTCTGTTACCAGTGCAAAAAGTATTTTTGATAAACAGAGATTAAAGTTGCAAAACTTAACAGTTTTTAATTTTTAAAGCATGGAATATGTAAAGGAGATCCTAAATATTTTAAACCACGGGGAGGTGGGGTACAATGAAACACAAAAAAAATTTTTCCCATACAACCCCACCTGAGACTTTATTTTCAATATTTAATTTTTTCCATGTTACTTTTGGATCTAATCTATGTAAGAAATGTGTTAAACATTATTTTATGCATCATGTCTGACTGCGAGCAGCTATTTTCTAAAAAAAAAATTTTGTTTCATTGTGCCCCATGCCCGGGGTACAATGAAACAGCTGAAAAAAACACCATAATTAACAAAAAAACTTTATTCGGCTTTACTGTAAGTCGGTTTTTCGTTCTGCTTTAGGGTAGCCACAAAATTCTTCAGGAAAGAGGAAAGTTTGACTTTGGAAGAAAGTTGTAATAAATTAATACCGTTTTTTTGTGTTCTGCTCTCAATTTCGCACCAATCTTTAAGAAAATGAAAATAATCGACTGCTTGTTGCACAATGAAAAAACACATGCGGCACGATGAAACGCTCGTGGGACTCCAAGAAGCGTTTGATTGTGCCTGGAACGCTCTTGTTTCAAAGAACCCCAAACGAGCCATTTTGATGTCTTTAACTTTCTACGATGAACGTGAAGAGGTTGGAAAGCCAAATTCAGGCAAAATCTTAAGAGATACGTGCATAATGAAAAAGTTGTAAGAGCCGATTGAATAAAATAATTACTGATACCTAAAGACGAAAATCCTTTCGGCGAAAAATTTTAGTTTTGCTACTCAAAACCGCATTTCAGCACGTGGAGTCTGTCCGAAACAAGTCGAAAGGGAACAATAATCTGACTTTGTTTGGAGCCACCCTTACCGCTTGAATTAGGTTGCTCTAGACCTTTTGGTTCGACCAGTGCACCGACTGTTCATTGTGCCCCCCGCTCATGTAAGGGGGACCTTCTGAATGAGTAAGGCGTTAGGCGGAAAAAAAGGGGCCAGATCCTAGATGATATTACCCTATACTAATAATAACTACAATTTTTTACTTTCACTTACCTATATATGAAATATATAGTAAGTGGAAGTATTGCGATCGTGAAAAATTTCGACTTCCGGTTTTCAACGGAAATACACGTTTTGGGACCCCCTGAGTCGAAATAACCAAGTCCCGCGAAATGGTCTGTGTGTGTCAACAGACTAGCTCAAAAACTATAAACCGTGCGAACCTGAAATCGGGTATTTAGTGTATGTATATGCCCGCGATGTGACAGCAAAAATTTCATCAAAATTGCTCAAAGGGAGGGGGTACTTTAGTTAATAACTTTTTACGTTTTTTTTCGATTTTCTCAAAAACGGCTCTAACGATTTTGATCAAACTGAGTATTTGGTCTATTTATATGCCCGAGATATGACCGTAAAAATTTCATCAAAATTGATGAACCGGAGGGGGGACTTAACTTAATAAATTTTGTACCAATTTCAGGTGTACATATTTTTTATTTACTCAAAAACGGCTTTAACGATTCTAATCAAATTCGTCATGTTTAATGAAAATTAGGTTTTCTTTAATATCAGGTAAGCTTTATCATTATTAAAATGTTCTGAGGGGGCTTTTTTTTGGGGGGGGGGAGGGGCTTTTTGTTTGTTTGTTTCTTTCTTGTAAAGTACCTTTGTTTTTGTTTATACGGAGAAATCAACTGTCTCTTGTTACGCCTAAAAATAAGAAATGGCCAAATATGAGATATGATAAAAATAAAGAAAACATAAAGAGGAGAAAAAAAGAAAAATATTCAGTCAACTCATAAAACTCGTTGAGCCCACGCATGCGGAGTACGCCTTTAATGACAGACCACTGTTCATTTGAGAAGTGGCAATTAACAAAACGCATTAATTTCTAATCTAAGTAAGTTGGTGAGTAAAAGTTGTGTGTTGCGAGCACGCACCAGATTTTTTTTTTTTAATTTAAGATCTTCCTTAATAACCGGATATTTTAGGAGCCGAAACTGAAATTCAATTGAAAGCAGTCTATTAAACACATAAAGAGATTATTTATGCTAGTTGACAACTCATATGGAATAACTCGCAATTGCTCTGAAAACTGTTGAATTAGAATGAGGAGTCCCATATCCACCCAAACAATGGTGGACTGTGGGCTAGCATCGAGCCGGCACTTTCCACATGAGGTTCTTTAATCTATTCAAAATGTATTTACCCAAAGCTGGCTCTATTCAAAGAGCGAAGAACCCACAAACCGGAAATGATGGGAGGAGGGAGGTTAGGGCGCCGCTTCCTGCAAACTGGCCACCTGTGGATCCGCGGCTTAACAGGAACACAAAACTCCTAGCACTTTTTTATTATTTATCTAAAAGGCACATGTTCATATCTTATCCTAACTACACAATACCCACCTCAATGACAGGTATTTTACATACATCTGATTCAGCGCAAAAATTGGGGGGTGGGTCATGACCCCCCTGTCTCAAAGTCACGTGACTGACAGCAGCGTTTTTTAATGAGATTATTACCTTGTATTAAGAAGGAATGCGATCTAAACAACCAAAAGTGATATGTTTATGGCTTAGTATTATAACACATCCTCCCTTGCCTTTGAAGCAATACGGATTATGCAGAAATGAGATGTTTCACATACGCAAAACAACGCACTGCTGCAGGTTAACAATTATGTATGATTTAACTGTTTTTCTGTTCTTAATTAAGTTTTTTGCACCATTCTTCGACTTCTTACTTCTCTCTTCTACTCGTCGTTCCTAGGCAAAGTGGGAGCGACCGATAATTTCCTTCCATCTGTACTCAAAAGCTTTGAAGTACGGGTACTTCTTCTCAGATATCAGCTGAGGAGAATCTGAGAAGCTGAGGAGACTCTAAGATCTCCGTCAGAACTTAGAGTCCTGTTTCCCTCAGCAGTTTTACTCTCAGTGCCTCATAAGCGGTGCATCTAGTAAAATGTGTTCGGCTATCTCCGGTACCCAATAACTTGGGCATAGGGGATCGATGTTGTTACCATATTCTACCAATATCGCACGTAAACCCCAAAGCCCCTTGGGGAATTGAGAGAGCCAGTAGTCCGGTCTGACCCAAGTGGCATCTATCCTTGAGGTGACGTTAGGAAAATACGTTCTTAAGGTTGCCTCCTTTAAAGTATCAACCCATCGCCGATTCCAGTCGCCTAATGTGTTCTGCCGTATTATAGTCTTCCACCGCCTTGGGTCTTCGCTGATCCTCTCTCTGGGAGATTTACCGGCAGATCTACCAGGCCTTCTCTCTTCATCTTGTACCGGAGGTAATCTTCCCGCAACAGAGATCGATGGGAATTCCCTGGGACATGCACCGCTTCATGAGCATGAGCGGATCCAGCCGATCGTAAAGGGGGGCTGCAGTCCCACAGCCCTTCATTTGGATCTGCTAATCAGCTTTTTTACCTTTATGTTCCTTTCCCACAACTAAAATTCTACTTGTTCTGCACATTATTTGTTCTTTAAATTACTTCCTTACATTAAGTAAAGTCAAATTCTATGTTTAAATGACGAAAAATTTTCCAAAGGGAGGTGCTGCGGCCCCCACATGACAATGCTCATGAGACACTGTCCTTTACGCCATAGTGACACGAAGCAGAGCCATCCGCTGAACCGTCGCCAACTTTTTCTTCTGATGGTGCGAGAGATGCTGACAGGGCATAGTAACTACCTGATTGCATTATTCACTTAAAAATACAAAAATTGAAAAGCCAAAATATTTGGGGGGTCATGAGCCCTGTGGACCCCCCCCCCATGGATCCGCCATTGATTCACAAGGGTTGTGCGATTATTTTTCATATTTATGATTATTATTATTATTTTTATGAATACTGTATTCGATATTTTTATTAATCTTGTCCGGATATTACGGAACGCTATTTTATTCAGTTCAAATTATTGAGCGCTGAACAGAAGGCAAAACTGCCAAAGTAGTGTCAATTGAGTGTTATAGGTTAAGGTATTTTTCTAATGGTATTTTTGTTATCCCTCGAGTTGCTTAGCGTTCCTGTACCGACGGTGGCAGTTAATGGAATTTTTACTGCATTATCAACCCAATTTTCAGCACGCTTACAAAACACACAGGTAATATTTGTAGAAGCGGACAAAATAATTGGCGAAACTATGCTCTCATAATAGACCTCTATGATACTTAGCCGTTAGTTTGAAAACTAACGATTTTAAAGGGGATCGCTGGGGACCCTTCAAACTTTATCATCGGCCGATTTCGAATCCCTCAGGAGTATGCTCACTGGCATTCGCTATTATCTCCATGGTAATTGATAGGCCAATCAAACTATAAGCCGATCCGAAGTCTGTTGAGAGCGCATGGTATTAAGCTGCAAATACCGTTGAACTGAAAGCAGGGGATGGAGTACTTATTACTCTGTGTTGTGTAGTTCCTACAAACAAACATGGCTAACGTTGAAATAGTCAGAGTTCTACCTTAATTATTTATCTCTAGACCGACATTAATTTTAATGTCACAAAATTATGTTTGTAGACATACTAGCTGAATATTAGTTAGCCGAGTCATAAAGAATATTTTTAACTGTGTTTAATGGTCAGTTTTTTTCTTTAAGGTAGGATGATAAATCTTTATCTTTATCCTTATATATATAAAAATCTCGTGTCCCGATGTTTGTCTTTCTATTACTCAGAAACTACTCAACCGATTTTAATGAAATTTGGCTCAATGTATATAGTTTTGGCCAACTTAATAGACAGGATAGTTTTTAACTTGATTAGTGATCAAAATAATTCTTGTATAGCGAATTATTGCAAATACAGTAGATCGTGTTTCGATTTATTAACATGGCGTCATATGTCGATTTTATAACGTTTTTGTTTATAAGCATGCTATTGTAATACAGGTTATCATTATTATAATTTTGTATTGTGTTATGTGAGTGAAGTTATTGGTTCCTATAATATTATTTTCCACAGAAATTTAGTAATACAAATCTTTATATTTATTGTTAATTTTCATTAAAGAATAAATAAATCAAGAAAAGGTTACAATAAATTCTCAAAAGTGTAGGTAATTTTTCTTCCTTTTCCTTTTTTATTTGTGTTTCAATTAAATTACTAGCTAAGCGCTGTAACGCTTTGCTGTGGCCCACCCTGATATCAACTTTTAGTAAAGTAAATACATTTTAATAATTTAAATTAGGCTATTATTTGAAATAATAGTCTATACATGTTGTAACAGCACCTACTGTCACAGGTGTAACCTAATAGAAACCTGACTTGGGGAGTCAGTGTTGCCAAAAAGTTGTGAAAATTAGTGAGCTGGCGACACTGCCGGTAACCAGACATGCAACCTCCCTGAGCGTGTTTTGATTAAGTGTTGTGGGATACTTTGTGATTTGCTAAAGAACTGCATAATTAAGACTTTAATATTATATTTTCAGTTGATTTATTTAACAGAAGTTTCTTTATTTTCTTTATTCGTTTTATTATTATTATTTGAATACAGTGTTTTTTTTATTTTACCAAACCTTTTTAATATTTTTATCCCGTGCTCTAAAACCTAAAATTTAAAAAATGTCAGTGGAGATTTGTAATTCCTCCTTTATCAACAATAATTTAAAGTTGAGAAAATTTAATCCCAATCGAATAGAGGCTGTTCCTGTTTAATAGAGTTGTAATTATCTTTATATGTAAAATTTAAGAAATGTCAGCGAAGATTTTAATCCTATCTTTAATTTAAAGTAGGCTATTATTGGGAATGATATTTCGGTGTTAATTTCACCAGAATACATTTTTTTATTTATCTTTAAATTATTGTTGATTAAGAAAAGATTACAAATCTCCGCGGAATTTTTTTAATTTTACATATAATGATTATAACACCTCTACTAAACAGGAATAACTGTTATTTGGATAAACCGCAAGTTTCATAATTATCCACCATAAATATGAGAGTACTACTGCAAAATGATCCATCGGCAAATAAATAGAGTGAAATAGAGCTGCATCGAAATTCAAAATTTATCAAATTACCAGAAAATATCTCCACTGTTGTCGAGAGACGAAAAATCAACTAATATAAAGTGTCTTTTCTGATATTTTGAACTATTATTTAGACTATAATTGGCTGGGTAGTCGTGCTATTTTGGCAGCAAAAAATGTTTATTTCGATGAAATAAACTTCCAAAATCAATTGACAACGTTCTAGTTGTAAACGAAGCTGTAAATTTCCCATCTGAATTTTTGAATTCCCTGGATATACCTGGGATATACACCCAAACAATCTCCAGTTGAAGATTGGCTGACCGATCATTCTTCTTCGTAACTTAAATCCACCTCAATTGTGCAACGGTACACGTTTGGTCATTAAAAGGATCACAGGAAATGTTATTGAAGCAGAAATGTTGCCTGAAAGGTTTATAGGAGATATCGTCCTGTTGCCACCTATTCCCCTGGAACCGTCAGAATTTTCAATAAAATTTAAAAGGCTTCAATATCCTATTCGTTTGGATTTTGCCATGACCATAAACTAATCCCAAGGGCAAACAATGTCCTCTTGGACTTTGAAAATCCGTGTTGTTCCTATGGGAAATGGCATACCTCACTAGGGCATCGCCTGCTCACGTGTATGGAAACCATCAAATCTTTGGTTTGTGTTAAAAAAAAAACAAAAAAAAACAGGTTATCCCAAAACATTTTGAACAAATTAGTACTTGAATAAATAAAAATTCTTAATTGTATTATGTAAAAACCTCTTTCAGAAGAGATTTCTTATCACTCAAATATATTGCTAAATTAAAAGCTTCAACACACCACCCTCCTACCAAACACTTATTTGCCGAAGGGTCGGGAAATCGAGGTCTCAAAGAGATTGAGAAAAACGCCATTCAAAAGGACATATATGACGCGGTAACTAAGATTGGCATGACCCTGAGAAATATTAAACCCGTCGCTAAACTAACAATACCAAGTTGAGGTAGTGTTAGGCCAATAATCAATAGATTAAAAGCTTCAACACATCTAAATTAAAAGCTTCAACACACCAACCTCCTACCGAACACTTATTTGCCGAAGGGTCGGGAAATCGAGGTCTCAAAGAAATTGAGAAAAACGCCATTCAAAAGGACATATATGACGCGGTAACCAAGATTGGCATGACCCTGAGAAATATTAAACCCGTCGCTAAACTAACAATACCAAGTTGAGGTAGTGTTAGGCCAATAATCAATAGATCAATGGCTGAGGTTACCAAAACTTACCCGGTAGAAGTTCAGTCATCCTTTTTAAAATTAGTGGAAAAATAGAGCAATTTCGAGTTAGTTTATACCGATGCATCAAAAAAGGGCGATAGTGTAGGCAGCGCTGTGAGTCGTAAACACAATTAGCTCTTTTTAATCAAACTAAATTGAAATATGAGATGAAAAAAAATAAAAACTTTAACTCTCCTATATTCCTTACCAAATACTTTTAAATGGTGTAAAGCCCTATTCTCAATCACGTTGGATTTTGATTAGCTGAAAGGTTTTCATCTTTATTAATGAATATTGGTACGACTGTATTTGTTTAAAAATATTAGGATATAACTACTGAGCCACTGCAACGCGTGGCCGGGTCTGCTAGTATCCTTATAAATAAAATCTCGTGATATATAAAAATCTCGTGTCCCGATGTTTGTCAGAGGTAAAATCAGAAACTAATCACCCGATCTTTATAAAATTTGGCTCATTGTTTATAGTTTTATCCAACTTAAAAGATAGGATAGTTTTTATCTCGATTATTGGCCTCAATTTTTTTTTCTTCAGATTATATGCTTATTATACTACAATTGATTGTGATTATTTTAAATTCTATGAATTTCCAACAGATGGCGGTGTAAGTTGATTTATTGATACAACACTTCATTTTCTGTCGATATTTAGAGAGTGTATTTGTAAGTAGTTAGTAAGCGTAAATCTTTTTTTTCCAGCGTGGACTAGGAAAATCCGTGTTTTTTCCACGGTAAATTATCTGTAGCCTTTTCACTTGCGGGGAAAACATTGAATCTATTTGTTTTAGTAAAAGACAGGGTTACCAATATCTTTGGGCATCTATTAGTATAACCACCTGATAAGATATCTCACATCATCATGTGTTACATTCTGGATTCAAGTGATATGTATTATGGCAAAAGATTAATTTGGTACATTGTTGCTAACAGTCTATTGTGATTATACTAAACCCCGTTCCAATTATACTCTTTATTAGTTCATTTTACATGTGTCATTCATTAACACACTATGGTCAAATATAAGATGTAAAAAATAAAATCTTTAACCCATCTAAATTCTATACTATACAATTTTAAATTTGGCGTAAAGTTCCATTTTAAATCAAGTTGGTTTTTAGATTAGCTGAAACTTTTTTATCTTTTTCAGTGAATTTTGATTTGACTGTATTACAAAGATTAGGATATAACTAATTCAACGCATTATAGCTACTGAGCCAAAGCAATGCGTGGCAGGGTCTGCTCGTTATTAATAAATTTCAGTCAAAAGTTTTTTATTTGGAGAGTCTACGTTTCGATCCAAACATGTGGATCTTCATCAGGGCTAAAATGAAGACAAATATATGAGCAATATGTAAAGTATCGATACTAGAAGATGAGATAGTTACGGATTGTAACAATAAAAAGTAACTAAATCCAGCTGATGATATGTTTACGTGATGTGGGTAATTAACCTAATAATTATTTAAAGATAGTAAAAGTAAATATGTGAAATGGAATAAGTAGCTGGTTAACATAATAAAATAAAAATGATATTGACCTCGAGTTCGAGTCTTACTCGATACTATCGAAACTATCCTTTGTCGGCTAAACAGTTTTTATTACACGAAAATAATAATTTCCAATGCCACGCATGACTTGAGCTTCAGAACAAGATTTAATCTCCAGTCCATCGTTCCTTATATTTATATTTCGTAAGAGGAGCAGCCTGAAAGGTTCTAGGCTAGCGTAGATGGTACTCGAACATCGCAGTCACAAACATTCTTCCAACTGTTAGTTCGTTCCAAGAACAAGTCTAGAACCAAGGGCGTACCCATGATCAAAACTAGGGGGGGCAAGCTAAAAGCTAGGGGGGGGGCAAGCTATGGTCGTTCAGGTTGTAACACCTTACCGCGGAAAAGGTGAATGAAAACACAATTATGTATAATTATAGCAGTGCTTTATCAACTAAGTCAATGATTTTGCTGAGTATAGTAAAAAATGGAACTTGGTAATAAACCTAGATAAATCTAAAATAGTAGTATTTAGAAACGGCGGCAGAAAAGCAAAAAATGAACAATGGTTTCTATCCAACGATATAATTAAAGTCGAAAACGAATATAAATATCTTGGTATAACACTAGGAAATAACTTATCATTGAAAAAACATTTTGATATAAAAACGGAAAAAGCAAAAAAAGCAATCAATGTAGTATGGAAAGACTTCATGACAAATAATCAAATTCCCTACTGCCAGAAAGTAAAAATATTTAATACGGTTGTTAGATCAGTAATAACGTATGGCGCACAATGTTGGGGTGGTAAACAATATCAAGTAAATAGAATTGTGCATTACTTTATTAAAAAACCACTTTATTTACCACAACACACTCCAGGTTACATGATTTATTTGGAAACACAGATAAGATCACTGTTTTTATTTACACTGAAACTACACCACGACTATATCATTAGAGTGTTAAATATGCCTGATGACCGATTACCTAAATTCTTAGCAAAAGAAATAATAAAAAATAAAACATATTGGTTTGCAGATATAAATAAAATGATTGAGGACCATAATGCAGGCTTACACATCAACTTTGAAAATACAGTAATACTGAAGAAACAATTACAACAACTTAGATATATTGTGGAACAAAGTTTTCACCAAAATAACATTGAAAGGGCAAATACAACAAATACGTACTTGCTATATAAACAATTATGTCACGATGAAAACAAAATAAATTATTTTAAAAATATGAAAATGCGTGACATTAGCTGGGTCTTTAAAGCTAGGTGCGAAATGCTTAATCTAAATTTTAAAATATATAACGAGGGTCAATTACAACTTTGCTCACTATGTAACCGAAAAGAAATTGAAAATAATTTCCATTTTATAGCAGTATGCCCCATTTTGTCCGAATTCCGACTTAAATGCTTCTTTAAGGCCATTCTAACAATTGAAGAAGTTATTGAAATATTAAACAGCGATAACCTCAATTCGTTGATAAAATACTGCAAATTAGCCTGGCATTACAGAGGCAGATTGGTAAAGGAGTTTAATTACTGATACAATAATTTTAGTTAATAGATTTAATTGAATTTTAAATAATTCGTTGTTATACAAACTAGTTACATAAGTTATGTTGTGAATTTTTACTTCCTTTTAGGGTTAGTCATGGATTATTTGTAAATATATGTATGTGTGTGCGTGTGTTTATATATATATATATATATATATATATATATATATATATAGGCATTATTTGTATATTAGGATTACTATTATTACTATAAAGTTAAGGATTATTTTTGTGCACTTAAATATTAAAGAGATATATTTCTGTTTAAATAGGAATAGATACACCTATGTTTATTTAAATTAATTTAAAATATTATAATATCATGCCTTTATGAAAGGCAACTAACTCTGGCTGACGTTCACAGTGACCAATGCCATAAAAAATGTTTTGATGAAAAAAAAAGAAAAAGGAGAAAAAAAAAAAATCATGTAACTACAAATGAGAAAATAAAACATTTTTATTATTATTATTATTTTTATATTATCAACTAAGTTATTACAATTATTTGCTTGAAAAAAATGTATTCTATTATTGCTTTCAGTCTTAAAAGCCTAAAAAACTATTGCTCCAACCTTCCAGGGGGGGCAGCTGCTCCCCCTTCCCCCCGCTGGGTACGCCCGTGTCTAGAACTATTCTAAACCATATGTTTTGTTTCACGTTACAATATTTGAATGGATCCGCCGAAAAACATTCTAAGCGACAAATATGCAATGTTGATTAATCAGTGAAAAAAAATAGTCTAAAGTTATTGTTAGTCCTGTAGGTGAATTTATTTCCTCATGTGATTTGTTATGTATACATGTAAAATGACATAATGGAGTACTAGATCATACATCTGCCATTACGTACTATTATACGTTTTAATACATTCACCCAAAAGTGCCACTTCGGCAACTTTGTCGCTTAGAACGTTTTTCGGCGGATCCATTCATTTAATAATTTATTACTTGTTACTTGTTTTTTTAACGTTAGTTTATGCTACTAAGGCTAATTGGGCGATGCTTCAGTGGGAGTCCTAAATTTTGCCTATCCAGGTATAATTAGGATAGGAATCTTTAACGATTACCTGACATCGTACGGGACCTCCATTTTACGTCCTATCCGAGGGACGGCATAACCAAGGATTGTTCACCCCCTTTAAAAAATCCGCCACCGCAGGACGCGAACCTGCGACCTTTAGTATTGTAGGTTGCCATGCTAACTACTATACCAAAGTGACCCACCCCATAATTTATTAATTTTTGAATATAGATTACTTACTTACTACTTACTCCCTGGCGCTACAGGCCTCTGTGACCCTTTGCCTTCCGAACTATCTCCCTCCATCTGTCGCGATCCCTGGCAGCAGTCCTCCAGTTTCTTATTCCCAGTTTCGCAGCGTCCTTCTTTACCTCATCTTTCCATCGGCTCCTCGGTCTGCCTCTTTTCCTTTTTTTTTTTTTCGAGGATTTCCATATCCAGCATCTTTTTCTGCGGCCTCTCCTCTTCCATCCTTTCTACATGACCAGCCCAACGTAGCCTAATAGATTACTTACATAGTGCAATTTTTACTAAGGTGTAAAGAAAAACACTGAAGATGGAAGAAATCTCCGAAAGGTTGGTTGAAAATGTAATTTAATGACTAGTTTTTTAATAAACATATAAAAAAGAAATAATAGAGCATTTTGATATCTCACCAAACATTTATTAGAATGCACATTACTCTTTACGGATTTTTTGCGTATTGAACTAATGATAATGTGAATAATTTGTCCATTTTCGGGGGCGGGGGGGGGGGGGGGGGACGAACTTGATAGTGGCTATCGATTATTTTACAAGGAGATATTTAAGAGAAGATTGGACGGGTTGCCCAAGTTTTGGTAATGCGATCAGTGCCCTTGCCTCCTTGATAAAGGTATTATTTCAGGTTGATGAGAACCCCGCCCGGCCGAATCTAATAACCACTGGTTCCTCGGATCCTCAGTAGAGATAAACCTATTTGACTTTGAGATAAGCGCCCGTTGGAAATTTAAAGCGACCTCTTTGGATCTAGAATATTCCATAATGATTAATTCAATCTAATTGTGTTTATAGTTTGGTTTCATATCTATAACCTCTATTCTTTTTAATTTAACATTAGTTATTGCAGTGAAATGGTTGGGGGTTCGGTCAAAATATCTTTTTCCCTATCTCATCATACAATATAATCATCATATAACACAAATGCTTGAGCTTCACAATCAAGAGAAAGACTTAGACTAACTGGTCCAGTCACTCGCTCCGTTTACTGGGTGTCTCAGACCTAGTGTAAAAAATATTTACAAGTACAAGTACAAATTCAACGAAAATGAGAATATCGTTGCGTAATGATGACAGCAATACAGTAGAGAGGGGGACTAAATATATGTAGAGTTTTATGAATTAAAAAAATATTGGGTATTACTTCGGATGAGGAGCTCCAAGATGGCGGCCGGCGTGAGTAAACAACAAGGTTTTCCGATCACGCCCTACCCGATATCCACGATTCAGTTCGGGTTAACCGAGAGTTCCCGAGCAGATATAGTCCAGATAACCAACTTTCCCGTTTAAATAATGGGAACAACCAACGTAATGTACAAATGAATGTTTCTTTAATATACTTAAAGTACAACAACAGATATAAGTAGAAGTACTATCAATATATGAAAATTTCCTGTGATGGTTGCATAAAATTTAAAATTTTAAACTAAACAGACCATTTACTCATACTCGTCACTCGTTCCTTATATACTGGGTGTCCCAGACCTAGTGTAAAAAAAATGGGTAATACTGCTACGTGTTAAACGGGGTAGAATGGCGCAGAAACGACTTTCCTATCTCAATTTGTTGAGGAGATAGAATTTTTAACGCGCGTGTTTAGCGCGTTAAAAGCCCCACTGAAAGTGGATTTAAAATAACTAGACCCATCTAATCTTTTAGAAAATTTACTGCTGATTAAGAACATATCATCGTTTTTGTTTCTACGCTAAACCAAAGTAGAGAAAACTGTAATTTTTCAGAAAAAAAATAAGATTTTAAAAATAAAAAGTAAAAAATTCTCTCTCCTCAACTGATTGAGATAGAATACTCGTTTCTGCGCCATTCTACCCCGTTTAACACGTAGCAGTATTACCCATTTTTTTTACACTAGGTCTGGGACACCCAGTATATAAGGAAGGAGTGACGAGTATGAGTAAATGGTCTGTTTAGTTTAAAATTTAAAATTTTATGCAACCATCACAGGAAATTTTCATATATTGAAATAGTACTTCTACTTATATCTGTTGTTGTACTTTAAGTATATTAAAGAAACATTCATTTGTACATTACGTTGGTTGTTCCCATTATTTAAACGGGGAAGTTGGTTATCTGGACTATATCTGCTCGGGAACTCTCGGTTAACCCGTATTGAATCTGGATATCGGGTAGGGCGTGATCGGAATACCTTGTTGTTTACTCACGCCGGCCGCCATCTTGGAGCTCCTCATCCGAAGTAATACCTAATATTTTTTTAATTCATAAAACTCTACATATATTTAGTCCCCCTCTCTACTGTATTGCTGTCATTACGCAACGATATTCTCATTTTCGTTGAATTTGACCTTTCATAACATATCACCCAAAATTACTTATTTTTATGATAATTCTCTATTGGTCTTGAGGCGAAGCAGATAGTAGTCAAGTTTTTTTATTTAGGTCCTTTATTAACCTTTTTTTTATTAACTTTTACAATATTCGGTTCTACATTTCGGCACTAAGCCATTTTCAAGAAGAAACCTAAAATTTAGAATATCAATTTGTTAAGTTCAAAAGTATTGAAATTCTAAATTTAGGCGTTCTTCTTGAAAATGACTTATTGCCGAAACGTAAAACCGAATATTGTAAAAGTGTGAGGTTAATAAAGGATCTAAATTAAAAAAACTTCCTAACTTATTTTTTTTAGTTTAACAGTCATTCATCCTCCTTGTGTATAACCCTTTGTAACATTACTTCTAAAGGGCATTCTTTAATCATAATGTATCCATAAATCTCTTACCATTCATTCAGTGATTTATTTCGGAATATTATATTTTTATATTATCCATCTTGTTAGGTTTTCTTTACTTTCGCTTACTTAAATATGAAATATAGGTATAGTCCCCTGAGTCGAAATAATCAAGTCCCGCGAAATGGTGTGTGTGTGAGTGTGTGCGTGAACAGGCTAGCTCAAGAACTATAAACCGTGCGAACATAAAATTGTGTATTTAGTGCATGTATATGCCCGCGATGTGACAGCAAAAATTTCATCAAAATTGGTCAAAGGGTGGGGGTACTTTATTTAATAAATATTTACGTTTTTTTCGATTTTCTCTAAAACGGCTCTAACTATTTTGATTAAACTAAGTATTTGATGTATTAATATGCCCGAGATACGATTGTAAATATTTCATCAAAATTGATCAACCGGAGGGGGGACTTTACTTAATAAATTTTGTATAATTTTCATTTTTGTCGATTATCTCAAAAACGGCTTTAATGATTTTGATCAAATTCGTCGTGTTTAATGAAAATTAGGTCTAAAATAATATCAGGTAAGTTTTATCAGTATTAAAATTTTCGGAGGGGGCTTAAATGGGGAAGGGGCCTTTTTTGTTTTCCTATAAAGTACCTTTGTTTTAGTTTATATTGAGAAATTAACTGTCTCTCATCACGCCTAAAAGTAAGAAATGGCTAAATATGAAATATGAAAAAAATCAAGTAAACAAATACCGGAGAAAAAAAGACAAATATTCCGTCAACTCATTAAACACCTTGAGCTCACGCGTGCGCCATATGCCTCTAATGACAAACCAATGCGTTATAATTAAAAATGTTCTGTTCATTTAATGAGAATTATTTGTTTCATGGGAACTAAATGAAATATTCAACAAGTACATAGAGAATTATAAAATCAGACGACTTGGAGTATTATTCTTGCATTGCCGAATTATCACAAGTAAAAACTTTTATTTAATAATAAAAGGAATTAGTGTTTTTTTTTTTTTTGAGCAAATGAGAACAAATATAAGAAATGAATGTGGAAAAATGTATAACTTTGAAAAGTGGCAATTAACAAAACACATTAATTTCTAATCTAAGTAAGTTGTTAAGTGAAAGTTGTGTGTTGCGCGCAGGCACCAGACCACTATACCTATTTTGTATACTATATTTAATCTTATTAACTTAGGCTTCATTGTAACCTTATTACAATATGTTCACATACAGTTCAATATAATTAGTTTTATCTCATTTTCATTTATTACTTTTATCGTGGTCTTACTTTAATAACTATAATTTTAAAATTCTATACAAAATTTTTATGTTTATTTTTATCTAACATATTTAATTTTGTTTAATGTTTCATACCCATTTAATATTTGTTATATAATTTCTCTGATTGGTTGTTTTCTGGTTTTTCTCATTTTGCCCTGATGAAGAACTAAAATTTGGGTCGAAACGTCGGCTATAATAATATATGTAATTCTCACATATTAGTGCTGCCTATTTTGGCCGCTCCTCTAACCATTTCCTCTTCATTACTGCCTTCCACCATCATTAGTTATTGTAATAGCGTTCTACTCATTCATTTTTTTTTAGTTGAAACTACGAAAAATTCATATTTCAATTTTACTGCGATGCTTAAAAGCATTTTTCAGTTAAATTTTCATTAATCCCCAGGAGTCATGGTAAATAATTCCTAAGTAATTCCCTTTTTGATAAAAAAAAAAAATAAAAAAAAGTATTCATCGGAATAAATGGATTCATAATTAAAAACAGAGCTTTTTGCATGAAGTTGCAATATGAAAAAATATGAGCTTTTATTTATTGAATTATTTTTTTCCAGGTTATTTACCTAACTTCGAGGTTAAAATGTAGCTTTTTATAAAACTCAATTAAAAAAATGTTTTTTTCCATTAACTCTAGCCTCCCACCCACTTCCTCTGTTTTCATAAAAAATCTCCGTGGTGATTTATTTAATTTTCGGGAGCAAAACGAAACTTTTAAATCATATTTAACATATTTTTTTATTTTACATTCTTTTTTCTATATTTATTCACTTATTTATTTAAAAAGGGTTTGAGTCTTGCTAGTTATGAGGAGAAAAATTAATTTGGATCTTAGTCTCTAATAATTTTATTATTTTATTTTCTTTATTACATACGTTTCGACCTACAGGGCCGTATTCAATAATAATAATAATAAACTCTTTATTGATTGTCCCGGGAACTAGTCCCTTAGGAACAAATTATACAGATACATAATAGGCTTCGGTGCCTTAGAGTATTTAAAAAAAAATGGAGCAAATTAAAATGAAACAGAAAAAAGAGGAAAAAATGATAAATAATAAATTAGTCTTCTCGTGATGAAAAAAATTAAAAATAAATAATATCCTTGTTAATTTAACATGAAAATATATACACTTATTTGCAAATAAAATAAATTGAACATATATTTAAAAAATAAATAAATAGTAAAGGCCTACCCCAATTTAATGCTAAAATTGAGAGTTTATGAAGACTATTTACAATTGTTCAGGAAACTGGGTGAATAGGAGGTGATTGTACAGGCGGCCTGTCTAAAGAAGTTTTATGTCATTCAAGGAGAAAAATGATTAGTTGGAGTTTTTTACTTTTGCTCTGAGAATCAATAAAGAATTATCTGGAACTGTTTATAGAAAATATTTATATACTTAACCTATTTACGTTGTGCATAAATTGGACTTCACCCTTTATTCCTTCACTTACCTACTTCAAACTTTTTTACTTTCACTTATCTATATATGAAATATATAGTAAATGGAAGTAATGCGATCGTGAAAAATTTCGACCAAAATTTCATCAAAATTGGTCAAACGGAGGGGGCACTTTATTTTATAATTTTTTTCCAATATTTACCTTTTTTCGATGATCTCAAAAACGGCTTTAACGATTTTTATCAAATTCGTCATGTTTAATGAAAATTAGGTGTTCTTTAACATCAGGTAAGCTTTATCGTTATTAAAATGTTCTGAGGGGGCTTAAATGGGGTAGGGGCCTTTTTTGTTTCCTAAAAGTACCTTTGTTTTTGTTTATATGGAGAAATTAACTGTCTCTCGCTACGCCTAAAAATTAGAAATGGCTAAATATGAGATATGATAAAAATAAAGAAAACATATAGAGGAGAAAAAAAGAAAAATATTCAGTCAACTCATAAAACTCGTTGAGCCCACGCATGCGGAGTACGCCTTTAATGACAGACCATTGCTCATAATTAAAGCCGTTCTGTTCATTTGAGAGTGGCAATTAACAAAACGCATTAATTTCTAATCTAAGTAAGTTGGTAAGTGAAAGTTGTGTTGCGAGCACGCACCAGATTTTTTTTTTTTAGATAAAAGTATTTAAGGAACATATTTTAATGTTTGCCTACATTTCGGTGTCCAACTGTCTGCCTTGATATTTTGAAAATCTTCCTTTTCTTTATTCTTAATATTTTTGATATTGCTGACTTTACGAAACGATGATTGCTGTATTTTGTTCTGCCCTTATATATATCATATATTTTTTTGCATTAAACTAACACATGTTCTTTGTTATTTTCAGGTAAGTGTTGTTACGATACTACAATATTAAGTCAACGCCATTTGGGTGAGTAAATTTAAGTGTAATTGCGAGGTAGTTAGTAAGCAGGAATTTAATGTTAATGCTCCTTTTTACTTTCACTTACCTATATATGAAATATATAGTAAGTGGAAGTATTGCGATCGTGAAAATTTTCGACTTCCGGTTTTCAACGGAAATACACGTTTTGGGACCCCCTGAGTCGAAATAACCAAGTCCCGCGAAATGGTCTGTGTGTGTGTCTGTGTGTGTGTGTCTGTGTGTGTGTGTCTGTGTGTGTGTGTGTGTGTGTGTGTGTGTATGTGAACAGACTAGCTCAAAAACTATAAACCGTGGGAACCTGAAATTGGGTATTTAGTGTAGGTATATGCCCGCGATGTGACAGCAAAAATTTCATCAAAATTGCTTTAAGGGAGGGGGTACTTTATTTAATAACTTTTTACGTTTTTTTCGATTTTCTCAAAAACGGCTCTAACGATTTTGATTAACCGGAGGGGGGACTTTACTTACTAAATTTTGTACCATTTTCACATGTTTTTTTATTTACTCAAAAACGGTTTTAACGATTTTGATCAAACTTGGTATTTGATGTATTTATATGCCCGAGATATGACTGTAAAAATTTCATCAAAATTGATCTACGGGAGGGGGGGCTTTACTTAATAAATTTTGTATCATTTTCACAGGTTTTTTTATTTGCTCAAAAACGGCTTTAACGATTAACAAAAATAAGATATGAATGTAGAAAAATGTGTGACTTTGGGAAATGATTATTAGCAAAACACGTCAATTTCTAATCTAAGTAAGTTGGTAAGTGAAAGTTGTGTGTTGCGCGCACGCACCAGATTTTTTTATTTATATTTTCCTTCCAACAGTAACCCTGGTAGAAGGAAGCTCATATTGTATTCTGTACCTACGTTATTATATATACGTAACATACGTTATATATACGTAACAGTACGTTACTGTATACAATGTACACTTTAGCTGTGTCGCCTGTGGTACCGCAGAGGTCCGCCTCCAGCGATACCGGACCAGAGACCTCTGCAGCATCCACGACACATTTTACTTAAGACGTATTTTAGTTATAATTTTGCACAGATAATATGATTTTTAATACAATAATAAAGAAAAATTAAATAAAGCAAAACAAAGCATAATAAGACATAACAGAAGTTAAAAGGTCAAGTTAAATATAAAAGATTAGACAAAATAATAGCGTTCAGCAACTACACAATAAATACGTACATACCTTTTGCATTCATACTTACTTTCACTTAAACATGTATGTTTAAGTGTGTGCGTATATATGCATACATATGATACATAGTGCTGTTGGAGGGCTAGATTATTGAATAAATGAATAAATTGAATAGGATTCGTTGCATTAGTAAAAATATTTATTTTTTAAATTATAGTTTTCGCCTTAAAAAATCCGGAGTTTAGTAGCTCACCTAAAAAACCTCGTGCCAAAATATACCTCCTACCTAATAATAAGGACCTAATTTGATTCTCTTCTCTACATCAATAATATCATAATAATAACTTTATTTTACAAAATATACAAAATTCTACAAAGTATATATATATAGATACAATAAACAATTTAGGCATGGGAACCGTCTGCCTAGGTTTAGTTACAAAAAGAATGATAATTTTGAAGCAATACCAAAACACTAAAATCAAACACAACTTGAGTAATTAAAAGAAACAAAGTAGTATTCTAAATCAAATTCATCTTTATTACATTCGTGCTATTAATAAATAGGAAATCAAATAAAACGAAAATTTAAAATTAAATTAAGCTCCTAGGAAAACTCATTACTGACCAGCTTTCTATAATTCCAAGCAGTTTTTGAGTACGTAATTAGAAGAGACCAATTTTGAACATTCAGTAATTCGATTATGAATTCAAAAGATTGAACTCTTTCTCCAAAAACAGGTAGGCGATAGGAGGCAAGTTTTGAGCACACTGCTAGAAAACTAAAATATCTTCTTTAACTGTATAATTACATAGGGTGCATTAATCATGATTGCTGGGTGGTGAGCTATTAAATGGCTTAAAATTTAAAATTAATAATTCACCTCTTAGTTTAATTATTAGACGATCTCGCTGAGGCCGATGAAGAAGCAATATAAATTGCTCTGATTCATATTAATTTAATATAGTTCGAATTCATTAATGTAAATTTTGTATTACAGCACTTTGTCATTAACTTGCAAGATCTAGAATTGTGGATAAATTTAAATAATTGGGTGTATAAAAAAAAATGACCGTTTCGTCAAATGCATGAATTCCAAGGACTGTAAAGACGTTAATCCTATTTATTGTTTACCAACAAGTCCGGCTCGTGAAATCAACAGAATTGAAGGAGAAGGTCTCCTTGACGAGCGTACCACGCGGCGTTGGTTCCAAAAATTTCACAGTGGAGATACGACCTTTGAACGGAAGAAGGGGTCAGGGCGACCATTGTTGGATATTGACGATGCTCTTTAGGAAGCTATAGACTCAAATCCAGCCACAAGTACTCGAGACCTTGCCAGGGAGTGCGGAGCGTCGAAAGATACTGTGTGTCGCCATCTGCACAGCATGGGGAAGGTGAAAAGGAGCAGCAGACTGGTCCCGCACGAGCTGACGCCCCAGCAATCTGCCAAAAGGGTAGAGATTTGCAAAAATCTTTTGATTCACCCTAACGATTTGCGATTTTACAAAAAAATTGTTACTTGTGATGAAAAGTGGGTTTACTGGCGAAATCCTGATACTAGTGGGCAGTGTTTAAGTCAAGGTCAAACGGCCTTTCCGGTTGCTGGAAGAGGACAATTCGAAAAAAAATCAATGCTTTGCGTATTTTGGAACTATGAAGGTGTAATCCATCATGAATTCGTACCTCATGGAACCACAATTAACTCTGATCTCTATTACATACAGTTAGATAGAGTATATGCAAGACTGTCGCAACTTTATCCAGCTTTGGTCAATCGAAAAGGAGTTCTGTTACAGCAAGATAACGCCGGGCCGCATACTTCCCGTCAGACCAAGGAAAAATTAAAAAATCTTGATGGGATCGAACTTCTTCCTCACCCACCATATAGCCCAGACCTTGCTCCATCAGATTTTTATTTGTTTCGGTCAATGGCCCACTTCTTGAAAGGGAAAAAATTTGATACCTTTGAAGAAGTCGAAACAGCGGTGCAGGAATTCTTCGATAGCCATCCTAAAGAGTGGTACCAGCAGGGGATCATGCAACTGGCGGAAAGATGGCAAGCAACATTAGATAACAATGGGTTATATTTTGAATACTAATTTTATTGTAAAGTATAAAAAAAATATATATTAATTTTTTGTCTAAAACGGTCATTTTTTTTATAAACCCTATTAATAATGACTGCTGTATATTATTATTTAATAATAATTAAATACTAATGAACATTAGTATATTGATAATGATGCTTTAATGTATTTTTAACATTGGAAAAAGTACTCTTTGTAAAGTAAGGAGAGAAAAAAAGTTGTTTTTAAAATATTTTTTACTTATTTGAAAATTTCATTTTGTGACGGTTTATATCTCTTTCTTTCCGTTTGTCCACTCCCAATTGATCCGGGGACTCTGAGAAGCTCCGTAAATGACAGTGAGTCAAGCTCGAATTTTGATACGTTTGACAATCGCGAAAATAAGAAATGTCATTGTCAGTATTTCTGATATCTTATTCCATTTTTTTTTTTTTTTTTTAAGAGAAAATCATTTTAGAAGAATATTGTGGATGTATCTCCGATACCTGTCCACATTGATGGAACAGATTCGGCCTGGTTTTTTTTTTTTTTTTTTTTTTTTTTTTTTTCTTTTTCGATTAAAAGTTTCATTATTTTATTTATATGTAGACCGTATTTATTTAAAAGCTTTGATTTCACTCTGGATGAAAACCTTTGGATTGAAGTTCATCAGCAACAAAACATAAAATTTTTTACTTTACCATGGGCACTTTTTTACTTTCACTTACCTATAAATGAAATATATAGTAAGGGAAAGTATAGCGATCGTGAATAAATTCGGTTTCCGGTTTTCACCGGAAATTTCACTTTTTGGGGTCCCCTGAGTCCAAATAACCAAGTCCAGCGAAATGGTCTGTGTGTGTGTATGTGAACAGACTAGCTCAAAAACTATAAACCGTGCGGACCTGCAATTTGGTATTTGGTTTATGTATATGCCCCCGATATGATAGCGAAAATTTCATCAAAATTGATCAAACGGAGGGGGCACTTTATTTCATAACGAGTTTTCTCATTGTTTTGTTGTTTTTTTCTAGATTTTCTCAAAAATAGCTTTAACGATTTTGATTAAACTCGTCATTTTTAATGAGAATCAAGTATTCTTTAATATAAGATAAACTTTAATAAAAATTGATCAAACGGAGGGGGCCACTTTATTTCATAACGAGTTTTCTCATTTTTTTGTTTGTTTTTTTCGATTTTCTCAAAAATAACTTTAACGATTTTGATTAAACTCGTCATGTTTAATGAAAATCAAGTATTCTTTAATATCAGATAAACTTTAATAAAAATTGATCAAACGGAGGGGGCACTTTATTTCATAACGAGTTTTCTCATTTTTTTGTTGTTTTTTCCTCGATTTTCTCAAAAATAGCTTTAACGATTTTGATTAAACTCGTCATGTTTAATGAGAATCAAGTATTCTTTAATATAAGATAAACTTTAATAAAAATTGATCAAACGGAGGGGGCACTTTATTTCATAACGAGTTTTCTCATTTTTTTGTTTGTTTTTTTCGATTTTCTCAAAAATAGCTTTAACGATTTTGATTTAACTCGTCATGTTTAATGAGAATCAAGTATTCTTTAATATCGGATAATCTTTATTACTCTTAAAATGTTTTGAGGGGCCTGAAATGTACTTCCTATAAGGTACCTTTGTTTTTGTTTATATGGAGAAATTATCTATCTCTCGTTACGCCTAAAAATAAGAAATGGCTAAATATGAAATATGAAAAAAAATCAAGTAAACCAATGCAGGAGATAAAAAGAAAAATATTCGTTTAACTTACAAAACGTTAGTCCACGAAGGCGCAGTACACCTTCAATGACAGACCATTGTTTATAATTAAAGCCGTTCTGTTCATTTAATGGAAATTATTTGTTTCATGGTAACTAAATGAAGTTGTCAACAACTTCAGAGAGAATTATAAAATCAGACGACTTGGAGTATTAAGCTTGCCGAATTATTACATACAAAAAACTTAACTTATTTAATAACAAAAACATTAGTGCACTTTAAAGAGCAAATACAAACGAAAATAAGTAAATGGATGTAAAAAATTTGTGACTTTGAGAAATGTCATTTAACAAAGCACATAAATTTCTAATCAAAGTAAGTTGGTAAGTGAAAGTTGTGTGTTGCGCTCACGCACCAGATTTTTTTTTCTTAAGACTAATATTAACAATGTCCTCGGGCCTGTTTGAAACATTATTTCAAGATATGTAGGTTAAACAATTTTTAATGAACAAAATCACAATTTTCAAAGCCACAAAAATTATGGAAACAGAAATATTTAAACAAGTTAAAAAAATTATTACTACATAACACGGAAATAACCTTATGAATTGAGCTTCAGAACAAGACTAACTCTCCAGTCATTCGCTTCTTATATTTAGTCGTAAGAGGACGGGCCTCTAAGGTTCTGGGCCAGCGTAAATGGCTCTCGAATATCGTAGTCACAAACATGTACTATGACAATTTTTTCCAACTGTTAGTTCTAACAACCGGTCTGGAACTATTCTAAACCACATGTTTTGGATTTTGTTTCACGTTACAATATTTCTCTAATTTATATAACTTTACATATCTTTAGTCTCATTCTCAACTACATTGCTGTCATCGTTAGGCAACGCTATTCTCATTTCCGTTGAATTTTTTTTTCATAACATATTACCCAAAATTACTTCAATTTTTACTTTCACTTACCTATATATGAAATATATAGTAAGTGGAAGTATTGCGATCGTGAAAAATTTCGACTTCCGGTTTTCAACGGAAATACACGTTTTGGGGTCCCCTGAGTCGAAATGACCAAGTCCCGCGAAATGGTCTGTGTGTGTGTGTGTGTGTGTGAACAGACTAGCTCAAAAACTATAAACCGTGCGATCCTGAAATTGGGTATTTAGTGTAGGTATATGCCCGCGATGTAACAGCATAAATTTCATCAAAATTACTTAAAGGGAGGGGGTACTTTACTTAATAACTTTTTTGTTTTTTTTCGATTTTCTCAAAAACGGCTCTAACGATTTTGATTAAACTGAGTATTTCATCTATTTATATGCCCGAGATATGACTGTAAAAATTTCATCAAAATTGATTAACCAGAGGGGGGGACTTTACTTAATAAATTTTGTAACATTTTCACGTGTTTTTTTGATTTTCTCAAAAACGGCTCTAACGATTTTGATTAAACTTAGTATTTGATCTATATATATGCCCGAGATATGTCTTTAAAAATTTCATCAAAATTGATCAACCGCAGGGAGCACTTTACTTAATAAATTTTGTATCATTTTTACATGCTTTTTTTATTTACTCAAAAACGCCTTTCACGATTGTGACCAAACTGGGTATTTGATGTATGTATATGCCAAATATGTGATAGCCAACATTTCATCAAAATTGATCAACCGAAGGGGCGACTTTACTTAATAAATTTTGTATCATTTTCACGGGTTTTTTTATTTACTCAAAAACGGCTTTAACGATTAATAAAAATCTGGTGCGATGCGCGCAACACACAACTTTCACTTACCAACTTACTTACATTAGAAATCGGCTTGTTTTTTTAATTGCCATTTTTATAAATAATATAAAAAAGATGGCTTGATTTTGATTAAAAATGATTAACATAAGAAAAAGTTTATTAAATGAAGTACCCCCTCCGTTTCACCAATATTGATGAAATTTCGGCTGTCGCATCGCGGGCATATACATACATCAAATACCCAGTTTCATCAAAATCATCATAGCCGTTTTAAAAAAAAAAAAAAAAACGTAAACATTAGATAAAATTCTTTAAGTAAGGTCCCCCCTCCGGTTGATCAATTTTGATGAAATTTTTACAGTCGTATCTCGGGCATATACATACATCATATACCCAGTTTGATCAAAATCATTAAAGCCGTTTTTGAGTAAATAAAAAAAAACACGTGAAAATGATACAAAATTTATTAAGTAAAGTCCCCCCTCCGGTTAATCAATTTTGATGAAATTTTTACAGTCATATCTCGGGCATATAAATAGATCAAATATTCAGTTTAATCAAAATCGTTAGAGCCGTTTTTGAGAAAATCGAAAAAAACCTAAAAAGTTATTAAATAAACTACCCCCTCCCTTTGAGCAATTTTGATGAAATTTTTGCTGTCACATCGCGGGCATATAAATACACTAAATATCCAATTTCAGGTTCCCACGGTTTATAGTTTTTGAGCTAGTCTGTTCACACACACACACACACACAGACACACACACACACACACACACACACACACACAGACCATTTCGCGGGACTTGGTTATTTCGACTCAGGGGGTCCCAAAACGTGTATTTCCGTTGAAAACCGGAAGTCGAAATTTTTCACGATCGCAATACTTCCACTTACTATATATTTCATATATAGGTAAGTGAAAGTAAAAATAAGATATGAATGTAGAAAAATGTGTGACTTTGGGAAATGATATTTAACAAAACACGTCAATTTCTTATCTAAGTAAGTTGGTAAGTGAAAGTTGTGTGTTGCGTGCACGCACCAGATTTTTTTTAGTTATATTGTACAGTCTATTAGATTCTAGGTTAAAACTATGAATGTGGAAACTACGAAAAATTCATACTTCAATTTTACCGTGATGCTTAAAAGCATTTTTCAGTTAAATTTTCATTAATCCCCAGGAGTCATGGTAAAAAGAAAGTAATCCCCTTTTTGATAAAATAAAATAAAAAATAAAAAAAAGTATTCATCGGAATAAATTGATTCATAATTAAAAACAGGGCTTTTTGCATGAAGTTGCAATATGAAAAAATATGAGCTTTTATTTATTGAATTATTTTTTTCCAGGCTATTTACCTAACTTCGAGGTAAAAATGTAGCTTTTTATAAAACTCAATTAAAAAAAAAAAGAGTTTTTTCCATTAACTCTAGCCTCCCCCCCCCCTTCCTCATTTTTCATAAAATACATCTAATGGCTATTCTTTAATCATCGTGTATCTGATATGAATCATGATATGAAAATCTCACCTTTCATTTCGAAAATCGTCCCTGAACAAATTCTGAGGTTCTTGGTATTTATAGCAAATAAATCTTCTTATGTTTATAACGTTACAGTGAACGATGAGAACAACAATAATCAATACGGTGATATTCAAGTTTGTTTGAATGTTTTTTGTCAATTCATGGCATCGATAAAACTCGAGTTATTAATAAAAGTTTAATTAATACTATTATTAATAAAAAGTCGATTTTCGTAAAGAAAAACTGACATGATTTGAATTGGTGGAATTAATGTTGATTCTCCATTTTTCGAACCACTTTTTTAGTTCAAATAAATGGTTTTGAAAGGCGAAGGATGCGGTAGTTGGATTTTGATTTAACATTTACTTATATCTATTAGCAAATAGAAATAAATTTATTTCTAATAGCAAATAGAAATAAATTTATTTCTAATAGCAAATAGAAATAAGTTTGTTATTTAAAGTATTATTGTTTTGTTTATTAACAAAAAAAAAGTAATAATAATTTACAGGTCACAAACAATTAACTACAGTGGGTTTTCCCTCATACAATGAGCAGGTTGGTGATATTTTGTTATTTCAGGGGCATTAAAAGCTACTAATTGGTTTTGGAAATTTTATACAGTGGTAAACGATTATCTGGGTTAGAGGAATATGTTTTGTGAAACTAATTTTAACTTTCGGAAAATGGATCAAGGGGACGATAAACTTTAAATTTCATTTTTCTCTGAATGGACTAGATTGGACTATCGTGGTTTTTCCCCATGACCCTTCATTTTGTTTACTATTATTTGAATACTGTATTTTATATTATTAACTTAATCTTCACTGACCTTTATTGACCTTTATTATAATATTTTCACCTACATCTAAATATAGGTATTGATGTATCTCAATATTTTTTTACTCAATATTAAAAAAAAAAATTCTCTTCTTATTAGAACAACGTTGATATGAATATAGTTGATATAAGTTAGAATTGATTGCCATTAAAACGGCAGGTGAAAGAGGAATAAAGCAAATAAACAGTGACAGATAACAGGTAAGTGGTTATCTTTGATAAAGTATCAGTGACTCATCACTTGTAACTGTTATCGATCGTTAAAATCGTTATACTCTTGCAGTTTGTTATGTTTTATACTGAGGTTATGATATACTTCTAATATAGTTTTCCTTTTTTTCCGATGTGCAGTTTTAAACTTTTAAATCGAACTGGATAAACTTTTTAATTTACATTGAAATAATAATAATATAATGAAGGCTTAACGAGCACGAAGGTTCAATTCCGATACCACAACTCGAAAATTATATGTATAATATATCGTTGGAAAGATTAGAATTTAAGAAATGAGGGTGAGCAGCTCCAAGATAGCGGCCGGCGTGAGTAAGCAACAAGGTATTCCGATCACGCCCTACCCGATGTCCACGAATCAGTTCGGGTTAACCGAGAGTTCCCGAACAGATGTAGTCCAGATAACCAACTTCCCCGTTTAAATAATGGGGAAAACCAACGTAATGTACAAATGAATGTTTCTTTAATATAATTAAAGTACAACAACAGATATCAGTAGGAGTACTATTTCAATATATTAAAATTTCCTGTGATGGTTGCATACAATTTTAAATTTTAAACTAAACAGACCATTTAACAAATAAATTTAATCTTTTGTTTTGTAAATCTATTTGTTTGTTTTTTAAATATGTCATTGTCCTGTTTGAATGATTAAGTGAGCTCAAGTTAAATGCACGTATAAATAGAAAAAATACAAATAAATTAATATAAGAATCCGAGTATTCCTAACCACCAGATTATTATTTTTTTCTTATTTAAAGAAAAAATGTATTTAAATAACCAAAAAGGAATAATTTAATCTTTTGTTTTGTAAATTTATATGTTTGTTTTTTTTCAAAATATGTTATTGTCCTGTTTAAATTATTAAATGGGATCGAGTTAAATGCACATTTTTTTGTATTTCAAGAAAAATGTATTTAAATTACCAAAAAGGAAATTTTTAAAAATGATTTGTTGATGATTTTAAATGATATGTCTCCAAAGGAAAAAGAACAAACTGTAGATGATTTATTAGATTGAAGAAAGGGAGTAAAAGGTTTAAGAAATTGTATCTATTAAAATCAATTTAACTATAATTATCTGCTAACTGTATTATAATCCACTAAATAGAATTAATTTAATTAAATACGTTTCAACTAGCAATAATCGCACTTCAGTAGACCTTCATTGTTAACGTTATTGCCTCTGCTCAATGTTAATTTAATTAAATGTTTATATTTGTTAATGTTATTCTGACCTAACCCAATTAAAAGTTACACGTATATTTCAATAATTTTTCGATCAATACTTCCAAATTTCGACGAGGTGTTGGAAATTCGTTATATAAATATGCCATTTGGATATAGGTACAGACTGTGTAGCATTAGACCTAACCTAATAAAAGTAAGCAGCGAATGAATTCGCCTCCAAAAATGTGAATTAAGCCGACATCGGATCTTGGGAACTCTCGGTTAACCCGAACTGATTCGTGGATGTCGGTTAGGGCGTGATCGGAATACCTTGTTGTTTACTCACGCCGGCCGCCATCTTGGAGCTCCTTATCCGAAGTAATACCATATTTAGTTTATAATATGGTAAATGGAAACGAAATATTATAGTATCAAGAAAGTAATAATTACTACTTTCAGATAATTTAACAGAAACTATTGGTCAGACTTTATCGAAAGCGATCGCGCTGATTCTATTCTGAAAATGCATAAATTTGCTTGTAACTCGCGAACGACGGTGACTATCGGAAAAGTGTATATAACCAAAAATGTTCGTCTCGACAAACTGAAAAAAATGAAATCTACGAAAAAGTCCCCGCGACCATTTCGAAAATTTCGCTGTGAATTGAAGTTTTTAGCTTACAACTCGCAAAGGAATGGTTTAATCGAAAAAATGTATACGATCGAAAATGTACTTCTCGAAAGCCTGAAAAGATTGACTCCATTTAGAAACCTCTACTACCAAACCTGCATTAACAAAACCGCGGTTTTGCGCTTATAACTTGCAATCGAAGGAGAAATGTGTGTGATTTGTATATTCTTCCGGTGTAGCGGTTAAGGAAATCTTTAAAATGATGCTTCATCCATGAAATTTGATGAAGTATTAAGGAAGTTATGGCTTACCGAAAAAAAAAGCTCTTAGAAATAATATATTATATGATGATTACATTAGACTTTTTCATTGAATTTTAGTTGTTATCATACTATTTTAATTTTGTTTCTTATTTATTATATAATTTATGTCCCATTTTGTGTAATATTAGAGGTTTTCGTTTAAAAAAAAAAAAAAAAAAAAAAAAAAAAAATGTTTGAGCATGGAGGTCTTAAAACACCTTAACTGTAAAAATTGGCAACCATTGATTAATTATTGTAGAATAGCCCTGCCCTATAGATGTACACTTATAGAAGAATTCAATTACAAATAAAATGTATCAATTACTCATATGTCTTGTGAGTTATATCACATATATTGTTATATTATATTCTACTAGCATTCCCCGTCGCGGCTTTGCCCGCGAGCCTTTAAAATCAATTCTGATAATGTGACCATTATCTTGGTATTGATTTAATATAATATGTTAACTGATGTTAAGAAGATTTAGTAGAATCGGAGGTTCCGGTTGGTGGAATGTTGGAGGGGGAAGCTGTCGGCTCGGTAGACGAGAGGGAGGCGCGCAACGGAGAGAGTTCACTAAAACCGCCAAAACAAAAAATTGCTTACTCGTCGTGAACGCTTCATTTTTCAGCTTTCGAGTTAAACTCGTCGTATCAAGATCTTTAAAATGAGTCCAAATTAGACATTTTTTCTCGAAGTGCAAAAATAGGTGTCCGTTAGAGTTAAACGGCAATTTTGCCATTTAAACCCCTTAGGGGTTACATTTTTGAAATTCCTTTCTTAGTGGTTACCTACCTACGCGTTCAAAATCTAAATTCCGAACTTCAAGTTTCTATCATTAGTAGTTTTGGCTCTGCGTTGATTCTGTCAGTCAGGACAAAGCCTCTTATATATATAGAGATTATTAAATATTATTTAATGAATGTAAATCATTACATGTAAATACATTAGTAATATATTTATTTTATTATTAAATTTGAGTATGAGTTAAACGATTAGTAGGTAGTTGTTTATATTTCTTTTCTTTCCTTTCTTTTTGCATGTTATTATTATTATTATTATTATCTTTGAGATGTGAAATGATTTTTAAAAATAAAATTTAGAATTTAGATAGGTCGACCCTCGACTTATGGTCTAATAGACCTTAGTTCTATAGATGTTTTTATTTAGCTCTAAGAATAATATGCTATGTTCTGAAAAAAAAATATAAATAAAATAAAAAGAATTATACATTCCTTCTTTCAGATAATTTGATCATGGGTTTTTGGTGTATTTTTAATCAAATTAATTACTTTTGTGTCGTGTTTTGGTAATGGTTATGATTTACAATAATTTTCTATTGTAGACATATTCAAACGGCGCGGTTATGCTTTTTTTTATATAAACAATGTCTTCGTACGTATATTACATATACAATTATTTTTATGACCATTACTTATCTTAGATTCGTGTATTAACTGAAATCTTATTTGTAATCAAAACACGGAGCACACCTTTCCTTATCAGTTGATACTGTTATCACACTTATCTATTCCGTAATCCTTTTATTCATCTTATGATAAAAGATGAAGATGCTTCAACTGTGTTAGTAGCACAATCAATGCTATCTCAAACGTTTGTTTGATTATTTTGAAAAATGCTGATTTCTTAAAAGATTAAAGAGGTGAGAGATAGTCAACTGTTAATCTTAATGATAAGTTGAATGATGATCAGGAAGTTCAGTTTGAATTTTTTTTTTATTTTCGAAAGCCAACGTTTCGATCCAACTTGTGGATCTTCATCAGGGCTAATAGAGGTGAGTCATAGTCAACTGTTAATCTATCTGTTAGCCCTGATGAAGATCCACAAGTTGGATCGAAACGTTGGCTTTCGAAAATAAAATTTGGTATTATTTCGGATGAGGAGCTCCAAGATGGCGGCCGGCGTGAGTAAACAACAAGGTATTCCGATCACGCCCTACCCAATATCCACGATTCAGTTCGGGTCAACCAAGAGTTCCCGAGCTGATGTATTCCAGATAACCAACTTCCCCGCTTCAATAATGGAAACGACCAACGTAATGTACAAAGAAATGTTTCTTTAATATAATTAAAGTGCAACAACAGATATCAGTAGAAGTACTATATCAATGTATGAAAGTTTCCTGTGATGATTGCATAAAATTTTAAAATAAACAGAACATTTAACAAATAAATATAATAGTTTGTTTAAATTTATTTGTTTGTTTTTTAAAAATATGTTATTGTCCTGTTTGAATGATTAAATGGGATCGAATTAAATGCACAAGGTACAAATAATTAATAATATAAGAATCCGAGCATTCTTAACCACCAGATTATTATTTTTTTGTATTTCAAGAAAAATGTATTTAAATTACCAAAAAGGATATTTTTAAAAATGATTTGATGATGATTTTAAATGATATGTCTCCAAAGGAAAAATAACAAACTGTACATGATTTATTAGATTCAAGAAAGAGAGTAAAAGGTTTAAGAAATTGTATCTATTAAAATCAATTTAACTATAATTATCGGCTAACTGTATTATAATCCACTAAATAGAATTAATTTAATTAAATACGTTTCAACTAGCAATAACCGCACTTCAGTAGACCTTCATTGGTTACGATATTGCCTCTGCGCTTAAGTTACACATATATTTCAATCATTTCTCGATCAATACTTCCAAGTTTCGACGAGCTGTTGGAAGTTCGTTATATAATTATGCCATTTGGATATAAATTTTTTTTTTTCAAAATTAAAATCCTGATCATTATGTAACCTATATTAAAATATTGAAGTATTGTTACGTGAAACAAAACACAAAAAACATATGATTTTTAATGGTTCTAGACTTGTTTGAACGAACTAGCAGTTGGAACAAACTGTCATAGAACATGTTTGTGTCTACGATATTCGAGTACCATCTGCGCTAGCATAGAACCTTCGAGGCTATTTATTCTCTTATGACTAAATACAAGGTGCGATGTACTGGATAGTCAGTCTCGTTCCGAATCCCAAGTCATATGGATATTTCTGTTTTACAAAGTGATAACTTTAGTAACCTGTTTAATTATTTGTGTCTCAGTAATTTGTTTGACATTGTAAATTATTTTTTTGTTCAATAAAAATTAATTTAACCAACGAATTGTTACATTATTTTAAAATTTCGATTGATAAGTGTCGCCTATTTAACACGTTGAGGCCGGAAATGTAATTCACGCTCCCCGCCCATTGGCGGCTGTATTTAATGCTTTTCGCTCTATCGGATGGGAGTTATTCCAAGGCATTATGCAGTATTAGCAATCCAACAATAATAAAATAAAAAAAAAATAAAAAAAAAACCTGTACCACTACAACCCATAAAGGGTCTTGGGTTCAGTACTAGGTAAGGAAGAGTACTGTTTCTTGGTCAGCGGTCGTGCAAGGAGGTGATTTGACCGTGACCATGCTCAACCGCCAGGTTTTTTCCCCTTAATTTTTCAATTCAGGGTACCCACTTTATAGAGGCTGGGTTTGCCCCAGGAGGGTCTCTCGGCCCACGAGACGAACTGTGGCGAATAATAAAGATATCATAAGCCATGTCAGATTCGAACTCGGGACCTTAAGCACAGCAGTCTACTGCCTTACCAGTGGGCTACCTCGCTCCCAAATAATAAAATAAACAATAAAAATAATATCCTACTAGTTATGTTTATAATACGATATTAATTATAATTGTTATTAAAAAAATAAATGGTATATTGTACATTCCAAAGTATGAGAATATGGTATCCTAGGAATAAAAATATAAATAAATATAAAAATAAATTAATTCACGTTAAATATTCATCATTTTAATTTTCAGCTATATAGATATTATTTCTACTATCTTAACACTTTGGCTGCCATATCATCTGAAATCGAGTCAGAGAATTAAATATTAAAATTTTGTCGATACGAAAGAGTGACTCTCAGGTATTCTTTTTCGGTAGTCAAAGTGTTAAACATCTAATTATTTGGCCGGGGAGGCATTCTAGTGCGAGCCACCGGTGGTACACGCCGCACAGTGTTTCGATTAGTATAAGCTAGGTGGACAAAAGTCATGATTTAAATTCTAAAAATTTGTATTAAAATAATGTAAACAATACATCAAAACATGGCATTCTAATATTTGTTTATGTCTCACACACTCCACCTCGTTAGTAATAGAGTCCAAAGGTGTAAAATCGTGGTGTAATAGAATAAATCAGTTGAATTCCAAGCATCACTTCAATCATAAAAATTACAGTGTTCCTAAATGTTTATAAATTGATTGTTAAGGATTAATATTACTTGGACTAGTTAGTGCTAATTTGCTCTAAATCAGTAAATTTATCTATTAATAAAACCTCAATAAAAAAATGTTTTTGAGACAATTGCAGGATTTTTTCATCGTTTTGAAACTTCCAAATGATGTTAATGACTTGTACCCATTTTTACCCGGGCTGATTTTTCTGTATATAATAGGGGCACCTTTCAACTTAATAATAATATGTATTATAGCCTGTATACTCGAGTACAACATACTTTTTTTAGTACTTTCTTTTCAAAATGGATATTGTTTTAATGGGACTCGTTGAACCACTCTATGGGAGAAAAATCTCATTTCTCTTGAAGTTTCTTTCGTCCAAGCATAATTTTAAAAACCATACGGAGGACAGAGGATGAGGTTTACCTAACTATGCCCTCAAAATTTTTTGGCTGAATGCCAACTTCTACATTTCAAGGAACTACTATGTCACCGGAAAAATTGTGTAAGACATGACTTATTCCTTTGGAGATTGCTAAGTAATTAAGTGAAAATGAAGCATTAGCCTATTACATGGACTCTAAGCCTTCAGCGAATTCGTAAAAGCAGACTAGGATGCGGTCTATATAGACTGGTTATGACTTCTTGCCATTACCAGAATTTTATAATTAAATTTATAAATAAAATTAATAATTTTATAATTAAACTAGCTGTATATCCCGGTTTCACCCGGAGAATTTCAATTTTTAAATCTATAAACTGATCTATAAAACCATAATCTATAAAATCTATAAACTGAGACTTTTATCGACTCAAACGGTCGATTTTGTAAAAACCAATGTAAAGCGTGATCAAAACGATTATTATAACAATAAAGAATATACCCAGAGATCGGCTGAAGTTATGCAATGTTAATATGGACAGGTGTTCGCACCTGGTCTGAAAGAACCACTGAGCGAAATTTGAAGAATTTAGGAAAAACGGTATGGATTTCTATAAAGAACAAAAAGAATTTCACCTTTATATGCATAGATTATAGCTGTATATCCCGGTTCCACACGGGGAATTTCTTTTTTCTATAGAAACGGTCGATTTCTTAAAAAAAAAACATTGTACATAAAGTGAGATCATTATGATTTTTATAACAATAAAGAATATCAGCAGAAGATCGGCTGAAGTTACGCAATTTTAATATGGACAGGGCACCTGGTATCAAAGAACCGCTGAGCGAAATTTGGAGAATTTAGGACAAACGGTATGGATTTCTATAAAGAACAAACAAACAAACAAATAACAAACAGAATTTCAACTTTATTTATATAGATTACTTAAATGGTCGAAAGAGATGAAAAAATGACGAAAAATACTTTTGTCCACCTAGCTCCTACTAAGCGAAACACTGTGCGCCTGCGTGAACGTGTTAATCGAAAATTAACTTTGTATCGTCTGAAAGTACTTTTCATATCAACTCATGTAATTGGGACAAATTTTATAGATGCTATGTCCATAGGTGTTGAATCCGCATCAAATCGCCTGTTCATCACATCTCCGGTAAGGAAGGACTTTTTTAAAAGTTTATTCCAATAAAGATGTCGGTAATCGTGTTTCGGACATCCACAAGTCTGGAAATCAGTTGGAAGATCTGAAGTCATAAGATAGTCGTGGATGTTGAGTCGTGTGTGTCCTATACGGAGGCGCTTCAGGATCGTTTCCTCTCTACATTTGCTAAACCCAATGTTTGTGCCAGGTGTGTAAATATGAAACCGGAATTCGCCAATGATAGGAGTTAGCAGTCAATATAATCTTCTAACTAATCCGGCAGTGGTGTTATCTGCATTTGCCTACATGTAATAAAGAGATCCAATTGATACCAACATCAGTTTCATTCTATAACCGTGTTTTTAGTGGAGTTGAACATGTCGACTTTTGTGCCAACAAATTAAGATTTGCGGACAGCATTTATTTTCCGTTTCCTTCTGAAAAAAATTGGAGCATTATCACATAGGATGCTTGTTGAAGCTTACGGGGAGCATGCCCTAGGCAAATCTCAATGTTTTGATTGGTTCAAAAAATTTAAAGATGGATTTCGTTAAAAGAAACAAAGATCGTAGAAAACCACAAAAAAAAACTTTGAAAACGCTGATTCGGAAGCGTTTGTTGGACAATTATTACATGTGACACCGTCTCCATTTGTTTGAAAGGCATGGAAAAGATCCAGAAGGTCGGAAAATGGGTACCTCACCAACTGAATGACAGGCAGCAGGAAGCTCGAAAAACCTCATGGCAAATGCTGCTCGCCAGGTACAGAAAAAAAGTCATTTTTTCATCAAATTATGACTGGTGATGAAAAGTGAATTTACTTCGAGAATCCTAAGCGTAAAAAATCCTGGGCAACTCCTGGTGAACCATCGGCATCGCTTGGGGAGGAAGAAAATGCTCTGTGTCTGGTGTGATCAGATGGGTGTTACCTACTATGAGCTGCTGAAACCTGGGGAAACTGTTAATACGGAATCTACCTACAACAGATGATAAATTTGAATAAAGATTTGCGCCAAAAAGTCCCAAATATCAAGAAAGGACACACAAAGTGATCTTGCTCCATGACAATGCCCCATCACATTCGGCTAAACGGACCAAGGAAACGATCCAAGTGTTTGGTTGGTAAATTCTTCCGCATGCGGCTTATTCACCAGATTTGGCCCCATTCGATTACCCCCTATTTGCATCGATGGGACACGCACTAGCTGAGCAGCGCTTCACTTCTTATGAAAATGTACGAAATTGGTTAAGTGATTGGTTTGAATCAGAAGAGGAAGCATTATTTTGGCGGGGAATCCACAAATTGCCTGAATGATGGGAAAAATGCATAGATAGCGAAGGACAGTACTTCGAATAAAAAAGTATGTATCATTTTTACACAATCAACTTTTATTTGCTATTTGAAAAATTCCGGTTTCATATTTACACACCTGGTAATCCCTTGTATAAACGACTAAAAATATTATTAATTTTTATTATAGCTCCAATATTATTACTTCTAAAATTAATAATATTATAACAAAAACAATCGATATTGAGGCCTACGAGGAATCGGAGGGAACACTTTGAGGGCTGTGTCAAGCATCGAGATATCTGGAACTGACGTAGGGACGTCATGGGGATCCAATCAATCCAGACTCTGCAGCAGTTAATTGGATATAAATCGATATCCTCGGAATCGACATAGCTATATAACGTTGACCTTTTCCTGAAAAACTAATCACTGATGTAAACTAGAAGGGAAGAACAATATGTTGTTAAAATTTCGTTTAATAACTTCAAAGGGATATTAATAGCTTTACGACACAAAAACGAGGAGTTTTAAGTAAATTCCTAAAACTGGTTCACTCCGATTCGCTTTAAAGTTTTACCAGCTACAGTATTATGCACTCAATACTTTTAAACGTTTTTAGCGACTTTAACTGGAAGCGGGTAAATGTAAAGTATAAAAAAAAGTATTGTAACGTTAAATATTAATTCTATTTAGTGGATTGTAATACAATTAGCCGATAATTATAGTTACATTGATTTTAATAGATACAATTTCTTAAACCTTTTACTCCCTTTCTTCAATATAATAAATCATCTACAGTTTGTTCTTTTTCCTTTGTTCCTTCGTTCTTTTTCCTCCCTACACGATATCATATTAAAATATCCTTTTTGGTAATTTAAATACATTTCTCTTGAAATACAAAAAAATAATAATCTGGTGGTAAAGAATGCTCGGATTCTTATATTATTAAGTATTTGTACCTTGTGTATTTAACTCGATCCCTCCGGTAGATCAATTTTGCTGAAATTTTTACAGTCATATCTCTGGCATATTAGTACATCAAATACTCAGTTTGATCAAAATCGTTAAAATCGTTTTTGAGTAAATAAAAAAAAACACGTGAAAATGATACAAAATTTATTAAGTAATGTCTCCCCCCTCCGGTTGATCAATTTTGATGAAATTTTTACAGTCATATCTCCGGCACATTAATACATCAAATACTCAGTTTAATCATTTAATTCCCTTAATCTTTTTTTTTTTTTTACATCAAGCAGAAAATAATGCTTTTTAATTGCATTTGCAAATCGCTGGTATTTGCCGGAAAAATACCATTCGGCACGCTTTTAGGAGTAGGTATATTGTCTTATTTACAACGTCGCCAGATCTTGCCTATTCATTAGATATTTTATTTTTAATGTTAATACCTAAGCGCCTTTGTTGACATTTTATCAATCCCATTAGTTGTTGCTTCTTTTTATTTTTTGATTGTCCTCTTTAAAGGCAAACTAGGGAATCAGTCAGATGTGTCACGCTTCGACACAATGGAAATCAAAGTCAAACAAATGACGATCTATTTCAATTTTTTTTGATCCAACGATATTAATTTTAAGGATTTTGACACGGCTTTGGAAAAATGGACTGACTGACTTGGTTTTGCGATTAAAAATAGTGCGAAAAACAGTTTGTGGGAGAAATTGAGGAAATGGTGCTATCAATTTCAACTTAAATGGAATGCTGCAAATAGATCTTTGGAACCATTTTTGAGGAAAAATCACGAATGACTTAACAGCGACCTAATTTTTCCAAAGGTATATTCCCAAGAACTTCCATGCTCAGAAGGCTAACCATGAACACTTCCGCGCATAAAAAGAATCTTTTTCAAGAAAGGCTACGAACAGAGATATCCTCAATAATTTGTCAATTAATTCAGACCCATATATATCACAATATCTTTAGAAGTGAAAGAACTTCTAATTGAAATATAAAAAACATTTGAAATTTTAGAAATATTATATATTCTTCCATACCATAAGTCCAAAGGAATAATTAGAATCAATGGGAGAGAGTCGGATATATTTGAAATGAAGAAAGGAGTAAAACAAGGCGACAGTCTAAGTCCACTCCTATTCATTATATTCATGGACGAAATCCTGAAGATATGTAAACGAAGGACAGCTCGCACTACTGTCGGTAAATGGAATATGAGGACGATACTGGCGCAAGTGATGGTGTTTACAGACGTCATCGTCCTCATAGCGGATTCTGAAGAACGATTACAGGAGGCAGTGACAGAATGGGAGGCGGAGTTGGAAAGGAAGTGGATGTCTATCAATGTCGGAAAAAGCAAAATAATGCATGTAGGCAGGGAGCAGGAAGTTGTCGAAATACGATGCAAAGGAGAAGTAATGGAGATGGTGAACGACTACACTTACCTGGGGATAGTGATAAGCAGGGATGGAAGATTGGACCAGGAAATCTCCAATCGAATAAAAAAGGCAAATAGTATCTACTATCAACTCAGTAACACCGTAATAGGTAAAAGAGAAGTAGAGAAAAACGTTAAAATGCACATTTTTAAAGCCGTTTATCTGCCTACCCTATTATACGGTAGTGAAAGTTGGACTCCATTAGAGAAACATCTTAGTCGATTGACAGCTACTGAAATGAAATATCTCCGAAGAGTGGCTGGACGAACAAGGAGAGATCGAATCAGAAATGAGCGTACAAGAGAAGATCTCGGAGTTGCTCCTCTGAAAGATACTCTTGAAAAAAAACAACTTCGATGGTTTGGACACCTCTGCCGGATGGACGAGAACCGTGATCCCCGAAAATTTTTCGAAGCTGCGCCCATAAGGAAACGACCAAGAGGTCGACCAAGAAGGCAGTGGATAGACCACATTAGTAGAATTGGCCAAAAGCGAAACAAGCCACTAAATTCAATGAAGGCTATGGCACGAGACCGAGAGGCTTGGCATGCATGGACCGAGGCACCTCCACGCTGAGAGGCACTACGGAGGAAGAAGATATATTTTTCCAGCTTAAAATTCTCATTATTAAATTAAATACATAGATTTTTTTAAACTTTCACTTGTAGATATATTTTTGTTTATAGTTTTATATTAATTTAATCTTTTTTCGTGGGTAAGCACCTACTTTTAAATTTATATTATTTTTAAATATTTTATTTATGAAGAGAAGAGAAAAAAAAGGGTCAAGCGGGGGACCGGGGTTCGACTCCCGGCGGAGCCCAATCTTTTCTCTTCAAAAATCTATATAAATAAAGTTGAAATTCTGTTTGTTTGTTTGTTTATTTGTTCTTTATAGAAATCCATACCGTTTGTCCTAAATTCTCCAAATTTCGCTCAGTGGTTCTTTGATACCAGGTGCGAACACCTGTCCATATTAAAATTGCATAACTTCAACCAATCTCTTGGTATATTCTTTATTGTTAAAAAATTCGTCATTATCTCGCTTTACAATGGTTTTATTTTTTTTTTTTACGAAATCGACCGTTTGAGTCGAAAAAACGGCCTGGAAAATCATTTTATAGATTTTGAAGAGCCCAACAGGCCCTTTAAGACCGTTCCTTGGCAGGCGTCGAGTTCTGGGATTTTTAAACCATATGTTTTTTTTTTTTTTTTTTTTTTTTTTTTTTTAACATTACAATACGTTTATTTACATGAATGGTGAATTTATTTTTTATAAATGCCTCCTAAGAAGCGAGCTTTAATAGGAGTAGTGAGCTCAAAAGCTAAAAAACAACGTCAAATACGAGCACCTGAAACTCTTGACGAACATCAGAATAGGATTGAACAACAGAGGCTTAGACAGGCAGAACCGCGGGAAACGGAGTCTGCCCAGGAATACGAGGCCCGCTTTGCGCCACAAAGACTTAGGCAAGCCGATTTTCTAGAAGCTGAAACTGCAGGCCAATATTTCTGTTTGTTTGTTTGTTCTTTATAGAAATCCATACCGTTTATCGAAATTCGCCAGTACTTCATTCATACCAGGTGCGAACACCTGTCCATATTAAAATTGCATAACTTCAGCCGATCTTCAGCTGATATTGTTTGTTGTAATAAAAATCGTAATGATCTCGCTTTACAATGGTTCTTTACGAAATCGACCGTTTCATTAGAAAAATGAAATTCCCCGGGTGAAACCAGGATATGCAGCTATAATCTATGTAAATAAAGTTGAAATTCTGTTTGTTCTTTATAGAAATCCATACCAGGTGCGAACACCTGTCCATATTAAAATTGCATAACCTCAGCCGATCTTCAGCTGATATTCTTTATCGTTATAAAAATCGTAATGATCTCGCTTTACATTGGTTTTTCACATTAGAAAAATGAAATTCCTCGGGTGAAATCAGGAAATAAAGATAAAATTCTGTTTGTTCTTTATGAAAATCCCTACCGTTTGTCCTAAATACTCCAAATTTCGCTCAGTGGTTCTTTTATACCAGGTGCGAACTGTTCTGTGCATATTAAAATTGCATAACTTAGGCCAATCTCTGGGTATATTCTTTATTGTTATAAAAATCGTAATGATCTCACTTTACATTGGTTTTTTTTATGAAATCGACCGTTTGAGTCGAAAAAAGTCTCATTTTATAGATTTAAAAAATCAAAGTCACCGGGTGAAACCGGTATATACAGCTAGAATTTAATATTTTCACAGTTTATAGTTTTAGTTTTGCGTTTGTGAACTTCAATTCATTTAAAAAATAAAAATTTATAAAACATATGTTGATATTATGTGTGTACAGATAATGTTATGTGTTGTTTATAAACATGTCATTCAACTTTTCTACATGTCTAACATAGAAATCCGTTTTTTTTTTTTATGGCCTTATTTGACGCGTTCACAATTACCCCGAAAATTCCCAATTACCCCATAAGTTAGGGGGTAATTGGGAACGGCTACTTTTTAAACAGTGGCTATTAAATGAATCCAAACCCTCATTTAGAATTATTTCCATACCCTGTTATATATCTAACCTATATAGAACTTTTTAGCTCTTTGTTCTCAATTACCCCAACTCACCTATTCATAGAGATGTTACCATATCGATTCGACTACTACGAAAATGAAATATGAACTGGGAAAATTATAGGAAGCAAAAATTACAGCTGAATATTACTTGGGTATAAAAAAAAAACATCTTAAATGTAATTACAAAGAAAAATCAAATTATATTAAATTAACATACATAGTTTTTAGAAATGAAAAAAAACATTTAGTTATTCCACTAATTGATGTATAATCATTAATTATTATTATTATCATTAAAGATAATAATAATAATAATAATTGCCAAACCAACAATGTGGTGACCACATCTTGCCTTAGCCCAATATTATTATACCTAAATATTTTTATATTTCCATCACACCGACACTACCTTCTACCTTCGACATAGTTCTTTTCTACCTTCTTTGATGCATGATGGGATCGGCAAAAAAGCTTTTGATTGCTCCGTGTTGACGGAAAACTTTTCCTCTTCTTTGAGTCTTTTCAACACCTATTCAGAAGCCAAAACTTCCCGATGTGGTTGGTGCTTCATCCGTGTCTCTGCTTGTTGGGGGGGGAGGGCTTTCAGATGTGGTTGAGTCTGATGTGTTGTTGGTGATGCTTCTGGAAAAGATGGGTACTGCTGGACAAGTTCTGTTTTGCAGCAAGGATCACCCTTTTGTACCCTTGCTATCAACCACTGTTGAAGGATTTCTTCCGCCTTTTTAGGCAAGTAAATAAGTCTCCCCGCACCCAATATATTAATATCAGTCTTCCTTCCTTTAATAATGTTTCAAAACTCGGAACTTTTCAGCAGCTGCGAGATACATCAAGTTGCCGTTGGGAGTATCGTTGATAGCATGGATCACTTCTTGGATCGTGAAGAGGTGGAGACCTCTTCCTAATGTATGTCCTTGGCATCCTTTTGTTTAGTGGAACAGTCAATTTATCAGGACACTTCATTATTTTAGAAACAACAATGTTCTTATTATTGTTGAGATGTGAAAAAAAGTCTGAAATTTAGTTCCCAATTACCCCTGAAGTAAAAATCTCAGGGGTAATTGGGAACATCAATGTGGTGGTTAGTAAAAAAACAACTAAGACAAAAGCACCACAAATACTATTAATTGGCATCCTAAGCTACAATTATTAACTTAAAGGACACTTTCCTTGTGAGATCTATAGTCAATATGTGCTCTTAACTGTAAGATGGAAAATCCAATTTAAAAAAAAAAATCTGGTGCGTGCGCGCAACACACAACTTTCTCTTACCAACTTACTTAGATAAGAAATTAATGCGTTTTGTTAATGCCACATCTCAAAGTTACACATTTTCCACATTCATTTCTTATTTTTGTTTTCATTTGCTCTATAAACCCCTCAGAACATTTTAATAATGATAACGCTTACCTGATATTAAATAACACTCAATTTTCATTAAACATGACGAATATGAAGAAAATCGTTAAAGCTGTTTTTGAGATAATCTAAAAATTAGAAAAATGTTATGAAATAAAGTGTCCCCTTCGGTTGATCAATCTTGATGAAATGTTGGCTATCACATTTTTGGCATATACATACATAAATACCCAGTTTGATCAAAATCGTGAAAGCCGTTTTTTAGTAAATTAAAAAAACACGTGAAATTGATACAAAATTTATTAAGTAAAGTCCCCCCTCCGGTTGATCAATTTTGATGAAATTTTTACAGTCATATCTCGGGCATATAAATAGATCAGATACTCAGTTTAATCAAAATCGTTGGAGCCGTTTTTGAGAAAATCGAAAAAAACTTAAAAAGTTATTAAGTAAAGTACCCCCTCCCTTTGAGCAATTTTGATGAAATGTTTGCTGTCACATCGCGGGCATATACATACACTAAATACCCAATCTCAGGTTAGCACGGTTTATAGTTTTTGAGCTAGTCTGTTCACACACACACACACACACACAGACCATTTCGCGGAACTTGGTTAATTGGACTCAGGGGGCCCCAAAACGTGTATTTCCGTTGAAAACCGGAAGTCGAAATTTTTAACGATCGCAATACTTCCACTTACTATATATTTCATATATAGGTAAGTGAAAGTAAAAATTAAACTTTTTATTAGGTCACCGGTGAACAGGAAGCTAATGACTGGAAAACACTAGAACTCATTCTACCGCTTTCATAGCTCATTAGTTCTCCAGACCCCCACCTCAGCGCTAGTGGCCCTTGTTCCCATTTACTCCTGATTCCCAATTACCCCACCTGACCCTAATGTAGTTCAATAGAGTATTCGATTTGCTTTAAAATGTCACGAGAAGTAATACTCTAAGACCAGTAGAAACGGAGAAATTAAGGAATGTCCGGCTACCCTATCACTCGCTTCACTGTGCTACGGGCCGTGTGGGCCATTCAATATTCTAGACGCTACAGGGAGCACATGCTCAAGAGCTATCTCTTTTCATCGTCCAAATTATGAGCAGAAGAATATTGATGAAAATTCACCGAGACACAATACATTTAAGAAATATGCATTTCGTGAACATGAATGAATGAAACATAAGAAAGTTCATTTCAGAATTTTTTATTTATGCCTATCATTTTTTTGTAGTTTATTAATCAATTATTTCTCGTTATTGTCAGCACTCGCCTAGTTATTTCTTTATTTTATTGTTCCCTTTTGATTTTAATCCTTTCACATCTTAAACAACTTAATTATACAGGGTGTCCCGAATTTAAATGGCAAAACTTCAGGAACTTATGGGAGATCGAAAAACTAAGACAAAAAGTCCTTTAAAGATTTGCTCGTTTTTGCTTAGTTTTGGAGAAAATCGCAAATAAAGAAACAAAACAAAAATGTTATAGGTAGCGATTATCACCTTTCAAAGTTCGTCAGGCAAGTCAGTGAGATATGCAAATACTTAATGTTACCCCTTACATTCTTTTATTTGTTTACATTTTGGTTTCCTTCTAGGATTATAATTCCTAAATCAGTCTTCAGTCAGTCACTCAGATATTTTTCTGCGAATAGCATCAGCCACAATGCCGCATACAATTCTAATGTTGAATACGCTGATATGATTTTTGTGTATGGTTTCTGTAATGGTAATGCTTTAGATGTGGAGCGGGAGTATGCTCGCCGGTTTCCAAATAGAAGAGTGCCTGATCGACGAGTCTTTTCGTTAAATTTTAATAGACTTCGAGAGACTGGGTCATTCTTAATACGTAATGAATGCGACCAATTCCAGGCAGGAATAAGAGCAGATTATCGGAGAAGAAATTGTGTCCAACGCCACTTCGATAACAATCCTGAGATTAGCATCCGAAGAGCATCTGCTGCATTAGGAATATCGCGGCAAGCAATATGGCGAACTTTGAAAGGTGATAATCGCTACCCATACCATCTTCAAAAAGTTCAGAATTTATTACCTCAAGATTATGTCAAGAGATTGAATTTTAGTAACTGGTTTCTTGAAAAAATTCTCGATGATAATTTATTTCCATTAAAAATTATATGGACCATTGAAGCTACCTTTACAAGAGGAGGAATTGTTAATGTTGTGTTAAGAAATTATCATGTATGGGCTCTTGAAAATCCCAGAGCTATTAGAGAGAATTGGTTTCAGCATGAATCTGCGATTAACGTTTGGCTTGGTATTTGGAACGGATTACTGGTGGGACCATATTTTTTACCTGAAAGATTGAATCGAATCACATTTACACATTTTTTGGAGAACGACTTTTCTAATTATTTAGATGACATTCCCTTACAACAACGGATTGAAATGTGGTTCCAACTCGAAATGTCCAGCTCATTATAGCAGGGCTGCTCGAGCTTGGCTGGATATAAATTATTCACAACGATGGATTGGACGTGGAGGAGTAGTACCTTGGCCACCCAGATCAGCTGATATGACACCCATTGATTTCTTCGTATGGGGAACCTTGAAGCAGGAAGTTTATTCGGTGTCACTCAACTCAAGAGAGCAATTAAGAGACCGAATCATAGATGCAGTGCACCAAATATCATCACAACAATGTTTAGCTGCAATTTATGAAGTGAGTGCTTGCATTGGTGCAAGAGGACAACGTTTTGAGCATTATTTACATTAAAAGGAACATAACATAAATATAAATGTAAATAAAAAAGTATAAAAATGAAAACTTGTTTTGTTTCTTTTTTTGCGATTTTCTCTAAAACTAAGCAAAATCGAGCAAATCTCTATAGGACTTTTTCTCTTAGTTTTTCAATCCCCTATAAGTTCCTGAAGTTTTACCATTTGAATGCGGGGCATCCTGTATAACAAATAAATATGATAAAAAATAATTTTTACTTTCACTTACCTATATATGAAATATATAGTAAGTGGAAGTATTGCGATCGTGAAAATTTTCGAATTCCGGTTTTCAACGGAAATACACCTTTTTCGAATTCCGGTTTTCAACGGAAATACACCTTTTGGGATCCCCTGAGGCAAAATAACCAAGTCCCGCGAAATGGTCTCTGTGTGTCTGTGTGTGTGTGTGTGTGTGTGTGTGTGTGTGTGTGAACAGACTAGCAGAAAAACTATAAATCGTGCGAACCTGAAATTGGTTATTTAGAGTATGTATAAGCCCGCGATGTGACAGCAAAAATTTCATCAAATTTGCTCAAAGGAAGGGGGTACTTTATTTAATAACTTTTTAAGTTTTTTTTCGATTTTCTCAAAAACGGCTCTAACGATTTTGATTAAACTGAGTATTTGATATATTTATATGCCTGAAATATGACTGTAAAAATTTCATCAAAATTGATCAACCGGAGGGGGGACTTTACTTAATAAATTTCGTATCATTTTTACGTGGATTTTTTATTTACTCAAAAACGGTTTTAACGATTTTCATCAAAATTGGTATTTGATGTATTTATATGCCCGAGATATGACTGTAAAAATTTCATCAAAATTGATCTACGGGAGGGGGGACTTTACCTAATAAATTTTGTATCATTTTCACGGTTTTTTTTTATTTACTCAAAAAACGGCTTTAACGATTAACAAAAATAAGATATGAATGTAGAAAAATGTGTGACTTTGGGAAATGATATTTAACAAAACACGTCAATTTCTAATCTAAGTAAGTTGGTAAGTGAAAGTTGTGTGTTGCGCGCACGCACCAGATTTTTTACTTTCACTTACCTATATATGAAATATATAGTATGTGGAAGTATTGCGATCGTGAAAAATTTCGACTTCCGGTTTTCAACGGAAATACACGTTTTGGGGTCCCCTGAGTCGAAATGACCAAGTCCCGCGAAATGGTCTGTGTGTGTGTCTGTGTGTCTGTGTGTCTGTGTGTCTGTGTGTCTGTGTGTGAACAGACTAGCTCAAAAACTATAAACCGTGCGATCCTGAAATTGGGTTTTTAGTGTAAGTATATGCCCGCGATGTGACAGCATACATTTCATCAAAATTACTTAAAGGGAGGGGGTACTTTATTTAATAACTTTTTAGGTTTTTTTCGATTTTCTCAAAAATGGCTCTAACGATTTTGATTAAACTGAGTATTTGATCTATTTATATGCCCGAGATGTGACTGTAAAAATTTCATCAAAATTGATTAACCGGAGGGGGGACTTTACTTAATAAATTTTGTAACATTTTCACGTGTTTTTTTTATTTACTCAAAAAAGGCTTTAACGATTTTGATCAAACTGGGTATTTGATGTATGCATAAGCCAAAGATGTGATAGCCAACATTTCACCAAAATTGACCAACCGGAGGGGGGACTTTACTTAATAAATTTTGTAACATTTTCACGTGTTTTTTTTTATTTATTCAAAAACAGTTTTAACGATTTTGATCAAACTGGGTATTTGATGTATGTATATGCCAAAGATGTGGTAGCCAACATTTCATCAAAATTGGTCAAACGGAGGGGGCACTTTATTTCATAACTTTTTTTTCCAATTTTTACCTTTTTTTTCGATTATCTCAAAAATGGCTTTAACGATTTTCTTCAAATTCGTCATGTTTAATCAAAATCAAGTCTTCTTTAATATCAGGTGAGCATTATGATTATTAAAATGTTCTGAGGAGGCTAAAATGGGGAAGGGACTTTTTTTTGTTTGTTTGTTTACTATAAAGTACCTATGTTTTTGCTTATATGAAGAAATTAACTGTCTCTCGTTACGCCTAAAAATAAGACATGGCTAAATATGAGATATGATAAAAATAAAGAAAGCATAAAGAGGAGAAAAAAAGAAACATATTCAGTCAACTCATAAAACTCGTTGAGCCCACGCATGCGGAGTAGGCCTTTAATGACAGACCATTGTTCATAATTAAAGCCGTTCTGTTCATTTGAGAAGTGACAATTAACAAAACGCATTAATTTCTAATCTAAGTAAGTTGGTAAGTGAAAGTTGTGTGTTGCGCGCACGCACCAGATTTTTTTTTTTCAATTGACATTTTCAGATGCATAAAGTGTTGACATGTTTACCTACAAATATACAGAGAGCCGATTGGAAGGGTTTCCCCTCCCGATAGTTCCAATTAGGGGATTAGAAGGTTTTGCAAGAGTTTGATTGGATCGGCCCCTACCCCCCAACCCTCCAACTCCAAATACCGCGAAACCTCAAACTTTGCGGTCTTTCTTCAATCTCTTCCGCAAACCGATAGCAAGTTAGATCAACCCTTAAATTGCCAACTATTCAACTCTAATTCCTTACAGTGTTAACATTTACAGAGTTGATAGAACAGCGCTAAAATTGAAATCGGACAATAATTTTAGTTCCTCGTCCGCTTAAGCCCAGAAACTTTGATATGATCCCCTTCTGTATATTTTGTTTTAATACGTGATTTCTTTTCGTATTTTAACAAAGTTTCTATATTTTCCTCGTCGTCCTTTAACAATTCGTTTAGTGTTTTTCCTATTTTTAGTTTTTTCCGGACATCATTGTATTTTGCACAGTTTATTAGAAGGCTTTTCACCGTTTTGGGTGCATTATCACGACATACTATGAATTCTTCCCTTCTCGAGATTCTTGTGCTCGTGGTCCACTTTTTGCAATCTAGTTTTACTTCAGATAGTTTGGACTGTTCGTTCCTCCACCTCAACTCCCAAATTTTGTTTTGGTTTTTCTTCAATTGGTGTAGCCAGTCCTCTTTTGTGAGTCCTTTTAGTATTATCACTAGAGCTCGGATTCCCGTGCAATTGCATCTTTTTTTTAGAAATTCAGAATAGAGCGAACTCAAGTTACTTATCCGAATCAAGCCTAATGGGATGTTTTAATGAAGTTTTATACTGCACGAAATTGCACGTTTTGAATTTTAATTGCTCGAAATTCCATCATTTGATATTTTGAAGAAAAAATATATTACAAATGGTAATTTTCTTTAATAAACATCAAAATAATAGTGGAAAAATAAATGTAAATATCATAAAAAAAAAAAAAAAAAAAAAAAAAAAGGAACTTGGGAGAAGTTAACCAACACAAACCTCCGATTTCCCAGAACTGATGGTTCAGTGGATCCTGGGTGTTTACATTTTGTTTCTCGATTTCCATCGTCCTGTCAGTATCAAACTAGCTCCTGTTAAGTATATTGTTACTAAAAATGCCTAAAATGGGAGCAAGTGTGTCTTCGAAAACTGCGGGATGGATTGAAAAACATCCTGAACTCAATAGGGATGGTTGTGTAGTGTTATGTAAATCTTGTGATAAAAAATTGGATGTGAGAGAAAATCACAAATTGATACCCGCTATAGCACAAGTAAGTACTTAATTTTTATTAACCCTAGAACGGTAACAGGGGTTTTGCGTATCACCAGAGGGATTTAAAAATAAGCCTACGCACCGGATATTGGATCGAGTGATTCCTTAATTTGATTAACATGTTTCCTTTTTTAAGATCTTCCTATTTCCAATATATGTAATCACAGCTCACATGCGAGTATTTAACTCTATATTCCACATCTTTCACATCATACTGATCCGATTAGTTTTCAAAAATATATCAATAGTATTATAAAAAAGATCCAAAATTCAGTGATTATACCAAAACAATATTATAAAAATAATCTGTAAAAATAAAAGAGTTTCAATTTCAATTTACTCTCCGCTACTTACTTTTTTCCAAAGTAGCTATTATTTGTTCACAAAAATAATTTAATGCCTGATTTTCAACCAATACATTTTTATTGCATGTTTTTAAGTTTTTATTGCACGTTTTCAAATTTTTACTGCACGGAATTCCGAGCTTTAATTATCACATTCTCTGATTCTCCCAATCTAGCTATATTTGCTGCTTGATCGGCTGCCTCATTCTCCTTTAGTCCTTTGTGGGATGGTATCCTAATGAAAATTTGTCATTTCTTTTTTGTTTTGCCATCGACTTCAGTTCCCACCATATGTATATTATTTCTCGATGTTTTTGCATGTTTTGCATGTTTAGTGCATGTTTTTGCACGTTTTGAAGTTTTTATTGCACGTTTTCAAATTTTTACTGCACGGAATTCCGAGCTTTAATTATCACATTCTCTGATTCTCCCAATCTAGCTATATTTGCTGCTTGATCGGCTGCCTCATTCTCCTTTAGTCCTTTGTGGGATGGTATCCTAATGAAAATTTGTCATTTCTTTTTTGTTTTCCATCGACTTCAGTTCCCACCATATGTATATTATTTCTCGAATAATAGAGTTACTAGGGTTCCGATTGTTGATCGCCGCTAAGACGCTTATGGAGTCTGCAATGATAGCTGATCTGTTTATTTCTGATTCTGCAATTTCACGATTCTGGGCTTTCATAATCGATTTTGGGTAGTATAAACCGCGCAGCCTAAACTGTTTTCTAATTGGAAGGCGTCAGTGTAGACAACTTTAAATTCACTGTATTTCTCTAGGAGCTGGAGAAATGACTTTTGGATAATTAAAGGGCACTCCTTTGAGCATTGTTTGGTCTTTTTTTTCCCCACCCTGGTACTTTTTAAATTTGGTATTGGTCTAATGTTCAGATCTATGCTTGCGTGTTGCATAAAGTTGTTAATCATTTCTTTGAAAGTGTTGCGTCGTAGCGTTTCCGATTCCTCTTCAAATAGGGTCCGATTTAAGGGGTGTTGGGGATGAGTTTTAGATTTTGACATATATTTCAATGATAGATATTCTCTTCGCATGTACAGGGATGGTTCTCCTGACTCAGCATACAAACTTTCAGCTGGTGAAGTTGGGTAAGCTCCTGTACATTTTCTTAGAACTGAATTGTGTATGGAATCCAACATCTTTAAGGCTGTTTTTTTCGCAGTACCATATATTGGAACACCATACTCAATTTTGCTCCTTATGATGCTGTTGTATAGCTTTAATAGATTACTTCTGTCTGCACCCCATTCTGAGTGTGAGATAACGACTTTAACAAATAAAAAAACCCAATTTATTCACACCTTTTTACTAATCACCCCCGTCTTTTCAATTTTGCCAGTCAACTCTTTCGGTCACACATATTTTGGTACAATGCTCTCACTATGTGCCATTAATTAGAAAAATTTGGTGCGTTCGGGCAACACACAACTTTCACTTACCAACTTACTTATATTAAAATTGGTGTTTTTTGTTAATTGCCACTTATCAAAGTCACACCTTTCCTTGTTTTCATTTGCTTTTTAAAAAACACTATTTTTGTTTTATTATTAAATAAAAGTTTTTACTTGGGATAATTCGGCAATGTAAGCATAATACTCCAAGTCGTCTGATTTTATAATACTCTATCGCCATAGCTGTTGAAAACTACATTTAGTTACCATGAAACAAATCATTTCCATTCTTATTCATTTGTGATTCTTATTAAATTTGACGACTGCGATCAAAATCGTTGGAGTCGTTTTTAAAAAATTCGGAAAAAAACGTGAAAATGAGACAAAATTTACTAAATTAAGTGCCCCCTCCGTTTGACCAATATTGATGAAATTTTTGCTTCCACATAGCGGGCATATACATACATTTACCTACCCAATTTCAGGTTCGTACGGTTCATAGGTTTTTAGCTCATTTTTTCACACAGACACAGACCATTTGGTTATTTGGGCTAAGGGGACCCCAGAACATGTATTTCCGATAAAAACCGGAAGTGGACATTTTTTACGATCGCAATACTTTCCCTTACCCTATATATCTATATAAATAAAGATGATTTTTTTTTTTTTTTTTATAGAAATCCATAACGTTTGTCTTAAATTCTCCAAATTTCGCTCAGTGGTTCTTTCATACCAGGTGCGAACAACTGTCCATATTAAAATTGCATAATTTCAGCCAATCTCTGGGTATATTCTTTATTGTTATAAAAATCGTTGTGATTTCGCTTTGGTTTTTTTTACGAAATCGACCGTTTGAGTCGAAAAAGTCTCATTCTATAGATTTAAAAAATTAAATTCCCTGGGTGAAACCGGATTTATACAGCTAGTTTCATATATGGTTAAGTGAAAGTAATTATTAACGATTTTAAATCCTAATTTACATTTTGGTTTATGTTATTTTAAAAAAAACGAAAATGCCTATTTGATCCCAGAGCCCTATACGCTGCTACTAGTTATAATTCACAATGATGTATCTCGTCCTTCATTCTTGAGATCCTTAAGTATACATAGCGTGGGTGGAAAGTTTGGAGGAACGATCAAGTCACCATTTGGAAATAGGTATGAAGCAATATCGACGTACTAGCTGTTATTTATCGTGAATAAATCGATTTAACTATTATTTAAGGTTGCAAAGTTTTTTTTTTTTTTTTTCAATGAATGCTATTACCACAAAAGAGTAAACCCACTTCCTCCTTATGCTTTTCCAAGGACTACCTACGGAGCTGTGAAGTAGGTACAACTTACATTTTAAAATGCTCTCCGCAAATGGACGTTGCAGAAATCAGCATGAGTATCACACACAGTACCAAGGACTTTGCTAGTGAGAGTTATGCAATGGCGGATCATCTCTCCAGGATCTTAGCACGATATTTGTAATGGGATTTAATCAAGGCCAAATGTTTTATTTTATTGCAATTATTTAAAAAAAAAATAGTAAAATGGTTTAAAAAAATGAAAATATTTTTCCATACTTTCATCTATACATTTTATTTTATTTTTTGTTCCTCCCCATCCTTTCTTTTTACACTATACGGGGATTTCCCGGGTTGTTAACTCTCAACTCTGTAGAAGACTCTTTTGACTGCTATCCAGTGTTAAATATTGGATTTGGACCTCTGGCCTTTTCCTCAAAGAAAGATAATGTGACTTGAAGTTTTTTAATTAAAAAAAAAACCGACATTTTTCTTATTGTGATGCAATTTTTCCAAACGAGCGATGTACAAAAAATATGTGGTGATTCAGGCGTATTATGTGCTGTATTTTTTAATAGTTTTTTAACCCTTTAACTGCGGGTAGCGGGGCATGTGGTGGTCCGCCGCACAGTTGTCCCGGTTCAAGCATTACGGTACAAAAAATCCCAAAACCAATTTTTTACTTTCACTTACCTATATATAAAATATATAGTTAGTGGAAGTATTGCGATCGTGAAAATTTTCGACTTCCGGTTTTCAACGGAAATACACGTTTTGGGGTCCCCTGAGTCCAAATAACCAAGTCCCGCAAAATGGTCTGTGTGTGTGTGCGTGTGTGTGTGTGTGTGTGTGTGTGTGTGTGTGTGTGTGTGTGTGTGTGTGTGTGTGTGTGTGTGTGTGTGTGTGTGTGTGTGTGTGTGTGTGTGTGTGTGTGTGTGTGTGTGTGTGTGTGTGTGTGTGTGTGTGTATGTGAACAGACTAGCTCAAGAACTATAAACCGTGCGAACCTGAAATTAGGTATTTGGTGTAGGTATATGCCCGCGATGTGACAGCAAAAATTTCATCAAAATTGCTCAAAGGGAGGGGGTACTTTATTTAATAACTTTTTAGGTTTTTTTCGATTTTCTCAAAAACGGCTCTAACGATTTTGATCAAACTGAGTATTTCATCTATTTATATGCCCGAAATATGACTGTAAAAATTTCATCAAAATTGATTAACCGGAGGGGGGACTTTACTTAATAAATTTTGTAACATTTTCACGTGTTTTTTTGGTTTTCTCAAAAACGGCTCTAACGATTTTGATTAAACTTAGTATTTGATCTACTTATACGCCCGAGATATGTCTGTAAAAATTTCATCAAAATTGATTTACCGGAGGGGGGACTTTACTTAATAAATTTTGTAACATTTTCACGTGTTTTTTTGATTTGCTCAAAAACGGCTCTAACGATTTTGATTAAACTTAGTATTTGATCTACTTATATGCCCGAGATATGTCTGTAAAAATTTGATCAAAATTGATTAACCGTAGGGGGAACTTTACTTATTAAATTTTGTAACATTTTCACGTGTTTTTTTGATTTTCTCAAAAACGGCTCTAACGATTTTGATTAAACTTAGTATTTGATCAACTTATATGCCCGAGATATGTCTGTAAAAATTTTATCAAAATTGATCAACCGCAGGGGGCACTTTACTTAATAAATTTTGTATCATTTTTACGTGCTTTTTTTATTTACTCAAAAACGGCTTTCACGATTAACAAAAATAAGATCTGAATGTAGAAAAATGTGTGACTTTGGGAAATGATATTTAGCAAAACACGTCAATTTCTAATCTAAGTAAGTTGGTAAGTGAAAGTTGTGTGTTGCGCGCACGCACCAGATTTTTTTTTTTGGGGGTAGGTCCCTTTTTTTTTTTTTTGGATCTAATAATTTTTCTTGGTTTGTATATGAATGCTGGACCTTGAAAATATAGTTGAAACAAAAATAGAATAAACTTTGTGGAATATACAACATTTCAAAGTTGTATGTTTCTGGCATCTCCATCCGCGCCCTTTTTGCAGCCCGGTAACCAATGGTTGTCTCATTCGCTAGTTAATTTCTATCAATTTTTACTTATGTCACCTTGAATGTGCATTCCATATACAATATATAGCCATCCAAATGATGTCTACACGTTACAGAAACTATCTGAGTTTCAATTTGTATAAGTTTCACCTCCCACACGACACCACAACATTAGGAAAAGAGGAGTTTTTAGAGATAAAGCATGAGACACGGCCGGCCGGGTCGAAGGGTGCGCTACCTTAATTTGATATTTGTGGTCCTAATTTCTGTTGAGTTAGTTAATAAATCACTAATTACAGGGAAATGAAATGTTCTGTGTTTAATTTTTATTTATGATATTAAAATTCTAAACTTATATAATTGAAATTCAATATGTGCATTTTAAAACGTGTTCTTTTTATTCCACTGTTGTATACATTTCAAATTATTCCCAGTGAACATTCTTAGTATATTCTTATGTAAATGTGCACATATGTTTTCTTTTCGTGTTTTAAAATGTCGTGTTTATTAAATTATAAGAATATACCAGGTGTGTAAATATGAAACCGGAATTTTTCAAATAGCAAATAAGAGTTGATTGTGTAAAAATGATACATACTTTTTTATTCGAAGTACTGTCCTTCGCTATCTATGCATTTTTCCCATCATTCAGGCAATTTGTGGATTCCCCGCCAAAATAATGAATGCTTCCTCTTCTGAGTCAAACCAATCACTTAACCAATTTCGTACATTTTCATAAGAAGTGAAGCGCTGCTCAGCTAGTGCGTGTCCCATCGATGCAAATAGGTGGTAATCGGATGGGGCCAAATCTGGTGAATAAGCCGCATGCGGAAGAATTTATCAACCAAACTCTTGGATCGCTTCCTTGGTCCGTTTAGCCGAATGTGATGGGACATTGTCATGGAGCAAGATCACTTTGTGTGTTCTTGGGATTTTTGGCGCAAATCTTTATTCAAATTTATCATCTGTTGTAGGTAGCGTTCCGTATTAACAGTTTCCCCAGGTTTCAGCAGCTCATAGTAGGTAACACCTATCTGATCACACCAGACACAGAGCATTTTCTTCCTCCCCAAGCGATGCCGATGGTTCACCAGGAGTTACCCAGGATTTTTTACGCTTAGGATTCTCGAAGTAAATTCGCTTTTCATCACCAGTCACAATTTGATGAAGAAATGACTTTTTTTCTGTACCTGGCGAGCAGCATTTGTCATGACGTTTTTCGATCTTCCTGCTGCCTGTCATTCAGTTGGTGAGGTACCCATTTTCGGACCTTCTGGATCTTTTCCATGCCTTTTAAACAAATGGAGACGGTGTCACATGTAATAATTGTCCAACAAACGCTTCCGAATCAGCGTTTTCAAAGTTTTTTTTTTTATGGTTTTCCACGGTCTTTGTTTCTTTTATCGAAATCCATCTTTAAATTTTTTGAACCAATCGAAACATTGAGGTTTGCCTAGGGCATGCTCCCCGTAAGCTTCAACAAGCATCCTATGTGATAATGCTCCAATTTTTTTCAGGAGGAAACGGAAAATAAATGCTGTCCGCAAATCTTGATTTGTTGGCACAAAAGTCGACATGTTCAACGCCACTAAAAACACGGTTATAGAATGAAACTGGTGTTGGTATCAATGGGATCTCTTTATTACATGTAGGCAAAAGCAGATAACACCACTGACGGATTAGTTAGAAGATTATATTGACTGCTAACTCCTATCATTGGCGAATTCCGGTTTCATATTTACACACCTGGTAATGTATCTTATACAAATGCTCTAGTGATGACTTATTAAATGATTACTTAGTATGAGTAATTCTGAAGATCATTAAAAGAGTTCTTTTTGTTATAAATTAAACATATTACATGATGAGTTACTATAAGATGAAGTATGAACCTATTTAAAACAACTGTACAATCTACTAATAAACACAAATTCTCCCACCCCTGCATCTTACCCCCACCACCACCCCTTACCCCAACCCCCACCCATGCCTATTTTCATGAAACTGATATAAAACACTTCTTCAATCCAATATTAAACACAATACAAAGTTTGAAGAAGTCTTGACCATTAAAAGTTATAAAATAATTAATTAATAAGAAATTCCCCCACACCTCCCTCTTACCCCCACATCTACCCTTACCTATTTTCATGAAACCGATATAAAACAACTCAACAATAGTGGATTAAAAATAATACAAAGTTTGAACAAGATTGATCAACTGTAAGTATTTTTTGCATCATGATGGGCAGATCGGGACCACTCCGCACCGTTGCGGGTTAGTAGGCACTTTAAAAGTCCGCGGCGTGCGAATTACTTTTACGGCACACAATCTCTCGCATCTTATATCTTTTGTGAGCTTAATTAAACCTACACAAAGTTCTTTATCCTCACTTTTCGATCCGGACTGTGGACTGGCATTTGGTGGAGCTAAAAACTTTTAAAATTTAAAAAGCTTCCCCATCACTAGCACCTGTTACGAGCTCCAAAAGCTCTTCCTCATTATAGATTTTTTTCGCCATCACAACAAAAGTTTATGCCAAAGTAGTTGCAAATAAACTAAAATTAGCCAAAGGGTAAATACGCAGGTATAGAAAGGTTTCATATCTGCTAAAAGGTTAGGCTATTTTATTTACAGAAAGCTGAAAAGTTACCTTGTATCAAGGCAATGTAGTAAGGAAAAGAACGATAAAATGCCCTCTAGCTGTATAGGGAAATATTAGGGGAGAGCGGGGTTGGTTGGCATAGTGGGCAGGTTGGCCATTGGCTTATAGTTTCCGTCACAACTGTTGTGAAGGCCCCACTATTGTACCATGTGACCCGCTCGACCTCGGGAGTCTTGCCCTGAGTTGTCAATCCGATGCTAACAGTGTAGAGAAAAGTGTGCTTCATTGATTGATTTTACAACATGTAAGTAAATTTTTACATGTTCAGTAAATTTGGTTTAAAGGAATGGCAAAACGTTTGACTCCGATTCTGTTCAGATGGCCCCAAACTCCTTTGAAAAACCTAACCTTTCGACTAACCAGTTTCTTATTTGATTGTTCTCCCCTATCCTGGCAGCCATCTTTCATATTATCTCTCCTGTGGGGTTAGTTGGTTCTCTTCAACTGGCGTTTGTTGAAGCAGTAGCAATTCAGAAAAGCAAGGTAAACATAAACAAAGGTGAAACTACCAATTGTCTTTAGTTCCAGCAAGGAGGATGAGAGCGATTTTTCTTATGCAGAAAGAGACGACAGTCTAAACTTCTATCTTCTTCTATAGTCATTCCATTTTCTATTAAAAGCTGGTTAAAACCGATTCAAAATTATTATACCATTATAGTGCAGCTTTTAATAACAATAATATGTGTCAGGCAGTACTTGAATGAGATGGCTAAACAACCCCACCTTCTAGGCCAACCTTCACCACATAGGGGGTTGATTGGCAAACTCTGGATTGACGAATTGTTCAATTTTCTACTGTCTTAGTATTAAACATTATGTGGTAAAAAAAATACTTGAAGTACTCTAATACTTGGAGTTTACAGTGGTATCAGCTCCATTGGGATTATATTAACGGGAACGACTCAACAATCAAAAAAGTGAAAACTGTTGCCAACCAACCCCGCTCTCCCCTATTTTATTTATTTTTATTTTTTCTCTTCATATTTTAATTCGCACCTGTCGCAGCTAAGCGACAGACAGCAAATGTGAGATCAACTGCTGTGATGTTGACATTTTAGGCATGAGGGAAGACAGTGGCCAGCAGCACATCATCCCGGACTTGTTTCAGGAGAGGAGGTCTCTCATCCAACTCCTTTTCAGTCGCCTCATAAAAGGCATCTCATTAGTGGCCATGTCATTAATCGATGTTTGTTATGTCCGTGTAATTTCATATGGAAGCCAGAATAAAGAGTCCTTATTTGTTTGCCGATAGTTGGTAGTTTTAGGTCGGTATGTAGCGTTTTGTTACTAACGTACAAAGGTGCGTTCGTTACTAGTCGTAAAATTTTGGGTTGGAAGGTTTGTAAAAACTAACTAACTAAACATACAAAAACATGTGTGTCTTTTTTTTGCTGATCCATAAATTTGTGAGGCGTATGTCCAAATGGGTTTCAGTAAGTATGTGTATATATTGAGTTTCTGTCTGATTTTCAATTTTGATGATTCGAGAAATAGTGTGCACAGTATTTTCAGTCTTTTGTTTAAAGTCTGTCTTTTCATTTTGATATGAGGGCCCCAGGTCGTCGTTCTGTCAAACATTAGTCCAAGGTCTCGTACTTTGTCTGTTAGAGGAATTTGGTGATCGCCGATATAAACTGGAGGACATGTATCTCGTCGGAGTGTGTATACTATGTGTTGTGATTTGTCATGGTTTAATTTCATTTTCCAAAGGGAGTAATATTTTTTCAAATGTATTAAGTGGTTTTGTAAGTTTAATGAAGCCAGTCTAGGGTCATGGTGTTTTGTTAAAATTGTATCGTCTGCGTATGAACAAGCTCTACAGAGGGAATCCACACACTGCTCGGCGGTAGAGAGGTAATTCCTATTTCTTCTCTTCTTATTCTTTTTAATACATGCTTTGTTTTTTCATTTCTACAATACGTTTAATTGAAAAATAATTAATGTTATTTTTAATTTGTTACAGGTGAGTAGAATTTTGCATAAAATACATCCACTTGGCCTCATGCCTTTCATTTTTAGGACTCCGTTATTTGTAGGTAAGTTGCTTTTAAATTTATACTTATATATAATTTTAATAATATCTTACCCAGGGATGTAGACGAAACTTTATTTTCATATTTGTGCTATGTATAAGAGAGACTGGGGTATTAAATACCTATATTTTAACCATTTAATGACAAACCAATAATTGTGGAGTTTTTAAACATTTTTGACTTATAAAATAACGAATGTCAGTCATATTTCAGGTAATATTAATTTTTTTAGTACTTATTGTTTATATAGAGATTATCTAAATCATCGATGTTTTTTAGCATAAGGATTAATTTATTGATGTTAAGTGGGGAATGGTTAATTTTATTGTGGTCTAAATAATTTTTTTGGGGGGTTTTATGATGAATTTTATGCAAATACAAAATTTAGCGTTTATCTATCCTGTAAATAATGGATAACCTTGATGTTCCTTACAGCACTGATAAAGTTTTGGAAAAAAAGTGTTGATATTTAATGGTCGCCCTGATTCTCAATTTAAATATTGTAACAGTTATATGAGTTTAACAATTTTTATTCAAAGAAAAATAATGATTTACACTGCCACACAAGTTGTTGAAACCAGAATAATTAAACAGGTTACAAAAATTATCACTTTGTAACACAGAAATAACCATATGACTAGAGCTTCACAACAGGAAAAACTCTCCATCCCATCTTATATTTAGTTGTAAGGAGAACAACCACAAGGTTCTAGGCCTACGTAGTTTGTACTCGAACATCGTAGTCACAAACATGTACGATGACAGTTAGTTCCAATTGTTACTTCGTTCCAACAAGTTTAGAACTATTTTAAATCATATTTTTGCTGTTTTGTTTTTTATTTTTGTTTAACGTCAAATTCTCATTAATCCACGTTATAGTCAACGAATTTCTTTTTTATTATTGTTTCTCTTTTTAAGCAAGAAAGAGAGTTGATAAGAGTCTATTAGAGGTTATTTAAAATATTAAATCTAAAGCAATGAGTGGAAGGATAAGCCCATACCCAGTACCGAAACTTAGGGAAAATATAATACAGGATTACTTTTTTTTAAATGAATTTAATTGATCGTAAAAAAAAAAAATCTGGTGCGTGCGCGCAACCCACAACTTTCACTTACCAACTTACTTAGATAAGAAATTGACGTGTTTTGTTAAATATCATTTCCCAAAGTCACACATTTTTCTACATTCATATCTTATTTTTATTAATCGTTAAAGCCGTTTTTGAGTAAATAAAAAAGCACGTGAAAATGATACAAAATTTACTAAGTTAAGTCCCCCCTTCGGTTGATCAATTTTGATGAAATGTTGGCTATCACATATTTGGCATATACATACATCAAATACCCAGTTTGGTCACAATCGTGAAAGCCGTTTTTGAGTAAATAAAAAAAGCACGTAAAAATGATACAAAATTTATTAAGTAAAGTCCCCCCTCCGGTTAATCAATTTTGATGAAATTTTTACAGTCATATCTCGGGCATATAAATACATCAAATACCCAGTTTGATCAAAATCGTTAAAGCCGATTAAGAGTAAATAAAAAAAAACACGTGAAAATGTTACAAAATTTATTAAGTAAAGTCCCCCCTCCGGTTAATCAATTTTGATGAAATTTTTACAGTCATATCTCGGGCATATAAATAGATGAAATACTCAGTTTAATCAAAATCGTTAGAGCCGTTTTTGAGAAAATCGAAAAAAACCTAAAAAGTTATTAAGTAAAGTACCCCCTCCCTTTAAGTAATTTTTATGAAATTTATGCTGTCACATCGCGGGTATATACCTACACTAAATACCCAATTTCAGGTTCCCACGGTTTATCGTTTTTGAGCTAGTCTATTCACATACACACACACAGAGACCATTTCGCGGGACTTGGTCATTTCGACTCAGGGGACCCCAAAACGTGTATTTCCGTTGAAAACCGGAAGTCGAATTTTTTCACGATCGCAATACTTCCACTTACTATATATTTCATATATAGGTAAGTAAAAGTAAAAAATCATCAAATTAAAATAAGATACTCCCAGGTATGAATGTTCCATTATTTATTATTTACCATTTCACATTTTCCGAAAGTTTAATAGATTGATTTAAATATCTGCGGAGCATCGCAGTCTCAAACATGTACAGTAGAACCTCTATTATCCGGGGTAATGATGGAATGATGGGGGTCCACGAATAATCGAAAACCCCGGATAATCGAATTAAAACATTTTATTGACTTAATGTGGTAGAAAAAAAAGTTTAAAAAATCACTTGTTAGGTATAATCACTTCTATTAAAAACGAACGTTTTATATACATTAAATTATAATATACAAAAATAACAAAAAAAGTAAATGAATGGTTTTATACCTATGGTATACCAGCTAGGTTGCCCGGCTTCGCTCCGGTAGTTGTGTGCTAGTATAACAGAAAAAATTAGCACCTCGAAACTTCGGTTTTAACTTGGCATTAATATTAAGATTCGAGATCTGCAGAGTCCACCCAAATAAGGGACCCTATATACTTTGTGGGGGATTGAAAATGGTAAAAAAAATTAATTTTACGCAAATCAAGGCACAATTTCTTTACCATATTCCTTTTTATCCTGAAATATAAGGAGTGATACAATATTATTGAAAAAATGCTGAAATTGGAGTTAGCCATTTTGTCAACTGAAAGGCTTATCATACATAGTAATCAAACCAACTTCTTTTTAATAGCTACAATAAGAACACTTCAAACTTTTTGTTTTGATTTATATTCAGTCAAGTTATGTCTTTTTTATGTCTATTTATATTCGCTCACTGTACTACTAAGAAATGTTCAATCATATTGCATTAAATTTACTTACATATTATATACTGATTAAATGTAATGTGTTGATCAATTAGCCTGTTTACGTGAAAATTAATTTGTTAAGGAATCCAGTTGGTTTTCTAATTCATTGCAGAGATGTAAAATCATTATGTATTTTTTAAACGCAAAGGAGAAACTACTTATTTACGCTTAATTTTTTAGAAAGTTTGAAAGAACTGTGAAAAAATATATAACCCTTACAAACTGAATGAATGGAGAATAAACATTGAGTGAATCGCACCCTAGCGCTTCCTGGTAGTCTGCAGCTCAAACTAAATTTTTCATTCACTAACCCGTAAAGGAAGGCTAATTAAATGGTGCGAGAGGCTAAAAATTCCGACCCTTTTCTCTTAAATTTTATACCCTAAAAATATAAACGGAAAACTTCTTCACGGTTGGGGTGTATACTGCTACACAATGACATAGCTTTCTTGGTAGTACGTGCAGTCGTTTTTGAGCCTTTTCGGCACGCACATTGTACACTTTGCTTTATAATATATATTGATTATGGACCGACGTCGATACGAAGTCGAAAATGTTTTCAAAATATCCCGTACAGTTTGTTCGCCGAATCTTAGTTCAGCGGACAATCTGTTTATAATAGTTAATTTCTCTTCAAGCATGTCATTTTAACGCTTGAAGAGAAATTAAATATTATAAATAGATTAGAAAAGGGTGAAAGTGTTAAAAAAATTGTCCGCTGAACTAGGAATCGGCGAACAAACTGTACGGGATATTTTGAAGAAAAAAAAAGACATTTTCGTCTTCGTATCGTCGTCGGCCCATAATGTATAAAAACATAGATTTACTTTTTTTTTACTTTCACTTACCTATATATGAAATATATAGTAAGTGGAAGTATTGCGATCGTGAAAATTTTCGACTTCCGGTTTTCAACGGAAATACACGTTTTGGGGTCCCCTGAGTCAAAATAACCAAGTCCCGCGAAATGGTCTGTGTGTGTGTGTGTGTGTGTCTGTGTGTGTGTGTGTGTGTGAACAGACTAGCTCAAAAACTATAAACCGTGCGAACCTGAAATTGGGTATTTTGGGTATGTATAAGCCCGCGATGTGACAGCAAAAATTTCATGAAATTTGCTCAAAGGGAGGGGGTACTTTATTTATTAACTTTTTAAGTTTTTTTCGATTTTATCAAAAACGGCTCTAACGATTTTGATTAAACTGAGTATTTGATCTATTTATATGTCTGAAATATGACTGTAAAAATTTCATCAAAATTGATCAACCGGAGGGGGGACTTTACTTAATAAATTTTGTGTCATTTTCACATGTTTTTTTTATTTACTCAAAAACGGTTTTAACGATTTTGATCAAACTTGGTATTTGATGTATTTATATGCCAAAGATGTAATAACCAACATTTCATCACAATTGATCAACCAGAGGGGGGACTTTACTTAATAAATTTTGTATCATTTTCACGTGTTTTTTTTATTTACTCAAAAACGGTTTTAACGATTTCGATCAAACTTGGTATTTGATGTATTTATATGCCCGAGATATGACTGTAAAAATTTCATCAAAATTGATCTACGGGAGGGGGGACCTTACTTAGTAAATTTTGTATCATTTTCACGGGGCTTTTTTATTTACTCAAAAACGGCTTTAACGATTAACAAAAATAAGATATGAATGTAGAAAAATGTGTGACTTTGGGAAATGATATTTATCAAAACACGTCAATTTCTAATCTAAGTAAGTTGGTAAGTGAAAGTTGTGTGTTGCGCGCACGCACCAGATTTTTATTACTTTCACTTACCTATATATGAAATATATAGTAAGTGGAAGTATTGCGATCGTGAAAAATTTCGACTTCCGGTTTTCAACGGAAATACACGTTTTGGAGTCCCCTGAGTCCAAATGACGAAGTCCCGCCAAATGGTCTGTGTGTGTGTGTGTGTGTGTGTGTGTGTGTGTGTGTGTGTGTGTGTGTGTGTGTGAACAGACTAGCTCAAAAACTAAAAGCCGTGCGAATCTGAAATTGTGTATTTAGTGTATGTATACGCCCGTGATGTGACAGCAAAAATTTCATCAAAATTGCTCAAAGGGAGGGGGTACTTTATTTAATAACTTTTTAAGTTTTTTTCGATTTTCTCAAAAACGGCTCTAACGATTTTGATTAAACTGAGTATTTGATCTATTTATATGCCCTAGATATGACTGTATAAATTTCATCAAAATTGATCAACCGGAGGGGGGACTTTACTTAATAAATTTTGTATAATTTTCACGTGTTTTTTTTTAGTTACTCAAAAACGGTTTTAACGATTTTGATCAAACTGGGTATTTGATGTATGTGTATGCCAAAGATGCGATAGCCAACATTACATCAAAATTGATCAACCGGAGGGGGGACTTTACTTAATAAATTTTGTATCATTTTCACGTGTTTTTTTTATTTACTCAATAAAGGCTTTAACGATTTTGATCAAACTGGGTATTTGATGTATGTATATGCGATAGATGTGAGAGCCAACATTTCATCAAAATTGGTTTAACGGAGGGGGCACTTTATTTCATAACTTTTTAACCAATTTTTACCTTTTTTTCGATTGTATCAAAAACGCCTTTAACGATTTTCATCAAATTCGTGGTATTTAATAAAAATTAGGTGTTCTTTAATATCAGGTAAGCTTTATCATTATTAAAATGTTCTGAGGGGGCTTAAATGGGAAGGGGCCTTTTTTGTTTTCCTATAAAGTACCTTTGTTTTAGTTTATATTGAGAAATTAACTGTCTCTCATCACGCCTAAAAATAAGAAATGGCTAAATATGGTATATGAAAAAAGTAAAGTAAATGTGAGTAAACATATACAGGAGAAAAAAAGAAGAATATTCCGTCAACTCATTAAACACCTTGAGCTCATGCATTCGTATGCCTTTAATGACAAACCAATGCGTTATAATTAAAGATGTTCTGTTCATTTAATGAAAATTTTTTGTTTCATGGGAACTAAATGAAATATTCAACAAGTACATAGAAAATTACAAAATCAGACGACTTGGAGTATTATGCTTGCATTGCCGAATTATCACAAGTAAAAACTTTTATTTAATAATAAAAGAAATTAGTGTTGTTTTTTGTTTTGTTTTTTGAGCAAATGAAAACAAAAATAAGAAATGAATGTGGAAAAATGTATAACTTTGAGAAGTGGCAATTAACAAAACACATTAATTTCTAATCTAAGTAAGTTGGTAAGTGAAAGTTGTGTGTTGCGCGCACGCACCAGATTTTTTACTTTCACTTACCTATATATGAAACATATAGTAAGTGGAAGTATTGCGATCGTGAAAAAATTCGACTTCCGGTTTTCAACGCAAATACACGTTTTGGGGTCCCCTGAGTCGAAATGACCAAGTCCCGCGAAATGGTCTGTGTGTGTGTGTGTCTGTGTGTGTGTCTGTGTGTGTGTGTGTGTGTGTGTGTGTGTGTGAACAGACTAGCTCAAAAACTATAAACCGTGCGATCCTGAAATTGGGTATTTAGTGTAGGTATATGCCCGCGATGTGACAGCATAAATTTCATCAAAATTACTTAAAGGGAGGGGGTACTTTACTTAATAACTTTTTAGGTTTTTTTCGATTTTCTCAAAAACGGCTCTAACGATTTTGATTAAACTGAGTATTTGATGTATTAATATGCCCGAGATATGACAGTAAAAATTTCATCAAAATTTATCAACCGGAGGGGGGACTTTACTTAATAAATTTTGTATCATTTTCACGTGTATTTTTTATTTACTCAAAAACGGTTTTAACGATTTTGATCAAACAGGGTATTTGATGTATGTGTGTGCCAAAGATGTGATAGCCAACATTTCATCAAAATTGATCAACCGGAGGGGGGACTTTATTTAATAGATTTTGTATCATTTTCACGTGTTTTTTTTATTTACTCAAAAAGGCTTTATCGATTTTGATCAAACTGGGTATTTGATGTATGTATATGCCAAAGATGTGATTGCCAACATTTCATCAAAATTGGTCAAACGGAGGGGGCACTTTATTTTATAATCTTTTTCCAATATTTACCTTTTTTTCGTTGATCTCAAATACGGCTTGAACGATTTTTATCAAAATCGTCATGTTTAATAAAAATGAGGTGTTCTTTAATATCAGGTAAGCTTTATCATTATTAAAATGTTCTGAGGGGGCTTAAATGGGGTAGGGGTCTTTCTTGTTGTTTTTGTTTGTATGGAGAAATTAACTGTCTCTCGTTACCCCTAAAAATAAGAAATGGCTAAATATGAGATATGATAAAAATAAAGACATAACATAATAAACATATAGAGGAGAAAAAAAGAAAAATATTCAGTCAACTCATAAAACTCGTTGAGCCCACGCATGCGCAGTACGCCTTTAATGACAGACCGTTGTTTATAATTATAGCCGTTCTGTTCATTTGAGAAGTGGCAATTAACAAAACGCATTAATTTCTAATCTAAGTAAGTTAGTAAGTGAAAGTTGTGTGTTGCGAGCACGCACCAGATTTTTTTTACTTTCACTTACCTATATATGAAATATATAGTAAGTGGGAGTATTGCGATCGTGAAAATTTTCGACTTCCGGTTTTCAACGGAAATACACGTTTTGGGATCCCCTGAGTCAAAATAACCAAGTCCCGCGAAATGGTCTGTGTGTGTGTGTCTGTGTGTCTGTCTGTGTGTCTGTGTGTGTGTGTGTGAACAGACTAGCTCAAAAACTATAAACCGTGCGAACCTGAAATTGGGTATTTAGAGTATGTATAAGCCCGCGATGCGACAGCAAAAATTTCATCAAATTTGCTCAAAGGGAGGGGGTACTTTATTTAATAACTTTTTAAGTTTTTTTCGATATTCTCAAAAACGGCTCTAACGATTTTAATTAAACTGAGTATTTGATCTATTTATATGCCTGAAATATGACTGTAAAAATTTCATCAAAATTGATCAACCGGAGGGGGGACTTTACTTAATAAATTTTGTATCATTTTCACATGTTTTTTTTATTTACTCAAAAACGGTTTTAACGATTTTGATCAAACTTGGTATTTGATGTATTTATATGCCAGAGATGTCATAACCAACATTTCATCACAATTGATCAACCGGAGGGGGGACTTTACTTAATAAATTTTGTATCATTTTCACGTGTTTTTTTTATTTACTCAAAAACGGTTTTAACGATTTTGATCAAACTTGGTATTTGATCTATTTATACGCCCGAGATATGACTGTTAAGATTTCATCAAAATTGACCAACCAGAGGGGGGACTTTACTTAATAAATTTTGTATCATTTTCACATGTTTTTTTTATTTACTCAAAAACGGTTTTAACGATTTTGATCAAACTTGGTATTTGATGTATTTATATGCCAGAGATGTGATAACCAACATTTCATCACAATTGATCAACCGAGGGGGGACTTTACTTAATATATTTTGTATCATTTTCACGTGTTTTTTTTATTTACTCAAAAACGGTTTTAACGATTTTGATCAAACTTGGTATTTGATGTATTTATATGCCCGAGATATGACTGTAAAAATTTCATCAAAGTTGATCTACTGGAGGGGGGACTTTTCTTAATAAATTTTGTATCATTTTCACGTGTTTTATTTATTTACTCAAAAACGGTTTTAACGATTTTGATCAAACTTGGTATTTGATGTACTTATATGCCCGAGATATGACATTAAAAATTTCATCAAAATTGATCTACGGGAGGGGGGACTTTACTTAATAAATTTTGTATCATTTTCACGGGTTTTTTTTATTTACTCAAAAACGGCTTTAACGATTAACAAAAATAAGATATGAATGTAGAAAAATGTGTGACTTTGGGAAATGATTTTTAGCAAAACACGTCAATTACTAATCTAAGTAAGTTGGTAAGTGAAAGTTGTGTGTTGCGCGCACGCACCAGATTTATTGTATATTATAATTTAATGTATATAAAACGTTCGTTTGTTAATAAAAGTGACTATACCTCACAAGTGATTTTTAACCTATTTTTCTACCACATTAAGTCAATAAAATGTTTTAATTCGATTACCCGGGGTTTTCGATTATCCGTGGACCCCCATGCCCATCATTACGCCGGATAATGGAGTTTCTACTATATTTCCTTTAATTTTAAAATTTTTCTGTTATTACATATTATTGTCGCACAACTACCGGAGCGAAGCCGGGCACCCTAGCTTGTTACTGATAAAATTACTGGCATCCCTCATTCGAATACCAAGGTGCTCGAAAAATTCGCATGGATATAGTTAAACTCTGGAACAAGTTACTCAGGGAGTCCCCAGTGTTACTCTGATACGAGGCAGTACAGACCTCGACCGAGATTTCCTATGTCGTAACCGCACTAAACAAGACAAGATACCTCAGGAATTAGTAAACAAGGGGTAGAGTGGGGAGTGGCTTGGTGGTGGGGGCTTGTAGGCGCCAGTAGTGTCTCTCTGCTCCATGTGTATAATCTTCTCTCTGTGTGTCTTCCATGTCTTCTGTGTCCAGTGTCTTCGCGATCCATGTAGTTCATCCATGTCTTCAGTAGGCCGTCGCCTCGTCGGTAAGTCTACCTTCAGCAGTAAGAGAGTTCCATTCCGATCGAGTGGGTTTCTTCTCAACTGCAAAAACATCTTTTAGTGCACACAATCTTCACAATATATTCTTGTTTCTACATAATTTTTATTATTTTATTTATCATGATATTTGAAGGGGTCGGGGCAAAATAGTGCCAAGCAACATTTTTAACAAAAACAAAATATAGCTGTAGTCTGCTGTATATTAGGTAGGACTATATGTCTATAATGGAAATGCCACCTAAATATGACTATATAGAGCATCTATAGTCATATCTAGATGGCATTTCCATCATAGTAATATACAGCAGACTGCAGCTACATCTTATTTTTTTTAAAAATTTTGCTTGGCACTATTTTGCCCCGACCCATTCATTTAATAGTTGAGAAAAATCTCATTCTTTCTTTTTATTTTTATGATAATAAAATATATAATATCCAATAAGTATTTTTTTTAATAATTATTTATTATTTATTCGCCTTTCTCTCTTACTATAATTAAAAATTGGTTGTTCTTCATTATAGTTTTCTGATATGTTATAAATTTTAGCCAGGCCGTATTATTAAAGGCCTCAAGCATTGGCAGACCACAATTTTTATAATAGATTTAAATTTAAAATAAAAAATAAATTGAATATATAAAAGCGTCGAATTGAATGGTTCAACCTTATATCATCCATCAGTGTGTTAATAACTGATTTCATTTGCCAAACTTTTTTTTTTTTAACTATAAGCATCAAAATTTGCATTTTTTAAATTTTTACATCAGCTGCTATTAAGAAACTGTAAATAAAGAATGAATTCATATTGTCATTTTGGAATTTTTGGGCTTTTATACAATAAGATATTTAATACTTGAGCTTATGTGCAAATACTACAATATTTATTTATTACTAGCTGTACCGGTTTCACCGGGGAATTTCATTTTTTAAATATATCTATAAAATGAGACTTTTTTCGATTCAAACGGTCGAATTCGTAAAAAAACGATGTAAAGCGAGATCTTAACGATTTTTATAACAATAAAGAATATACCCAGAGATTAACTGAATTTATGTAATTATAATATGGATAGGTGTTCGCACCTGGTATGAAAGAACCACTGAGCGAAATTTGGAGAATTTAGGAAAAACGGTATGGAATTCTATAAAGAACAGACAAACAAACAGAATTTCATCTTTATTTATATAGTTTTTTTTTTTAAGAATTTTATTTTTATTTGTTGCTAATTATAATTATTACTTTTAACCGGTTTATTTCGAGTCATAGACTAAGGAAAATGAAATACTATTAAAAATTGATGTATTTTTTAATAACATTCTTAGGTTTGGTTTTTTTTTCTGAATAAGTTTGTTTTAATGTATGTGGTTTGGGGGGAGTTGTTATCCCGTTGCCGTGGCAACTGATAAGATCCGCCGGCGACGAAACACTGTCTACTATCGATAGCAGCGTAGAGAATCGATAGCTGGCTATCAGCTGACCTTGTGCGGTCCTCAATGAGGCACAGTGTGTTAGTGTGAGTGTGTGTGTGCGATATTGTTTTCAGTTTCATGCCTTCTCACAGTCGCAGTAAAGTTAGTCTTTATGCGGAGTATTTTGCTATTTTCCTACTTCTTCCCATAATTAAAATAGATATGTGTTTTTATTTGTATAAAACTTTTCTGCAGATATTTAAATGAATTGTCTGCAGAATTATTAACTTTTGGAATATATTAAATAGTTTTTTAATAAAACTGGGGTTTTTAATAGTTTTATTAATTAACGCTCCCAAACGGTGCCAAATCCTTCCTCTTCAGTGACACCTCTCCCACGATACCGCGCATGTCACGCGGAAGACCCGGGTTCGATTCCCGGCGGAGCCAAATCTTTTTTCTTCAAAAATAAATTATTTAAAATTATTTAAAAAATGGTGGTTACTCCACAATAATGGTTAAATTAATATAAAATAATTTAAAAGTGACGAACGTCAAGAGATGCCCAAAGTCCAAAATTGGACAAAAATTGTCCATCTCCCGTAAATTCTCGCAAAACGTGCGAGATCTTGGGAGAGGTGTCAGTGAAGAGGAAGCACCGTTAGGAAGCGACTCCGTGGTGTAATGGATAGCATACCGCGCATATCACGCGGAAGACCCGGGTTCGATTCCCGGCGGAGCCAAATATTTTCCTTTCAAAAATAAATTATTTAGGTGTTTTATTGATAACGAAAGCGAGAGAATATTCATCTTTCCTAAATTTACTCCTCGTAAATTAAGCTTATTCAAAAAGCCAGTATATTTTTGTAATTTAAATACATTATTGAAAAAAAAAATACACTTTTGCCGCCGGAGTTAATGCCGGAATACGTTTAAAAATATACGAGAAATACATCGTTTACTTTTAATTTTAATTCCGGAATACATATAAATTTTTATTGTTGCCATTTTAATAATCTTCCTGGCCATTCAAAATCATGACATTTGTATTTCTATTACCAATGGATTCTTCTCCAGAATCTTTAGGCTAGGCAGAATCTTTATAATATAACTTTAGGCTCTAATATCTCTAGTGGGGGCTTAATAAAAATTTCATTTTTTTACATGTTTTGCTTACGTGCAACATAATACCCCTGTAAAAATTTCAACCTGTATATTTGAGTGCTTTGGTAGCTACGAATTTTTTAAAATGGTCCTTTTCTTGCTTATTTAACATGAAGTTTTTGCTTTTAATAATCCTTTTATTTTTATTTTATCTATGTTCAATGCAACATAAAATATTATATGGTTTAAATATAATTAAAATCTACTCTGTTAATTTTTTATTATTTTTTAATGAATATAGTAATAACTCGTGGTTTCAAATAATTTTTACAAAACGAAAATAATATTTTACCATGCCACACAAACAATAATCACTCCTTATATACAGGGCGTCCCTGTCCTCTGGCATATACCTCGTTTTCGGGAAAATCACAAAAAAATAAAAATAGTTGTGCAAAAAGTGTATTCTTTTTTTCAATAATGTATTTAAATTACAAAAATATACATACTGGCTTTTTGAGTAAGCTTAATTTACGAGGAGTAAATTTGGGAAAGATGAATATTCCCTCGCTTTCGTTATCAATAAAACATCTAGGTTGAGTGTTTAAACTTAAAAAGGAAGGATTGAATTGTTAGCCATTATACTATCATTTTAATCCTTTTTTGGGGGAATCCAGCCTCGCATTCTCACATCAGTGGTGTTGCTAGTAGTGTTCAGTGAAGTCAACAAATATGGCTAGATTTACCAACGCTGAATTTACCAACGCAGACATAGTCTATGTCTGCGATGGCAATGCACGTCAGGCAGTTCGGGAATAAAAAATATTTTTTTTTCAATTACCTTTCTATTAGTATAAGATTGAAATACAATAATTGTATTGGAACAGCAATTATTGTTATAATTCATTCAAGGAATGAAATCCGCTCTTCCATGGCCTTAACTATTTTTATTTTTTTGTGATTTTCTCGAAAATGATGCATATGCCAGAGGACTTTTTTTCTTAGTTTTTCGATCCTCTATCGATCGCTGAAGTTTGGCCTTTTTGTTTGGGGACACCCTGCATATTGTGAAGAAGAATATTCCGGAATGTTTGCGATAAGCTTAGTAGGTACCAGAATAGTCACGAATATGTTTTAGGACAGTCACAAAAATGTACTAGATCAGTTTGTTCCAACTGGTCCAACGACAAGTCTAGAACTCATTTAAAACAGTAATAAGGACAATATATGAAAGTTTGAATTTTTTAAATGATCGACTTTAATGTTAAATGAGTTTTTGATATCTGATCAATAGTTCCTTAGATTAGTGAAAATTTATCAAGAAAATTATACACTCTATACTCTTTATAACGGTATAGAGGATTTGTGTACGATTTATTTATATAATCACTAGCATTTCCCGTCGCGGCTTTGCCCGCGGGCCTTTAAAATCAATTCTTTGATCATTATCTTGTTATTGATTTAATATAATATGTTATATACTGACAACATAAGAGCTTCCGGTAGGTGGAATATTGCAGGGAGAAGCTGCCGGCTCGGTAGAAGCGAGGGAGACGCACAATGGTTAGAGTTCACTACAAACGCCGAAACAAAAAATTGCTTACTTGTCGTGAACGCTTCATTTTTCGGCTATAAAACATGGTTTTCGATGCCCCTTCAAGGCTTTCGAGTTAAACTCTTCGTATCAAGATCTTTAAAATGAGTCCAAATTAGATATTTTTTCTCGAAGTGCAAAAATAGATGTCCGTTAGAGTTAACCGACAATTTCGCCATTTAAACCCCTTTGGGGTTACAATTTTGAAATTCCTTTCTTAGTGGTTACCTACATCGCGTTTAAAATCTAAATTCCGAACTTCAAGGTTCTATCATTAGTAGTTTTTGTTCTGCGTTGATACTGTCAGTCAGGGCAAAGCTTCTTATAGATATAGAGATATATTTTTTTCGTTCTACCTCACGAATAGTTCACATCAAAATGATAATATACAACTAAAATAAAGAAACAATGATGAAAGCACAGAAAAAAAAAAATCTGTTTCCTCAAGCTGAGGGTTGATCCCTTACACAGAGCCTAGGCTTTAACTGGGTGATGAATGGAACCGGTGACGTCAGCGGCCTACGGGATACATCTTAATTTGTAGCTAAACGAGCGACTTCCTTAAACCCTCGGTTATAATGTCTGTTTGTTGTCTCTATATAAAAGGCTGTGCACAATCCAACTAGGTTTCTAGAGCAACTCTGGTAGCAAAATCTGCTCTCTAGAATTATGACAAGTCTGTCGGTTGCTGACAAGATTCAGGTTAGTTTTAGGTTAGGAAGAAGGCACTAAATCGAAACAAATCATTGCAAATATCAAATGGTGCAAATTATGAAAACATATATTAACCCATTGCACTCCAGGCCTCCGGAGCGGAGCCATTTAAAATTTGTTTTTGTAACTATGTGTTCTTGAAGCTTTACAAATACATATAAACTAAAGTTCATTACAATTCCTTACTTGGTTCTAAAATTTTACTGTATGTTGCCGGTAGGTAAAGTCTGAAACGGTGCCGAGTGCAAAGGGTTAATATCTCTAAAAAAGGCTCAATCCATACAAGTAATCCAAAAATAAATCAATTGGTTGCTTCAAAATTTTTAATTTTTTAAATATTTTTACCAAAGAGAGTACAATACATTAGAAGTAAAAAAAATGAAATTAGTTTATTTTGTCAATAGCGGCCATTTTATTGTCGACTAAACGCGTATTTTTAGCCATTTTAGTGCTCTGCTTCCAATCAAATATCTCCTCTTTTACTCATCACAGAAAATTTAAATAAAGACCAATCTCTTTACAAACATCCGAACTTCAATAACGTAGTAAACTTAGTATAACGGTCCATATACCCCTTCAAAGTCCTTGGCAGTAATTTTACGAAAATGGGTTTTCAAAAATAGGTTTTTAGAAGAAGGCAGATGACTTAGAGTCTTTTTTTTTTTTATTTGCTACAGATAGGTGGTTGCTCCAAATTCACTAAGTTTCGAGTTGTGTACTCTTTCACGGTTTTTGCATAAATTCTCGAAATTTCCAAAATTTTAAGATGGGCATAGATTTAGCCACGATTAAGTCCTTGGTTAGAATATTGAAAGTATTTCAAAAGGGCTTACTTTGTCGAATGCTTTTTCAAAGTTGAATGAAGCTAATTCAGAAATTTATTTGTAAAAGAATTTGTTTAATAAGTAATTAGTAGGTCCTACTATATCTCTCTCTATATAAGAGGCTTTGTCCTGACTGGCAGAATCAACGCAGAGCAAAAACTACTAATGATAGAAACTTGAAGTTCGGAATATAGATTTTAAACGCGATGTAGGTAACCACTTACTAAAGGAATTTCAAAAATGTAACCCCTAAGGGTTTTAAATGGCGTAATTGTCGTTTAACTCTAGAGAACACCTATTTTTGCACTTCGAAAAAAATATCACATTTGGGCTCATTTTAAAGATGAGATGAATACGACGAGTTTGACTCGAAATCCCCTTTGACGAAGAGTCAAAAACCATGTTTTAAAAGCAGAAAAATGAAGCGTTCACGACGAATAAGCAATTTTTTGTTTCCGCGGTTTTAGCAACTCTCTCCATTGCGCGTCTCCCTCTCTTCTACCGAGCCGGCAGCTTCCCCCTCCAATATTCCACCTGATTTTAAAGGCTCGCGGGCAAAGCCGCTACGGGGAATGCTAGTATATAATATGTTAACATATTAATATCGATATGCAAAGAAAAAAAAATAATAATCAATATATATTATAAAGCAAAGTGTACAATGTGCGTGCCGAAAAGGCTCAAAAACGACTCCACGTAGGATTAAGGAAGTTATGTCTTCGTTTACCCATATGACCCCTTACGGAGAAGAAGGTTTCCGTTTTTCTCTTAAGAGTGTAAAATTGAAGAGAAATGGACGGGAATTTTAAGCCTTTCGCACCATTTAATTAGCCTCTCTAAGATTGAGATACGAGTTTATGAATGAAAAACTTAGTTCGAGCTCCAGGCTACCAGGAAGCGCTAGGGTGCGGTTCACTCCATGTTTGTTGTCCATTCATTCAGTATGTAATCGTTCTATACTTTTTCAGCTGTTCTTTTTAAATTACTAAAAAATTAAGAGAAAATAATTAGTTTGCGTTTCAAAATAAAATAGGTACTTTGCATCTCAGCAATCAATTAGAAAATCAACTGGATTCCTTAAAAAAATAGTTTTCTCATAAGCAGGCTAATATATGCTCTGCACATTGCAATTAATCTATTTATAATATACACTTAAGTAAATTTAATGCAATATGAGTGAACATTTCTTAGTAGTACAGTGAGCGAATAAAATTAGACATAAAAAATAGATGAATTGACTAAATATAAATCGAAAATAAAAAGTTTGAAGTGTTCTTATCGTATTTATGAAAAAGAAGTTGGTTTGGTTACTACATATGATGAGCATTCCAGTTGACAAAACGACTAACTCCAATAACAGCATTCAAGATTTTATCATCCCTCATAGTTCAAGATAAAAAGAAATATGATGAAAAAATTGTGCCTTCAAGAAATTTTGGTTTTCACATTGTAATAGTAGTAAGATTCGAGATATGCAGAAACCGAAGGCTTATAGAATTCGGAATCACAGAAATCACCAAAGCGAAGCATAACTCGACAAAGTTGCAGGAAAATTAATTGTTCATTTACCATTTTCAACCCTCTGTAAATTATACAGGGTTCCTAATTAGGGCGGACTCTCAAGTCTGCAGAATATTGATACCAAGTTAAAACCGAATTTTCAAGAAGGTGCTAATTTTGTTCTATATTTCTTTTAACTTTAAAGTTTTTTTGGTATTAAAACTACCACACAACTACCGGAGCGAAGCCGGGCACCCCTAGCTAGTAATAAATATACTCCGTTTAGTGTCTACGGAATACGTACTTGAAAGAAATTTTTGTTTTATTTTTTTGTTTTTGACTTATTTATCTAAGTTCAACTTGGCAAGGGGAATTTATATCTTCAACAATAGAGTCCTAGATTAAAAGTTCACATTTCATGCTTCTGAAGAAATTTGTAGTAATTGAAGCACATAAAAATAAATAACTAACTAATTTACTTATCCCACTTTACCTTATATATAATAATTATGATATTGTTGTTATCATAATGAGATTATTTATCATCTCGGAAGTTAACTGCGGTAGCTAAATCCTGGCTCTGTTTGTCTCCTTCTTAAAATAGAACAAGCCAAATAGGAAAGACAGCTGATCACGTTATTAATATTTATAAGGCATTCATAACCTGCGGCGATGGGATCTAAAAGCCAATACCGGCTTCGTCTCTGTAGTTCCATCTTCTCGGATCTGTGTTGATTATATCCAACAAACGAGGAGAAAAAAATCAGAATGTTTTCTGAGGTATAATATAATAGTACAAGCAGACCATACCACGCCTTGTTGTGGATCAGTAGCTATAATGCGCTGTATTACCTACACCCTATTCTTTTTAATAAGACACCATATTATATTTTATACTCTAAAGATATTTTACGTGCCTTTAACTCCAACTACAGCCCCGTATACAGACGTATCTGCAGTTACAATAACGCCGAGCCGGAAGGTTATCTGAAATTAATGGCCTATTTACGAAAGCTACGGATGGTAAGCCGATTGAGAGTTTCGAGTAAGGAGAATTTAAAATTGTATCATAAAAACGTAACTCTTACTCTAAAGGCTGGAGAAGTTTGCAAGTGGTGCGGCCGACTTATAGCTGATTGTTTGAGGCATCTTATTCTAGAGTGTTCAACTATGGAGATGCATAGGAAGAGATACCTCAATAAATATACTGACTTTGGCACGGAGGATATATTATTGGAGAACATTTTAGATATTAAAAACCATAAACACCTTGATGATCTGTTCCATTACATTATGTTTTTTTTCGATTCCGATAATTTATATTCTACCACATAGCTTCAGTTTTTAACAAATGGAAGGGAAAAAATGATAAGGAAAGGGGAAAAAAATAAATAAAAAGCATGGCAATAAAAAATAATAAAAAGCAATCAGCAAGCATCGCCTTAGTAATTTGGAGAAAGTTTCATATTCGTGGTACAGTTCAATATTAAAGGCTCTTGAAAAGTTTTATTTTATTTAATATTATATTTTTTGCTTTATATCTATATTTATAATAATAAAAGAACTAGTATTTAGTATTTTTTTATGTTTTTATTTTGTTTTCTTTATCGAAAGTTTATTTTATTTTTCTCAATGATTTATATTGTGTAAACATGCAACTGCCACACTAGTATTTAATTTCTGTTGTTTTATAATGCTATTATTTATTTATTTATTTTATTTTTGTATTAAACATGTTAACATTAAATAACTAAAACTAACACTGATTGGGCCAGACTCCATGGCTAAGTTGTAATAAGCCAATAAATTCTAATTCTATTCTTTTTAATACAGTCAAATCAAAATTCACTGATAAAGATAAAAACGTTTCAGCAATTTTAAAAACCAACCATATTTAAAATATAACTCTAAAAAAATTGTTTTATATTAATTTAATCTATTTTTGTGGGTAACTACCTTCCTTTAAATTATTTTAAATAATTATTTTTTGAAGAGAAAAGATTGGGCTCCGCCGGGAGTCGAACCTGGGTCTTCCTCGTGATATGCGCGGTATGCTAACCACTGCAACACATAACTCGCTTCCAAGCGGAGCCAATCCGCTTTAAAATTTGTTTCAAAATAATTTAAAACAAGGCGGTTACTCAAAAAAATAGATTGATTTAATATAAAATAATTTAAAAATTAACAATCGTCAAGAGATCCCCAAAATTGGACAAAAATTGTCCACCTCCCGTAAAAAACTTTGTTTGTACGGCCGTTTGTTTGAGGATAGCGCTAGTGTCGGTTTTAAGTTTGTTAAGATAACCTTTTATTCCTTCTTTTAGTTTTTTTTTTTTCTGACTTTGCTTATCTTGATAATAAGTTAGTGTATAATTCAGAATAGGAATTACTTGGGGGTGCGGTCAAAATACTTAGCACAAATATGTGATATTTACATATTTTATTGTAGCCGACGTTTCGACCCAAATTTTAGATCATCATCATGGCTAAATTAGAAAAAAAAACAACCAATCAGAGAAATTATATAAACAGATATAAATTTACGTGAAACATTAAACAAAGTTATAGCTCTTAAAGTAAGGCAACGATAAAAGTAATGAATGAAAATGAGATAAAACTTAAAATAGCATATCTGAGGTAAGGTAGAGAAATATTCAACTATAGGTGAACTTAACAAATGAAATATAGTTTAATATTTCTCTAACCAGGGGGTCCGACTGCTGGGATGAGCCACAGACGGTATCGGGCGCCGGGGTCCGATGGGAATGCTCCGACGAAAGCGTTATCTTTTGACTGAAAAGTGAATTAAATGAGCGTCTCAAGGGCATTATTTCTTAGCCAGGATTGCAACTAGACATACTAGGCGCAGGACATGCCCGGATTTAAGCCCTACTTTATCGAAAATTGGACATTGGAGTCAGATTCTAGAAAACAACAGAATTTCAGCTGTTAGCAGACTTTTCGGCCCTAAAATGCATTAATCTCGTTAAAAATCTATTCAAATGAGTGTTTGGAGTGTTCGGACATTTTCATGTGAATAACGGCTGTTAAGAGGGGAATGTACCCCGGGGACCGATGCCGCACCTAACGTGTTAATGTTTCACATACATTTATATCTGTTGATATAATTTCTCTGATTGTTTTTTTTTTTTTTTTCTCATTTAGCCCTGATGATGACCTAAAATTTGGGTCGAAACGTCGGCTACAATAAAATATATAAATCTCACATATTTGTGCTAATTATTTTGACCACATTCCCAACCAATTCCTGTTCATTACAACCACGGTCAACTATCTTCCACCATCATAATACAGAACGCTTGTAGTATCAGGTGTTTTGGCATAAAATTAATATAAAATAATTGATCTGTTCCTATTTGGGCTGACAAGCAATGTTAGGAATATATATTGGTATAACAAAATGGATAGGGATTTCAGGGCGATAAATGTCAGGATTATGACGCCCGTATAACAAGATGGATGTCTATTAGTACTTTTAATAGGTCTGGAATGAAATTTCCTGTGAGTAGAATCCCATATCGAACTCGATCCGTGGGATATGCCATTTAAATATTACCTTATTATCTATATCTCGAGCAAAGATTGAAATTCAAACTCTGTAAATTTCCTTTCACGTACTTATATTTTGGCTAAACCATTTGATTTTATTTACCTGATATTACTATTATTATAATACTTATATTATTATACTAGAAATAGCGCACTTCTAATATAATCGCACCATTGGAAAATGTCCGGCCCTTGATTATTGAATAGTGGAGATATCAGCCGGATCTTGGGATAATTAAAGTGAGAAGAGTACAGTAGCTCAGTTCTGAGTTAGAGCGCCGCAAAGAAGAAACTGATAACCAGGCTCGATATCAGGACATGGATAATCTTTTATTTTCTGAAAAAATGAATAAACATTTATTTAACTAATGATTTATTTAATGTATTTTAGCAATGTGCTAAGTGACATTTTTTTACTTTATCTTTCCTATATATGAAATATACAGTAAGGGTACAAAGTATTGCGATCGTGAAAAATTTAGACTTCCAGTTTTCAACGGAAATACACGTTTTGGGGTCCCCTGAGTCGAAATAACCAAGTCCCGCGAAATGGTCTGTGTGTCCGTGTGTGTGTGTGAACAGATTAGCTTAAAAACTATAAGCCCTACAAAACTGAAATTGGGTATTTGGTGTATGTATATACCCGCGATGTGACAGCAAAAATTTCATCAAAATTGGTCAAACGGAGGGGGTACTTTATTTAAAGAATTTTTCCGAAGTTTTACGTTTTTTTTTATTTTCTCAAATTCGGCTTTAACGATTTTGATTAAACTCAGTACTTGATGTATGTATATGCCAGCGACGTGACAGTCAAAATTTCATCAAAATTGATCTATTAGAGATGGCACTTTACTTAAAAAATGTTTTCTCATTATCACGTGTTTTTTTTTTTATTTACTCAAAAACGGCTTTAACGATTTTGAATAAACACGTTAAGCCCACGCATACGGAGTACTCCTGTATTGACAGACCATTGTTTATAATTAAAGCCGTTCTGTTCATTTAGTGGAAATTATTTGTTTCATGGTAACTAAATGAAGCTTTAAAAAAATTGATAGAGAATTATAAAATCAGACGACTTGGAGCATTATGGTTGCATTGCCGATTTATCGAATATTAAAAACTTTTATTTAATAATAAAAAATAGAGTTCAGAGAGCAAATAAAAACAAAAATAAGAAATGAATGTGAAAAAATGTGTGACTTTGAGAAATTCAAGATAACAAAACACGTCAATTTCTAATCTAAGTAAGTTCGTGAGTGTTCTTTGATGCACCCGTCGCACCAGATTCTTTTTAATCCGAATGTTTAAAACTATAAGATCAGCTTATCATAATACCATTATCTCTCTTCCTCTCTCTCTCTCTCTCTCTATATATATATATATATATATATATATATTTCAATATTTATATTTCAATCTTGTATTAATTTATTTTTATTCGGATCTGTTAATTATCTTTTTCTTTGTTTTGTTCTGATGTTTTGAATCTTTGGGACGTAGTAGGTATATTAAAAAGTGATAATTTTAAAGATTAAAATTTGAGTTTTTCATCGCAATAAAAATTTGTATTTTGGGATTTTTCGAGATAAGAAAAATGAATATCAGTTTTTTCCTCATCCACCTTCAAAAAAAAAAGTTATAGGTTTATAGATATTTTAATAATATCTGCATACCACCATCTGATGAGGTTAGATATTTAGGTTTTTATCTGGACAAAAGACTGACCTGGAAATCTCACATTAGACAAAAACGTTAAGAACTGAACAAACGGTACGGTCTCTTATCCAGACTACTTGATAGACGTTCAAAATTATCTTTGACAAATAAACTCACATTATACAAAGTCCTCCTAAAACCTATATGGGCGTACGGGATAGAGTTGTGGGGCTCTGCAAAATCGTCCAGCATCCAAAGAATACAGTCTTTTCAGTCAAAAGTGTTGCGAAGAATAGTTGATGCACCATTTTTTGTTAGCAATGATATAATCCACAAAGACTTAGACATGCGAACTATTTCGGAAACAGCCAAAGAAAATTATAATAGCTTTCACCTAAGACTGACCTACAATACAAACCCTCTTACGGAAGCCTTAAGATGCTCGCACAACCCTTTCAGCCCACCACGTCGACTACGAAGGTGGTGGCCAAGAGACTTGCTGAGCTAATTAGTCATTTCCAGAAGGAACGCTCATGTAGCAGCCAGCAAAATTTGCTCATTGCAAGTAATTTGCAGATCGCAAATTTATAATTGTTAAACGTTTGTTATTAAATAAATAAAAAAAAAAAAAAAAATAGGTTTATAGTGATCAATTTAAAAAAAAAAAATGCATTTTTCTTATTAACCGGAGCTATATATATATATATATATATGTATATATATATATATATATATAGAGAGAGAGAGAGAGAGAGAGATAATGGTATTATGATAAGCTAAACCTAAAACCTAATGCCACTAAGACTAATCGGACGATGCTACGGTGAGAATCCTAAATTTTGCATATCCAGGTATAATTAGGTATGGGTATTTAACAAGTACCTTATATCGTACAGGCTCGGAACCTCCATTTGATGTCCTTAAAAAATCCTCGGGCCACCGCGGGACGCTAACCCGCGACCTTTAGCATTATAGGTTGCTGTGCTGACCACTACACCACAGTTGACCCCATTTTATTATTGTTATTAAAGTAAAAGAAATTGTGTTTTGAAGGCATTGAGGAATAGATCAAGTAATCGATATAAAATTTGAAAGGGATGAAGATATTGGTACAGGACCATCTTATTTGGTGATCTATGGCACATAGCTTTCAGTCATATTTAAGTGTTAAGTAAGAATCCGGTATGTCAGAATCAAAATTAGTATGTCTTTATAGACAAAGATTTGATAAAGGAGGGGGGGGGGGAATCCCGTGAATGAAATGAAGGAAAATTATCAATTTTTTTTTTTTTTTTTATCTTTAATCTCTAAAATGTTTTCTCTCTTCGATTAGGCGCAATCTGTATCATGATCATTTTCGGCCTTGGGAATAATTTTCTTGAAACATTAAGACTCCTCCCACTGATCTTTCGCCCTTGAATTATGGAAAATGTTTTATTTTTCTTTTGTATTATTTTACCTAATCTTTCTTTAAGGAATTTCGAAATGGCAATTTCAGATTCTCAGATCGACTTGTTTTTTAGAAAAAACAAAACAAAAATTTTATTTACGAAAAAATGTCAGTCTGATAGTCAAGGCAGAGAACCATCAAATTACCTAAGTGATAAAAATATAATAATATCTATTTAAATATGCAAATACTACCCCTCGTTATACTATAATAATCAATTATTTATTTTACTTAAAATCTCTGCATAGCATTTATTTAAATTTTTAGCGTAATTTTTGAAGTTTAGTGTTTTATTAATGTTTTCTGAAATAGACATAGCCACAAGCATTTTTATCCTATACTATGCTTGTGAGGTATAATAATAACTTTGACTTTATAGCTTGAAAAAAAATAGGACTGAAGTTTTTTAAACTAATAATATCTTTCAATTTTTATGTCAAGGGGATTCAGCCTATTTTATTGAAATATTTTGTGGCCACAGTTCGGTGGAAATATTTCATTATTTGATTTATTTTAGACCTTTTTTTTTTGTCATTTTTTTCTATATTTTTAACATAATTTCTATGTTGGTACATCCAGTTCGAAATATATTGCTTTGTTTCACCAATGTATATGGCTAGGCAATCGAAACAAGATATTTCATAGACCACCTCTGATTGGATTTTAACATTAATTTTATCCTTCATGCTGCTATATACACTACCTACTTCATTTGTTTGTTTGAAACTTGATTTGTATTCTCCTACATCATAATCTCCTAATGATTTCTTGATATTTTCTCCTAGACCCCTTATCAATAAATAAATATGTGTGTGTGTGTGTGTGTGTGTGTGTGTGTGTGTGTGTGTGTAAACAGACTAGCTCAAAAACTATAAACCGCACGTATATATATATGTATATACCCGCGATGTGACGGCAAAAATTTCATCAAAATTGATCAAACGGAGGGGACACTTTATTTCATAACTTTTTTTCTAATATTTACGTTTTTTCGATTTTCTTAAAAACTTCTTTAATGATTTTGATCAGATTCGTCATGTTTGATGAAAATCAAGTCTTCTTTAATATAAGAAAGGCTTTTTAATTATTAAAATCTTTTGAGGGGGTTTAAATGGGGAAGGGGCCTTTTTTTTTTTCTATAAAGTACCTTTGTTTATGTTTATTAGGAAAAATTAACTGTCTCTCGTTTCGCCTTAAAATAAGAAATGGCTAAATCTGAAAAAAAAATCAAGTAAACATATACAGGAGAAAAAAAAAAGAAAAATATTCCGTCAACTCATAAAACACGCTGAGCATGCAGTGCTCCTTTAGTGACAGACCATTGTTTATAATTAAGACCATTCTGTTCATTTAATGGAAATTATTTGTTTCATGGTAACTAAATGAAGGTTTCAACAACTACATAGAGAATTGTAAAATCAGACGACTTGGATTACTATGCTTTCATTGCCGAATTATCACCAGTAAAAATTTATATTTGATAATAAAAAAAAAATGGTGTACTTTAAAGAGCAAACGCAAACAAAAATAAGTAGTTGAATGTGGAAAAATGTTTGACTTTGAGAAATGGTATTTAACAAAACACGTCAATTTCTAATCAAAGTAAGTTGTTAAGTAAAAGTTGTATGCTGCGCGCATCGCGTAATAATATTTTACGTAATGTTAAGGTTTTTTTAAATGAAGGAGCTCTTCCGTGTTTGTAGTTCTTTATTTTTTTTCCCGACGTTTCGAGCTATTGGCTCATCCTCTGGGGTTATCTACACATAACTTTAGATACTTCATTTTCACATTAGCCATTTGTCAACTTTTTTATTTTTTAACAGTATATGAATACTTTTGTCTTAATTACATTTTATGGCCTATTTCACTGTCTTTTGATTTCATTGTCACATTTTAACTATTGCTTATATGTCTATGTGACAATGAAATCAAAAGACAGTGAAATAGGCCATAAAATGTAATTAAGACAAAAGTATTCATATACTGTTAAAAAATAAAAAAGTTGACTAATGGCTAATGTGAAAATGAAGTAACTAAAGATAAGTGTAGATAACCCCAGAGGATGAGCCAATAGCTCGAAACGTCGGGAAAAAAATCTGGTGCGTGCGCGCAACACACAACTTTCACTTACCAACTTACTTAGATAAGAAATTGACGTGTTCTGTTAAATATAATTTCCCAAAGTCACACATTTTTCTACATCCATATCTTATTGTTGTTAATCGTTAAAGCCGTTTTTGAGTAAATAAAAAAACCCGTGAAAATGATACAAAATTTACTAAGTAAAGTCCCCCCTTCGGTTAATCAATTTTGATGAAATTTTAACAGTCGTATCTCGGGCATATACATACATTAAATACCCAGTTTGATCAAAATCGTTAAAGCCGATTTAGAGTAAATAAAAAAAACACGTGAAAATGTTACAAAATCTATTAAGTAAAGTCCCCCCTCCGGTTAATCAATTTTGATGAAATTTTAACAGTCATATCTCGGGCATATACATACATTAAATACCCAGTTTGATCAAAATCGTTAAAGCCGATTTAAAGTAAATAAAAAAAAACACGTGAAAATGTTACAAAATCTATTAAGTAAAGTCCCCCCTCCGGTTAATCAATTTTGATGAAATTTTTACAGTCATATCTCGGGCATATTAATACATCAAATACTAAGTTTAATCAAAATCGTTAGAGCCTTTTTGAGAAAATAGAAAAAAACCTAAAAAGTTATTAAGTTAAGTACCCCCTCCCTTTAAGTAATTTAGATGAAATTTATGCTGTCACATCGCGGGCATACACCTACTCTAAATACCCAATTTCATAATCGCACAGTTTATAGTTTTTGAGCTAGTCTGTTCACACACACACACACAGACCATTTCGCGGGACTTGGTCATTTCGACTCAGGGGACCCCAAAACGTGTATTTCCGTTGAAAACCGGAAGTCGAAATTTTTCACGATCGCAATACTTCCACTTACTATATATTTCATATATAGGTAAGTGAAAGTAAAAATAATAAAGAACTACAAACACGGAAGAGCTCCTTCATTTAAATAAAAACTTAAAGTACTGCACTCTTCCTCACTAAGTGAAGAAAAAGAACCTAGCAGTACGTAATGTTTTTAATGAAATTTTCTGCTAGAGAACTATAGTATATTGCCTGTTTGGAATAGGAAACAAGGTCTTTATATCATGTTGTAAATAACCTTTAGAGGGATTTAAAAGGTAGAGAGTGACTCTGGTTCCCTCTGTGGCTCTATCCCCTCTATAAACGGATTTCCAGCCTATAAGGGAGACGTTCTCATCTGATCCCATGCGGTCGCCTATTGAGGTGGAATTGGGTTCAACGTCCTGGATCAAGAGAATATCCAGAACACCTAGTTGCCCTTTGGGTGCCTCGTCCAAAAGGACCTGAGAATCATAAGATAGATTAAAAAATACATTATAAAAATAGAATAAAATATTAAGTATTTTTTACTTGCAATTTTTTCAACCTTTTAGAAAAATATATTTTATACTCACCTGGGCAAAAAGTATTTTAATTTTTATTTTAAAATACTTTATTTTAAATAGCAATTATTTAATAAAAATTTGAATAAAATGCATTTTAACCTCAAATCATTTAAAATACTTTTCGATAAAATTATTTTAAACACAAAATAAAAAAAGTATTTTGTATTTTAAATAAAAAAAATTAAAATTTAAATAAAAAATACATTTTTAAAACCTATTAGCTAGTGGAGATGAGAGATGGTCAACTGTTCTTCAATTACGATAGGTTAAATGATGGTCAGGATTTTCAGTTACAATGATATTTATGCGTCTAGCATTAAAAAATAACAATAAATTAAAAAATCTTTATAAAAAACTCAAAGACCCTGTACCTCTCCTAAACAAGTGTTATATAGTTTATCGTATCCAGTGCTCCACGCTTAATTGCAACAGTTGCTATATAGGTGAAACCAAAAATTATTTAAAAAAACGTATTTATCAACATAAATACAGTATTTCCACGCGTAATTCGTCTACATCTAAATTAGCAGAACATGCCATTGCCCACAACCATTCCTTCGACTTTGAGAACCCCTCCATATTAGCAACAGTATCTAACCACGACAAACGTCTCCTCTCAGAATCCATTTTCATCCATCTAGAAACAAATAACCCGGTAAATCACAAAACAGATAAAGAGATAATTTCATCCACTTATTCTAACATCTTCCGCATCCTCAAATCCTAGTTTTGATTTCATTGGTACCTGCAATTATCTCTGTACCTCTTGTACTATTATTATTTTTTGTATTGTATGCTTCTTTCTGTATATTTTCCAAATTTGTATGCATTGTTACATTATGTATTATCTCATTTTTATGTTATTATTCAGTCCAGACACAACTATTTATATACAGTACCATATATTTTGTTAGTTTTTAAATATTTTTGTTCACTCAGTTGTCATGTGCCTTCACTTCAAAAGCGTTGGATTTCCCTGTCATAAACCTTTGAAGTAGGCAAACTAACCCCCTACCACTACCTCTCACCTTATTTTTACCTTTAGTCTTAGTATCCACCTGGAATCAGTAGGTAAATATCATATTCTATTTTATCTTGTTAACCAGCCTCTTATTTTAATATTTATGTATACACCATCTTTTATATTATTATCAGTTCTGTAATGTATCCATTTATTGTCACCCTCTAGCATAGATACTCATATATTTGTTTTCTTTTAGCCCTGATGAAGATCCACAAGTTGGATCGAAACGTTGGCTTACCATAATAAAAATCATTGTAACTGAAAATCCTGACCATCATTTAACCTATCCTATTAGCTAGTGCATTGAAGTTGATTAATAAATAATTTTTTTTTAATATTGCAATTGATTAATAAATCGACTCTTGTTGTCTATATTTTTTTCTGTTGTCTTTGCTTGGTGTAATGTATCTGATTCTCAGTAAAAAAACTGAGGCAAGTTTTGCATTCTTAAAGAACCGCAGGAGGAATAATATTTTTGTAAACTCGAATTTTTAAATTTTAAGGAAGAAGGCGTGAGCTAAATAATTTTGTTAATGGTTAGCATTTCTTACCTCTAATCTTGCCTGAATTTCCTCTCTAATTTCGAACGACCGTCAACCTCTCGGAAAAGGTGGCGGGATGGCCGAGTGAGCAAACGCGTCAAAAAATACGCGTTGCCACGGACAACCGGACTTAAAAATGAGAACCAGAAAAATTTCAAGTTCGAAACCCGGAGCCAGGGGAAATTTAATAATACTCGGCATTAATCCCCCACCCTCTCCCCTGGTCCGAGAAACCCCGTATAGCCTAAACGGCGAGGAAGGGGAGGACCCAAAAAAAAAAAAAAAAAAAAAAAAAAAACCTCTAGGAAAATAATGACCGATTTTAACTTTATGGGATCTATCAGTCATACACGTTTTTACTATGTTTACTAACTCTTTTGGAGTTGTCTCCAAATTGGGATCCTGTTTATGCCTTCGCGTATGGCTCTAACTTAATTTTCGATTTCTTTACTTGCCAATAAACCAGTAAAAAGTCTATAATTACCCCTCCCCCATAAAAAACCTATTTATTGTAAAAACTATGAGGAATTGGCCTTGTTATTTGACTTATGATCAATCTTTGTTTCATATTTCGTGACAATCGGATATGGCGGTAAAAAGTTAATATTTAACCCTACACCCCAAAACCTATGCATAAAACCATTTATGTGAAATGAATTCATTAGACGTCTCTTAAGATATTCAAAAACCACCAATGTGACAAAATTTGTTGAAATCGGGGTACATAGTTAATGATTGCGCCCCCCTAAAAAAAAAACACAAAAAAAAATAGCAACATCAAACTGAAATAAATGTACTTGCTCAATATTTAGGATTGAGAGCTCTAGTGCAAAGGACTACACTATACTATTACGAAAAAAATTTAACTTCAAACAACCAACTTAAGATTTATTTTATTTTATTATTTAAAATACAAATGAAAATACTTTTTTTTTATTTTAGTATTTTAGAATTAAAATGAAAATACTTTTTTTTGTTTGAGTATTTTAGAATTAAAATGAAAATGAACATGTGATTTATTTTATTTTAATTCTAAGATACTAAAAAAAAAAATCTGGTGCGTGCGCGCAACACACAACTTTCACTTACCAACTTATTTAGATTAGAAATTGACGTGTTTTGTTAGTTGCCACTTCACAAAGTCACAAATCTTTCCACATTCATTTCTTATTTTTTCCTTAGATGAGTAATTTAAGACACACGTGAAAATGATACAAAATTTATTAAGTAAAGTACCCCCTCCATTTGATCAATGTTGATGAAATTTTTACAGTCATATCTCGGGCATATTAATACATCAAATACTCAGTTTGATCAAAATCGTGAAAACTGTTTTTGAGTAAGTAAAAAAAACACGTGAAAATGAGACAACATTTATTCAGTAAAGTGCTCCCTCCAATTGATCAATTTTGATGAAATTTTTACTGTCACATCGCGGGCACATACATATACTAAATACCAACTTTGATCGAAATCATTAAAGCCGTTTTTGGGTAAATGAAAAAAAAAACAAAACACATAAAAGTGGGACACAATTTATTAAGTAAAGTACCCCCTCCAGTTAATCAATTTTGATGAAATTTTTACAGTCGTATCTCGGGCATATAAATAGATCAAATACTCAGTTTAATCAAAATCGTTAGAGCCGTTTTTGAGAAAATCGATAAAAACTTAAAAAGTTATTAAATAAAGTACCCCCTCCCTTTGAGCAATTTTGATGAAATTTTTGCTGTCACATCACGGGCATATACATACACTAAATACCCAATTTCAGATTCGCACGGCTTATAGTTTTTGAGCTAGTCTGTTCACACAAACACACACACACAAACACACACACACACACACACACACACACACACACACACACACACACACACACACACACACACAAAGACACACACACACACAGACCATTTCGCGGGACTTGGTCATTTGGACTCAGGGGACCCCAAAACGTGTATTTCCGTTGAAAACCGGAAGTCGAAATTTTTCACCATCGCAATACATCCACTTACTATATATTTCATATATAGGTAAGTGAAAGTAAAAAGTATTTTCATTTGTATTTAAAATACTTGCCAGTATATATATACATTTAAAATAATGCCCAGGTCTGATTTTATATACGAAAATCAACATTTGATTGAAAGCTTTGATTGAAAGATTTTTTGTTTATATTATGTTATATAAATCCTTATTAGATATGAAGAAAACTAGTTTAAAAAAAACTGCGATGCGCGCAACACAAAACTTTCATTATTATTAGTATATCATTAGAAATTGACGTGTTTTGTTTGTATTTGCTCTTGTTGCAATGGCATAGAACAAAACACGTCAATTTCTAATGTAAGTAAGTTGTAAGTGAAAGTTGTGTGTTGCGCGCATCGCACTAGGTTTTTTAATTTTCACTTGCGCTTACGTATATATGCAATATACATACATTAAGGGAAAGTATGTACAATAAGGAAAAGTATTGCCATCGTGATAAATCTCGACTTACGGTTCGCAACGGAAACGTTTTGGGGTCCCCTGAGTCAAAAAAGACGTCCCGGGAAATGGTGTGAGTGCTTACGAACAGACAAAAAACGATAAAATATACTAAACTGAAATAAGGTATTTGATACATGTTTATCATATATATAAATATATATACTGAGATTGTATTGCATTCGATTTTTCACGATGGCAATACTTTCCCTTAATGTATATTGCATATATAGGTAAGGTAAGGAAGTGAAAATTAAAAAAATCGGTGCGATGCGCGCAACACACAACTTTCACTTACCAACTTATTTACATTAGAAATTGATGTGTTTTGTTGACTAGAAGGCATACATTTTTCCAGATTCATTTACTTATTTTTGTTTGTGTTTGCTCTTTAAAGTACACTAAACATTTTTTATTGTTAAATAAATGTTTTTCCTAGTGATAATTTTGTAATGCAAGCATAATACTCCATCGCGTCTGATTTTATGATTCTTCATTTAGTTGCTGAAAACTTCATTTAGTTAAAATTGAAAAAATAATTCCCATTAAATATCGATGTTCCAAAACCCTTTGACAACTCGCTCTTGGTTTCATGGTAACTATATGAAGTTTTCAACAACTACATAGAGAATTATAAAATCAGACGACTTGGATTGCCGAATTATCACAAACAAGCAAACACTTTTATTTGATAATAAGTAAATGAATGGGGCCCGGTGTGGCTGTGCGGTAAATGCGCCGTACTCCCATGCCGGAGCTGCGGGTTCGAGTCCCGCCCTGGGTGGTGCTTTTCTTTCGTAGGAGAAGTATCACCCAGTGCCATGGGTTTTAGTATGGGCAGTATAGGGCTTCAGTGGAAGCCTTGAAGTCCCAAAGAAAAAAAAAAAAAAAAAGTAAATGAATATGTATTGAAAAATGTGTCACTTTGAGAAGTGGCGTTTAACAAAACACGTCAATTTCTTATCAATGTAAGTTAGTAATTAAAAGTTGTGTGTTGCGCGCATAACATCAGATTTTTTACTTTTCGCTATACTAATTCTTAATGTATCGTACATTTTTATATTTTTCGTGGAAAATATGGAATTTTAGATGCTACTACTGCTTGACACCATTTAATAATTTCATAACATACTTGTCGGGCAGAGGTCTAGTGCATAAAAGAGACAAAAAAATATGACAGACTATTTTCAAGATAAGTAATGAATCATTTGATGGTCCCAAGTTATAATTTAAATTTTATAAAAAATGCGCATATGATAAAGTCATTAATCATTCATTAGGAACCTTTAGTCGGAAGATAAATTTTCTTTTAATACCAATTTTAATTGTACATTTTTAATCCTTGGCTATGCCGTTTCTCGAAAAGAACGTAAAATGGAGGTCCGGATGTCAGGTACTCGATAAGGATCCCTATCCTAATTATACCTGGATAGGCGAAATTCAGAACTCCCACTGAAGCATCGTCCGATTAGCCTTAGTAGCATAAAGGGACGTTAAGGTGCGTTTACACGCTTAAGCAATTTGCACAAACTGGCATGCGCAAGCACAAACAAACAAACAAGTATTTCTGTTATTAGTAGTTATTGCTTAACCGTAAGTCTCTGGTTCCGAACACTGACGTATAGTGGAGATTTTATTGTTTTGTAAAATTCATGCCATTTTAATTTTTTTTGTAATTCTCTTGAGAAAATTATTATTCATTCTCTGTGCCGACGAACGATGTTTTGTAATTTGCTTACAAAACATTTTAACATCTATTCCTCGCATTTTAGACGAGTGGAAAGTTTTTTAAAAGGTTTTACTCATATGGGTGATTCTAAAATTATGGTGGTATTTGGCTCTTAATTTTTTAGGATTTTCAAAGTCATGTTTTCTTACGTTTCTGGTTCTTGATGGCTTGGTAAGATATGGATACGTAACAGGGGCGGATCCAGCACGAAATGTTTTGGGTGGGTCGTAACCTCGTCTCATAATCACGTTTCTGACAGCACCGTTTTTTAATGAGATTATTACTATTGGATCATGTATGCAAGAATGACTGCATTTTAAACAAATGCAGGTTTACGGCATATTAACCAGCTAATTGCGTTATTGCTTAAAAAAAAAATTAAAAACCAAAATATTTGGGGGGGTCATGACCCATGTCACCATAGTAACCAGCTAATTGCATTATTTGCTTAAAAATATAAAAATAATTTAAAAACCCAAATATTTGGAAGAGGGGGGGGGGTTCATGACCCCTGTCACCATAGTAACCAGCTAATTGCATTATTTGCTTAAAAATATAAAAATAATTTAAAAACCCAAACATTTGGGAGAGGGGGGGTCATGACCCCTGTCACCATAGTAACCAGCTAATTGCATTATTTGCTTAAAAATATAAAAAAAAAATTAAAAACCAATATATCGGGGGGGGGGGTCGTGACCCATGTCACCATAGTAACCAGCTAATTGCATTATTTGCTTAAAAATATAAAAAAAAAAAATTAAAAACAAAAACATTGGGGGGGGGGTCGTGACCCATGTCACCCCCCCCCGTCTGGATCCGCCCTTGATACTTAATCGAAACTTAACTTTCTGTACTGACACTGATTAGTGATGAACATAACCAAGTTACTAATTTCATAAAATTTCTCTCCCTGACCAAGATTGTCACACCCTAGCTAGAAACGAAATCAGTATTAGGCTATGGAGAGGCAGGCTAGGGAGGGACAAAGTGGCCATTTATCATTAATTTTCGCAAAACTAGGACAAATATTACTTATGTTATGGCTGTGTAGAGATTCGAAGGCTCTATTATACTATGATAAAAAATATACATATATTGTTTACTATTATCATATTGATAACGTATAGGGAAGGACTCGCAATAAAAATATTTTTCAGTTTTACTCCGTCCTCCACGTCCTGAAAGCAACTGAGGGAACTTAGGGGAAAATGATATCAATCGACGTATAGTCAGGTTTATAACAAGGGTACCCCGTATGTTCTCAACTCGAAATTTCCTTTTCTGAGGGGATTGGTGGGTGTATGAAAAACTAGCTAGGGAGTGACCTCACAACTGTGTGACAAAGGGAAAAACTGTTGTGGTACTTAGCCTGTACCCTTTGGAATCCTGGCTCAATTTTATTTTGCATCCTGAAAGTATGCTGATAAAATTAGTGCCTGATTTTTTAGAATTATTGTGATGGAAAAGTGTTTAATTATTTTTCAAAGTACATGACCTACACTTTGTGACAGGCTAGGGAGAGACAAAAAGAGCATTGTAATTGATTTTATGGAATGTTATCCTGTATTTAGGCACTTGAAAATGAGATAGCTGTATTCATAACCAATGAGGTACTAATTAGGAAAAAAAATTGAAAAATCCTTCAGGCGGCTCACGATATATCAAGTTGTGACACAAATACCACCATAATTTTAGAATCACCCATATATTAAAGCTCAGATAGACCAATTTTACTTTAAATAAGACATAAATAAATTGTTTATATATTTCTTCTGGGACGTGTGTGTCCCTTAAGGACAAAATTAAATAAAAAACAAAGTGGGTTTTAGAGCCTTGCAGTAAAGTTTAAATAAACAAATAGAAATGAAACAAATAACTAACAGTAATTAGAGAACTAAAAAAAATCTAGTGTAAAAAAAAATTCCAATTAAATATTTAGTTAAGTGAAAAACTAGTTTTACACATCAGATCATATCTATATATACTTGTTTAAAGATAAGCTAAGGAGCGTTTAAACTTTAAAAAAAATAAATAAATAACAATAATAATGCTTTTATTTGTCTTTAGTGATTAAAAATTAAAAACAGAGTTAACCATACAAGATCTAACAACATTATAAGCCATAAATTTTATAGCAATATAAATAGAAATAGTAGCATAAAAGTAACATTAAGACCGTTAACTAGTACACATATAATCTAAATTGGCATATGATTAAATATTTAGTAATTTCACGTAAATCAACTAAACTTACAATGAGAATTTTAAACTTTAAACAAACAATATTTACGCAACATTAATAATTCTAAACAACATTAATAAATATGAACACACAAATAAATAAATTCATTTATCATAATATTATTAAAAATTTTCTGTAACTAAATATTTGTATATTATCTTAAATTATTCATTAATCACATAACACCTCAAAAGAAGGCATCTAGAAAAATAATAATATATTTTAGATAGTGAGTCCTTGGTTTTTACATTTAGAAATTCGGTAAATTGTGAAATGTTCATGTTTTCGACGCATGGAATAGAAAGCTTTCTAAGCTCACCTCAGGATTATTGCTAGTTGAAAACTTCTAAAAAAAAAATCTGGTGCGTGCGCGCAACACACAACTTTCACTGACCAACTTACTTAGATGAGACATTAATGCATTTTGTTAATTGCCACTTCTCAAATGAACAGAACGGCTTTAATTATGAAATATTTTTATTTTTTTTTCCTCTTTATGTTTTCTTTATTTTTATCATGTCTCATATTTAGCCATTTCTTATTTTTAGGCGTAACGAGCGACAGTTAATTTTTCCATATAAACAACAACAAAGGTACTTTATAGGAAATAAATAAACAAAAAAGGCCCCCCCCCCCCAAAAAAAAGCCCCCTCAGAACATTTTAATAATGATAAAGCTTACCTGATATAAAAGAAAACCTAATTTTCATTTAACATGACGAATTTGATAAAAATCGTTAAAGCCGTTTTTGAGATCATCGAAAAAAAGATAAAAATTGGAAAAAAAAATTATGAAATAAAGTGTACATATATCAAATACACAGTTTGATCAAAATCTTTAAAGGCTTTTTTGAGTAAATAAAAAAAACACGTGAAAATGATCCAAAATTCATTAAATAAAGTGCCCCCTCCGGTTGATCAATTTTGATGAAATGTTGGCTATCACATCTTTGGCATATACATACATGAAATACCCAGTTTGATCAAACTCGTGAAAGCCGTTTTTGAGTAAATAAAAAAACACACGTGAAAACGATACAAAATTTATTAAGTGAAGTCCCCCCTCCGGTTAATCAATTTTGATGAAATTTTTACAGTCATATCTCGGGCATATAAATAGATGAAATACTAAGTTTAATCAAAATCGTTAGAGCCGTTTTTGAGAAAATCGAAAAAAAGTTATTAAGTAAAGTACCCCCTCCTTTTAAGTAATTTTGATGAAATTTATGCTGTCACATCGCGGGCATATACCTACACTAAATACCTAATTGCAGGATCGCACGGTTTATAGTTTTTGAGCTAGTCTGTTCACACACACACACACACAGACACACAGACACACACACAGACCATTTCGCGGGACTTGGTCATTTCGACTCAGGGGACCCCAAAACGTGAATTTCCGTTGAAAACCGGAAGTCGAATTTTTTCACGATCGCAATACTTCCCCTTACTATATATTTTATATATAGGTAAGTGAAAGTAAAAAGTAATAAAATAAGAGCTTTCCTCGGTTTAAACTATTATATAATAGGAAATGTCAATTTACAGTTTTTGGTGAGGTTATGATACATGTGGAATTTAAGCATGGGGAGGGAATTGTAATAAAGGGGGAATAGAATTCCTCAGGGATGAGGACCGGATAATACTCTACTTTAATTATTTTTTCATTATTCTTAATGTACTTGTTACAAATTGTTAGTGAATGCTATTTTAATACATGGTATTAATATTCAAGGGTTTTCATTTTTTAATAAAGAATCAATAATTTTATATGGAGCATAAAGATTTGCCATGGCCGGGATTCAAACCCGGGTCTCTGTATACCCATTGTTAATTTCTAAATTTCTCTACGTGTTCAAACGTATTCCCTCCTACATTGATATCTGCAAAATCATCACCACTTCTACGAATAACCATAGATTTTGTCTTATCCATATTCATTTCCACTCCAAGTTCTTGTCCGGCTTTGATCAACGTTTTTGTGTTCATTTCTATGGTTTCTACGACCTCACCAAGCAATACCAAATCATCGGCATATCCGAGCACGGGTATGTTCCCCCTCAAATTCAAACCCTTTTTAAACCCTTTTCAAACCCCCTTTTTTTTTTTTTAACCCCCCTACACATTTTTACTAAGTTTACTAACTGTTTTGGTATTCCCTGATCGACTAGAATGTTATACAAACATCAAACTGTGAGTCAACTTAATTTCATTTGACCATCGTACCTATCCCTATTGACTATCCCTTCAGCACATCAAAATCAAGCATCCGATTATTTTCTTAATGTTCAAAATTTAACTAACAGCAACTAACAATGAATGGTCCCCTTTGGACAAAATTTCCTCATTATGCTTTAAATTTCAATTTAGATTAATTTATACACACTACAATTACCTTTATTAAACCAGCTTTAAAGTAAAAGTACCTTGTGCTTTGACAGACTGCTGGGAGCCCGAGATGCCATTGTAGTTAACCATGGAGCGACCATTGGCTGTACCCACAGTCATGTCAACCTACTCTCTTTCATGGCCTATATATATATATATATATATATATATATATATATATATATATATATATGTATATATATATATATATATATATAATCTTCAGATAGAATTATTTAAAAATATTTAATTACTGTCTAAAAATTGTAATCGGGGTCACCTGTGATGTAGTGGTTAGCGTGGCAACCTACAATACTAAAGGTCGCGGTCGCGTCCCGCGGTGGCACTAGGATTTTTTAAAGGGATTGAATAATCTTCGGATCGGATGTAAGAAAGATAAATCATTTTCCATAATAGGGCGAAAGATCAGTGGGAGGAGTTTTAATGTTTCGAGCAAATCATTCCCAAGGCCGAAAATGATTAAGACACAGATTGCGCCTAATCGAAGAGAGAAAACATTTTAGAGATTAAAGAACAAAAAATGTTTGATAATTTTCCTTCATTTCATTCACGGGATTCCCCCCCCCCTCCTTCATCAAATCTTTGTTTATAAAAAGATACTGATTTTGATTCTGACATACCGGATTCTACAACACTTAAATATGCCTGAAAGCTATGTGTCACAAACATGTATGATCTATGTGTCATAGATCACCGAATAAGGTGGCACTGCACCCATTCATTTTCTTCACAGGCTTTATAGCCATTATCTTCTTCCCTTTCAAGTTTTATATGGATTACTTTTTTCATCGTTCTTCGTTCTTCCAATTTCTTGTACTTTTCATAACAATAAAAAAATGGGGCCAACTGTTGTGTAGTGGTCAGCATAACAACCTACAATACCTACAGGTCGCGGGTTCCCGTCCCGCGGCGGAAAGGAGTAAAAAATCCTTGGCTATACCGCCTCTCGGATAGGACGTAAAATGGAGGTCCCGAGGAGCCTGTACGATGTCAGCTACTCTATAAAGATCCCTATACTAATGATAGCTCGATGCGCAAAATTTAGGACTCCCACTGTAGCATTGTCCGATTACCGACGTAAAACAACAAAACAAACTTACTACTCTTAATTTTCTTTAATCGTAGCATTTTTTGCACTTCACTTCTTATTTTCTTGTATCGTCGCTTAACTATGCGGTACTAGACTATTTAATCATTGCACCTAGAGTTACTATTAAGTAGTACCGTATTATCTCTTATATGTACTGTATGTTTATAGCGATTTTAGTAGAAATGGATATGTATTTAGTTTCTGCATCGATTATAGTTAATAAACATTATCTTTCTCTCCAAGTTTTGAAATGAATTATATCTGCACTTCAGTATGATTATTTGGAGCAGATCAGTTTAGTATTTAGTTAATTTTGATGTTTATTACAATATACACACACAAAAAAAAAAAACTTTTTTAAATTAATTATCGAATAATTTTTAGTTCTTTTCCGAAACTATTGTTAAAGATCGTATTAAAAAAATGTTATGTCGTATCCTATTAAAAAAATGTTTTAGGTTTTTTTTTCTTCAGTACTTATGTATTCTGAAAAAAAAAATCGCTTCTTTGAGTTTCTTGACATTGTCGTACATGTTTCTCAGGAAATGTCAATTCGGGGCAGAACGAATCGGCTATTCGTAGTCGACGCACGAATTGTTATATGCGAGAATTCAGCTAGAATATTTTAGTTTTCCTCTTGTTTTTAACTTTAATGCTTCGTTTCAAGAAGATAACTATATTTATTTCTTCTACTTCATTTATCTTTGAACCTCTTAGTACTGTTTCAGTTAATATTTCTGTTTACCGTTGTTATTTCTGGCCGGGTTCGATTCCCGGCCGTCGTCGAATCTTTCATCTTCTAATTAAATATGTTATTATTAGTTGGATGATAATAACCTTAAACAAAAGACAAATAAAATAATATAAAAAATCAACCAGAGAAAAATTAACCATCCCCATTCAGCCCCCCCCCCGGCACTTCGCTACATTGTGGCGAGACCTGGTGGGATGGATCGCAGAAGATAAAGATTCGATCACGTCTGGGGCGGGCTCACGGTTAGCTCAGTGGTAAGAGCGCCGCAACGGGGATGCGGAGGACCTGGGTTCGATTCCCGGCCTTAGTTGAACCTTTTATCTTCTAATAAAATAGTTTAAAAATTATAACTTAATTATTCAACCAACGACCATGAATGAATAATAACATAAGTTAATTTTGTAATCCCGTATAAAATTCATAAATAAATACATATGAAATTGGAATGGAATTTTTCACGATCGCAATACTTTCCCTTACTATATATTTCATATGTAGGTAAGTGAAAGAGCCGGGATAGCCGAGAGTGTTTGGGCGGGACCCGCTTTAGCACGCCCGAGCCGAACGGTGGCGTTTCGAATCCGCCCTGGGATTGTTGACTTTTATTTCGTGGAGGCCCCACGGAATAAATCTCGGCCTACTCACCTTGGTTATAATAGGTTGGTTATACCTCTAAAGTAAACCCCTTTATGGGTATAAGTATGCCACACATGGTCAGGTAGGGATACCGAACAAAAAAAATTAAAATAAAATGTAGGTAAGTTAAAGTAATACCTTTTATATTTCATGAAAAATTTACTTAATAATGTCTAAAATGTTGTAACTTCTCATTAGATATAGTTTTATTGAAGAATGGTAACCAGAGACTCTTCCGGCAAAGATGGTGTTGTTTAATTTATTTTCCTAAAATTCTTAAAATATAAAATTTGCGATAAAACATTTTAGAATTACAAATTGAGGAATGATGTTTACCCTTTCGACTCTCCGTTGGGACAATGGACTATTCAGAATACATTAAGAAACTATTAATCTACCTGTTTACAGTTAACTTGTACCTTGTGTGAAAATATCGATTCATCATTATCAACACCTTCTTAGTTCTTGCAGGTCGTGGATCTTGTTTATAAATTTAATACTAATAATATTCAATAATGATAAACCTACCTATGCGAGAAATCTCACATCAAACATTTCTTTACACATATTATAACTTTTCTCAAAAATAACTTCAAATTATAAGCACATTTAGATAAATATTCTTATTTATATTGTACCACTAACGTAGGTTAATTGATTTATATTCGAAGAATATAGAAGCAAACGAAAAATAAAAAGTCAAATTATTAACAACGTTACAAAAAGGTAACAACCTGTGACACAAGTAACCATCTGCTTCGATGTACCGAGCAACACTAAACCCTTAATCCATTTTTTCTTATATTTAATCCGAAATAGAACATTCAAGAAGGGCCTAGAACATTCTCATAAGATCCAGAACAGTTCTGGTTTCTAACATCGAAGGATATAGTTACTTTAGAGCCACTGTTTGCAGCGGTAGGTAGTTACTGCTTTCTAACGTTTTTACTAATATGTGTTGTAATTGTTTGTTTAACATTTTAGTTTTACACGAATTAAATTATTTTAAACTCACATAACGGTTACAATTTAATCTTCTTACTTTGTAGTCAAAAATAAAATTAATAGTTGGGGAGAGCGGGATGGTTGGCATCAGTTTTCACTTTTTTGATTGTTGAGTCGTTCCTTTTAATATAATCCCAATATGGCTGATACCACTGTAAACTCCATGTATTAGAGTACTTCAACTATTTTTTGAAGAATCCAATTCAATTGAAGAATCCGTCAATCCAGAATATGCCAATTAACCCCCTATGTGGGGCAGGTTGGCCTAGAAGGTGGGGTTGTTTAGCCATCTCATTCAAGTACTGCCTGACACATATTATTGTTATTAAAAGCTGCACTATAATGTATAATAAATTTGAATCGGTTTTTAACAGCTTTTAAGGGAAAATAGAATGAAAATAGAAGAAGATAGAAGTTTAGACTGTCGTCACTTTTTGCATAAGAAAATTTGCTCTCATCTTCCTCGCTGGGACTAAAGACAATTGGTAGTTTCACCTTTGTTTATGTTTACATTGCTTTTGTGAATTGCTACTGTGCCAAGAAAAAAGTTGAAGAGAGCCAACTAACCCCACGGGAGAGATCATATGAAAGGTGCCTGCCAGGACAGGGGAGAACAATCAAACAAGAAACTGGTTAGTCGAAAGGTTAGGTTTTTCAAAGGAGTTTGGGGCTATGTGAACAGAATCGGAGTCAAATGTTTTACCATGCCTTTAAACCAAGTTTACTGAAAATATAAAAATTTACTTACATGTTGTAAAATCAATCAATGAAGCACACTCTTATCTACACTGTTAGCATCGGATTGAAAACTCAGGACAAGACTCCCGAGGTCGAGCGGGTCACATGGTACAATGGTGAGGCCTTCACCAAAGGTGTGACGGAAACTATAAGCCAATGGCCAACCTACCCCCTATGCCAACCAACCCCGCTCTCCCCTACTAGCTGACAAGTGCTAAGCATTCGCACTCTAACCTACTTAAATCGCACTTAATTAAAGTACCTAAACACCGTATATTTAGTATCGTGTAGTAGTACAGGAACCAGATGAAAAAAATCTCACCCATAAAACATACCCCTACAAATTTCAGCATAGTAAGAAAAAACATAGTTAATTGCGAAATCGACCGTCTGGCAATGATAAAATTCTTAAAAATGCCTTTAAAATTAATTTGAAGAATTAATTTGTTCACAAAAATTCACCCATAAAATATACGGCTTAATCTTTAGGTTTTTATTTCTATAGAAAGGGAAAAATCGTCTGGCAGCGATAAAACTCTTACTAGTGCCCGCCAGAGGCGCGCGAGCGGTGCGCGTGAATCACAAAAACTCACCCATACCAACTACGATTCATTCTTGTGCCATTTGATTCAAAAAGATTCCTAAACAAAAAATTCGTTCCTCTGGATGGTTACAAATTCTTATCTACTAATACGAGCTGGACGCGTTTATTAGTCAAAAATTTTTATGGGGGGAGGGGTAAAAATTAAAGACGGAATACTTAAATAAACATATATCGGTTTTGCGGAAAGCAAGATGCGCTGATTCTATTGACTGAAATCGCATGTTTTTGCTTGTAACTCGCAAATCGGTAATGTGTATATAACCAATAATGTTCGTCTCGACAAACTGATAAAATTACACCTTCGAAAAAAACCGGCGACCATTTTCACTGAAAATTGCAGTTTTTCGCTTACAACTCGTAAACGAGGGGTTAATCGAAAAAATGTATAGAACCGAAAACGTTCTTCTTGAAAACCTGAAAAGATTGACAACATTTGAAGAGTCCACGGAAGAAAGGGGGAGAGTCAATTTTTTTCCGAATTGTAGTTATATATATATAATTGTTCGTCTAGTTGAGTAGAATATGTTGGTGAAAAGAAATAGTCAGAAAAAATGACAGTAAGTTGGTTACAAGGGATGGAAAGAACCACGTACTCGGAAGAAAGGGCGAATGTCCTCGCTGATAAACCTAGAATGGGGGAGAGTCATGTTAGAAGTTATGTGGGTTGTGTCTTAATATCATCAATAAAAAATTTCATCAATAAAAGAGAGAAGAAAGGGGGGAGCGTCCAGGACTATCCCTCTTTCTTTTAAGTTTAAATTGTTTTTTTTTTTAGAGCGAGTTATGTCTGTTTCGGACAAATTTATTATTTTGACACGCAAAACAAAAAGGAAAAGGACATATACAAAAATGATAAAAGATACTTAAGTAATTAAAGGTCCTAACATAAAAACTCGATTTTCTCGGAAAGCACTCCAAATGACATCCCCTCTTTCTTCCGTGAGCTCTTCATTTAGAAACCTCTACGACCATTTTCTCGCAAAAACGACGGTTTTCCGTCGTTGAAAAATCTTGAGAAATAATATATATGATAAATACCTTGAGAAATAATATATATGATTACGTAAAACAAAACAAAAAGGATTGGTTTAGAATAGTTCAAGACTTGTTGGAACAAACTCTCATAGTACATGTTTGTGACTACTGTGTTCGAGTTGCATCTATGCTGGCCTCGAACCTTCCAGGCCTTACGACTAAATTTAAGCAGCTATGGACTGGATAGGTAGTCTTGTTCTGAAGCTCAAGTCAATTTTTGTGTTACAAATTGATAATTTTTGTAACCTGTTTTATTATTTGTGTTTCAATAATTTGTGTAGCATTGGAAATTATTATTTTCCTTTTATAAAAATTGTTTATCCCACATTTTGTTAAAATAGTTAATTTTCATCGTTTTTTTTTTTTTTTTTTTTTTTACTAAAAATGATGAACATCGGAATAAAATGGCATGATCGGGGCATGATTAGGGAGTCGACTTTTTATCATAAATCGATTATTCATCAGTTCGTTGATTGAATATACCGGGTTATTAAGTCGCAGACATGAGGGTCCTGAAACAAGGTAAATATTTTACTGTTGCGATAAATTGTGTATCTGATATATCATGTATATATATATATATATATATATATATATATATATATATATATATATATATATATATATATATATATATATCCTAATATGTAAATCTCTTGTCACGATGTTTGTCGTAGATAAAATCAGAAACTACTCAGCCGATTTTGATGAAATTCGGCTCATAGTGTGTAGTTTTGTCGAACGTGAAAGATAGGTTAGTTTTTATCTCGATTATTAATTTTTTTGCAAATTAAATGCTTATGATAGTTCAATTGAGTGTGATTATTGTTATGCTCTATAAATTTCCTACAAATGGCGCTGTAAGTTGATTAATTCACACAAAACTTTATTTTCTTTCCATATTTAGGTTGGGTAAGCATAAATCTATTTTTTCTGGTGTGGACTAGGAAAATCCGCGTTTTTCCCATTGGAGATTATGTGTCGCCTTTTCGCGAGTGGGTAAAACATCGAATGTATTTGTTTTAGCGAAAGACAGGTTAACCAAAATCATCGTGCACCTATTAGTATAACCGCCTGATGTATATAGCCGCAATATATTATATCATCATGTGTTGTAATCAATATTTAATTAATATGTATTGTGTCAAAAGATTAATTTGGTACATTTTTGCTGTCTATTTTGATTGTACTAAACCCCGCACCAATTATATTATTTATTAGTTCCTTTTACATTCATTAACAAATTATGGTCAAATATAAGATATAAATAATAATTTTATAATTCTTTATAAAATTATTATAATTATTTACTAAATAATTTTATATTTGGCGTAAATTTCTATACATCTTTATCAGTGAATTTTGATTCGACTATGAAAAAGAATAGGATAACTAATTATAATAACTAATTACTATTATGATAACTTATAATAATAACTAATTCGATGCTTTATAGATACTGAGCCACAGCAACGCCTGGCTGGTTCTGCCTGTTTCCTTATGTATTTTTTTATTTCGTAATATAAAGATAACTAGCTGACCATTAATTAAAGTACACACCGTATTTTTATTATCTTATAGTGCGTATATTTTGCGTCATGGGCATAGGTGAGTGTTGAAGAAAAGAATAGATGTGTTTAAATTGTAGATTATTTATTTTTTTGATGCATAAGTTTAAGGTATTTGCATATTACATAGTGTTTACGTGTGTACATCACCTCTTTGAACACTATGTTAGAAATTACGATATGTTCATCTGTGATTGTTTGTTGGTGGGTTTGTTTTACACAGACGTAGATGTTACTGAAAGAGCGCACCCTGGAAAACGCCGCATACTTATGTAAATACAAAAATTGGTTTCGCGGAAAGCGAGTGCAACCATTTTCGCTGAGAAATGCAGTTTCTCGCTTACGATTCGCAAACGTAGGAGTTCATCGAAAACATGTATATCACCCATAATGTTCTTTTTGAAAACCTTAAAATATTGACAACATTTAGAAAACTGGGACCATTTTCTCGCAAAAACGACGGTTGTCCGCTTATAATTGACAATCGAAGGCCAAATGAGTGATTTGTACATTTTTTGCGGTGTAGTTGTTAGGAAAAGCTTTAAAATGATGCCTCATTCATGAAATTTGATAAAGTATTAAGGAAGTTATGGCGTAAAAGGCCTTGAGAATTAATATATATGATAGTGATTCATTCTCAATTTTACGACGTACTTGCAAACAGCGTCCAGGGGAAAATAGTCCTTCATCACAAATTATCTATCATTGTGGCAGTACAAACTTCTACTATTACTAACCGTAACTCCAAATTAATCCTCTACATACTTTGATACGATCGTTAAAAGTATTGACATCGAAAATTAAAGGAATCGATTAGCTATTACTCTGTTTTATTTGAACTTTGAGCGCACTTTTCCTGATACGAATAGCATTTCATCTCGTATATTTTTTTTTTTAGTAGCCATGTTTTCTATCAAGTGTTATATAATTAAGTTTACTACTGTCTGCACTGTTTACTAGATATATCGTTTGCACTGCATCATTGGAAATATCAATGTGTTCACGGCTATATTGATTTGATTTCAATATTTTATAAATAATCTATATTATACAAAATAGTGCGATTTAATAATTTTTACTTCAAGTTGAAAACATTTGCAAACTGCTTCATTATTGAATACTTCTTTTTTTTTTTTTTCAATTTTTTAAACCATTAAATCCAACCAATTATAATGAAGGAATTGGTTGACTAAATTGGAATTTTGAAAAATTAAATATGAATGTAGAGGACTGAAAAGTTGAGAGATGCTCAAAACAGTTTTAGTTATTGTTTAAATAATTTCCAATTTAATCTTTAATTGTTTCCTGACAGGCTTCAAGATAGATTCTATTTTTAGCTTGCTTGAGAAGCTTTATTACTGAAGACTGAGTGATCGTATAATTTTAACAAATGGAATTATATTGTTCGTGTACTTATAGGAATACTATAAAGAAAAGCGTTATAAAATACCTTAATGAATAACTTTCTGTGGAATAGGAAACGATTAGTGTTCGAAAAAACAATAATCTCATAAACTCGAATGTTGATGAAATTAGCATATTTGAGGACCCTTAAAAAAAAAAAAAACATAAACAAATAATGAATGGAAAATTATTGATTTATAATACTCCATAACTTATGAAGATGAACAAAAATAAATATATAAATGTTTGATTTTGAGGAATAGTATTTACATATTTCTCATAACACGTCAATTTCTAATGTAAGTAAGTTCGTATGTGAAAGTTGTGTGTTGCGCGCATCCCACCAATTTTTTTTTAGTTTTTTCGATACCCGATGCACTGTGGGTCATAATTAAATTCAAATACTTATAAATAGTTTGTAATACACAGCTCTACAGAAAAAAAAGGTTTTTTGGTGCCTAGAATCTTATCGCTGATCTTAACTTAATAATGCAATCAGATTTTTTCTATAAGCTCTACTTTGTTTTTTAGCTTCAGCATACCTTAACATTAGTTTTATTAAATTTTAAATACCAATGGATATAGATAAAACAATCTGAAATAGATGTGTATATGATTTATTTTAGTACGATTTTCTCCTTATTTTAGAATATTAATCCATAATCTAGCTGTATATGGGTGATTCTAAGATTTTGATGCCATTTCATTTTTTTAGAATTTCAAAGTCATCTTTTCTGGATGGCATGGCCACTTTCTCCATTCCAATGACGTTTTGTGTGGACACACTTATATTCATAGTTTTCGAGTTAATGATGTTCAAAGAATAATGTTCTGGGGAGTGACAAAACGTAACATATGGCATTATTACATTAATATAATCCTTTAAAATAATAATAATTATAAATAAGAATTATTCTCTAAATTTTTAAGTCTCGTTTCATCTAAAGTCAGTCTCGTTCTTATATAAATATAAAGAGTTCCATCACTATCATCAAAATAGTTAAAGAACTAACATTAAAAGTTTATTTGACGGTTTGAGGGGGAGGGGGAGCTTTAACATATGCATATTTAATAGAAAACTAACTCTCTGAACTCACAATGATTATTAATCAACATAAACAATTTACAAATTTAATCACAAGTTTCTCCCTGACCAACATTGTCACTCCCTAGCGAAAGCTAAATCAGTGTCATGCTAGGGAGTGACAGGTTGGGGAGGGACAAATCTGCCATTAATAGTAGAAGTAGAACCGGAAGTCGAAAGTTTTCACGATCGCAATACTTCCACTTACTATATATTTCATATATAGGTAAGTGAAAGTAAAAATTAGAATATAACGGAATCGTACATCTTTTTATTGATTTCAAAAAGGCATATGACTCTATTAACCGCCAAAAGTTGTATAACATTCTGGTCGAGCAGGGAATACCAAAAAAATTAGTAAACTTAGTCAAAATGTGTATGACTGAAACGTTCAATAAAGTTAGAGTCGGTAATTATTTTTCTGAGGAAATTCTCTCTCAACTGTTTTATTTAATTTAGTGCTGGAATATGCCATTAGGGAGGTGACACTTACCGGAAAGGGTTTGAATTTGGGAGGGAATATACCCGTGCTCGGATATGCTGATGATTTGGTATTGCTTGGGGAGGACGTGGAAACCTTTGAAATGAACACGAAAACGTAGATGAAAGCCTTAAAAGAATTTGGACTAGAAATAAATACGGATAAGACAAAATATATGGTTAGTCGTAGAAGTGGTGAGGATTTCGGTGATATCAATGTAGGGGGAATACGTTTGAACACGTAGAGAAATTTAGATATTTAGGGGCGATGGTAACTAGAAAAAACGATATCGATGAGGAAACTAAGGCTAGATTAAAAGTCGGTAATGCTTGCTACTTTTCAGTCACGAAATTGCTTAGCTCACGCCTTCTGTCCCGAAACTTAAAAATTAGGATTTACAAAACTATTATTCTTCCAACGTTCCTTTACGGATGCGAAACTTGGCCGCTGACATTGAGGGATGAGTAACGGCTTAGAGTTTTTGAAAATAAAATATTGCGCAGAATATTCGGACCGAAGAGGGATGAACTAACCGAAGAATTTAGACGCTTACATAACGCCGAACTGAGCGAGCTTTACCCAGTAAATATAATTGACGTGATTGCAGCAAGACGGATAAAATGGGCGTGTAAAATTGCGAAACTTGGCTGTGAACGAATTCCGAAAAGATTAATAAGCGCGGTGCCGAATGGGAAACGTCCGAGGGGCAGGCCGAGACGGAGGTGGGAGGATTGTGTTTGGCGGATCTATCGAAGTTGGGTTTGGAAGACAGTCGATGGATCGAGGTGTGCAGGGAGCACTCGGTGGTGTCGGCATCGAACCTTCAAGTTCGTTAAGCTTTTATTAATAATAATAATAATAATATTAATATTAATGTATCGATTAAATATACGTAAAAAAAGTAAATAAGTAACGATAATTTTAAATTAAATTCCCTAAAAGTAGTAAAATATGGACAAAAATATTTATTTATCGAAATATATTTAAAAACCACAAATTATGGTAAATAAAAATGATTTATATCATGGTAAAAACTATTTAGAATGCACATAAGTGCGTTTTTAAGCCTCGGAAGAGAATATGTAAATATATGAAAATCCCATTCCTAACTGTGGTACTTACCCCTAATGACTTTGTGGTACTTTTAGAGGGTTTTGATATAACGGTTAATTCCAGATCGCTCGTACTCCAATAATTGTCGTACTCTGCTATCCCGTCCTTGGCATATAGAAGACGTAAGGACGAAGTTAACTTCACCTTGCTTGACGTAATGTCATAGTAAGGTCTCATGCCAGTTCGCGTGTTTCTCGCAACAAGCCGGTCTTGCCAAGACGGCAATGTAAACAACATTAAGGTGAGATTTCTTCTTTTTTGTTGGTTACATTGTGTGTCGTTTATTCCTTAACTTTATCGAGATCGACCTTGACATTTAAGAAATGGTAAATGAGCTATTATTTTCATAGCATATTTACTCCTCTCGGGGTATAAAATTGGTTCCATTATCGCATGATTAATCGCTCTGTATATTTTTGTGGAATTAAATCATGAGTTCATCAGGGTCTCGGCTATTTATAAATAAAAGATAACTTTTTATATATTTACAGGAAAGAATTTAAATGTCTAATAATATCAGCACTAAAGCACGATTAATAAAGTCGACCTAGCTATATTAATAATTGATTTTTAAATGGCTCCAACAAGCTGAAAGACGTTGATAATCTGCTGAAAAAGTATTTTGGTGGCGAGTGGAAGACCAATGATTCATTGAAGACCAAATATTACTCAAGAGTTCTCAATATAGGGTCAGGTGGGGCAATTGGGAATCAGGGGTAAATGGGAACAAGGGCCATTAGCGCTGAGGTGGGGGTCTGGAGAACTAAAGAGCTATGAAACTAGTAAATTAATATCTCTATGAAGCGGTAGAATGAGTTCCCGCGTTTTCCAGTCATCAGCTTCCTGTCACCGGTGACCTTATAAAAAGTGTAATTTTTTATTTTGGAAAATGGATTTTCCATCCTACAGTTAAGAGCACATTGATTAGAGATCTCACAAGGAGAGTGTCCTTTGAGTTAATAATTGTAGCTTAGTATGTAAATTAATAGTATTAGTGGTGCTTTTGTCTTAGTTATTTTTTTACTAATCACTACATTGATGTTCCCAATTACCCCCTGAGATTTTTATTTCAGGGGTAATTGGGAACTAAATTTCAGACTTTTTTTCACATCCCTACAATAATAAGAACATTGTTTTTTCTAAAATAATGAAGTGTCCTGATAAATTGAGTGTTCCACTGACCAAAAGTATGCCAAGGACATACATTAGGAAAAGGTTTCCATCCTCTTACACGATCCAAGAAGTGATCCATGCTATCAACGATACTCCCAACGGCAACTTGATGTATCTCGCAGCTGCTGAAAAGTTCCAGGTTTCGAAAACAGTTCTTTTCACATTATGAAAGGTAGGAAGACAGATATTAGTAGCCTGGGTGTGGGGAGACTTATTTACTTGCCTAAAAGGCGGAAGAGACCCTTCAAATGGGATTGATAGCAAGGGCACAAAAGGGTGATCGTTGCTACAAAACAGAACTTGTCCAGCAGTACCCATATTTTCTAGAAGCATCACCTAAAACACATCAGACTCAACCACATCTGAAAGCCCCCCCCCCCTAACAAGCAGGGACACGCTTGAATCACCACACACATCGGGAAGTTTTGGCTTCTGAATAGGTGTTGAAAAGACTCAAAGAAGAGGAAAAGTTTTCCATCAACATGGATCAATTAAAAGCTGTTTTGCCGACCCCATCATGCATCGAAGTAGGTAGAAAAGAACTATACAATTTCAAAGGTCATATCGGTGTGATGGAAATATAAAATTTAGGTATCACAATGTTGGGTTGAGGCTAGATGTGGTCACCACATTGTGATTGGGCAATTATTATTATTATTATTTTTAATGATAATAATAATTAATGATTATACATCAATTAGTGGAATAACTAATTTTTTTTCATTTCTAAAAACTATGTATGTTAATTTAATATAATTTGATTTTTCTTTGTAATTACGTTTATGATGTGTTTTTTTTTAATACCTAAGTAATATTTAGCTGTAATTTTTGCTTCCTATAATTTTCCCAGTTCATATTTCATTTTTCCGTTTTCGTAGTAGTCGAATTGATATGGTAACATCTCTATGAATAGGTCAGTTAGGGTAATTGAGAACATAACTTGGGGTAATTGTGAACAAAGAGCTAAAAAGTTCTATGTAGGTTAGATATATAACAGGGTATGGAAATAATTCTAAATGAGGGTTTGGATTCATTTAATAACCACTGTTTAAAAAGTAGCCGTTCCCAATTACCCCCCACCTTATGGGGTAATTGTGAATGCGTTAAGTAAGGCCATCAGAAAAACGGATTTCTATGTTAGACTTGGACATGTTATGTTAGGAAAGTTTAATAACATGTTTATAAACAAGTTACGGCATAAACAACTGAGTTTGAATGCTTTGCATTATCCATGTGGTAATTAGAAGGTACAACCAACAAAATTCGTTCTCAATTATCCCACCTGACCCTATCTGCCACAGACGAGGGAAACAACGAACAACAGGATGATGGTTCTAGTCTTTTTGTAGTCAGATGTTTTATATCAGTACGCTGATATTTTTGAAAATTCGTAAAAAAAAAAAAAAAACCTTTTAAGTCAGTGGGAGATATTATTTTGTACCATTTATAAAATGGTTTTGAACCTAAATAAATATTATTAAATAATTTATTTTTTGAAGAGAAAAGATTTGGCTCCGCAGGGAGTCGAACCCGGGTCTCCTGCGTTACATGCGAGGATGCTAACCGCTACACCACAGAGCTCGGCTCAAGGCAGAGCAAATCCTTCCTCTTCACTGCATGTAACGCAGGAGACCCGGATTCGACTCCCGGCGGAGCCAAATCTTTTCTCTTCAAAAAATAAATTATTTAAAAATAATTTAAAATGGTGGTCAGCCACGAACTAAGATTAGATTAATTAAATAAATATTACTTATTAAGAAGATCAACTTAGGATATGTGAAATAAAACTCGTTGACCAGCAAAAGTCTATCCTTTAAACATTTTGTTGCAAAACGTTCTCATTTCATATTTTGTTAAAATTGACCTTTTTTTTTTTTTACCTCTAAATCAGTAAATTTTTTTATTCCAAGCTTACTTACACCTTTCGAAGGCAAAAAAAATAAAACAATCTTTATCTGGCCACTCTAAAAGACGTGGTAAGTTTTTTTGAGTTTCCTGAAAAATGTGTTCAGGTGGAACGAATGAGTTTTGCATCTCACCTCTTCATATGTATTCGAGTAATTATGTTTTAAGAGATAAGTCACAACATTTATATAAATCAACACCTAGAGCTGATAAAGGAAAACTAATGACTAATTTGAATTCAGCACACCAATTATAATCAGAATCAGCTATAAAACTCTAGGCACGAAGACCCACTGTAGACATGTGTAACCCTTTATATCATCTACATTTTAGAACTTTCTTAATAACTGGAAACCTCTCAGACTCAAACATCTTCCCAGAAGTGCAAAGATACAACTTTAGAAAAGTATAATCAAACCAATTGTGGCATACGGCTGTGAAACCTTGGTCCTGACTGGAGCGAGTGAGAACATGCTAAGAACATGGGAAAGAAGAGTTCTTAGGAAAATGTTTGGGCCCATAAGAGATATGGATGGGTACAGGATAAGAAAGGAATCTGAAATAAAAGAATTATTTCTGGATCCAGACATCGTTAAAAAAATAAAGATAGAAGATTGGGCTGGCTGGAACACGTGTAAAGGATGCCTTCGTCGAGATTGCCTAGAAAAATGCTTTATGGTCATCCAGGAGGTTCAAGGAAGAGAGGTAGACCTCGCAAAAGACGGCTGGATGACGTGGAGACTGATCTTCACTAGCTGAAAAGGCGACAATGGCGTGCCAAAGCCACTGACAGAGTGGAATTGAGCAGTATAATGGAGGTGGCTTTGGTTCAGAATGGACTGTAATGCCAAGTAAATACCCATTATCGCACAGGCTCAGGAACTTTATTTTACGTCCCTCCGAAGGATAAAAAACGGTATGTTTTACTCCTTTTGAACCAGCTGCCTTAATTTGAATACGATGTCATGCTATCTATTACGCTACAGATGAACCCTAACCATTGTATTTTTATTATTAAAGATATTAGGTTTTCATTAACACGTTCACGCCGGCGCGTACACCCTTGGCACATACTCAACTTCCTCGTCGGGCGGCGCTGATATCCACGGTCTCCTTTCGACACAATTTTAATATTTAGTTCTGTGCAAAGAGAACAGTTACTCGATTTCAGGTGACATGGCAGCCAATATGTTAAGAAAGTAGAAATAATTTCTATATTGCAGAAAATTAACGTAAATTCATATATATATATATATATATATATATATATATATATATATATATATATATATATATATTCATATTCATAGGGGCCGGGATGGCCGAGTGGACAAGGGAGCTTTCAATAGGTACTCAATGTTAATCAACATCCATCGTGGTTAGTACTTGGATGGGTGACCGCTCCAATCGGGTGACCGCCCACCAATGAACACCACGCAGTCCAAGTCTACCCCCACCCCCGGGTATGTGAGACCCGTCAGCCTACTGGAGGCGACTCACACCGACCGGGCGTAGGAGTGATGCACCTTCCCCGTATATCTCATCGAGAATCGTGGTGTGTTCTTCCAGGATGTTAATAACCGCCCGGAGGTTTGGTTCAAGGACGGTCTGCTCCAGGGAAAGAAATATAGTTCCTTGGGGCTTGCTGACTCTGAGCTACCATAATCCTTGGACCTAGACCAGTTTGTCACTGTCCTTGAACCCGAGAGAGCTGAAGCCATCGGTGGGAAGGACACTGCCAAATTGGCCCCAATGGGATTGGTTATGGAGCTATGCAGTCTGCCGCTGCACCATGGTGACCATGGCTTGCAGCAACGTGAGGTTTGGGCTACCCCCTCCAGGCTGTCTGTGCTCCCGCAAGCAACACAAATGTCTGTAAGAAGACCACACTGCGCGGCAAAAGGTCTCATTAGGCCTAATGCGCCAACCTATATTCATATACTTATAAACGTATAAATTTTTTAATAGCAATTATAATTAATATCGTATTATAAACATAACTAGTAGGATAGTATTTTTTATTTTTTATTGTTTATTCTATTATTGTTGGATTGCCATTATGCCCTGAAATAGATCCCGTCCGATAGAACGAAAAGCATTAAACTCAGCCGCCAATGGGCGAGCAGCGTGAATTACAGCCCCGGCGTGAACGTGTTAAGCTAATCCATTTAATTCTTAAAAATACATTCTTGTATCCTAACATCTTGCAGTTCTTCTGAAGTAAAATGTATTAAAAGAAGTTGTACAGTTGATTATGGTACTGTCTGAATAAATTACGTTTCAATATTTATACATTTATGCCTAGCTAGGAATTAATTTTTTTATTGTTTTGTATTTTTAAAATAAAACAATGGGTGATATTTATACAATCGTATATTTATACACTTGATAAACTGAATGATTCCTTTTACGACATAAAACAATACTCCAATGAAATATTTCTCACTATTTGTTCTTAGTAAACATCCTCTTCGAAACAAAGGTGGGATTTCTGACCGTGTTTTTTTTTCTTCATTTTACTACCGCCTGATTGCCATTATAGAAGCTAATCTAAAATTACTATAATAGTAATAATGATATAAATAAAATGAGGCAGGATTCCTGGATCCAGTCGGTCAAACGAACTATATAGTGCTACGTTTCTTGTTCTCCCGCTTTTCTAAGGCGGGTGGGGGTTACCAGAAACGGTATATATCTAATTGATATTGTAATTAATGTAGTTAATACGCCTTAATGTAAATTGGATACTTTTCCAACGGTGACGTGTTTACCAATTCTATTTTATTTTAATAAACCTGTGGCATAGGGTAAATGATAATAAATAAACAAATCTAAATTGAATTATATCTTTGATATTATTGAGCAATAGCGTAAATCATTTATACCCCCTTTTATATATCATATAAAGATGTTTTATTGTCACAAATTAGTTAATGGATGCTGACTGGCAATTTAACATTATTTAATAAATACTGACCACACAATATTACAACTAGTACTGTATATGTTGTATTAACCTTATCTGGTGGGCACTCTCTGGTGTTGTCTCTGGCCTGTCTGCTGGATCAGTCCCTGCCATCTCTGACGCTCTCTGACTCAGCACAGCATCCCATCTCGGTCTCTCTCGGAAATCTGGACTCTCCGCTCCTGCCTATCTGGTCCTCTGCCCTTCTCGTTCCACTCTCGCCCTCTTGGCACACTCCCCCGACCTCTGTCCACCTCCGAACTCACTCTCCACCCGAACTCCCCGAGCCTCCTTCTTCACCGTATAAGTCCTCTTTCCCCCACTCTCTTCAGACTTCTTCTGATTGGCTGGCTGGTTGGTTCCAGACTTCGTCTGATTGGCTGGCTGCCTAAAATTTCCCTTCCTTTCTATATTAAACGTGTTTCCCAGCGGCCTCTTTGCCGGGGCAAAACCAGGGTTTATGGCTACAAATTTCTCTAGCAATCTTCTTAGGTATTTCCCTAGGTGTTTGTCGGCAGCATTGTCGGTCCTAAGCTTTGCTTATTTTGAATTTCTAACAGAAGGTTTATTGCCCCAATACTTACAAGGGGTATTTCCAAGACCTACCCGCCTTCAGGTAAAACTGACCACCGGGTTGCCCATATACAGTACTTTACAAATTTTGATATTAAATTATTAATTCAATTTACTTTTCCTATCATGGCAGCATCCACAATACACAGCATTCTCCTAGTGTCAAGGGAAAGAAAAATTAATAAACGTATGTTTATTGATTTTTCTTTTAACATACTTTTAAAAATATTTTTAATAATCAGTTTAGATCCGTAAAGTAAAATCCTATCTACAAAATTAACTGTTCAGCATCGAATAAAACAAAATGGTATAAAACATACAACATACAAAACATTACTTGAACACTTGAACAACTTGATACAACATATAAAATAATTACAAAAATGAACAAAACCAAGTAACAAAAAACAACAAGCTACGATAATAAATTTACAATTGCTACAATTTACATAACAAAAACTAAAATAAAACAATTCTCAATATAAGTTTTTTGTTTACTATTTAAAAATATTTTGACTCAACCTTCAAAACTAAATTTTACAATTACAGAATGGTTGCAGAATATAACAAAACTTGTGATCTTCCATGTAATTACCCCCTCATATTACAATAGTTACAAATTAGTAGCTTTTCGATATTTTTTTTTCATATATACATTTTTCATAGACAATTACTAGATAACTTACATAGCGATCAGAGTTCTTCTGTCTTTATTTCACATCCTGAAAAACTTCTTAATTCACAAACAACAAAAACAAGAAGCATAACGTTTATACAGTATCATTTTATTGTGTGGCAAGCATTTTTCAAAAACAAAGAGGATTCTACTATTTGGGATTCTTTCCCACTCTAGTTTTAAAATCATTTTTGTTTGGAATCTTTATATTTTAAATAAATGTTTATTTTCAATTATTTTCAGGGTTAATTATTAGAACGTCTTATTCGGTATTTATATTTCCTTTCTTAATAGCACGCTGACAAAAAAAACGGCGAAACTCTTACTTTCACAAATGTCCTGGTACCATCTTGGGTTTTCTTATGTCACAATCAAGGATTAAGTATTTGCACATTCTATTAAATGAATATCAGTTCTCAGATACTTACTATTTTACAACATTACAATTTTTATCATGACTCTGGCAAACGAATAGTGTATTCAAATCACAATTTTTTATCAGGTTTTAATTAATAAGTTTTGCTGAGTCATATTAATTACAAGTTTTAAAAATTTTCCTTTAAATAAAATAATTTTATCTCTAATACCGAATCTGGTTCCTATTTATGGCCACTTATGATTTTTAATTTTCCTATCCGGATGTTCGGATCAATTACACTATGAGCCCCATCAATTATCTAATAATAAATGTTTTTACAAAGGGATCAATAAAATTGTTGCCTCAGTATTCTGGGCGTACTTGAAGATTTCAGTATCTTCTCAAAAATAATCTCAGGGATACCTGGAGGCGCTACGGCTGCTCCACATAGAGGGGTTTTCCCTACTAGACACAATTAATACTATAACCCGACTTCAGGGGTGATGGAGGACCTCTGTCTACTCCAAAGTAAAAAAGTATAATAATTGCTCACAATAATCCAATTAGGATATATAAAATGCAAACCTGATCCAAGTTATTTAAATGTTATTATTGGGGGTGGCTCATAGCGACTAAACAATTGAGGCAAGTTTTAGATTAATGATTATTACCGGTTTTCCGGTGGAAAAGGTGGCTTAAACCAATTCAAACTAAAACATTTTAATTTTCTCATTGATAGGTAATTTACCGTATATTGCATTTTGCATTAATTAATCAAATCGGGATTGGTAAAATAAATTTCAATTTTTATTATCTTAATTTGAATATAATGAAGTTACTCTGAGATCCACTTAATTAAACTGTATGTAGTTAAGATCCTAATACTAACAATTCCTAAATTTAAAAGAGAAACTTATTTACATAAAAATATTTACAATTATATGTACAAAAATTATATACAGTGATCCAGAACGGGTCGAGTTGGCGACGGCTTCGCCAGGACCCATTAGCTCGTCAACGGAAGGGACGCTAGATGGAAACCCTTTTTATCCCCTGGTCTGGGATAAAGACTACCGTGTCTTATTGTAACACCGTGAGCGCTTCTTTTTTACATGGTTCAAGACCAAATAATCCATATAAACGTCAAATAGCCAAAACAGGAAGGCGATTGGCTCCGTTGGCGAATCCCTTAAATAATTATTTGTTCTGGTTCGAGTATTGGTATTTTCTTTATTTACTGGGAGTTGCTTTATAATCATACTAAGCGAGTTCGCATTATCTGCTCTTGGAGGTGACTTATAAGTATGAATTAATTTTATAAATTCCACGAGGTCTAAATAGTATTCTTCGTTAGCAATCGCTATGGGTCGGTCCTTCTTTTCATCTTCAACCTTTTCATGGATCATATCAACTACTTCACGTACTTGGCAAGACTCAAGAGTTTCTACCTGAGATTGAGGGATTGGTAAATTCTCTTGAATGGTTTCTTTATGAAGATTCTTCGTTTCCTCTTCCACAAAAGTAACCTTATCTTGCCCGTCGGAATTAATCTCAATGTCACCACTTTCTGATTGAACATTAGGAACCGTTCCTTCCATCGGAGATTGGTTACTTATAATTTCTACATTTTCGAGAGCAGTAATCTCGTTCGGTCCAGTTTTCATACAATTGGTCGCATGGGGTTCATTAATATAATTTTTCACTGTTTTATGGGCATTATCTTCTGCACTCTTATTCATATCCTCACTTTCAGCTAGGGGTGGTTTCTGTGTTTCCTCATCAGGTTTAGTGAAACGTTTTGCAGATGCTTCCAACTTCAGATTTGTTGTGTGAAAAGCTTCATTTATTTCCTGGAGGTTTTTATTATGCTCTTCTATTATTCCCTTTAGCTCTTTATGTCTATCTTCTTGATTTTTCTGCATCTATTTTATTAGCTGCCATATTAACATTACTTCTGGGCTGAGGCAATTTTCTTCTATTTTCTCCCTGGTCTGTGGCTGAGTTGCTGCTGGATGTGGGATCGCTATTCCTTCAGCCAACCCCGTATTCGGCTGTGGTAGTTCCTCGTTTTCTAACCTCAAAGCCATATCAAAATGTCGTACGCGTATATTATCCCTTCAATATCTAAAACCTCCGCGGTAGGGTTAAACGCAAGCACTGATTAAATATAACACAAAAAACAAGCCACTTATTATAAGACCGTACAACCAGAAGTATAAGGACACACATCACTACTTTAACACTAAGGCAAGAGAACACGAGAAAACGAAACAAAGATTTAAAGCGAAATTCTGGAGAATTTTTAGTTAAATTAAAGAAATCATCAAACCTTATAATATTCACCCTTATGCCACTTTGAATAATTTAACAAGAAACGTCATCTAATGATATAAACAAATTGGTAAGTACGTCCCCACAAGGGATGCCATTTTAATTGCTACGTTTCTTGTTCTCCCGCTTTTCTAAGGCGGGTGGGGGTTACCAGAAACGGCACATGGTGACCATGGCTTGCAGCAACGTGAGGTTTGGGCTACCCCCTCCAGGCTGTCTGTACTCCCGCAAGCAACACAAATGTCTGTAAGAAGACCACACTGCGCGGCAAAAGGTCTCATTAGGCCTAATGCGCCAACCTATATTCATATACTTATAAACGTATAAATTTTTTAATAGCAATTATAATTAATATCGTATTATAAACATAACTAGTAGGATAGTATTTTTTATTTTTTATTGTTTATTCTATTATTGTTGGATTGCCATTATGCCCTGAAATAGATCCCGTCCGATAGAACGAAAAGCATTAAACTCAGCCGCCAATGGGCGAGCAGCGTGAATTACAGCCCCGGCGTGAACGTGTTAAGCTAATCCATTTAATTCTTAAAAATACATTCTTGTATCCTAACATCTTGCAGTTCTTCTGAAGTAAAATGTATTAAAAGAAGTTGTACAGTTGATTATGGTACTGTCTGAATAAATTACGTTTCAATATTTATACATTTATGCCTAGCTAGGAATTAATTTTTTTATTGTTTTGTATTTTTAAAATAAAACAATGGGTGATATTTATACAATCGTATATTTATACACTTGATAAACTGAATGATTCCTTTTACGACATAAAACAATACTCCAATGAAATATTTCTCACTATTTGTTCTTAGTAAACATCCTCTTCGAAACAAAGGTGGGATTTCTGACCGTGTTTTTTTTTCTTCATTTTACTACCGCCTGATTGCCATTATAGAAGCTAATCTAAAATTACTATAATAGTAATAATGATATAAATAAAATGAGGCAGGATTCCTGGATCCAGTCGGTCAAACGAACTATATAGTGCTACGTTTCTTGTTCTCCCGCTTTTCTAAGGCGGGTGGGGGTTACCAGAAACGGTATATATCTAATTGATATTGTAATTAATGTAGTTAATACGCCTTAATGTAAATTGGATACTTTTCCAACGGTGACGTGTTTACCAATTCTATTTTATTTTAATAAACCTGTGGCATAGGGTAAATGATAATAAATAAACAAATCTAAATTGAATTATATCTTTGATATTATTGAGCAATAGCGTAAATCATTTATACCCCCTTTTATATATCATATAAAGATGTTTTATTGTCACAAATTAGTTAATGGATGCTGACTGGCAATTTAACATTATTTAATAAATACTGACCACACAATATTACAACTAGTACTGTATATGTTGTATTAACCTTATCTGGTGGGCACTCTCTGGTGTTGTTTCTGGCCTGTCTGCTGGATCAGTCCCTGCCATCTCTGACGCTCTCTGACTCAGCACAGCATCCCATCTCGGTCTCTCTCGGAAATCTGGACTCTCCGCTCCTGCCTATCTGGTCCTCTGCCTTTCTCGTTCCACTCTCGCCCTCTTGGCACACTCCCCCGACCTCTGTCCACCTCCGAACTCACTCTCCACCCGAACTCCCCGAGCCTCCTTCTTCACCGTATAAGTCCTCTTTCCCCCACTCTCTTCAGACTTCTTCTGATTGGCTGGCTGGTTGGTTCCAGACTTCGTCTGATTGGCTGGCTGCCTAAAATTTCCCTTCCTTTCTATATTAAACGTGTTTCCCAGCGGCCTCTTTGCCGGGGCAAAACCAGGGTTTATGGCTACAAATTTCTCTAGCAATCTTCTTAGGTATTTCCCTAGGTGTTTGTCGGCAGCATTGTCGGTCCTAAGCTTTGCTTATTTTGAATTTCTAACAGAAGGTTTATTGCCCCAATACTTACAAGGGGTATTTCCAAGACCTACCCGCCTTCAGGTAAAACTGACCACCGGGTTGCCCATATACAGTACTTTACAAATTTTGATATTAAATTATTAATTCAATTTACTTTTCCTATCATGGCAGCATCCACAATACATAGCAATAGGTATGTCAAGTTTGTTAAATATTTGTTAGCAACATTTATCAAGGTTAATCCCAGGATTTATGCGCAGGTCTCAAAAACGGCTCTAACGATTTTGATCAAATTGGATATTTGGTGTATATATAAACCCGCGATGTGACAGCCAATATTTCATTAAAATTTATCAATTGAAGGGAGCACTTTATTTAATAATTTTTTTCACTTTTTGACGTTTTTATTTTTTATTTATTTATTTTTTTTATTTACTCAAGAACGGCTCTAACGATTTGATCAAACTGGGTATTTGATGTATACTGGGTGTCCCAGACCTAGTGTAAAAGAGAAAATTGGTTAATACTGTATGCTAAACGGGGTAGAATGGCGCAGAAACGAGATTCCTATCTCTATCTGTTGAGAAGATTTTTATTTTATTTTTAAAATCTTACCTTTTTTCTAAAAAAAATACAGTTTTCTCTAATTTGGTTTAGCGCAGAAACAAAAACGATGATATTTTCTTAATCAGAATTAAATTTACTAAAAGAGGAAATGGGTCTGGTTATTAAATCCACTTTCAGTGGGACTTATCACGCGCTAAACACAAAACCTTTATTAAACATTTTAAAAATTTTTAATTGTTTTTGAAAATTCCCCACTCCCCACTGGAGCACCCTAGAAGCTGTCAAATTTCCTAAAAACTGCGGAATTAAGTTAGTTTTTTAGTAGTGTAACCCATGATACAATTGAACTTCACCTTTTGAGTCTTTCTAATAAATGAATGAATGAATGAATGAATGAAGTTTTTCTAATGAAAAACATGCTATAGAATGTCACTGCTGGGGCAATGAGGAAGCGCGCTAGAGCCTGCATCCAAAGTAATGGATGCCGAACTTCCAATGAGTTAGAGTTCGTTTTATTTTTTTAAGACTAGAAAGAACAATGTTTGAATTCTAAATAATATAAAAAGGATATTAATAATATAAAATAAAAAAAAAAACTCCTTAGTTCAAATTTAAAAAATACTTCCTTTAAAATAAATTAAACTTTTTTCTTCTCTTCTGCTAAAATTTGAAAAATCCTACATAAAAAATGTTGAAGATAAAAATAATATTATTATTGTAGAACCATTTAAAATGGATTATTGCAGCGCGCGTTCAAAATTTCCTCCATTACTTTGGATGCAGGCTTATATTCAACATATTTTATGATTTTTTTTTTTAATAAATAAGTTTATAGGAAGAGACTATTGAATTATAGATATAGAATGCAAGGCCTCAAAGTCTCGTATTATTCAATAATTCACTAAAACATGCAGATCACATGCCAAATTTTCGCCTATTCAGGCATCTTCAGGGCTACAACAGTTTCGCAAGCAAGCTAGAAACAGACTGACTTCTTCAGACTCAGTCTGTTTCTAGCTTGCTTGCGAAACTGTTGTAGCCCTGAAGATGCCTGAATAGGCGAAAATTTGGCATGTGATCTGCATGTTTTAGTGAATTATTGAATAATACGATACTTTGAGGCCTTGCATTCTATATCGATTTTTTTTTTTTAAATTTTAGATTATCCTTACCCTTTTTATATTATTTAGAATTCATACATTGTTCTTTCTAGTCTTAAAAAAGTAAAACTAACTCTAACTCATGGGAAGTTTTTTTACACTATGTCTGGGACACCCAGTATATAAGCCCGCGATGTGACAGCCAAAATTTCATCAAGAGCGGAGCGAGACCGACCCGTGAGTGTGAACGGAGTAGATGGAGATTGAACCGGGAGCGGAGCGAGACTGGACCAGTACCGATAGTGATATACTTTCTTCCTTTTTACTTTCACTTACCTATATATGAAATATATAGTAAGTGGAAGTATTGCGATCGTGAAAATTTTCGACTTCCGGTTTTCAACGGAAATACACGTTTTGGGGTCCCCTGAGTCGAAATAACCAAGTCCCGCGAAATGGTCTGTGTGTGTGTGTGTCTGTGTGTCTGTGTGTCTGTGTGTCTGTGTGTGTGTGTGTGAACAGACTAGCTCAAAAACTATAAACCGCGCGATCCTGAAATTGGGTATTTAGTGTAGGTATATGCCCGCGATGTGACAGCATAAATTTCATCAAAATTACTTAAAGGGAGGGGGTACTTTACTTAATAACTTTTGAGGTTTTTTTCGATTTTCTCAAAAACGGCTCTAACGATTTTGATTAAACTGAGTATTTCATCTATTTATATGCCCGAGATATGACTGTAAAAATTTCATCAAAATTGATTAACCGGAGGGGGGACTTAACTTAATAAATTTTGTATCATTTTCACGTGTTTTTTTTATTTACTCAAAAACGGTTTTAACGATTTTGATCAAACTTGGTATTTAATGTATTTATATGCCCGAGATACGACTGTAAAAATTTCATCAAAATTGATCTACGGGAGGGTGGACTTTACTTAATAAATTTTGTATCATTTTCACGTGTTTTTTTTATTTACTCAAAAACGGTTTTAACGATTTTGATCAAACTTGGTATTTAATGTATTTATATGCCCGAGATACGACTGTAAAAATTTCATCAAAATTGATCTACGGGAGGGTGGACTTTACTTAATAAATTTTGTATCATTTTCACATGTTGTTTTTATTTACTCAAAAACGGTTTTAACGATTTTGATCAAACTTGGTATTTGATGTATTTATATGCCAAAGATGTGATAACCAGCATTTCATCACAATTGATCAACCGGAGGGGGGACTTTACTTAATAAATTTTGTATCATTTTCACATGTTGTTTTTATTTACTCAAAAACGGTTTTAACGATTTTGATCAAACTTGGTATTTAATGTATTTATATGCCCGAGATACGACTGTAAAAATTTCATCAAAATTTATCGACGGGAGGGGGGACTTTACTTAATAAATTTTGTATCATTTTCACGGGTTTTTTTAATTTACTGAAAAACGGCTTTAACGATTAACAAAAATAAGATATGAATGTAGAAAAATGTGTGACTTTGGGAAATGATATTTTGCAAAACACGTCAATTTCTAATCTAAGTATGTTGGTAAGTGAAAGTTGTGTGTTGCGCGCACGCACCAGATTTTTTTCTTAGCGGGAGTGAACCGATGGTATGAATCCGCCCTAAGGCTAATCGGACGATACTACAGTGGGAGTCCTAAATTTTGCCTATACATATATAAGTAGGATAGGGATCTTTAACGAGTACCTGGCATCGTACAGGCTCGGGACCTCCATTTTACATCCTATCCGAGGGACGGCATAGCTAACGATATTGCGAACCCGCGACCTTTAGTATTGTAGATTGTTATGCTTAACATTACACCATAGGTGACCCGGCAGAGAAGATGTTATGAAACGGCTACCACTTGAAAGAAAAAATAAAAATCTGAAAACTAAGACAATAATAGTAACATTTTATCTAAATTGCCCATTCTATATTCTCATTGTGATAAAAGTTATTGTCTCAGTAATAGCCACAACGAGTGTTTGGATTTGTCTCAAGCATTAATTCATTGTGTGATATATTATCAGTTCCGATTGCTGATAACTCGCTGTCCGGAGATTTTATTTATTTTTGCTGCTACGTTCTTATTGACATCTGCAAATAGATTATTTAACATATCCTAGGGAATCCGAAGTGGGATAAGGGTTCAGGTTGCTTCCAAAAAAAAAAAAAAAAAAAAAAAAAAAAAGTATTTAAGATAATTTATATATATATATATATATATATATATATATATATATATATATATATATACGGATATGTTTTCTTGACTGTTGATTTAAATGTCATAATAGAGTTCTCGATGTTCAGTCAAATAAAATATTGCTCGCTAACATTTGGAGGAACAAGTTTACAAATTGCGGGTTTACTATTTTCTTTATTATATATTTAACTTATCAATCAACTTATTCATCGCGGTTTTTATTTCTATGTTTAGTATGCATTTCATACTTACTATTATTCTATTATTATATATTGCTTTTCAATATTGCATACGGATTTGAAGGAAATTATAATATGTAATGGAAAAATATTACCAGACCTGCATCCTAGTAATTTTGTCTTTGTATTTTTGGCACTTGCTAATTTTCTGCTATAATTTTGAAGATGTTTCATCGATGTAATTGCTTCACGGCCATGTACTGATCTCATTTCAGCGTAGTAGACCAAAAGACTTGCTGAGCTAATGTGCTTTTTCCACAAGGAACGCTCATAAAGCATTCAACAAAATTTGCTCATTGCAAGTATTTGAAGATCGGAAATTCAATTGTTCGTCTCGCTTTCTGAGATTTAAAAAAAATGAAAAACTGAGTATTTTGACCTGTATTTAGGATAACATTGTCCTGGTGTCACTGGTGATAACTCCTAGCTCTTCAAAAAAAAAAAAAAGCTGTTTCTCCGTGCAGAAACAGCCTCCTGCGTTATCAACCGGAAACGGAAGGGACGTTGAGAGATAGTTAGGTGTGAACCTTCAAAGTTCCCTGCCACGGCCTGCTGAATCCCACTACTGGGATTGCCATCTATGTCCTGATAGTAGCATCACTCCCTCAGCATAAAAGAATATTACATTTTAATGTAATGATAAAAAATTAAAGGGTGTGCGGAAGAAGCAATAGGAAGGGATTAGAGAACTTACTTCATTAGTCAAACATTTAAAAAATAACGATTTATTTAGTTATTTACTGTGTATGAAGCTATTTTTTAAATTAAGTTTACACGATTATCAGAATACGTCGGTTTCTATTCCAGGACGTTGGTAAGTGAAAGTTGTGTATTGCGCGCATCGCACCAGGTTTTTCATATCTGAATAACATTGTTTTCATCCCAATTCGGTAATTGTTATTTATTTAATACCATAATCATTATTAACCGTATTATGAAAATAAAAACTTTTATTTATTAATAAAAAATTTTTTTGTTTGTTTCTTTCTTCCTTGTAAAGTACCTTTGTTTTTGTTTACATGGAGAAATTAACTGTCTCTCGTTAGGCCTTTTTTTTTTTTTTTTTTTTTTTTTTTTTTTTTTTTTTTTTTTTTTTTTTTTTAAACTCTACTATAATATACTTTACAATATAAATTTATCCCATAAGACAGTTTTGGCTTTGAAAACGACTGCTGAATTAATCGTAATATACGCAAGGTCAAATCGGAATTTATCTCATGATTTTATTTACATATTTATTTTTCAAGATCCATAAAATATGATTTATAACCTTTTTAATGCTGAAAAAAATCTTTTCCATTTTATGATGGTATAACTTCAGCCAAAACATCTGTTTCTTATCACATCTCTCTTTGATTGCTGATAAGATAGGCTCCTCGCTGTTATCAGCGGACATTTCCTAGCTTACGCATTTAGTGTAGTTTTAAATGCTACTGTTTGATTATGTAATCAAAGTTATCTTTACTTTCCTCTTAACTATGTATGAAATGTAAATTAAAGGAAGTATTGCGATCGTGAAAAATTTTGACTTTCGGTTTTCAACGGAACTACACGTTTTGGGTTCCCTGAGTCCAAATAACCAAGTCCCGCGAAATAGTCTGTGTGTGTATGTGAAAAAACTAGCTCAAAAACTATAAACCGTACGAACCGTGAAATTGGGTATTTGGTGTACGCAAAATATATTGCAGATACTCCAGCAAGACTCTAGATTAAAATTTAACTGTCAATACAAAATGCTACATCTCTATGCTACATCAAAGATACTCTCTAATGAGTCTCTAGGACTAACTATAAGATACATCACTGTGTGTGTTACTATCTGTCTATACTCTCTAACTCTTACTCTCTGTATCTTACTCAGTGTGTTTTGGGGAGGGGGAATAAATATATTCAGAGCTTGGAGTGGGGATTTGCTAGTTCTGCACTAGATAGGGGGGGGGGAAGTCTCGGTACGTGCTTCTGATTGGTTCCGGTTGGCACTGGGGCCGGCCCTTGAGGTCATCAAGATAAATGAGGACCATGTTGAAGGGACTATCAAAGAGCAGGATGCAAGTGTTATAGCAAAAAGAGGGAAGGCCAACAGGCTAATAGGGAGAGGCCTCAGAATATGGAAGTATAAAGTTGTTAATATATTGTGGCAGTGACACAGCGGTCAGTCAGCATGTAGGGTTGGCCTTGAGGGCCTTAGGTCATAATGGCCATCATCTTGTGGTGTCAACCATGTGGATGACATAACGTAATGCCAGCGGACGTGGGAACTGGACCTTAGGGATGGTTAGGGCGGAAATAATGACCTGGGACCATTCACTAATGTTAATGTTATTGTTTATAACAAAGACTAGTAAAAATAATTATTAGACTTGAGAATTATTTGTTAACTCGCATGTGCCCACGATGTGACATCAAAAATTTCATCAAAATTGGTCAAACGAAGGGGGCACTTTATTTATTAAATATTGTCTCATTTTTATGTTGTTTATTTGTTCGATTTAATTAAAAACGGCTATAACAAACATATTTAATGACCTTATTTGCTTCCATGGTAACTACATAAAGTTTTCAACAACTAAGTAGGGAACTATATTTGCAACCATTTTGTAACCACACAGTAACACAAAACTTGACTTGAGCTTCAGAAAAAGACTAACACTGCTGTCCATCACTCCTTATATTCAGTCTGAAGAAGAACTGTCTGGAAGGTTCTAGGCAAGCGTAGATGTTAATCGAACAGTTTGTTCCAACTGTTATTTCGATCCAACAACTATTCTAAAACTCTTTTAAATCATATGTTTTGTGTTTTGTTTCAGGTTAAACTATAATATGCCAAAAAATCAGTCAATAGCGTGAAAGTCAGAGCGATTTATTCTTTATATTCAGGACAGAACATCTATAGAGCTGAATAGGCTGTTATTAATATTACGTAACCTATGGTAGGAGCTCTGTTCGTAATGTCTATTGTGGTGCTATATACTGGGTGTCCCAGACCTAGTGTAAAAAAAAAAAAATGGGTAATAGTGGATGTTAAATGGGGTAGAATGGCGCAGAAACGAGTTTCCTATCTCAATCAGTTGAGGAGATAGAATTTTTTTTTTTTTTTGAAACTTACTTTTTTTCTGGAAAATGACAGTTTTCTCTACTTTGGTTTAGCGTAGAAACAAAAACGATGATATTTTCTTAATCAGCATTAAATTTTCAAAAAGTTGCAATGGGTATAGTTATTTCGTTATATAATATATATATATTGGGTATAGTTAGTATACTTTCAGTGGGACTTTTAACGTGCTAAACACAAAACATTTACTAAAACTTAAATTTTTAATAGTTTTTGAAAATTCCTCACTCCCCATTTGAGCACCCTAGAAGCTGTCAAATTTCCTAAAAACTGCGGAATTTAGTTAGCTTTTTAGTATAACCCATGATACAAATGCACTTCACCTTTTGAGTCTAAAATAAGTTTTTCTGATGAAAAACACGCTAGAGAATGTCACTGCTGGGGGCTATGAGGAAGCGCGCTAGAGCCTGCATCCAAAGTAATGGATGTCGAACTTCCCATGAGTTAGAGTTAGTTTTACTTTTTTAAAACCAGAAAGAACAATGTATGAATTCTATATAATATAAAAAGGGTAATAATAATCTAAAATAAAAAAAAATTCTTAGTTTAAATTAAAAAAAGACTTTCTTTAAAATAAATTAAATTTTTTTCTTCTCTTCTACTAAAATTTGAAAAATCCTACATAAAACATGTTGAAGATAAAAAATAATATTATTATTGTAGAACCATATTAAAATGGATAATTGCAGCACGTGTTCAAAATTTCCTCCATTACTTTGGATGCAGGCTCTAGCACGCTTCCTCATTGCCCCAGCAGTGACATTTTCTAGCGTGTTTTTCTGATTAAGAAAATATCATCGTTTTTGTTTCTACGCTAAACCAAAGTAGAGAAAACAGAAAAAAGTAAGATTTTAAAAATAAAAACAAAACAAAGTCTATCTACTCAACAGATTGAGATAGGAAACTTGTTTCTGCGCCATTCCACCCCGTTTAACATCCAGTATTACCCAATATTTTTTTTTTTACACTAGGTCTGGGATACCCAGTATATTCCTGATTTTAATTAATTATAATGGTCGCTAGTAAGATCCGTGGGTCTTAATTATCTAAATAATTGTGAGGAGCAAAATTAAACAGAATTACGCAGTGAAAGTGATTATTATTATAATAATATATACATATATACATATAAAGAAATATATCAAATTAATATAAAAATACAAGCCTGAACAAGGAATGGGGTTGGCCGGATCAAGGCAGCTAAGAACGTCTATCTGGAAGGAGATTCTGTTAAAGACTGGCGCTTTTTGGAGTGGAGCTATAAGAAGGGCTTAGGGTACAAAGTTTGGCCATATGTTATCACTTATCATATTTATATAAACTAACAAATTTATTTACTTGTTTGGGCACCTAATTAAAATAATATATTATCATTCTCTTTAATATCTACATACAAAATATTTCTATAATAGCCCTCTTACATATAATATAATAACAATTAATATACTAGGGGTCATTCCATATAAAGTGGACCAAAGTGGTTGCTCGATCATTTTAGAAAGAAATTATAATTTTACCACCAATTACGTATGGAATCAGTAGTTCAAATCAATTTTTTAAAAATTTTTAGCATCAACCGTTTCAAAATGGCAGCCATTTTTGTTTCAACTTTCAGGCCGATTTTTAAGTTTTTAAGCTCTCACAGAAAACACATTTCCTCAAGAATGGTAAGTCATAGACTAATAATTCAAACACAATTGTTTTCCTTAAAGTCTGTTCTATATTTCGTGTGCTCTTTATTATTTGAATATATTGCAGTCCAATACTTGAAAAGTGCTATTGAAAACAACTGCTTTAAATTCTCAAAACACCGTTTTTGAGGGTAAGTTTTGGGTATAAGGGCATGTACGCCAAAGCTAATTTTTGGCATGATAATAAACCTAACTAAGTAGCTTTCATTAAAAGTACTCTTAACCCGTATATTCTTTCACTAATTTTTTTAAGAATTTTTAAAGTTCAGATTTTTTCATTTTATGTTAACTTTAGGCTCTAATATCTCTGGTGGGCCATTTAGTAAAAATCTATTTTTTTTACATGTTATGCTTACATGCAACATAAACCTACTGCAAGAAAGTTCAACCTGTATATTTGAGTACATTGGTAGCTACGAATTTTTGAAAATAGTCATTTTCGTGCTTATTTAACAATGAAGAAAAACTCATTTTCTCAAGAATGGTAGGTCATAGACTAATAATTCCAACACAACAGTTTTCCTTAAAGTCTGTTCTATATTTCACGAACACGAAATATAGAACAGACTTTAAGGAAAACAATTGTGTTTGATTTATTAGTCTATGACTTACCAGTCTTGAGAAAATGACTTTTCTGTGAGAGCTTAAAAACTTAAAAATCGGCCTGAAAGTTGAAACAAAAATGGCTGCCATTTTGAAACGGTTGATCCTAAAAATTTTTAAAAAATTGATTTGAACTACTATACGTAATTGGTGGTAAAATTATAATTTTTTTCTAAAATGATCGAGCAACCACTTTGGTCCACTTGATATGGAATGACCCCTAGGTATATTATAATAGGTATAATTAGGATAGGGATGTTTAACGAGTAACTGACATCATACATGCGCGGGACCTCCATTTTATGTCCTATCCGAGGGACGGATTTCATACATACGCCCCTTACAAAACCCTAGGGCCTTCGAGGGACGCGAACCCGCGCGACCTTTAGTATTGTAGGTTGCTATGCTAATCACTATACCACAGATGACCCCTAACCTATAGTATTTACTTCTCATGAATATTTCCAAAATAAAAGGAGGGTGTATAAATTTAATAAAAGATGAGAGCTTTATTAGGATTCAAAGACGATCAATATTATTATCGATTCAGGGTACTCTAATATTACTGATTTTTTTTTTCTTTTTTCTTTTCTGTTGGATCAGCAGAGTTTATAAAGATCGTTTTCCATAAAGAATTATGAATATTCATTTGATCTTATAAGATGGTCTTCTATTTGAATAATCAACAACTTCAGGCACCAGCCCGGGTCTGTATAAATTTTGAAACTTAATAATAATAATAACAATAATAATATCTACGTGTTATATATGATGCATGATGACTATAATCTGTGTATATCAAATTATAACATGGATTTGACCGCTTTGAATCCTGTATCCATTAATGAACGATTCGGAATACCTGCGGTAGTTCAGATTCACAGCCGGTTAGATTGCGGTAGATTACTTTATTATTAATTAGCTTTGATATCATGTTTATTTAGCTAGCCCTGGAGCTTTGGTATTCATGAGACTTCCAAATACTGAAAGGGATCTTTGTGTTAGTTTAACATTAATCAGTCGAAATTTGATTCGCTTTGGTGAGGTGAAGTATGCCACACTTAATACCGTTATGTCGTGCGCGTTGCTTTTCATTAAGCTTGATTTGAACTGTACGTTCCTCAACTGTTTTACTCAACTATAATCGAGGCACTTTAAGTAAAGCTTCCTATATCCCAGAAATGTCCTTTTAGCTCTCTTATAAATGGATGCCATTCCATCCATAAACAACAGGAATATTAAAGGGTTGAAACAAAAAATATTATTGTTTGACACGGTGTGTTACACGGTCAAACCCTGAAGAAGAAATGCATGTAATTATTACTAGATGTTATTATTTTTTAATTCTTACAACAGCTAGCTAATAGTTTAATATTCTAAAATAAGGAGAAAAGTGAGCTAAAATAATTCATTTACACATTTATTTTGCATTGTGTCATCTATATCACAGATGAGTCATTCAACGTCAACTCACCACAGGCTTGAGCTTCACCATTTCAGATTTTCTTGAAATTTGGTATATGTGTACTACTTGTATCTACTAGAAAAATTGTGAAATATTACTGAGATATGTCTACCCGTTTACCTTTAGAGACCAATAATTCAAAAACTGGTAGACATATCTCAGTAATATTTCACAATTTTTCTAGTAGATACAAGTAGTACACATTTACCATATTTCAAGAAAATCTGAAATGGTGAGGCTCAAGCCTGTCTTGAGTTGACGTTGAATGACCCATCTGTGATATAGATGACACAATGCAAAATAAATGTTTAAATGGATTATTTTAGCTCACTTTTCTCCTTAATTTAGAATATGAAACTATTAGCTAGCTGTATATAATTGTTTGCAAGAATTAAAAATAATAACATCTAGTAATAATTACATGCATTTCTTCTTCAGGATTTGACTGTGTAATAGTTTTTTCAACTGCTAAGCTTTCACCCATCCTGCTGTGTGCTTCTTCAGGGCCAATACTGGAATGATACCATTGTCTTCTTTCATATTTATGAGATATACACGTATATAACAGTTTAGATTGTATTTTGTATACATGAATACAACATTTCTTAATAAATAATTTTCTAATGTTCAATACTTTAAATTCAGTGATTAATTTTGAAGTTTCATATCTTCTATTTTTTTAGTATAATTTTTAGGAGCGCATGATGGGTCACTACTAGGGGGTAGAGCGTTTCAATTCAACACGTCCTCCATGCTAGGTTGCCGTAAGATAAAATCGATTGCACTAAACAAAAGCAGAGAGTTTTTATATTTTTTCTAAAAATCTGTCCCCCTGTTGTTTTCCAAATTGGACTAGGACTATGAGATAGTTGTATTTTAACAGCGCATTCCATGCCATTTTATATGATATACAGTAATGTTTAGGTTGGTACTAAAGAAATTTTCTTAAAACCTAGTTTAAAATTTTAAATAATTTCAATTATCTCGAAAAGGGCATCTTTTAGAGTTTTTATATTTTTTTAAATAACAGGCAGAATTATATTCATTCATACAACAAAATATAAAAGTGGGCTGAAAATTTCTTTATAACTAAAAAAATTGAAAACTAGTGATAAAATTCAATAAATCTAGCTTTTTATGATTAAATAAAAATAGCTGTAAATTAAATAAAAAAAAAAATGAAAACATCTTCGCTCAAAGTATTTCAAATTAATTTTTATATGAATCCTTTCCTCACTTAAATTTAAATAAATTAGTTTATTAGGAACAGGGTTATACATGGAGAATGAGATGAGTCAGGATTATCATCTATTGAACTTTCTGCTTATATACATGTCTTGCATTTGCTCCTTTTGAAAGATTTTAAAGTAGTTATTGTCTAAATAAGAAAAAATCCAAAAAATTAAATTAAAAGTACCCTATTTTAGGAATTTTAACGGATTAAAATATTGTCATATAAGTCAACCAGAAGTGTATTTTATGATTTAGTCTAATTCGAGGCCGAAAATATAAAGTTCAAATGTAGGGATTTAAATCTTAAAAACGATAAATCGCCGATCGATCTAATTCTAATATAGCATTTTAGCACCCTTCGCCCTGTACCAATGTGAAAAAAATTAGAACCAACTATTGCCAATAAAAGAATTTATATCAATTTAATTACCTTATTTTCTTAAATTACATAGTCAATTGGATGAAATCAAAACCCATTTATATTCAACAATTTTACAGCCATTCTTCTTATTTATAAAACATGTTTGGTGCAATAATATAAAAAGTAAAGCTCAATTGAAAAAAAAAAAATATATCAGAGGAATGAGCATAGATTTTGCTTAAAATAAATTCATTTTTTTTTTCTATTGAGCTTTAATTGGTACAGGGTGAAGGGTGCTAAAATACCATATTAGAATTAGATCGATCGTCGATATATCGATTTTAAGTTTAAACCCTATATTTGAACTTTCATTACATTTTCGGCCTCGAATTAGACTAAATCATAAAAACTAAATAAACTTCTCGTTTACTTATATGACAATATTTTATTCCGTTAAAATTCCTAAAAAATAGGGTATTTTTAATCTAATTTTTTGGATATTTTCTTATTTAGACAATAAATACTTTAAAATCTTTCAAAAGGAGCAAATGCCTGAACAAGACATGTATATGAGCAGAAAGTTCAATAGATGATAATGCTGACTCATTTCATTATTTATGTATAACGCTGTACCTAACAAACTAATTTAAATTTAAATTTAAGTGAAGAAAGGATTCATATAAAAATTAATTTGAAATACTTAAAGCGATGTTGTTTTCATTTTGATTTTTATTCTCACTGATTAAGGAAATCCCGTGCTATTTAATGAAAAAAAAATTATTCGATTATCGTCATTTAGTCAGCAGTTATAGATTTTTGGCCGCTAAATGACAAAATTTTCCCACTGTGCGATTTAGCTCAGGTATAATGTATATACCAGGTGTGTAAACATGAAACCGAAATTCGCCAATGATAGGAGTTAGCAGTCAATATAATCTTCTAACTAATCCGTGAGTGGTGTTTTCTGCTTTTGCATACATGTAATAAAGAGATCCAATTGATACCAACATCAGTTTCATTCTATAACCGTGTTTTAGTGGCGTTGAACATGTCGACTTTTGTGCCAACAAATCAAGATTTGCGGACAGCATTTATTTTCCGTTTCCTTCTGAAAAAATTGGAGCATTATCACATAGGATGCTTGTTGAAGCTTACGGGGAGCAGGCAAATCTCAATGTTTCAATTGTTTCAAAAAATTTAAAGATGGATTTCGATAAAAGAAACAAAGACCGTGGAAAACCACAAAAAAAAAAACTTTGAAAACGCTGATTCGGAAGGGTTTGTTGGACAATTATTACATGTGACACCGTCTCCATTTTTTTGAAAGGCATGGAAAAGATCCAGAAGGTCGGAAAATGGGTACCTCACCAACTGAATGACAGGCAGCAGGAAGCTCGAAAAACCTCATGGCAAAAGCTGCTCGCCAGGTACAGAAAAAAAGTCATTTCTTCATCAAATTGTGACTGATGATGAAAAGTGAATTTACTTCGATAATCCTAAGCGTAAAAAATCCTCGGTAACTCCTGGTGAACCATCGGCATCGCTTGGGGAGGAAGAAAATGCTCTGTCGTCTGGTGTGATCAGATGGGTGTTACCTACTATGAGCTGCTGAAACTTGGGGAAACTGTTAATACGGAACGCTACCTACAACAGATGATAAATTTGAATAAAGATTTGTGCCAAAAAGTCCCAAATATCAAGAAAGGACACACAAAGTGATCTTGCTCCATGACAATGCCCCATCACATTCGGCAAAACGGACCAAGGAAACGATCCAAGTGTTTGGTTGGTAAATTCTTCCGCATGTGGCTTATTCACCAGATCTGGCCCTATCCGATTACCACCTATTTGCATCGATGGGACACGCACTAGCTGAGCAGCGCTTCACTTCTTATGAAAATGTACGAAATTGGTTAAGTGATTGGTTTGACTCAGAAGAGGAAGCATTATTTTGGCGGGGAATCCACAAATTGCCTGAAAGATGGGAAAAATGCATAGATAGCGAAGGACAGTACTTCGAATAAAAAAATATGTATCATTTTTACACAATCAACTCTTATTTGCTATTTGAAAAATTTCGGTTTCATATTTACACACCTGGTAGAGCTAAATGCTTGCTACAACTTTACCATCTAACGTCTCCTAATAGGTGAGTCATACGCAATCTCTTGAAAAAATACGCTGACGAATAATGAAGTCACATGCTAACTCTATTAGTGAGCCTAATCTTCGCGAGTCCCACGCGACTTCAGGAGTCCCCAAGGCCTCGTTAGAAATAAATAGCTCCCGTGGGCAGGCGGCCTCTTCATCCTCCAGGATAAAATCAGTAAATTTTTTTTTCCTATTTTATATTTAGCTATTTTATATTAGGATATTGACCGATTCCAGGGAACGGGAGAGATATTATCGGATCCGTTCTACGAATAAGGTATATCGGTGGGTGGGCCCTTGTAAGTAACATTTTTCCTCTATTTTATTTGTAATAAGAAAATGCATCCATTTCCTCTGACACATACATTTGTTTCTGTAAAGACCCTTTCTTTATTCAGTTTATATAATGTCGTATTTTTTTTAATATTCCAAGTACAATTTATGGGTGAGAAATAGTCAACTGTTATTCTTTAAGATATGTGGAGTCAGGATTTTCAGTTAAAACATTTTTTATTTTGAAAAATTTTGTCTGGCATTACTCTGAGTTCAGAGTAATACCTGGCTACTTGTAATACTTGACTCTGGACTCAGAAGCCCTGATGAGAAGATCCACATGTGGGATCGAAACGTTGGATTTTCAAAATAAAATTTTTTTTAATCGAAATCCTGTCTGTGAATCAACTTATCAAATAAAATTTATTTCTCCTACCTACTTAAAAAAAACAAACAACTTGCGGCATGAAATTCACTTACAAACTATACTATTTTAAGACTTGGTAGATGTGTGCATTATCAATGTGATCTAGAAAAGTTATAATTAAAATATATTTAAAAATACATATCACCATTGAAACGTAAAATCATATATTTTAATTAGTCTAATCTTAGTTCGTGGCTGACCAACATTTTAAATTATTTTTAAATAATTTATTTTTTGAAGAGAAAAGATTTGGCTCCGCCGGGAGTCGAACCCGGGTCTCCTGCGTTACATGCGAGGATGCTAACCACTACACCACAGAGCTCGGCTCAAGGCAGAGCAAATCTGTGGTGTAGTGGTTAGCATCCTCACATGTAACGCAGGAGACCCGAGTTCGACTCCCGGCGGAGCCAAATCTTTTCTCTTCAAAAAATAAATTATTGTAAAATCATTTATGTATATTGTTTCTCAATGCCCATTTTTTTTATTTTTTTTTTTTTATGGCTTTTCTTAACCGCTACACCGAAAAAATATACAAATTACTCATTTCGCCTTTGATCCCGAGTTAGTTATAAGCGCGGAACCGTGGTTTTTGTGAAATTAATGTTTTTAGGGGTTTCTAAATGGTGTCAATCTTTTCGGGTTTTCGACGAGAACATTTTCGGTCATGTACATTTTTTCGATTTACCGCTTCGTTTGCGAGTTGTAATTGAAAAACTGCAATTCTCAACGAGACTTTCAAAATGGTCGCAGGGCTTTTTAGAAGGTGTCACTTTTTTTTCAGTTTGTTGAGACGATATTGTCGCCGTCGCAGAGAGGTGTTACTGAGTTAAGAAAAAGGGTCTAGAACCTCGTAGAATGCCGTGGATGGGACTCGAACTTTGTAGTCACAAACACGTGCTATGACAGTTTGCTCCAACTGTTAGTTCGTTCTAACAAAAGGTCCAGGACTTTTAAACCATATGTTTTTGTTTAACGATTTAACGTTACACTGCTCCCTCCTTAGAGACATTCCTCATGGATGTCGTGATACTAACTAAATCGTGATACTAATATAAATCGATTTATAATATTGTAACGTTCAATCGATAATCAAATAAAAACATATGCTTTAAAATGCCAAACCTTTTGCATAAGTGCCTGATCCACAGGTCGAATGAACTGTCTCTTCAGTGATACGCTGCGCCTGTACTCTTTCATCGTGGTTCCCCGCATATGGCGGCAAGCTATTATAATGGACGATTATGGGCTTTCCTTTGGGATAATAGAAAACCATGTATACGACATCGTGATACTAATATAAATCGATTTATAATATTGTAACGTACAATCGGAACAAACCAATGTAGCACGTTGACGGACCTAGAAATTCTGGAACCTCCCAGGAGGATCCGAACTTTCCAGAAGGTTCGTCTTGCGACTATAGATAAGGAGCCAGTGACTGGGCCAGTCAGTCTATGTCTGCGTCTCGACTGTGAAGCTCAAGTCATATGATTAGTGTGCTATAACGTTATCATTTTTGTAACCTGCTCGAATATTTGAGGCGTTTGCTATCAAAACCAGCTCATTCCATTTTTGGAAATTTTACAGGGGAAACAAAAAACTTCTCACATCCACAGTAGTAAAGCTAAATTTTTTTTAAAATGTTCTAATTGTAGGTTTAACCGCCAATAATTTGATTAGTTTTTCATTTTCATTCCAGGTGCATTACCTTAGGCGTAATTACACTAACTAGGTTGGAATGAGCTGGTTTTGATGCAAAAACATGATATGTATGTTTTTTTTTCAGTTTTTTGTTCAATAAAGTTGTGTAAAATTGTTTTTTTTTCCAGTTTATATTTGTGTCTTTACGAGTTTTTAATAAATGACATCCACTTAACTTTTTCGAATTATCTGAAATTTAACAGTTGAGACGTAAACTGCGGTACAATGTGAAAAAACTCATAAATTACATCGCCAAACGGAACAGAATGTTTTTTTTTTATTCATCAAAGAAAAATAATATTGTAAATAAAATGCAGAAAGCAAGGAGAGAAAGGAAAAAGAAGACTCGTTATTTAAATGAAATTGTTGTCGTCTTAATACATCGGCTCACATTCTTGGTTTTCTTCTGCTGGCCTTCCTTCCTGGAATGAGCTATATCCCTTCGCCAGGTTTTGAAGGACCCTCTAAACTTTCAAAATATGCAAAAAAGTGGATTTCAGAAAAATATGGAATGAGCTGGTTTTGATAGCAAACGCCTCATTTAGGTTGTCATAATTCGTTTGGCATTGATAATTGTCTATTTTTGTTTAATAAATATTGTTTAACCCACATAAGTATTACAATATAAATCATTTTGTAATATTTCAATGATATTAACATAGCGATTGATTGAGAAAAATTATTCAAAATATGGCTATCACTTATTTGATGAGTGTTCGATCATGAACTGACGCGTACACTAGCAGGGATTCCATGTTTCATTTGTGATTCAAGATTCCTTCTGTGATGTAACGGACTTTACGTCAGCTCTGACGTGGCTCCCGACTAATTCAATATTTGACGTTACTAAAGCAAAAACGTGACAATTTCGTTCATGTTATCTCGGCTAATGGTTCGGCAATGAGCTTGGCGAAAATTGAAATGATTTTGTTGTTTGCCACATAGAGAAAATAAAATATATATTTAATAATACTTTATCCTAACTTTTTTGGACACAACGACCGTTACATATTAGTATTTTCCGTGACGCCCCATGTTAAAGATCAGGGCAAAACTTTCGTTTCTATACCTCAACAACATAAGAAGTTTGCCAGAGCTTAAACAAGCCACGACTAACTCTGCTTTGGCGCTAAATTTAAAATATATCAGGTTATTGGATAAATTATGGTTGATTATGTATTTTGAATATGAATGAGAATAGTCCGTAGTGGCGGACAATAAACTACAAATATTATTGAACTATTTTATTGTAGCCAACGTTTCGACCCAACAATGAAGGTCTTCGTCAGGGCTAAATGAACAAGACATTGACAAAAAAATTATGATCACATAATTGTAACGTTACATATACTATCACCTGTCAATCTTAATCGATGTTAAGAACATTTTTGTTTTTGTTAAAACATCGATGTTAGAAGATTTTTGTTTTTGTCTGAACATGATGTTAAAAACCTTTGTTTTTCAAAACATCGATATTAAAAAATTCTCAAGTAACGTATATGTTATAAAAATATTTAAATCATATATATTATTTCTCAAAACATTTTTTTTTTTTTTTTTTTTATCGTCACGCAATAATTTCCTCAATGCTTCATCAAATATCATGAATGAGGTATCATTTTAAAGCTTTCCTTAACCGCTACACCGCAAAAATATACAAAATCCTTCGATTGCGAGTTATATGGCCAAAAACAGCTGTTGAGAAAATCAAAATGGTCGTATAGGTTTCTGAATGGTGTCAATCTTTTCAGATTATCAAGGAGAACATATTTGGTCATCTAAATTTCTTCGATTAACCACTTCGTTTTCGAGTTGTAACCGACAAAATTGTAATTCTCAGCGAAAACCGTTGCGGGGCTTTTTCATTTTTACTTTCACTTACCTATATATGAAATATATAGTAAGTGGAAGTATTGCGATCGTGAAAAATTTCGACTTCCGGTTTTCAACGGAAATACACGTTTTGGGGTCCCCTGAGTCCAATTAACCAAGTCCCGCGAAATGGTCTGTGTGTGTGTGTGTGTGTGTGTGTGTGTGTGTGTGTGTGTGTGTGTGTGTGTGTGTGTGTGTGTGTGTGTGTGTGTGAACAGACTAGTTCAAAAACTATAAACCGTGTGAACCTGAGATTGGGTATTTAGTGTATGTATATGCCCGCGATGTGACAGCAAAAATTTCATCAAAATTGCTCAAAGAGAGGGGGTACTTTGTTTAATAACTTTTTAAGTTTTTTTCGATTTTCTCAAAAACGGCTCTAACGATTTTGATTAAACTGAGTATTTGATCTATTTATATGCCCGAGATATGACTGTAAAAATTTAATCAAAATTGATCAACCGGAGGGGGGACTTTACCTAATAAATTTTGTATAATTTTCAAGTGTTTTTTTTTATTTACTCAAAAACGGCTTTCACGATTTTGATACCCAGGAGATTGGGTATTTAGTGTATGTATATGCCCGCGATGTGTGTATTTATATGCGCGACAACACAGGCATATAAATACATCAAATACCGAGTTTAATCAAAATCGTTTGATCCGTTCTGGAGAAAATTGAAAAAAAAACGTAAAAAAAAATGTTTTTTTTTTCCTGACTTTTCAAGGGTTTCTTTATAGAAAACTAGCTGTATATACCGGTTTCCACCGGAGAATCTCATTTTTTAAATCTATAAACTGAGACTTTTATTGACTTAAACGGTCGATTTTATAAAAACCAATGTAAAGCGAAATCAAAACGATTATTATAACAATAAAGAATATACCCAGAAATCGGCTGAAGTTATGCAATTTTAATATGGACAGGTGTTCGCACCTGGTCTGAAAGAACCACTGAGCGAAATTTGGAGAATTTCGTACAAACGGTATGGATTACTATAAAGAACAAACAGTATTTCATCTTTATATACATACATTATAGCTGTATATCCCGGTTTCACACGGAGAATTTCATTTGTCTAAAGAAACGGTCGATTTCGTAAAAAAAAAACATTGTAAAGCGAGATCATTACGATTTTTATAACGATACAGAATATCAGCTGAAGATCGGCTGAAGTTACGCAATTTTAATGTGGACAGGTTTTCGCACCTGGTCTGAAAGAACCACTGAGCGAAATTTGGAGATTAAAGAATATCAGCTGAAGGTCGGCTGAAGTTACGCAATTTTAATATGGACAGGTTTTCGCACCTGGTCTGAAAGAACCACTGAGCGAAATTTGGAGATTAAAGAATATCAGCTGAAGATCGGCTGAAGTTATGCAATTTTAATGTGGACAGGTGTTCGCATTTGGTCTGAAAGAAACACTGAGCGAAATTTGGAGATTAAAGAATATCAGCTGAAGATCGGCTGAAGTTATGCAATTTTAATGTGGACAGGTGTTCGCATCTGGTCTGAAAGAACCACTGAGCGAAATTTGGAGATTAAAGAATATCAGCTGAAGATCGGCTGAAGTTACGCAATTTTAATGTGGACAGGTTTTCGCACCTGGTCTGAAAGAACCACTGAGCGAAATTTGGAGATTAAAGAATATCAGCTGAAGATCGGCTGAAGTTATGCAATTTTAATGTGGACAGGTGTTCGCTCCTGGTCTGAAAGAACCACTGAGCGAAATTCGGAGAATTTAGGGCAAACGGTATGGATTTCTATAAAGAACAAATAAACAAACAACAAACAAACAGAATTTCATTTTATATAAATATTATTAATATTAATATTAATTTATATAGATATGCCTCAATTCCTGAACAACTTAAAACCAAGAGCTTGTTGCATTTACTGAATGTAAACACTGTGTTAAGAGGTTAAATGTTCAGGAAACATCTGCTGCATAACATCGATGTTTCAGGAACATCGACATCGATGTCGCATCCCTAATTTGCATCGTTGGTTGAATTGAGATTCCATTGACAGACCTATTAATTGTTTACTCAATTGAAGAAAATAATTATTTAAAAATATACAGAGTGCTATATAGTTGGCTCAAACTGAAGAGCCTCTAAACGCTGATTCTTATGCTAGGCAATGTTAAATAAATCAATGTAGCTGTTGAGTGACCTTCCTAGCTAATAGGCTCTGGGAGGGAGTCTCTCATGCTGTCTGCCTTTTCATCACTTCCAATCTCTCTTTCTTCTCGGATATTATTACGTGGGTGCAGGAGAGTACAAGAACTAAAAGAACTTGCATTTTTTTATGCCACTAAGTATCTAAATAAGATCAAGTCAAACCATTGTCATACTCGTCTAAATTAATGAATTAAAATGTTGAATACTTCAGAAAAACTTCAACTGGCACTACAAAACTAACTTTGATTAATAACAAAAATTTACAACTACAAATATATTTTTTACTTTCAGCTATTTTTCCCCTAAGTACCACAATGCTTCGATCCTTTGAAAAAAGTCATGCATTCTGTTAAAGATAAAAAATAATGTGACAAAATGGATGTGTCAATCACAATATCCAGAACTAGACAATGTTTCAAAGATTTGTGACAAGTGTAGGAAAGAAATTAGTTTGATAAAATAGTCTACAGCTTAAAAACATTAATAGCTAATGGTTTTTTTTTTCCATCCACAAGCAAAACTCACACTTTTCAATAATTATTTTAAGCATAAACCCATCGCTGTCCCATCATGATTCTTATAACACTTATTAATGACAACCTGATCAACTCTACTGATTTTTTTCAGGTTTTTAAAAAGTGCGCTTTTTGAGAAATTCAAATTTGAAATTTGGTTTATTTTGATAAACAAATTTCCCCTTAACCCATGTTCAGTTGCATGTTATAAGGAATGTCTTAGATTCAGCTTTGAAATGACATCAATTTCAACTCACCATCCAAGTGTTACAGTATAAGGGTCTGGCCACACATGTCCGCACCGGATCCGCACCGTAGCAATAATATAGGTTATGTTCAGAATATTTTTAATTTAACTTACATATTACCTTTAGTTATGCCTAAAGGTCAGGCCACACATATCAGACACAGGCCACCTTAGGCATAACTAAAGGTAATATGTAAGTTAAATTAAAAATATTCTGAACATAACCTATATTATTGCTACGGTGCGGATCCGGTACGGACATGTGTGGCCAGACCTTTATAATGTGCTTCATAAAAAATGTACTTATACATGGTTTCAAGACATTTAATGTTTTACCTCTGAAAAATTCTCATTAGGTATTTTGAATTATCCTTTAATTTTTTTACTCCTTTAATTTTTTTTGTTGCATTAAAAATATTTATCTGATGCAATGTATAAATTGATTAAAATGTTGAAAAGTGTTGAGTGAACTTGCTGACATCATTACTTTCACTTACCTATATGTGAAATATGTAGTAAGTAAGGGAAATTTTTGCGATCGTGAAAAATTTCGACTTCCGATTTTCAACGGAAATACATGAGTCCAAATAACCAAGTCCCGCGAAATGGTCTGTGTGTGTGAACAGACTAGCTCAAAAAATATAAACCGTGTGAACTTAAAATTGCATATTTATTGTATGTATATGCCAGTGATGTGACAGCAAAAATGTAATCAAAATTGGTCATATGGAGGGGTACTTTATTTAATAACTTTTCACTTTTTTTTTTTCAATTTTCTCAAAACGGCTCTAAGATTTTGATAATACTGGGTATTTGGTGTATTTATATGCCTGCATAATTTGATGAAAATTGATCAACCGAAGGGGGCACTTTATTTCACATATTTTTTTCCTATTTTACGTTTTTTTCGATTTTCTCAAAAATAGCTTTTAAACTTGTCATGTTTATTCAAAATCAAGTATTCTTTAATATCAGGTAAGCTTTATCATTATTAAAATTTTCTGCGGGGGCATAAATGGGGAAGGGGCGTTTTTTGTTTTTCTATAAAGTACCTTTGTTTTTAAATAATTTATTTTTGAAGAGAAAAGACTTGGCTCCGCCGGGAATCGAACCCGGGTCTTCCGCGTGACATGCGCGGGATGCTTATCCATTACACCGCGGAGTCGCTTCCAAACGGTGCCAAATCCTTCCTCAAGGACCTCAGTGGTGTAATGGATAAGCATCCCGCGCATGTCACGCGGAAGACCCGGGTTCGATTCCCGGCGGAGCCAAGTCTTTTCTCTTCAAAAATAAATTATTTAAAATAATTTAAAACAAGAGTGGTCATCCACGATAATGATTAAATTAATACCTTTGTTTTTGTTCATATGGAGAAATTAGCTGTCTCTCGTTTCGCCTAAAAATAAAAAAATGGCTGAATATGAAATATGAAAAAAATCAAGTAAACATATACAGGAGAAAACAAGAAAAATATTCCATCAATTCATAAAACACGTTAGTACCTTTAATGACAGACCAATGCTTTATAATTAAAGATGTTCTGTTCATTTAATGGATTTTTTTTTTCATGATAACTATATGAAGTTTCTAACAACTACATAGAGAATTATAGAATCAGACGACATGGAGTATAATGCTTGCATCGCCGATTTATCACAAATAAAATCGGTGTGAATAGTTTCGCACACTTTCATTTCAGTTATGTCTTCGTTTAGCCATAAGACTCCTTACGGAGAAGAAGGTTTCCGTTTTTCTCTTAAGGATGTAAAATTGAAGTGATAAGGACTGGAATTTGAAGCCTCTCGCATCATTTAATTAGCCTCTCTGAGATTGAGATACGAGTTTATGAATGAAAAATTTAGTTCGAGCTCCAGGCTACCAGGAAGCGCTAGGGTGCGTTTCACTCAATGTTTATTTTCCATTCATTCAGTATGTAATCCTTCTATATTTTTTCAGCTGTTCTTTTTAAATTACTAAAAAAGTAAGAGAAAATAATTAGTTTGCATTTCAAAATAAAATAAGTACTTTACATCTCAGCAATCAATTTGAAAACCAACTGGATTCCTTAAAAAATTAGTTTTCTCATAAGAAGGCTAATATATGATCAGCACATTGCAATTAATCTATTTATAATATACACTTAAGTAAATTTAATGCAATATTAGTTAGGTTACTACGTATGATGAGCATTCCAGTTGACAAAACGACTAACTCCAATAACAGCATTCAAGATTTTATCATCCCTCATAGTTCAAGATAAAAAGAAATATGATGAAAAAATTGTGCCTTCAAGAAATTTTGGTTTTCACTTTGTAATAGTGGTAAGAATCGAGATATGCTGAAACCGTTCAAATTACGGGGGGATATCTTAAGGGAGGTTGAAATGGAAGAAAAATCTTTAAAAAAAGTTTCCATGAATCTTCAGTAGTTTCTATACCACTTGGTACTTCTGGATCAAATATGACCACCATACAGGGTTCCTTATTTGGGCGGACTCTGCAGATCTCAAGTCTGCAGAATATTGATACCAAGTTAAAACGAAAGTTTCAAGAAGGTGCTAATTTTGTTCAATATTTCTTTTAATTTTAAAGTTTTTCTGTTATTAAAACTAGCACACAACTACCGGAGCGAATCCGGGCACCCTAGCTAGTGTATAAACAATGTATCAAGTTAATTAAAATTTAAGTTAACATTCATTTATTGTTATGTGTGGGTGTGTGATTGGTCAAATTCGTTAGGAGCCAAAGATCAGAAAAGACGCTTCATCGAGCAGACAGCTGTTGATTCTCGCCAGGCGAGTACTCATCGCAATTGAATTATTAGCAATTTCAAACAAATAAATAATCTCATTTGGACATAAATTTGTATGTATTGGGAGAATGACCCACATATTAACTCCTAATTTAGTTCGACATGTCTTTTCCATTCCTTCTTAAAAATTTTTTTTTTGTTGAATTGACCGGCCCTGAATTGAGATGATCTGTTTACAGCTGTTTGTTTTTTATTCATCCCCTCACCCTGGCGCCTTTCCAATATCCTTCGTCCACGAGTAGACTCTCTCTCTTGGATTCTCTACTCCTCTCATCGAGTATTGCTCTGTATTCATGTCTTGGAGTGTTCTCTTCTTGCCAGTACGCAGCGGTTTCAGTACTTCTACACTTATGAATACTGATTTGAAAACATGAAATTTCTCTGAAATTTTATTATTATTTATTTATTTGCTTGACCTTTATTTCTCTTTATAAAAATTTTCGTATATAAATTATTTCTTATCATGATAATGATCTTCCGACATTAAATCTTTAACCCTTTAAGCTCTGAGCAGTGCGGACCCTGCGGCCTGAGACCTTAGTCCGGCTGCCGTGCTCTGTGGCATCAATAGGGGAGAGCGGGGTTGGTTGGCAACAGTTTTCACTTCTTTGATTGTCGAATCGTTCCTGTTAATATAATCCCAATGGGGCTGATACCACTGTAAACTCCAAGTATTAGAGTACTTCAAGTATTTTTTTCACAACATAATATTTAATACTAAGATCATATAAAATTGAAGAATTCGTCAATCCATAGTATGCCAATTAACCCCATATGTGGGGCAGGTTGGCCTAGAAGGTGGGATTGTTTAGCCATCTCATTCAAGTACTGCCTGACACATATTATTGTTATTAAAAGCTGCACTATAATGGAATAATAATTTTGAATCGGTTTTTAACAGCTTTTAACGGAACATAGAATGACAATAGAAGAAGATAGAAGTTTAGACTGTCATCACTTTTTGCATAAGAAAAATTGCTCTCATCTTCCTCGCAGGAACTAAAGACAATTGGTAGTTTCACCTTTGATTATGTTTACCTTGCTTTTTTTGAATTGCTACTGCGCCAAAAGAAAAGTTGAAGAGAGCCAACTAACCCCACAGGAGAGATCATATGAAAGATGGCTACTAGGACAGGGGAGAACAATCAAACAAGAAACTGGTTAGTCGAAAGGTTAGGGTTTTCAAAGGATTTTAGGGCTATGTGAACAGAATCGGAGTCAAATGTTTTGCCATTCCTTTAAACCAAGTTTACTAAAAATATAAAAATTTACATACACGTTGTAAAATCAATCAATGAAGCACACTCTTCTCTACATTGTCAACATCGGATTGAAAATTCAGGACAGGACTCCTGAGGTCGACCGGGTGACATGGTACAATGGTGGGGCCTTCACAACAGGTGTGACGGAACCTATTTATATAACAATTTCATAAAAAAATTGATTAACCGGAGAGGGGACTTTACTTAATAAATTTTGTATCATTTTCACGTGGTTTTTTTATTTACTCAAAAATGGCTTTAATGATTTTGATAAAACTGGGTATATGATGTATGTATATGCCCGAGATACGACTGTAAAATTTTCATCAAAATTGCTCAAACAGAGGGGGTACTTAATTTAATAACTTTTTACGTTTTTTTTCTTCGATTTTCTCGAAAACGGCGTTGATCAAACTTGGTATTTAGTGTATGTATATGCCCGCGATGTGACAGCAAAAATTTCATAAAAATTGCTCAAACAGAGGGGGTACTTAATTTAATAACTTTTTACGTTTTTTTTCTTCGATTTTCTCGAAAACGGCGTTGATCAAACTTGGTATTTAGTATATGTATCTGCCCACGATGTGACAGTAAAAATTTCATCAAAATTTATCATTTTGAGGGGGCACATTACTGAATAAATGTTGTGTTTCATTTTCACGTGTGTTTTTTATTTACTTTGGCTATCGCATCGTTGGCCTATAAATACATCAAATACCCAGTTTGATCAAAATCGTTAAAACCGTTTTTGAGTAAATAAAAAAACAAAAAACCCGTGGAAATGATACGAGATTTATTAAGTAAAGTCCCCCCCGGTTGATCAATTGTGATGAAATTTTTACACTCATATCTCGGGTTTATAGATAGATCAAATACTCAGTTTAATCAAAACCGTTAGAGCCGTTTTTGAGAAAATCGAAAAAAAAACCGTAAAAAGTTATTAAATAAAGTACACCCTCCCTTTGATGAAATTTTTGCTGTCACATTGCGGGCATATCTATACACTAAATACCCAATTTCAGATTCGCACGGTTTATAGTTTTTGAGCAATGAGAATGAGAATGAGATAGCTAGTCTGTTCACACACACCATTTCGCGGGACTTGGTTAATTGGACTCAGGGGACCCCAAAACGTGTATTTCCGTTGAAAACCGGAAGTCGAAATTTTTCACGATCGCAATTCTTCCACTTACTATATATTTCATATATAGGTAAGTGAAAGTAAAAAAAAATGTTTTACTATAATACATATTAATTAAATTCAGAACATAACACATGATGATGAGATATGGTATCAGGAGATTCTACCAGAAACAGTTTTGAGGACCCTCAAACCATGCTGCATATTCTTACAGTACTACTTATGAATACACAAATATTTAATTTTATGAATGAGATAGATATATAACGTTAATTTATAACTTTTTATAATAATAATTTATATTTTTGTTTATTATTAGAATTCACAATTTGTTTTTATTACAGTACTAATAGGTTCACAATGGTTTTGGTTAACCTGTCTTTAACAAATGGCAACATACGTAAAAAGGCGACAAATTATTGCCCATTGAGAAAACACGGATTTTTTAAGTCTAAGGCGGAAAAAATAGATTTGGCTAATTGATTCTTATCCACCCTAAATACCTAAAGAAAATGAATTGTGTCAGTATAAGTGGAAATTTATTGAACATACAAATAGTCACACTCAATCGCATTTAATTTGCAAAAAAAAAGAAATATTGAGGCCAATAATCGAGATATAAACTATCCTATCTTTTAAGTTGGAAAACTACACACAGTGAGCCAAATTTCATCAAAATCGGGACACGAGATTTTTTGTATACATATAAAGGTGTTTATACGGTCAATGTAGGGATGAAAATTTTGTATTAATCTTCGACAGTTAGCGAATGTGATGGCCGCAACGCATTACTATCTTAGGCATTTCGGGCTTGATATCTTAGGAGAGGATTTCTCTCATCCAGCTTCTTTTTAGCCGCCTTATAATGGGCGTTTCTGCCGTGCCCATTTCGTTAAATTATCTATTATAATTCCCTTCCAATTTAAAAAAAAAACGTTAATAAACAGTTTATATGTGTTGTTGGACAGATGGTAAGGGCCAGGATAGCCGAGCGTGTTTGAGCGCGACCCGCTTAAGGATGCTGAAGCCGAACGGTGGTGGTTCGAATCCGCCCTGGGATGATTGACTTTTATTTCGTGGAGGCCCCAGGGAAGAAATCTCGACCTACCCACCATGGTTAGAATAGGTTGGCCAGGTAGGTATACCGATCAAAAAAAAAAAAAAAAAGTAGTTCTTGTAAGTCTGTATGCAGAGTTTGGTTACTTACGTACCAGTTAGCGTCCATAATTGGTCTTAAAAGTTTGTGATTTTTTTTTAAGTGCGTCTTTTTAGCTGAGCCGAAAATTTGTGAGGCCAAGTGGGTTTAATTAAGTAGGTGGATGCATTCGTTGTTTGTTTAATTTTCAATTTTTGAAGATTTGGAAAAAAAAGAGAGTAAAATATGTAAAAGATAGAATGTTGAATATCTTCTTCCCAAAACTTTTATTTAAACATTACAAAAATTGCCAACGTTTCGTACTATCTGTCCATCCTCAGGGCAAATCTCTTCCGTAAGATATTACTTTCTTTACCTATTACAAAATGTGTTCATTCAAAAAGTCAATCGTTTAAATAAAATTACATATTTGATAAAATTAACATATATCATAAATAGTACCTACAAATTATGGTGGCTTGGCCATTAATTAACATTAACATCAATTAATTAAATTGACCAATTTCAATGTAATGGAATAAAGCAGTAACATAGAAATAGATGATGGACCAAGCCACCTCAATTTGTAGGTACTATTTATGATATATGTTAATTTTATCAAATATGTAATTTTATTTAAATGATTGACTTTTTGAATAAAAACACATTTTGTAATAGGTAAAGAAAATAACATCTTACGGAAGAGATTTGCCCTTCCAACAAACGAAACGTTGGCAATTTGTGTAATTTTTGTAATGTTTAAATAAAAGTTTTGGAAAAAAGATATTCACGATTCTATCTTTTACATAATTTGAGATCTTCCTGTACATATATAGTGTACTTGCGATCAGAGAGTAAAATATTTTAAACGTAAGATCAGGGTCTTTTTTTTTTACTTTCACTTACCTATATATAAAATACATAGTAAATGGAAGTATTGTGATCGTGAAAAATTTTGACTTCCGGTTTTCAACGGAAATACACGTTTTGGGGTCCCCTGAGTCCAAATAACCAAGTACTGCGAAATGGTCTGTGTTTGTGTGTGTGTGTGTGTGAACAGACTAGCTCAAAAACTATAAGCCGTGCGAATCTGAAATTGGATATTTAGTGTATGTATATGCCCGCGATGTGACAGCAAAAATTTCATCAAAATTGGTCAAACGGAGGGGGTACTTTATTTAATAACTTTTTACGTTTTTTTCGATTTTCCCAAAAACGGCTCTGACGATTTTGATTAAACTTGATATTTGATGTATTAATATGCCTGAGATATGACTGTAAAAATGTCATCAAAATTGATCAACCTGAGGGGGTACTTTATTTAATAAATTGTGTCCCACTTTCACGTGTTTTTTTTATTTACCCAAAAACGGCTTTAGCGATTTTGATCAAACTTGGTATTTAGTATATGTATGTGCCCGCGATGTGACAGTAAAAATATTATCAAAATTGATCAATTGGAGTGGGCACTTTACTAAATAAATTTTGTATCACTTTCACATGTGTCATTTACATAATTTACTCATAAACGGCAAAAATAAGAAATGAATGTGGAAAAATTTGTAACTTTGTAATGTGGCAATTAACAAAACACGTCAATTTCTAATCTAAATAAGTTGGTAGGTGAAAGTTGTGTGTTGCGCGCACGCACCAGATTTTTTTCATTTTAACATGTGGGCCTCAGAAAGATTTTCCTCAATTGTTCCATATTCCTTGAGAAGATAATATTTTCGATTCCAAAAATTTGTTCCAACCATTGAACAAACAGCCTCCATCTTAATTCCTCATTCCATTATTAGTCACTAGTCGTATCATAAACATTCATTTCATATTCCGCCTAGAAGATGGCAAGGACGGGGCTAGGCTGTTTACAATTGCAAATGTCCTCCAATTTACACGGTAATAACTCGCCCGATAGGGAATTATTTCCTTTGTATCGGCCATTAGGTTTTATCTCTTTGTAACTAGAAACAATCACAAAAAAAAAAAAAAAAAAAAAAAAAGAAGAAGAAAGAGAATTCCAATGTGATTATATTTGCGTACGGATTATAAATTACCTAAAAGGCTTGATTGAAATGAATTGTCCTCGAAGTTGGATCAGAAAAACGAAGCTTCGACCGAAATTTTAAATAAAATGATTATATTGGAAGAACATGCTTTTATTAATGCTATAATTAATTCCCCTTATACCTTCCCCAAAGGTGAGAAAAATTATTACTTGATGAAAATCGTTTTTAATTAGAAACTAGCTGCATATACCGGTTTCACCCGGAGAATTATTTTTTAAATCTATAAAATCTATAAAGTGATACTTTTATCGACTCAAACAGTCGATTTCGTGGAAACCAATGTAAAGAGAAATCAAAACGACTTTTATATCAATAAAGAATATAATCAGAAATTGGCTGAAGTTATGCTATTTTAATATGGACAGGTGTATGCATCTGGTATAAAAGAACCACAGAGCGAAATGGATAATTTGAGACAAACGGTATGGATTTCTATAAAGAACAAACAGAATTTCATCTTTATTTACATAGATTGTAGCTGTATATCCCAGTATCACTCGGGGAATTTAATTTTTTTAATGAAACTGTCGATTTTGAAAAAAAACGTTGTAAAGCGAGATCATTACGATTTTTATAACAATAAAGAATATCAGCTGAAGATCGGCTGAAGTCACACAATTTTAATTTGGACAGGTGTTCGCACCTGGTATGAAAGAACCACTGAGCGAAATTTGGAGAATTTAGGACAAACGGTATGGATTTCTATAAAGAACAAACAAACAAATAAACAAACAGAATTTCATCTTTATTTATAGAGATAATTTATATAGTTAAATGAAAACTTAATGTTAATTAACCTTTTAATTGCAATTTACTAGGTGATTATGTAGAATTAGATGCCCTTCAAGAACATGGATAATTATTTAATTTAGAAGTGATCAGCAGGGATTCGAAAATCCTATAGGATGGAATTCAATGGGAAATAAATACACTCCCCCCCCCCCCTTCCCAAAATTTCTTGATTCACTGCTGGCTTATAATACTATTAAAAAATAGGTTACATTTGGTGAAAAGTTGAAAGTTAGTTGTTATTAATTAGAACTAGAACAGATTCCTCTCGAAATCAATGATGTCCTTATCCTTACCAGGCTGATGACATTATAATAAAAAAAATTATAAAAACTTTTATGACTTAAAATACGAATTAATCAAGTTATCTTTAATATACAATTGATAATTCGAGACCTGATTAGTAAAAACTGAGTGACTATGCAAGAGTTCCTCTTTCTGAGTTACAATGAAGGGTCGTTTACTATTTTGGCGCCACGATATTCACCCCCGCTGTGTGTACACTTGGCAAGCCAATGCTTGCCAAATCAAAACAACCGATACAGCCAAAAGAGGTTAGAGGAAGTGAAGGAAACGTTAATAATCCAGATCGGAAAATCTTCATACTTCCTCTTTGCCATTTAGAAAAGCTACCTGGGCTAAGGCGAAGCGATAGCCCAACTCTTCTACCATTCTGCTAATTGCAATCTCTTTGTTTGGAGAATCCAGTCTTCCAATGTAACTTTATTTACTTTAATAACTTCTGTTCCGTCTTCGAGTCTAAGTGGGCTAAGTGGTCAGCTCTTTCATTGCCTGAAATGCCACAGGAAGCAGGAACCCAGACGAAGACAAGGGTTGTGCTTTTATTTTTTACAAATATATTCCACCATTCGTTTTAAGAATTTGTATGACTAGTGAATTTCGCGGGTATGGACTGTTTATGGCTGCCAACACACTCCATGAATCCGATACTACAGCCTATTTTTTTTATTTTCTTTTTTTTTATTAAGGATTTCTTCATTGAAGTTTCCCTCAACCAAACTCTTCTTCCAGTCTCATCTTCCACACCTTCCTGTCTTTCGTTTCCTCTTCCCTCAATCCATGACCGGCCATACTTTCATTTACTTTATTTATCCACCGTATACGTGGTCTTCCCCTTCTTCTTCTTCCTTCTGCCTCCTATTAAAATATCATTCGCGGTATTCTATTTGAACCCATTCTTTTCACATGGCCATACCATTTTAGTTTTCTATTTTCTATTGCTTCAAGTATATTTCTTTTAAGGTCCATTTTTTCTCTGATCTGGCTGTTTTTGTATGGTTTATCCTTGAAATCCTGGCCGACATCCTCCAAAAATCCATTTCTACCGCAAAGAGTTTTTTTCCTTTCTCTGTCATGAGTCCATGTCTCGGAGCCATGCAGCATGATACTCTCAACCAGTGCACTATATATTAATTTTTTGGTTTGCAAAGAATATTGCTGCTCCAGAGAAGAGAATTCAGCATACCAATCACTTTTCGGCCACTGATTACACTGGTCGACAAGGTTTTTTTCACAAGAGATCTGAATAGTGAATCTAGTGGCATTTTCCATCCTGAATTCAGATATGTAGTCAGAATTTTCCCATCAATCATAGTTTTTCTGTAAAAGATACTTTTCAAAATATCATTTTAGCGTTTTCTTTGACCTGTCATAGGAACCGTTACCTCATATGTAGCTATTTCACTCAAGCTGTATTATTGAAATTATTTGCAATGTCATGCTGAAGCGCAATAAAACATGACTGTGCAGGTTCATTGTTGTTGTTTAGACATGTTCAGACCTGTTTGGCATTGTGATGTGTCAGTATTGAGCTGACTGTGAGATTGTTGAGTAGTGAAATATTTCCTTCCTTTCTGTTTAGAAGTGTATTGTGTATGTTGTGCATGTTGTATTTCTGTGCTTTATTTTTTCATCATGCCAAGAAATTGTGTAAATCATGCAGATAATTTGTGCTATATTTGTGGTGAGCTGACCTTCAAGTCTCAGAGGCGAAATTTGACCCCACTTGTAAAGAAGTGTTATAAACTTTACTTTGGCTGTCAAGTTGGTGATTTTGATAAGAGCTGGGCCCCAAATACATGCTTTGTTTCGTGTGTTAGACTGCTGACTGGGTGGAAAAATGGTACACATCATATGCCATTTGCAATTCCCATGATTCGGAGGGAACCGAAGGATCATTTAACTGACTGTTATTTTTGTTTGACAAATATTAAAGGAATCACATCCGGAATCAGAATAATTATTCTTTTGTTCACTTTCAATCCCCATTCTTTGTATTTTATTATTACTTTCTTAAATAAGTAGCTTACATCATCTTCATCTTGTGAAATGATCACCTGTTCATCGGCGAATAGTTGATGGTGTATGTACGTGCCATTGATTGGAATACCCATTTTTTTTCTCCGTGTTAGTTTATTTGCATTTTCATTTTTACTTTCACTTACCTATATATGAAATAAATAACTTCCGGTTTTCAACAGAAATACACGTTTTGGGGTCCCCTGAGTCCAAATAACCAAGTCCCGCGAAATGGTGTGTGTGTGTGTGTGTGTGTGTGTGTGTGTGTGAACAGACTAGCTCATAACCTATAAACCGTGCAAACCTGAAATTGGGTATTTAGTGTATGTATATGCCCGCGATGTGACAGCAAAAATTTCATCAAAATTGGTCAAAAGGGAGGGGGGACTTTACTTAATAAATTTTATATAATTTTCACGTTTTTTTCTTATTCACTCTAAATCGGCTTTAACAATTTTGATCAAACTGGGTATTTGATGTATGTATATGCCCGAGATATGACTGTAAAAATTTCATCAAAATTGATCAACCGGAGGGGGGACTTTACTTAATACATTTTGTATCATTTTCACGTGTTTTTTTTATTTGCTCAAAAACGGTTTTAACGATTTTGATCAAATTTGGTATTTGGTGTATTTATATGCCCGAGATATGACTGTAAAAATTTCATCAAAATTGATCTACGGGAGGTGGGACTTTACTTAATAAATTTTGTATCATTTTCACGAGTTTTTTTTATTTACTCAAAAACGGCTTGAACGATTAACAAAAATAAGATATGAATGTAGAAAAATGTGTGACTCTGGGAAATGATATTTAGCAAAACACGTCAATTTCTAATCTAAGTAAGTTGGTAAGTGAAAGTTGTGTGTTGCGCGCACGCACCAGATTTTTTTTGTGTGGAATTGTAAATTATTTTCTTTTTATAAAAATTTTTTAACCCACATAAGTGTTGCGATAATATACAATTTTCTTCTTATACTCGATGTGATGAGTGTTATACTCGATAGGCGCTCGCGTGCCCTTATTTAGAGACCTGTCATTGTCAATACTATCGATGGCGAACAATTTTCCCATTACTGCGGCCCCTGGGTCGTCCTATCGTGGCAGCCTGTAATCATCCTCTTTGTCGAGCTCTTCCTTTCAGCTTATATCATTAGAGAGTTATCGTATAGCAATATATGTGTCTTTACGATTTAAGTCGATCTAGGATAAGCGTTTTAGCTATTGTGCTTTCAGGGAAAAGTATACAATGGCTGCCGTTTAATCCTTTGCTATCGGGTCAGGATATAATTCAGCGGAATAAACTAAAGATGATAAATTAAGGGTTAATTTTTAAATGAACATTATCTTAGTTTTTCAAACATATTTAATAAGTCATAAGTAGATAGCGATATAGATAATATAAAGAAGATCATATATATTATTGCTCAAGGCTTTTTTTTTCACAGTGATCGAGAACAAAATTAAATAAAAAAAGATAGGGTATCCCATTTTTTTTGCTTTTAAGCTTCCGAGAAGTGGTGCAGAGTAGAAATACGCCAGAATTAAAAACGTACGGGTGGCATTTTTCGCGCACGCGCAAAAAACGCTTTTTTCCCAAAACATTGTGATTTTCGCCGTATTTACATGTCTAATGCGCTGATTTGACACACACGCACACATATTTGAAACAATTAATAATGAATATAGCATACTGAAGTGTATATAAATATCTGAGATAAATTTAAAAGCAATAGGTACTAGAAAAGTATTATAATAATATATAATTACAAAGTCTTAGTAATACTGATTTTTTATTATAATTAAACAATACACAAAGTCAAAATAACATTTTTATTAAAAAATGTTTACTATAATTGCAAAAAACAATTGAAAAGTAAATACAAAGAGTTAATTACCAAACAAAAAAAATGTGTTTATACATATTTAAATTTTTACATTAATCGAATTTACAAAATAAATTAATTAAATGTGACAGCTGTTAGGTAAATAGTAGTTCATTTTAATTTTCAATAAATCCTGCACTTTATTTAACAAACCACCGGATATTTTATAAACAATCTTTTTCTTTTCTAAACAAATGATACAGACTCTGCGCCGATTCTCTTCATGGGTTGCAGCATCATTGAGTTTCTTTATTATTAAAGGTTTTACCATTTTTAACAGATTAATTTTTTAAGATGCACTTAACTCAAAAGTAATATGAAAAATCACATTTTAAAGAGAAAAAACTGTATGAAGAGCGGTCGAAGTGAATGTTTCTTTAGTTACCGATAGACTAAAGAAACTATAAATTACCGATAGACTAGTAGAAAATATAAATTTGGAATTTGTAATTTCTCCGTGTATAAACAAATAACAATGCAATGGGGTCAGAACATTTTCAATATTTACATATTATGCGATAAGGTCGTTCAATCATATCATTCAATAATTGTAACCCAATCATTGGCCCTCTTTACACTGCATGAAAAATAGAAGACACCGGATTCGCTATATGTTATATATAATATATATATATATATATATATATATATATATATATATATATATATATATATATATATATATTTTGCGCGTGCGCGAAAAGTGCCACCGGTACGATTTTAATTCTGGCGTATTTCTACTCTGCACCACTTCTCGGAAGCTTAAAACCAAAAAAAATGGGGTACCCTATCTTTTTTTATTTAATTTTGTTCTTGATCACTGTGTTTTTTTGTCGGTACGCCATAAATTCCTTAACACTTCCCGTCCAACCTAAGAAAAGTTTACAGAACTTCATAGGTTTGAACTCCTGCCGCATCCACCATTTAGTAGAGACCTCGCACCTCGCATCGTATTACTACTTTATTCGATCCATGGTCCATTTCATTCGAGGGAATTTTTTTATAACTTCGCGGAAGTTGATGCGGTCTAAGTGTTCTTTGACAGTCATTCCAAGGTATGGTATTAGCGAGGCATCGAGCAATTGGCTAGCAGATGGTTAATGACGGTAGGTAACAATGGACTATCCTTTGAGTATTAATTGTATTTTATATCAAAGAAATAATAATACAAATATTTGGTTAAAAAACGGTCATTTTTTTTTTTTTTTTATACACCCTACTATTAATAGGGAAGAGTTTTATATCGCATTGTTAGAAATTTAATCATTTTACTCGGAATACAGCTGAGCATATTAATTCTTTTTTTTTTTAATCTAGCTAGATAATCTTTAATCTGCTTTGGGTGTGTTTAATTTGTTTACGGGTCAGTTGTTTTTGATTACAGCATTCCTTTGATATCCATTTTAATTTCAATTTTCATTTACATTCATTAATGCCAATTTTCTTCTTCTTTTTTATAAAATAATTGTTTGTTCAAAAAACAGAAGACTCGATTTGAATATATTACTACTGTCAATTTTACGTTTTTTGAATTGACGGAATATTTTTCTTTTATTCTCCTCTTTATGTTTACTTGATTTTTTCATATTTCATTTATAGCCAATTCTAATTTCTCCATATAAACAAAAACAAAGGTACTTCATAGGAAAACAAAAAAGGCCCCTTCCCCATTTAAGCCCCCTCAGAACATTTTAATAATGATAAAGCTTAACTGATATTAAAGAAGACTTTCATTAAACATGAAGAATTCGATCAAAATTATTAAAGCCGTTTTTGAGATAATCGAAAAAAAGTGAAAAATTAGAAAAAGTTATGAAGTAAAGTACCCCCTCCATATACATACACTAAATACGCAATTACAGATTCGCACTGTTTAGAGTTTTTGAACTAATCTGTTCACACACAAAGAGACCTTTGACCACTTGGTAATTTGGACTCAGGGGACCCGAAAACGTGTATTTCCGTTAAAAACCGGAAGTCGAAATTTTTCACGATCGCAATACTTTCCCTTACTATATATTTCATACAAAGGCAAGTGAAAGTAAAAATAGTTAGTGTTGTCAATTAATGGTTCCTACAACCTACCATTTCACTAGTTATTCATTAACAATGAATGATTTTAGCCTATAACATTGCTTGATGTAATAAATGAGATTCTTGAGGCTGTGAATGCTATCGATTTTGAGCAATTCGATCTATTCATATCGAGTGAGTGGAATTGTTCATATCACTCGATATGAGAAATTGTGAATTATTATTTTATGGTGGTATGGTATAATGAATTACTTTGTAACTGAATTACGTAATTAATTACAATGTAATTCATTACACTGTAATTAATTACAAAGTAATTTAACAATTACTTTTCTACCTGTAATTCATTTCAATATAATTATTCAGCATTATTTAACATTATAAAACCATTCGGGTTAAAAACAGGTGAGTTTTTCGTGTAAATTGTCGCCTTCAATTACAATTACAAATCAATTACAGTGCAATTTCCAATTACGAATTAAAATTAGATTACAAAGTAATTGGTAATTACGAATTACAATTACAGTAAGAATGCAAATTATAATGGTAATTACCAGTTTAATTACGAAAAACGATGTAATCGTAATTCATATAATTACAATTGCAATATAATTGTAATTGGCAATGTAATTGATTATAATTTTGCCCAAATCTGGTTATAACTAGGTTTCTAGTGATCACAAGAAGATTATTCGCTGGAGGCTTGTTTCATATTTTAAGTATCGAGTTTTGTTTTAAAGTACGCTGTTACGGAGAATAACTAAAAAATATATATTAATAATAAAAATATATAGAAATAAATTTTAATATCATGGCTGACACGTAATAGGTGTTGTAGATAATTTATCGCCGTTTGAGTCGGACCTTCATTACAGCTCCTCACTGACAGATTAATCTTGTTCAAACATTTTAATGTCACGGCTAATGAGTTGTTGACTAAATTGTTTTCACATTTCTTTTTTTGATTCTTTAAATAACTCTCTAGCTCTCGTATACCTTGGACTCACCAGGACTGCTTGTCCCTTGCTTGTTCGTACCGTCAAGTACAAATGGTACTTATTATATTATGGTAATATAGTATATGCTATGTGTAGTATATACTATATTAGTTTACTATATTAGTATATAGCATATAGTTTACTATATAGTATATATATACTATATTAGTATATAGCTATATGTAGTAATATACTATGTGCATTTTATGACAAAGTGTGTCAAACAATAATTCCGTGAGGAATCCTTGAACTTTGTGTAATGCTTACGATATATTTTTTTACGCTATTTAACCAACCTTGTTTGTTTGTTTAACGTCCCTATATGTTACTAAGGCTAATCGGACGATGCTACAGTGGGGGTCCTAAACTTTGCATATCCACGTATAATCAATCAGGTATAGTGATCTTTAATGAGTACATGACATCGTGCAGGCTCGGGACCTCTATATCTAGAAAAAAATCATCATATATATATATATATATATATATATATATATATATTTTTTTTACTTTCACTTACCTATATATGAAATATATAGTAAGGAAAGTATTGCGATCGTGAAAAATTTCGACTTCCGGTTTTCAACGGAAATACATGTTTTGGGGTCCCCTGAGTCCAATTAACCAAGTCCCACGAAATGGTCTGTGTGTGTGTGTGTCTGTGTGTGTATAAGAACAGACTAGCTCAAAAACTATAAGCGGCACAGACCTGAAATTGGTTATTTGGTGTATGTATATACCCGCGATATGACAGCAAGAATTTCATCAAAATTGGTCAAACGGAGGGGGTACCTTATTTAAAGAATTTTGTCTAATTTTTAGGTTTTTTTCGATTTTATCAAAAACGATTCTAACGATTTTGATTAAACTCGGCATTTGGAGTATGTATATGCCCTCGACGCGACAGTAAAAATTTCATCAACATTGATTAATTGGAGGGGGCACTTTACTTAATAAATGTTGTCCCATTTTCACATGTTTTTTTTTATTTACTCAAAAACGGCTTTAACGATTTTGATCAAACTTGGTATTTGATGTATGTATATGACCGTGATGCGACAGCCGAAATTTCATCAAAATTGATTAATTGGAGGGGGCACTTCACTTAATAAATGTTGTCCCATTTTCACATGTTTTTTTTTATTTACTCAAAAACGGCTTTAATGATTTTGATGAAACTGGGAATTTGATGTATGCATATGCCCGCGATGCGACAGCCGAAATTTCATCAAAATTGGGGCAACGGAGAGGGTACTTTATTTAATAAACTTTTTCTTATGTTCACGTGTTTTTTTTATTTACTCAACAACGGCTGTAATGATTTTGATCAGACTGGATATTTGGTGTATGTATATGCTCACGATGTGACAGCCAAAATTTCATCAAAATTGGTCAAACGCAGGGGACTCTTTATTTCATAACTTTTTCCTAATTTTTACATTTTTTTCGAATATCTCAAAAACGGCTTTAATGATTTTGATTAAATTAATCAGTTTTAATCAAAATCAAGTCATCTTTTTTATATTATTTATAGAAATTGCAATTAAAAAAAAATGTCAATTTCTAATCTAAGTAAGTTGGTAAGTGAAAGTTGTGTGTTGCGCGCATCGCACCAGATTTTTTTTTTTACTAAACGAGAAATGAAAAATGGAGTACTAAAATAATACACTTTTTTTTTATTCAAGTGAAATACTCGTACTACACATTTAAAGTAGTATAGCAGTTGTTAATTAGCCAAATAATCAATGATTTAAATCATTTGTTTTCCGAAATAGTTATACCCAATTGGCTACTTATTTTATGGAGTATTGAACTCTGTGCCTTGCTAACGATATTTTGTTTTACACCATTTAACCAACCTTGTTTGTTTGTTTAACGTCACTTTACATATGCCACTACGGATATTCGGACGATGCTACATACTTTTTTTTTTTTACAACTTTTCTTTTACATCTTACAACTAATTTCTTCAAAGTAAGATTAATTAAAGAGTAATTATTTGATATATTATTTGACTTATTGCATTTTATCCTTCTGATGGGTAAATATTAATTTTGCAAGATGTACATATATTTAATTACCTTTTTTTTTTTTATAATTCTTTTTGTTGTTATATCAGGTCATGTCGGTATCCCATAAGTAATGTCGGTTTTTAATTGCGTGCTATAAGGATAAAATCAACGAAACACGTTCAATCTAAGATGTATTTACCATCTTGTTGTATAACAGTTTCCCATCTTGAAACTAAATTTTAAAATTTATGTTATCAACTCAGAGTCAATTTTTCTATTGGGGATATTACAGAGGAATAACTTATAATAAAAATAAAATAGGCTGTAATTATGTTAATTATTGTCCTATTATTAACACAAAATGTAGCGATGGACACTATTTGACAAAACAGCAACGTCCTGTTGTTAAATTTTTGAGTTTAGAATTAATTGATAAAAGTTCATTGCATTTTTATAATAATAGTTAAATATCACAAACTTTGGGTGCAAGCTGATCCCGTATTCTAATTAGTTTTAGCTAATAATTGCTTGATAAATATATTGGATAGTAAATTGAAGGACATGAGTGATTGTAAATATAATTTAAAAAAATATTCTACAGATAATTTTTTTACTTTCACTTACCTATATATGAAATATATAGTATGCGATCGTGAAAAATTTCGACTTTTGTTTTCAATCCTGTTTTCAACGGGATTACACGTTTTGGGGTCCCCTGAGTCCAAATGACTAAGTCCCGTGAAATGGTCTGTGTGTGTGTGTGTGAATAGACTAGCTCAAAAACTGTAAACCGTGCGAACTTGAAATTGGGTATTTAGTGTATGTATATGACCGCGATGTGACAGCAAAAATTTCATCCAAATTGCTCAAAGGGAGGGGGTACTTTATTTAATTACTTTTTACGTTTTTTTTCCAATTTTCTCAAAAACGGCTCTGACGATTTTGATTAAACTGAGTAGCTATAATGAGTTGAATTAATTATATCCTATTCTTTTTAATACAGTCAAATTAAAATGCACTAATAGAGATAAAAACGTTTCTGCTAATCTAAAAACCAAGTGTTTTAAAATAGAACTTTACGCCAAATTTAAAATTGTTTGGTAAAGAATTTCGAAGGGTTAATGTTTTTATTCTTTACATCTTATATTTGACCATAATTTGTTAATAAATGACATGTAAAAAGAACTAATAAAGAATAAAATTGGAACAGGGTTTAGTACCATCACAATAGACAGTTAGCAAAACTGTACCAAGTTAATCTTTTTTTCCATAATACATATTAATTAAATTCAGAATATGAAACACAATGGTTTAATATATCGTATCAGGAGGTTATACTAATAGGTGTACAATGATTTCGGTTAACCTCTCTTTTGCTAAAATAGATTCGATGTTTCCCCCACACGGCACATAATATGCCGTGGGAAACACACGGATTTTCCTTGTCCAAACGGGAGAAAATAGATTTATGCTTACCCTTCCTAAATATCGAAAGGAAATAAAGTGTTGTGTCAATAAACCAACTTACTCCGCCACCAATTGGAAAATTATTGAACTTACAAATAATCACACTCAACTTTAGTATAATAAATATTTAATTTAAAAAAAGAAAAAGAAATATTGAGGCCAATATCGAGATAAAAAGTACCCTATATTTTAAGTTGGACAAAAATACACACAATGAGCCAAATTGCATCAAAATCGGTTGAATAGTTTCTGATTTTACCTCCGACAAAATTCGGGACACGAAGTTTTTATGTATAAACAGTTGTAAAATTTTAATAATAAATTATTGCTCTATTACAATTTTTATTCCTGCATTGATATCGATGTCTTTATTTTATATTAATTTGGATTTTTTTCTTTTTTATAAGTTCTTAAATTTTCATTAATTATTAGGAAATGTTTAAAGATCATAAATATATTATATATTATCACATAAAAATGAGGTTTAAGACTTATGAAGAATATATGTTATAGCATTGCTTGTTGAGGCTTGCCCTCTGAGGAGCAACGGCTTTGGTATCCTTGGCACACTAGCACAAGGTCTTTTGACTGCCTCGTCTTAGCCTAAGAGCTATGATAAAATAACTTTGTAGTAGTATATGTAAATATTATTTTACATATATTATATGTAATATATTATTACCATCTCTATAAATAAAGATGAAATTCTGTTTGTTTATTTGTTTGTTTGTTCTTTATAGAAATCCATACCGTTTGTCCTAAATTCTCCAAATTTCGCTCAGTGGTTCTTTCATACCAGGTGCGAACACCTGTCTATATTAAAATTGCATAACTTCAGCCGATCTTCAGCTGATATTCTTTAATCTCCAAATTGCGCTCAGTGGTTCTTTCAGACCAGATGCGAACACCTGTCCACATTAAAATTGCATAACTTCAGCCGATCTTCAGCTGATATTCTTTAATCTCCAAATTTCGCTCAGTGGTTCTTTCAGACCAGATGCGAACACCTGTCCACAGCCGATCTTCAGCTGATATTATTTGTTGTTATAAAAATCGTAATGATCTCGTTTTACAATGGTTCTTTACGAAATCGACCGTTTCATTAGAAAAATGAAATTCCCCGGGCAAAACCGGGATATGCAGCTATAATCTATGTAAATAAAGATGAAATTCTGTTTGTTCTTAATAGAAATCTATACCAGGTGCGAACATCTGTCCAAATTAAAATTGCATAACCTCAGCCGATCTTCAGCTGATATTCTTTATTGTTATAAAAATCGTTATGACCTCGCTTTAAATTGGTTTTTTACCTTAGAAAAATGAAACTCCCCGGGTGAAAACGGGAAATAAAGATGAAATTCCGTTTGTTCTTAATAAAAATCCCTACCGTTTGCCCTAAATTCTCCAAATGTCGCTCAGTGGTTCTTTGATACCAGGTGCGAACAACTGTCCATATGAAAATTGCATAACTTAAATTTGGTTAACTTTACTTTGGTTTTTACGAAATCGACCGTTTGAGTCGATAAAAGTCTCACTTTATAGATTTAAAAAATGAAATTCTCCAGGTGAAACCGGTATATACAGCTAGTATATTATATTATATGTAAATAATATTTATGATAATCATACATAGAGCATATAAAAACGAAAATAAGAAATGAATGTGGAAAAATGTGTGACTTTGAGAATTGGCAATTAAGAAAACACATCAATTTCTAAGTAAGTTGATAAGTGAAAGGTGTGTGTTGCTCGCACGCGCAAGATTTTTTAGTTTTTGTGTTTGATTATGGAAAGAAACATTAAAATTGTTATTCTATTCATTTGTGACACTTTTTTTTTTTTTTTTTAATTTTAAATTTTCCTTATAGGCTGGTGTCACTTATGATTAATTGCGAAGTGAATCCTGAAATTGGAATATTTTTTTACTGGGCATGATTCTTCTTTTATATTTACTGATGACATACTTCGTCTTTTAGGACCCTAGATATACTCGTAAATGATTAAAAATCCAATAAAATCACAAAATCGAAAATTTCGTTTTGCAGTATCGACGACCATATATCATATTTTATATGTTCTTGTTCTCTCTCTCTCTCTCTCTCTCTCTCTCTCTCTCTCTCTCTCTCTCTCTCTCTCTCTCTCTCTCTGTGTATATATATATATATATATATATATAAATATATATATATATATATATATATATATATATATATATATATATATATATATATATATATATAAGAGGCTTTGTCCTGACTGACAGAATCAGCGCAGAGCAAAAACTACTAATGATAGAAACTTGATGTTCGGAATGTAGATTTTAAACGCGATGTAGGTAACCACTAAGAAAGGAATTTCAAAAATGTAACCCTTAAGGGGTTTAAATGGCGAAATTGTCATTTAACTCTAACGGACACCTATTTTTGCACTTACAGAAAAAATATCTAATTTGGACTCATTTTAAAGATCTTGATACGACGAGTTTAACACGAAAGTCCCTATGTGGCGTCAAAAACTATGTTTTAAAGCCGAAAAATGAAGCGTTCACGACGAGTAAGCAATTTTTTGTTTCGGAGGTTTAATTGAACTCTCTCCATTGCGCGTCTCCCTCTCTTCTACCGAGCCGGCAGCTTCCCCTTCCAACGTTCCACCTACCTTATATATTAACAACATAACAGGGATCGGAGCTACTCTGTTATGTTGTTAATATATAACATATTTTGCCAATATATAACATATTATATTAATTCAATACCAAGATAATGATCACAGAATTGATTTTAAAGGCTCGCGGGCAAAGCCGCGACGGGGAATGCTAGTGTTTTTATATAAATTTAAAAATAAAATTCTATAAGAAGTTAGAACAACATATTTCTATGACCGGTTATGAAAATAAGGTACAGCCGTTTACAGTAGACTAGCTTGTCGGTATATTTCCATGCCAAAGGAAAAATAACATGATATAAAATGGAAACAAAAACATTTTTCTACGTACTTTACCAAAGAGGTAATAGTGACTTTCCTGCTTTGATATATGTCCGTGTATGTTCAAAGCTCTCTGTTCTGTCGTATCTTCAGCAATAATACCTGGAATTGCTACCGTTTTTTTTTCCCCCTTTTTATTTTATTTCTTTTTGAAGAAAGATTGGTTTTCTGAGTACACTGCCTGATAGGATTGCTTCCTCTTCTGATGGAATGGATTGCTTTTATATCTATATTTGTGTAATCTTGTGTATTTCGAGTGATTCGTTTATACATTTCCACAAACTTTTATGTCTTATATTTTAATTTTTCTATTTCTTGTCTTGTCTTTTGATCTGCAAGCAAGTTTTATATTTTTTTAAAATACTTATTTCTCAGATATTTAAGTATCACTGATTATAAACAAAAGAACGTAACGATATTGTCTTCTTTTCACTCTAGATTTCTGTTTTCAATTTTATTCAGAATAGAAATTTGAACTAATTATTTTGTAAATTTAATAATATGAATGGTTAGCAATCATATACCAATTTCTGCAAAACTCACAGTGTTTAATAGTGTATCTCGTTCAATAGTCTGTTATGCGGCTCAGGTGTGGGGCTTCCAACAATATGATATTCTGGAAAAATTTCAACGTTTTTTCATAAAAAAATTATTTTCACTCCCAACTGCAACACCTAATTATGTTTTAGCCCAAGAGACTCTATTACCACCCCTCGAAATATTCACACTGTCTCTTCAAATAAAATATTGTCTCAAAGTTCTCTCTTTACCAAACCATAGGCTTATAAAGAAACTGGCACTCAAGAGTTATAGATAAAAGGACGTACTGGTTTAAACTCTGGATCGCTTTAGCTCAATCACATTCTTGTGATTTTAATGGGCGTTTGAATGAATAGCCTGCATGGCGGACCAGCTAGCCGAGCTGATTTCAAAAAGAGTAGCTCACTACCGAGATAAAGCATTTAATCGAGCGATTTCTTCAGATCGGTTTCAGCTATACAGAGTGTTGGTAAATGATTACAGGGAATTTGTAACAGCAAACTTCGTTGATAATTTGAGTTATTCAGAGGCAAGATGGTTGTTTGAGCTTAGGTGCGAACTTTTATATTTGAACTTCAGGCCATGGTTAGAAAAAAATCGAGATTCTGAGACTTGCTCACTCTGTAATTCCAACTGCCGAGAAGACACTTATCACTTTCTAGGGGGATGTAGCATATTATCCGAAGTGAGGCTTATTTATTTTGGGAAGCCTTCCCTCTCATGAGAAGAAATTATTTTGTACCTAACTGGTCAACAAGACCCCCGCCCTTTATTACGCCATGCTCGCCATGCTTGGAAATCAATGTACAACTGGTTGTCTGATACGTAAACAGTTTTCTTTTTATTTATATTTATTTTTTATTTTATTTAATGTATGTATTTTTTTTTCATTTACTCCCTGATTTATGTAAAATATGAACCCCCTAAATTGTAAAATTGTAAAATATTACATCTTATGTCTGTAAAATATTACTCTGTAAAACAAAGGCAGCTAACTCTGACAGACGGCTATTGCCATTGTCATTTATATTTTTCAATTTTTAATTGTATTTTATATTAATGTATAAATAAATATTATTCATTCATTCATTCATTCATTCAATAATATGAAAGAATATAATTTTTCAATGAAATCGCTATGTCGATAGATTTTTAATAGATTGGAATGATGGCAGAGTTGTTTGTTTATGCCACTAAGGCTAAACGGACGATGCTACTGTGGGAGTCCTCAATTTTGCCTATCCCGGTATAATTAGAGTAGGGATGTTTCACGAGTAACTGACATCGTACATGATTCCTTTTTGCCTAGAGGTGAGACTATTACCTCTACAACCTACTACAATTAAATCGCCCAAGTTAACGCGAAATTATTTTAAAAAAAACAACCTGGATTCGTAAATCGGAAGGGTCCTATACTCCTGCACGACAACGCTAGACCCCACGTTTCAAAACTTACCGTGCATAAATTGAAAGAACTTGGGCACGAAGTTCTTCCACACCCACCATATTCTCTCGACTTGTCTCCAACAGATTATCAACTGTTCAGAAATGGAGACAACTTTGTAGGAGGAAAAATTTTTGAAAATGATTGTTAAGGCCTAGCATTCAATATATTAAATTCCCACACTCACCAATCCTATTACCTTTCTTTCTTCCCAAATTTAGAATTGTATATTTTATTTTTATCTTTTATCAACTTAAACCAACTTCATGAAGAACAAAAGATGACTTCACTGGACCTCCTTGGAGTGATAAGGGAGAGGTTACTTCTCTGTCCCCAGCTGGATAGTTATCACCTCATGTTCACCATATCTTTCAACAATTTTCACCGCTTATTTATCATCATTTTCTCACCATTTATCATCAGTTCTTCAACTTCTTCAATCTTGTACTCTGTTATTTGTTATTCAGGACACTACCAATTCCACCAGTTATTTTCTGTATTTAACCTCCAGTAGTTAGTTATTTTATAACCACCTTATCTCTCTGTAAAGTATAATTTCTTTTCTCTTTTATTTGCTTGTATTGCTAGAAGTTTATATTTTCTTTTCTATACTATTTATTTGATTGTATATAGCTTTAAATTAATTTATTTTTTTTTTGAAGAGAAAAGATTTGGCTCCGCCGGGAGTCGAACCCGGGTCCCCTGCGTTGCATGCGAGGATGCCAACCACTACACCACAGAGCTCGGCTCAAGATAGGGGGAGTAGGTATCAGTGAAGAGGAAGGATTTGCTCTGCCTTGAGCCGAGCTCTGTGGTGTAGTGGTTAGCATCCTCGCATGTAACGCAGGGGACCCGGGTTCGACTCCCGGCGGAGCCAAATCTTTTCTCTTCAAAAAATAAATTATTTAAAAATAATTTAAAAGTGGTGGTCAGCCACAAATTAAGATTGGATTAATTATTTAGCTTTAGTTTATTTCCAATGCATGGCTAGCTTTTATTTTATACTAGCTGTGGGGCCCGGCTTCGCTCAGGGACTTGTAGAATAGGTGGAATGAAAGAATAACTTTAAAATGTAATAGTACAGAAAAATAGACCAAAATTAATCATGATTAAAACAAAATTTGTACCATTCTGTAACTTCAGTTTAGTATTAGTGCTAAGTTTCAAAACCTCAAAATCCGCCCAAATATGGTTCGGGTATAAGAGATCCTATTAATGCGGTTCTCTGAATGCGTTTTCTTCCCTTTTCTAGATCAAGAAAAATTATTTTGGCAGCAAATATGTCCTGGTATGTACCATTTTTTATGTTTTCTATGTTCTGATTCCATTGAGACCATTCTCGTGACGATACCGCACCCTTATCAAGAAACTTCTCCTTTTTCGAATTCGGTTGAAAATTTACGAACAGAACAGAACTATTAAACAGAAATATTATATGAACAATTTATTTTCGATATATATTCCATTAGGTTATATCTTTTACTCAGTGTTACTTTTTATTCGCTCACTACACAAATAAGCAATTTTTCTTTTGTTGTAAATTTTAATTATATTGTATATTGATTAAAGGCAATGTTTCGACCAATTCTTTCCTCTTCTGTAAAACTTAATTCGCTTAGGAATCCAGTTGGTTTTGTTTATTTTTAATTTCAATTCATTCCAGAGATGTAATAACCTTATTTAAAAATAAAAAGGAAAAAAAGTAATTATTTATACATAATCTCGTGTAATTTAAAGAAAACAGCTGAAGCTAAAACCATAACAAAGCCAACTAATGAAGGATAACCTTATGAATTGAGCTTAGCTAGCGCTCCTGGCTTCCAAATGTCGAACTAATTTTTTTCATTCATTAACTCGCCTGGCTTATTAGAGGGGCTAATTACATGTAGCGAGAGGCTTAAAATTACAGCCCTTGTCCCTTATACATTACACAGTTAAAATGAAAACTGGAACCTTCTTATGACGACATAACATTCTTGATAGTACGTGTAGTCGTTTTTGAGCCTTTTCGGCACGCACATTGTACACTTTGCTTTATAATATATATATTGATTATTCAGCTTATTTTCTTTTCTTTCTCTATTAATTAGCATGTTTATATTTATTTTCTAGTCACTAATTATATTTTTTATTTACCTTAGAAACTTTTAGTATTGTTGCATGTATATTCCTTTAATCCGCCTTTTCACCCATTTATTTTACCTTCCAGACTTCATCTATCTATCATCTATCAGGCACAATTCAAAGGCACAATAAACACCCCCCTCAGAAGGTGGTAATTATAATCAGTTATTATTATCCAGGCATTGTGTAAGGGCGTCCCTTGAACAACCATGCAGTGGCCCCAACAATGATGCTGAAGTCCAAAGTGCGTTTTCAGATTTTTTTTTCGCTTCAAAGCTCAGAGTTTTTTAGTAATTGGTGTCACTTTGGAATAAATGTGAATATTGTTTTCGTATTGAATTTTGACCAAAGTCCCCTCCCCCAATAATAAAAAATGTATAGGGGAGAGCGGGGTTGGTTGGCAACAGTTTTCACTTCTTTGATTATTGAGTCGTTCCTGTTAATATAATCCCAATGGGGCTGATACCACTGTAAACTCCAAGTATTAGAGTACTTCAAGTATTTTTTTTCACAACATAATATTTAATACTAAGATCATAGAAAATTGAAGAATTCGTCAATCCACAGTATGCCAATTAACCCCCTATGTGGGGCAGGTTGGCCTAGAAAGTGGGGTTGTTTAGCCATCTCATTCTAGTACTGCCTTACAAATATTATTGTTATTAAAAGCTGCACTATAATGGTATAATAATTTTGACTCGGTTTTTAACAGCTTTTAACGGAAAATAGAATGACAATAGAAGAAGATAGAAGTTTAGACTGTCATCACTTTTTGCATAAGAAATATTGCTCTCATCTTCCTCGCAGGAACTAAAGACAATTGGTAGTTTCGCCTTTGATTATGTTTACCTTGCTTTTTTTGAATTTCTACTGCGCCAAAAAAAAGTTGAAGAGAGCCAGCTAACCCCACAGGAGAGATCATATGAAAGATGACTGCCAGGACAGGGGAGAACAATCAAACAAGAAACTGGTTAGTCGAAAGGTTAGGGTTTTCAAAGGAATTTAGGGCTATGTGAACAGAATCGGAGTCAAATGTTTTGCCATGCCTTTAAACCAAATTTACTGAAAATATAAAAATTTACTTACATGTTGTAAAATCAATCAATGAAGCACACTCTTCTCTACACTGTTAGCATCAGATTGAAAACTCAGGACAAGACTCCCGAGGTCGAGCGCGTAACATGGTACAATGGTGGGGCCTTCACAACAGGTGTGATGGAAACTATAAGCCAATGGCCAACCTACCCCCTACACCAACCAACCCCGCTCTACCCTACTGAATATTTCAAATAAATACCTTAGCGCTCAGGAAAAGCTTGCTTACTAAACTATATCAATAAGATTTTCAGCAGTTCCAATAAACCCTAGGCCCGAGGTGAGGCAAGAAGTCGAGACGGCTGTGGAGTAGGAGCAACAGGTTAGCCGCATCATGGCTTTCCGCTTACATAAATTAACAGAGGAGCTTTATCCGGCGGAGTGAGTGAGCCTAAGGGGGTGGCTGGGATTACAGGGTGTCTAGGTATTCGGTACTAGGTAACGTTGTATGGATCAACTACAGTAGTCTCTCGCTAATCCGAACCTCGATAGTCCGAATTCTCCAGTAATCCGAACAGCCACCCAGGGTTTTTTTCCTTCTCTCATTTTATCAAAATTTATTTTTTAATTAATTTACTCCCAGAAAAAACTATGGTACACTATAAAGAATCATGTGCTCCCGGTCGAAAAATTTCTATAGAACGATTAACCTTCATGCTATGTGCAAATGCAATAGGAACACACAAACTTAGATTATTGGCTATTGGAAAGTCTAAAAATCCTCGAGCTTTTAAAAACGTAACACTCCCTCTTCTTTACAAAAATCAAGAAAAGGGGTGGATGAATATTGAGATTTTCAAAGACTGGTTCCACAATGAATTTGTACCATCTGTTAAAAGGCATCTTGAAACAATTGGTCTTGAAAAAAAAGCTCTTCTGCTCATCGATAATTGTCCTGGTCATCCCGACGAAAACGAATTAGTGAGTGTAGACGGGAAAATAGCAGCTATGTTTTTACCTCCAAACGTTATTCAGCATGTGAAACTGCATTACAGGAAATACCTCCATTCGCATATTGTGTCTCAGGAAGGTGATATACCATCAATATTAAAAAAAAATAATCTTAAAGACGTAGTGTTCAATTTAGCAGCAGTTGGAATTCCGTAAAACCAAGCCTTATTAGAGCATCTTGGAACAAACTGTTGGGGAAAAGAGACACTGAGGATATTTCAACTGGGTCTAACCTTGTTTTAATATCAAAACTTTTAAAGACTGTCAATCCAGAAGTTGAAATCGAAGAACACGAAGTGAATGATTGGATTCAGGGGGGTGAAGAAAATGAGGTAGCACTAAAAACAGATGATGAAATTGTAAGCTCCGTTCAGGAGCCATCGGAAACTGAAGATGACGGACCATCAACTGTGGTTAACATTGTGAAGCATGAAGATGCAGTAAAAAATTTCAACTACTGCATTGATTGGGCCGTTGCACTCCGTGGTGCATTGCACTCCGAAATAGTTTAGAAAAATCGCAACAAAATAACTGATTTCTTTAAAAAATAATTTGTTAACATAAGTAAAAATATTTTAATATGCATATATGTATATTTTGTGTTCTAATAAAATAAAATTTACATGAATTTTTTTTCTCCCTACTTTCCCTCTGTAGCGATTTTTCTGCTGATACAAGGAGTTGAAACAGCTAAAAATAACTGGCTAAATTTTAATTTTCCTTAAGAGCGCTCTTACCATTTGAGCTGTTAGGAACATATCCCGGTCAAGTTAATCGTTTCTCTTCACCGACCTCTTTCCCACCGAGCTTCCAAATTTTGTAAATTATACGGGACAGTGGACAGTTTGTCCTCTTGACTAATGTCAATTTTTCATTTATAAATTCAATTATTTTTCTTATCATGATAACATTTTGTTATTATAATTATTTGTGATTACATAATTATATAATTATTAGCTAGGGTGCCTAGCTTCGCTCCGGTAGTTGTGTGGTAGTTTTAATAATAGAAAAACTTTAAAATTGAAGGAAATATAGAACAAAATTAGCACCTTCTTGAAACTTCGGTATTAACTTGGTATCAATATTGATTCGAGAACTGCAGAGTCCGCCCGAATAAGGAACCCTATATACTTTATTTGGGGTTGAAAATGGTTAGTGAACAATTAATTTTAATGGAACTATGTCGAGTTATGCATCGATTTTGATGGTTTCTGTGATTCTGAATCGTATAAGCCCATTCCAAGCACTCAACAGATAAAATGGTATTATATTAAAAATATTTTATTTAGAGTACAACTTAAGCGCCGACTACTGAGATGGTCCTATTAGATCCAGAAGGATAAACACTACCGAAGATCGTAGACACTTTTTTTTAAAACCTTTCTTCCATTTCAACCTTCCTTCAGATATCCCCCCCCCCCCACCTCGTAATTTGAGCGGACTCTGCTGATCTCGAGTCTTACTACTATTTCAAAGTGAAAACCAACTTCTTTTTCATAATTACATACAATAAAAACACTTCAAACTTTTTATTCTCGATTTATATTCACTCAATTTATCTCTTTTTTTTTATGTCTTTTTTTATTCGCTCACTGTGCAATTAAGAAATATTCACTCATATTGCATTAAATTTACTTAAGTATATATTATATATTGATTAAATGTAATGTGTTGATCAGTTAGCCCTCTTATGAGATAATTAATTTTTTAAGGAATCTAGTTGGTTTTCTACTGGATTGCATAGATGTAGAATCATTATTTTATTTGAATGCAAAGAATAAACTAAATATTATAGCTTAATTTTTTAGTAATTTAAAAAGAACAGCTGAAAAAAATATATAACCTTTACATTTAACTGGATGAATGAACAATAAATATTGAGTGAACGCACCCTAGCGCTTCCTGGTAGCCTGGAGCTCGAACTAAATTTTTCATTCATTAACTCGTATATCAATCTCATATAGGCTAATTACATGGTGCGAGAGGCTTAAGTCCTTTTCTCTTCAATTTTACACCTTTAAGAGAAAAAAGGAAACATTCTTCTCCGTTAGGGGATTTATGGCTACATGACGACCTAACTTACTTAAACGTATGTGGAGTCGTTTTTGAGCCTTATCGGCTCGCACATTGTACACTTTGCTTTATAATATATATTGATTAGTGCCACTGTTGCCGAAACTCGTATGACCATTAGGCCAGGTAGGGACGTAAATAAATAAATATTATAATTATTTAAATATTTTATTTTAAGAAGAAAGAAGCTTTGGCTTTGGCTTTATCACTAGTAAGGCGCTCTTTTCAATTGAATGGATCTGCCGAAAAACGTTCTAAGTGAGAAATATGCAATGTTGAGTAATCAGTGAAATAAAATCATATTCTAAAGTTATTGTTAGTTCTGTAGGTGAATTTTTTTCTCATGTGATTTGTTATGTATACATGTAAAATGACATAATGGAGTACTAGATCATACTATGACGTACTATTATACATTTTAATACATTCACCCTAAAGTGCCACTTCGGGAATTTTGTCGCTTATAACGTTTTTCGGCGGATCCATTCAATTGAGCTAACAAGATCTTTTCCGTTTTTGTAAAAAATATTCATATAATTACACAGCTCAACAGAAAAAAAAAATTTTTGGTGCCTAGAATCTTATATCTGATTTTAACACGTTAGGTGCGGCGTCGTATTTTATGAGTATCCTGAATTGAACGGTATCGGTCCCCGGGGTCCGACGGTTGAGACGATATCGGGCGATGGGGTCCGATGGGAATGCTCTGACGAAAGCGTTATTTTTTTACTGAAAAGTGAATTAAATGAGTGTCTTGAGGGCATTATCTCTTGGCAAGGATTAGAACTAGACATAATAGGCGCAGGACTGGCCCCCTGGGTCCAATACAGGATTTACGTCATACTTTTCGAAAATAGCATTTAACTGCTGGAATCTTGAATTACCATCCATATTGATAATTTTTGCAATGTTAAAACGATTTCCTGGAGTCTTTTACTGCTTTATAACCACTCACTCTATGATAAAAAAAAAATTCTTTTTAAAGAAATGAATTTATATAAAATAAATAAAGCAAATATCAGTGAGTTTTATTTATAACTAGCTTTGGGGCCCGGCTTTGCTCCGGTAGTTGTGTGGTAGTTTTAATACCAGAAAAACTTTAAAATAAAAGGAAATAGGGAACAAAATTAGCACCTTCTTAAAAATTCGGCTTTAACTTGGGTATCAATATTCTGCAGACTTGAGATCAGCAGAGTTCGCCCAAATAAGGAACCATGTATAATTTACAGGTGGTTGAAAATGGTAAGTGAACAATTAATTTTGCTGCAACTTTGTCGAGTTATGCATCGTTTTTGATGGTTTCTGACCATGGTTATGCATCGTTTTTGATGGTTTCTGAGACCCTCCTGGGGCAAACCCAGCCTCTATAAAGTGGGAACCCTTAATTGAAAAATTAAGGGGAAAGAACCTGGCGGTTGAGCGTGATCACGGTCAAATCACCTCCTTGCACGACCGCTGACCAAGAAACAGTGCTCTTCCTTACATAGTACTGAACCCAAGACCCTTTATGGGTTGTAGTGGTACAGGTTTTTTTTTTTTTTTGATGGTTTCTGTGATTCTGAATCCTATAAGCCCATTCCATGTAGTCAACAGATAATAAGTTATGAGATCATAGTTCAAAAACCTAATATCTCAGTTAAAAAAATTATATTTTGATTAAAACTTAAGCTCCTACTACTATGATGGTACTATTTGATTCAGAAGTATAGAAACTACCGAAGATTCATAGAAATTTTTTTTAAGACCTTGCTTCCATTTCAACCTCCCTAAAATATTCCCCCGTATACGTTCTGCATACCTCGAATCTTACTATTACAAAGTGAAAACCAAAATTTCTTGGAGGCAAATTTTTTCATCATATTTCTTTTTATCTTGAACTATGAGGGATGATAAAATCTTGAATGCTGTTATTGGAGTTAGTCGTTTTGTCAACTGGAATGCTCATCATACATAGTAATCAAACCAACTTCTTTTTCATAAATACAATAAGAACACTTCAAACTTTTTATTTTCGATTTATATTCAGTCAATTCATCTCTTTTTTATGTCTGATTTTATTCGCTCACGGTACTACTAAGATATCTTCACTCACATTGCATTAAATTTACTAAAGTATATATTATATATAGATTGAATGTAATGTGCTGATCATTTATTAGCCTTCTTATGAGAAAACTAATTCTTTAAGGAATCCAGTTGGTTTTCTAATTTATTGCAGTGATGTAAAATCATTATTTTATTTTGAAAGCAAAGGAGTAATTATTTTCGCTTAATTTTTTAGTAATTTAAAATGAACAGCTGAACAAATATATAACCTCTACAATTTGAACTGGATGAATGAACAATAAACGTTGAGTGAAACGAACCCTAGCGCTTCCTGGTAGTCTGGAGCTCGAACTAAATTTTTCATTCATAAACTCGTATCTCATTCTCAGAGACGCTAATTAAATGGTGCGAGAGGCATAAAATTCCAGTCTTTTTCTCTTCAATTTTACACTCTTAAGAGAAAAACGGAAACCTTCTTCTCCGTTAGGAGTCATATGGCTAAACAAAGACATAACTTCCATAATCCTACGTGGAGTCGTTTTTGAGCCTTTTCGGCACGCACATTGTACACTTTGCTTTATAATATATATTGATTACATACTTAGTACGAAGCATTAAAAAAAAAAATTGTTTTCTTTCCTTATTTATGCAATAATTAAAGAAAACAAGTTTTTAGGAAGAGACTATTTAATAATAGATATAGAATGCAAGGCCTCAAAGTCTCGTATTATTTCAATAATGCACTTAATCATGCAGATTACATGCCAAATTTTCGCCTATTCAGGCATCTTCAGGGCTACTACAGTTTCGCAAGTAAGCTAGAAACACACTGAAACCTTCCCATATGGAAGGAGGGCTAACAGGGAAATATACAGTGTTGCCAACATTCCAACAAATCTAGATAACAGAGATAATAACTGAATAAGGTCTATAGAAAATAAACACAATATTAAAGTTGAAGAAGGTTCAAATAAAGTAATTTTAATTTTACATCTACTCATATATACATACACACTCACACCTATTACACACATAACATCATGCACTAGAATTAGAAATATATATAAAAAACATATGAAAAGCAAAGGCAAATATAGAATAAATAATTCACTGTTGGTTTAAAATGTTAATAGTTTCAGCAAAAAGTTGATAAGATTTCTTGCATCAATTGTGCATTGCATGATTAAGTGCATTATTGAAATAATACGAGACTTTGAGGCCTTGCATTCTATATCTATAATTAAAGAATTCCAAAGAAATTAAATAGAACTACATAGTATAAACTGAAACGCATATAATTAAAGATAACCATAAAGGTAGTCGTTGCAATATTATCGGACGCGGAAGGGTGATGCCGTCCAGTAGTCTTGTTTTATTACTCAGGGGCGGTATCGGACCTCGGAGTCCGATTCTAAAAGCAACAGAATTTCAGCTGTTAGCAACATTTTCTGCCCTAAAATGCAATAATCTCATTAAAAATCGACTAAATTGAGTATTTGAAGTGTTCGGAGTTTCGAACATTTTCATGTGAAAATCGGCTGTTAAGAAGGGAATGTAAGACATCGGATCCTGGGGACCGATGCCGCACCTAACGTGTTAAATAATTTTTTTTTTTTTTCAATTTACAATGTATGTGATGGTAAAGGATAAATTTTTTTTTTAAAGATAATAGATTAGTTATGGTGTTTTTCAATAAAAAAAATTTAATTCATACAAGAATATAATTATCTATCGCATATCACTACCGAGGATGGTCGAATGGCCGAAACCTATGCTTATATAAAATAAATACTATGTGTTGAGACTAAATATGTGGTCACCTTTTAATTCATACGTTAAATAAAACTATAAAGTCCCAAGATATGGGATAAACGATAATAAATCGATGTTTAAGTTCTCGATGTCGCAACCCTAGTCCAGTGGCCCGTCTAATATTTACAAATCTTTATATATATAAAAATCCCGTGTCTCAATGTTTGTCGGGGGTAAAAACTGAAACTACTCAACCGATCTTTGTAATATTTGGCTCATTGTGCGTATTTTTGTCCAACTTAAAAGATATCATAGTTTTTAACTCGGTTATTGTGTTTCTCTCACAACTCTCTTAACTCTCAATGTTTCTTTTATTGCAAACTAGCTGTGGAGCTCGGCTTCGCTCAGGGAGTTGTGGAATAGATGGAATGAAAGAATAACTTTAAAATGTAATAGTACAGAAAAATAGACCAAAATTAATCATGATTAAAACAAAATTTGTACCATTCTGTAACTTCAGTTTAGTACTAGTGGTAAGTTTCAAAACCTCAAAATCCGCCCATATATAGTTCGGGTATAAGAGATCCTATTAATGCGGTTCTCTGAATGCGTTTTCTTCCCTTTTCTAGATCAAGAAAAATTATTTTGGCAGCAAATATGTCCTGGCATTCTATGTTCCGATTCCATTTAGACTATTCTCATGATGATACCGCATCCTTATCAAGTTGAGTAACTTCTCCTTTTTCGAATTCGGTTGAAAAATTTACGAACAGAACAGAACTATTAAACAGAAATATTATATGAACACTTTATTTTCGATATATATTCCATTAGGTTATATCTTTTATTCATATTATCTATAGGTTATCTATTTTATTCAGTGTTAGTTTTTATTCGCACACTACACTAATAAGCAATTTTTCTTTTGTTGTAAATTTACTCTTATATTGATTGAAGGCAATGTTTCGACCAATTCTTTCCTCTTCTGTAAAACTTAATTCGTTAGGAATCGAGTTGGTTTTGTTTATTTTTAATTTTAATTAATTGCAGAGATGTAATGACCTTATTGAAAAAAAAAAAGAAAAACGTAATTATTTATACATAATCTCGTGTAATTTAAAGAAAACAGCTGAAGCGAAAACCATAAAAAAGCCGAACTAACGAACAATAATCTTATGAATTGAGTTTAGCTAGCGCTCCTGGCTTCCAAATGACGAACTAAATTTTTTCATTCATTAACTCGCCTGGGATTATTAGAGGGGCTAATTACATGTAGCGAGAGGCTTAAAATTACAGCCCTTGTCCCTTCAACATTACACACTTAAAATGAAAACTGAAACCTTCTTCATCGTTAGGGGCAATAGGGCAATACGACGACATAACATTCTTGATAGGACGTGTAGTCGTTTTTGAGCCTTTTCGGCACGCACATTGTACACTTTGCTTTATAATATATATTGATTAATTGCTTATTATAATACGATTGTGTGTGATTACTTCTAAGTTCTATAAATTTCCAACAGATGGTTAGAAAAGTTGATTTATCGACACAACACTTATTTTTTTTTTTTTTTTTGATATTTATTGTGGGTAAGATTCCAGTAGCTAAATCTATTTTTTCCGTCTTGGACTAGGAAAATCCGTGTTTTTTCCATGGGCAATTATGTGTCGTCTTTTCACGTGTGGGGAAAACATCGAATAGTCTTAGCAAAAGACAAGCTAACCAAAATCGTTGTGCATTTTTTAGCACTGCAATAGAAATTGTTAATTCTAATATTACAAAATTTTTAAATTATTATAATAATAAAAGGTCATAAATCAACGTTGTTTATCTTATACATAAAATTAAATTTTTATGTTTTGATAAGTAGTACTGTAAGACCATGCAGCATGGCTTGTTAGTTCCTTTTACATGTGTGCTATTTAAACATATTTAATGACGTATCTGCTGAAATAATCCAGTATGTGCTAAATGAATGTATCATTAATACCTTCTGTTAAAGCCCGAATAAAAGTTTATTTTATTTTTATTTTTAGAATATAATTTAAATTTATGTCAACATAAAGTAGTTATATTTTATTTAAAATAAGTTTAATTTCAATTATGTTTATTTAACAATAGAATGTAAATAAGCGCATTGTTTATAACACCAGGTGGTGTTAATTAGTTAGTTATAAAACAGCTGACGCCACGTGCTTTCCAGTCTCGAGAAAAAATATTAAGTGTTATTTTAATTAATCCAATCTTAAATTGTGGCTAACCACCAATTATTAAATTATTTAATATTAAGTGTTATCTTCAATACTGCACAAAGTAAACTTTAATGCATCTTACCAATTTTTTTATTGGAACAACACCAGAGAGCCAACCCTACCACCGGGCCCGGCCATCATTCATCGCCCTGGCGACCTCCATGTAAAACATCGGTCTACAGCAAAAGGTCTATTTTTTGTAATTTGAAGACACTAAGGTTTTATTTTGATTTTGTTTAAATAGAAACACTTTTTTTGAAAACATAAAACAACTTAATTACATTTGTTTATCTGTTTTGGTTTCCTTTAGATTAAAAATCATTGTATCGGTTAATTCAGATAAACTATACATAAGTTTTCTTTTCTTTTCTTCTTTAGCTTGTGGAAGAATTTTTCTTTGTTATTATTCTGTTAATATTCAAACGTTGTATTTTGTTTTGTGTGCAACAATAAATGTTTTTCTAAACTCAATCATCAATTTCAGTGATATTAATTGTTTTAAATTGAATAAAACATATGATTAATCAACAAGACATGGTTATAATTACATAGGAAAATTAATAAAAATGAATCAGCGAATACTAGGTGTGAAGGATAGTATTTGAATTAATAATAATACCCCTTTAATACTATGGTCAAACATGAGGTGTAAAAAATAAAAACTTTAACCATTCTAAATTCTTTACCAAACTTCTTTTAAATTTGGTGTATAGTTCTATTTTAAATCCCGTTGGTTTTTATATTAGCTGAAACGTTTTTATCTTTACTAATAAATTTTCATTTTACTACATAAATAAGATTATGATATAATTAATTCAACCCATCATAGCTACTGAGGCACAGAAACGCGTGGCCGTGTCTGCTCGTACTATTATTATAATTACGTACTATATACGTACGTAATTATATAAAGTAAATATTTATAACATTATAATTATAAATATTATTTATATTTATAATAAATAATAAAATAAAAGATAAATGTTAGAACCTTTGACCTTAATATGCCCTGTGTTTGTGTGTGTTGTGATAACTGTCTGTAATTACAGCTCTGGTTTGCTTGTGCTGCGGTGATTAGGGCAATTTAATCCTGACCGCGCTCTGTGATTTGTTTATTAGCTTGCCTCCGATTGGTGTTGGCATGAAGAGTGTAGTTGGCGGTTTGTTACTGCTGTCTACAACCAGATGAGTCTCTATTGGATAATTGACACTTATCAACTCGTCAATGTAGTCAATCATTGTATTTTTTTGTTTATCTTAATATTTTGATTACGATAAAGAGAGTTAATGGATTTCATTTCGTCGTCCACAATCCTAGATATAACAACAACAAAAAAAAAATCTGGTGCGTGCGTGCAACACACAACTTCCACTTACCAACTTACTTAGATTAGAAATTAATGCGTTTTGTTAATTGCCACATCTCAAATGAACAGAACGGCTTTAATTATGAACAATGGTCTGTCATTAAAGGCGTTTTTGAGATCATCGAAAAAAAGGTAAAAATTGGAAAAAAAATTATGAAATAATGTGCCCGCTCCGTTTGACCAATTTTGATGAAATGTTGTCTATCACATCTTTGGCATATACATACATCAAATACCCAGTTTGATCAAAATCGTTAAAGCCTTTTTTAAGTAAATAAAAAAAACACGTGAAAATGATACAAAATTTATTAAGTAAAGCCCCCCCCCGCTTGATCAATTTTGATGTAATGTTGGCTGTCGCATCTTTGGCATATACATATCTATCAAATACCCAGTTTGATCAAAATCCTTAAAACCGTTTTTGAGTAAATAAAAAAAACACGTGAAAATTATACAAAATTTATTAAGTAAAGTCCCCCCTCCGGTTGATCAATTTAGATGGAATTTTTACATTCATATCTCGGGCATATAAATAGATCAAATACTGAGTTTAATCAAAATCGTTAGAGCCGTTTTCGAGAATATCGAAAAAAAACTTTAAAAATTATTAAATAAAGTACCCCCTCCCTTTGAGCAATTTTGATGAAATTTTCGCTGTCACATCGCGCGCATATACATACACTAAATACCTAATTTCAGGTTCGCCCGGTTTATAGTTTTGGAGCTAGTCTGTTCACACATACACACACACAGACCCACAGACACACTCACACACAGATCATTTCGCGGGACTTGGTTAATTGGACTCAGGGGACCCCAAAATGTGTATTTCTGTTGAAAACCGGAAGTCGAAATTTTTTACGATCGCAATACTTCCACGTACTATCGTAGATCGCATCTAGCAAATTTGTGGAGAATGCAAAGTTTATTTGCGATTTGCTTGACTGTTGTATTTGTTTGTTTGTTTAACATCCCTTTATGCTACCAAGGCTAATCGGACGGATTTAATTGCTGTGCCCGAGCATTTCCCTAGGTCATAGCCTTTTAAATCTTCGTTGGGGAGGAGGAAAGAGAAGAAACAAGTGGGTTTGGATGGTTATGAGTTGAAAAGTGAAATGTGGTGTGTTTGTCGTGAATGTACGATTTTACTGTTGGAATCTCCATGTCTTTGTGTATTGTATTGTTAGAAGGATACCAAGGGGTGTTCACAATTTTTCTGAGAATTTTCAAAAGTGTGGTTTGAATTTTGTTTAAGTGTACCTGTTTAGCGGAACCCCAAAGTTCTGCTTAGTATTTTGTTTCGTAAGTTAAGTGATGATCTGTAGTCTAGGAGGTGTGACAGTTGTTTATATCGTCTGGTCAGTTCTTGTCTTTTTAGTTTTTTGTGTATGCTCCAAGTAAGTCTTTCGTTAAGTATAGTCCTAGGTAACCAACATAGTTTTTAGGAGGAACAGAAGCATTATTATTTTATTGGAGGACATTTTGCTACGTTCCTGGTCTCCAGCTTTTCTAAGGCGGGTGGGGGTTACCAGAAACGTCTTATACCAAGTTAATATATGAAATTAATATAATGAATATGTATCAATTGTATATTGGATACTTTGCCAACGGTGACGTGTTTACTAATTGTATTTTATTATAATAAACCTGTGGCATATGGTAAATGATAATAAAGAAATATATCTAAATTGAACTATATCTTTAATTTTATTGACCAATAATGAAAATAATTTATACCCCGTTTAATATATCATATAAAGATATTTTACTGACACAAATTAGTTAATGGATGCTAACTGGCAATTCAACATTATTTAATAAATACTGACCACACAATATTACAAGTAGTACTGTATATGTATTAACCTTGTGGGCACTCTCTGGCCTATCTGCTGGATCAGTCCCTGCCATCTCTGACGCTCTCTCAGACTCAGCACAGCATCCCATATCAGCCTGTCTGGCTATCTGGACTCTGCCGCTACTATCTATCACGTCATCTGCCCTTCTCGTTCCACTCTCGCCCTCTTGGCACACTACCCGACCTCTGTCCACCTCCGAACTCCCTCTCTCTCGAACTCTCCACTCGACTCTTCCAAACTCTCTTTGAACCTCCCTAAACTTCTCTCTCCTCCGTATAAGTCTTCTTTCCCCCACTCTCTACAGACTCCCTCTGATTGGCTGGCTGCAGGCTTCTTCTGATTGGCTAGCTGCCTCAAACTTCCATTCCTTTCTATGTTTACCATGTTTCCCAGCGGCCTCTTTGCCGGGGCAAAACCAGACTTTATGGCCACAATTTTCTCTAACAATCTTCTTAGGTATTTCCCTGGGTTTTGGTCGGCAGCATTGTCGGTCCTAAGCTTTGCTTATTTTTAATTTATAACAGAAGGTTTATGGCCCCAATAACTTACAAGGCGGTATTTCCAAGACCTAGCCGCCTTCTGGTAAAACCGACCACCGGGTTGAGCATATACAGTACTTTACATATTTTGATATTAATTTATTAATTCTATTTACTTTTCCTATCATGACAGCACCCACAATACATAGCAATGTTTTCTTCCTCAGCGAGAAGCTTATATGGTTCGACTTAGTAGTGATCAACGTTGAAGTAAAAAAAAAAAAAAAACCAATTTCTTCTCAGCATTTTTATAAATTTTCCATTTTTATAGGAGCCATTTTATAAATAAGGATGTAGATACAAATATGCAGTAAGACTGTTGTGGGTCTAAATAATTTTTATTGAAGAAAATAACACTCCACAATATCATACAAACAACAAAACTGCGATAATTAAGAAGGTTACAAATTGTAACGATGATCAACTTGTTTCTAACAAACAAGCTAACACAAAAGTAACGATCTGATTAGATCTCCCTAGCCCGATTAACTCTCCAGTCCATCGCTCCTTATATATTTAGTCTGAATTAAAACAATCGAGATGGTTCCCGTCAAGCGTAGAAGGTTCTCGAACAGTCACGAACCTGTACTAGGACAGTTTGTTCCAACCGTTCCGACAAGTAGTCCAGAACTCTTTTAAATTTATTTTTTGTGTTTCACGTTACAATCGATACATATCGATTAAATTATTATTATTAATTTTAAATTTATTTTTTTAAGATGAAAAAAAAAACTCCCTTTGTGGGGATTTGAACCCACATTTCCGCATCCCTTTTTCGTAGCGTTTATCTCTTGCTCTATCAAGCACAAATCCCAGTCAAGTCAATACATTCTCTTCACTGTCCCCCTATACCACCGAAATTACAGCGGTTTATACGGGGAGTGGACTATTACGAGTGTGGCTATTAAATAACGAGACTGACGCTGCTACAGAAGAAGTGCGCATGCGCCAAACGCCAGCAACCAACAGCTGTTATCGTGAAGCCTTCTCTTTCGAATGTAGTGCCTCTCGCTTCTGTAAACAAATCAGTAAAGCCGTAGCCTTCGTTCGCATTAGAGTTGTTTTTTTGTTTCGCCGGAAAAATGTTAAGTGTAACAGTAGAGCAACGAATTGTTGTGAAATTTCATGTGAAACTTGGAAAAACCGCTACTGAAACTTATAATTTATTGAAAGAAGTGTATGGCAATGAATGTTTATCGCGTGCACGTGTTTTTGATTGGTTTAAGCGTTTTCAAGATGGCCGAGAAGACGTTCAAGATGATTCACGCCCGGGTCGCCCTTCCACGTCGAAAACAGATGACAATATCGAAAAAATCGGTCAAACGATTAATCAACATTACTACCTTCACGTTTTTGCTGAACTCCGCGAAAGAATAAGGAAATAACGACCTGAATTGTGGAAGGACAAGTCATGGGTTCTCCACGAAGACAATGCGGCGGCTCATTCCGCATTGTCTGTTAAGAGGTTTCTAGCCAAATTCTGCATCCCAGTGTTAGACCATCCGCCTTATTCGCCGGATCTTCGCCTTCTTGCGCCGTGCGACTTTTATCTGTTTCCTAAGGTGAAATCTGCATTAAAAGGGACAAGATTTGAGTCTGTTGAAGCTGTGAAAGAGACTAGTCCGCGTCGACTCGAGAGCGTCCTGAAGGAGCTGACAGAAAAAGACTTCCAGCACTGTTTCGAACAATGGAAGATTCGCATGGGGCGTTGTAGGGATAGAGGAGGGGTGTATATTGAAGGTGATAATAAGTAAAAATGTACGAAATAAAAATAAAATGTTTTACAGCGTCAGTCTCGTTATTTAATAGCCACACTCGTATTCCAATATAAGGAGCGATGGACTGGGTCTTGTTCTGAAGCTGAAGTTAGATGGTTATTTGTGTGTTACAAAGTAATTTGTGCAACCTGTTTAAATATTTGTGTTTTCATAATCTGTTTAGCATTGAGGATGATCATTTTCGTCCAATAAAAATTGTTCAACCCACAAATTGTTACAATATCATAATATATTATTTATATCTGTTTTGAGTCCTCCAAACTTCAAAAAGAAACGATTTTGAACTTTTTAATATTTAGAAACTAGCTGTGTATAGCGGTTTCACCCGGAGAATTTCATTTTTTAAATCTATAAACTGAGACTTTTATCGACTCAAACGGTCGATTTCGCAAAAACCAATGTTAAGCGAGATCATTATAATTTTTATAACAATAAAGAATATACCCAGAGATTGGCTGAAGTTATGCAATTTTAATAAGGACAGATGTTCGCACCTGGTTTAAAAGAACGACTGAGCGAAATTTGGAGAATTTAGGACAAACGGTATGGATTTCTATAAAGAACAAACAGAATTTCATCTTTACATACATAGATTATATCTGTATATCCCGGTTTCACACGGGGAATTTCATTTTCCTAAAGAAACGGTTGATTTCGTAAAAAAACATTGTAAAGCGAGATCAGTATGATTTTTATAACAATAAAGAATATTAGCTGAAGATCGGCTGAAGTTATGCAATTTTAATATGGACAGGTGTTCGCACCTGGTCTGAAGGAACCACTGAGCTAAATTTGGAGAATTTAGGACAAACGGTATGGATTTCTATAAAGAGCAAACAGAATTTCATCTTTATATACATAGATTATATCTGTATATCCCGGATTCACTCGAGGAATTTCATTTTTCTAAAGAAACAGTCGATTTCGTAAAAAGAAAACATTGTAAAGCGAGATCATTAAGATTTTTAAAACAATAAAGAATATCAGCTGAAGATTGGTTGAAGTTATGCAATTTTAATATGGACAGGTGTTCGCACCTGGTCTGAAAGAACCACTTAGCGAAATTTGGAGAATAAAGAATATCAGCTGAAGATCGGCTGAAGTTATGCAATTTTAATATGGACAGGTGTTCGCGCCTGGTCTGAAAGAACCACTGAGCGAAATTTGGAGAATTTAGGACAAACGGTATGGATTTCTATAAAGAACAAATAAACAAACAAACAAACAGAATTTCAACTTTATTTATATAGATTTATAACAGGTCATCCCATAAGTATTGTCGGTTTTTAATAGTGCTATATGTATTTACCATCTTGTTGTATCACAGTTTGCCGTCTTAAAACCTGATTTTGAATGCCTGTTCAAAAAAAAAAAAAAATCCTTTGGTTTCCTTCAAAATTAAAGGAAGCTAACAGCTCGTTGTTCACCTTCATCGACTGAAACCATGTTCTTGCCGCTTAATGAGTTTTTGAGATTGCGGAAAAAGTGATAATTCGAAGGCGCCAAGTCTGGGGAATACGAAGGGCTAGGAATAATTTTCCGTCCAAAGTGCTGTAATTTTTGCAATGTTTGTTTTACAACATAGGGCCTCGCATTGTCATGATGGAATAAAATTCAGCGTCTATTGATAAGTGATGGACATTTCTCCTCAATTGCTCGCTTCAATCGGTCCAGCTGATCACATTACAGATCTTTAGTGAAAGTTTGGTTAGGGTCAAGGAATTCATGACGAAGGATTCCTTCCATATCCCATCATACAGATATCACTTTTTTCGGATGAAGTCCCCCTCTCGCTTCTGTCCTAGGTGTTTCTGCAAGGCCTAACCACTGCTGAGACCGTCTAACATTCCGATAGAAAACCCTCTTTTCATCTCCAGTTACTATCCTGCACCATTTTCTCTTTTATCGAATTCCCAAAGCATAACATGGCGTAAGTGTTATCTTGGGAGATCCATTTCAAATAAAATATCAGCACAGAATAAATAAGTTTCACCAACCAAGATACCATGAATAGAAGTTTATTTGATGCTATAATAAACAAAAAATGTAAACAATAATAAATTGAAAAGGAGGGATTAGTAATCTAAACAAAAACAAACAGAATATTTAAAACCGACATTACTAATGGGATGACCTAATATCATACCATAATATTTATATCTTTTTTGATATAAATATTATCAATCCATGCTCCAAAAAGAAGCAATTTTGATCTTATTTGTTAATTAGGTCTAAGATGTCAGAAATTTATATGTAGAAAATTTATTTTCTTAATCTCTGCCTACGGTGTCATATCAGCGTAGAGAGAGAAAAAAAAATTAAATATAGTAATGGTTTTATTATTAAGCAACCGTAGATTATAAAGATTGTTTGAAGAACTTCTGTTGAGAATACTGAAAGTTTAATCTTCTCTTCTATCGAGTAAAGTCTGGAAAGTTTAGCTGACAAGTTTACCCAACCCCACACATACAGATTGCCAGCCAACCAGCGACCGCTTTATGTCCCAACTGACCAATCAGCTGCGGAGTTATATCCGAACCGGCCAATGCGAAGACCCCATTCGGGCCCTATATCCTCAACCCTTCGCTATTAGACCAATAAATCGTAATTTATTACGGCCCAATGCTCCCTCAATACCGTTTGGGAGATTAATTTTGTTGATTTATTTTTTTTTCTTATTCTCCTCTACCGGTAGGAATCATAATTCAATTTTCTAAAACTGCTATAATAGTTTTCTAAAAATATCTCCGTACAATATCATCTGTGAAGAAGATATTAGACATAAATAAAATTATATTTCGTTTCTCTGTAAACCAAAGTTTATTTTAATTAATTATAGAACTTTTTACAATATACACTAAAGGTTTATTTTAATATAAAATCTCACCTGTAAATCAAAGAAACAACACTATAAGCAACTCTTTCACACTTTCTAGCTTATAACTAATTTTTAACTTGATATTCAATAACCAATAATAATTGCATCACCTCTGGTGTAGTGTTTAGCATGGCAAACTTCTCTACTAAAGATCGTTGGTTCGGGTACCGCGGCGCACAGTGGTTGAAAGGCGGAAAAAAAACATTTTTTGAAGGTATTCGAATATTCTTTTTCTTTTCAATATTAATTATTAGAATAGTTACCTGACACATTCCATCAATTTATTCGGATATATTCTGATTTTTATACTTGTTAGGACCCTTTGAAGATCGATCATTGAAAAAGTTTATTTTTCATCGGAAAATTTATAGCACTATAATAATTTTTACAGCTCGCATTTTTGTTTCTTAGAGCGATTTTTCTTCATAATCATGAAAAGCGATCTCACATATTACACTAGCATAAATATGATGCTATTTGGTCTATGTTTTAACCCAGAAATAAAACCAGAATAAATGCAATAAAATTAAGACAACAAATTTTTTTGGTAATCCATATTTTTCAAGCGCAGCTGAGCGCAGTTTTAAAATCCATTTTTTCAAGAAGAAGATACATTCAAGGAAATATTAAAACATATTCTAGCTGCGTCCACCTGCGTCTGTACATGTGGGATTTTTTTATTCATTGAAATACCTAAGCTATTTCGTGCGGTTTATTCGCTATGGAGCTTGCGCTTCGAATTAGGATGTTACTAATCGTTTAGTAAAACATCATGCCTTACTTACCATGTCTGTAGCATCATTTATAAAGTCAGTCTGACTCGATGTTAGGTCGATAATAAATCAACTTTTTCACCTACCGTGATTTTAGAATGAATTTGGAAATTATTAATATAAGTTTATTAACATGACCTCCGATAACTTAAAGGCTACGGCACTTTTCATTTTTAAGCATCCATTTGTTTTTAGAAGATTGGTATTAAAAAAGGGAACTAAATTTTCACAGAGTTGCAGTTATTAAACCTACATTGAACAGTCAATCCCACCATCTCCTATCAAAATCATATTGAATTCGGATGATCCCAATCTTATATTTTAATATGATAATCATTTAATATTTAAGAATTAAGACATAACGACAAAAATAATTGATAGTTCCTATGTATGATATTTTTTTTTTACCTAAATCGAGTGTTTTCATGAAATAAAATTATATTGCAAGTAATATCAATGATATTACTAGCATAAAACAGCATAAGTGTTTAAACTAGCCGATCTCGAGTCGAAAATTGAATTATAATTTTTTTTCTATTTTCCTTACACTGCCGGTTAATCCGAATAGCCGGTTAAGCGGGGCTCGAACCTATACATTTTATAGGAAATTCAATCGTGGTTATGATAATATCAACTTTATTTTTTGTGGCTCACAGATCGGGTTTGACAAGGTTTTTTCCGAAAATAGTCGATTTTCAACCACTGTGCGGCGGCCTTAAGATTTTTAAAAGTGAGTAAAAAGTTCTTGGCTATGCCGTCCCTCGGATAGGAGGTCCTGCAGGTCCCCAGCCTGTGCGATGCCAGATACGCGTTAAAGATCCCTACTCTAGTTTTACCTGGATAGGCAAAATTTAGGACTCCCACTGTAAAATCGTCCGATTAGCCTTAACAAACAAACCAATAATAACAACTATTGATGTATTTACACGTGTTTATAACCTTCCAGCTATCACACCTGTTCATTCTCGATATTAGGAGCATGGGTTATAGATAGTTCGGTGAATTCAAAAATTATATTTAAAGAAGTTCGGCGAACATCTTTTAGATACATAAAAGTATCTTTCTGTACAATATTATCTTGCTTGTGTGTTCAGATTTCGTAGAAAAGTGTTTTAGACTTTTGTGGAACAGTTACATGACTATATTAGTAAATGTTTTGAATCTTACGAGAATGTTCTAGGCCCTTCTCGAATGTTCGGTTTCGGTATATATTTAACAAGTTCACGCTGGGACTGTTTAATGCTTTTCGCTCTATCGCGCGGTAGCTATTCCAGGGCATTATGCAGTATTGGCAACCGAAAAATAATAAAATAAACAATAAAAAATACTATCCTACTAGTTCTGTTTATAATACGATATTAATTATAATTTTTATTAAAAATAAATGTTTATACGTTTATATGTATATAAATATAAATATAAATAAATTCCAAATAAATATAAAAATATTAAAATTACATTATTTTAATTTTCAGCAATCTAGAAATTATTTCTACTTTCTTAACACTTTGGCTGCCATGTCACCTCAAATCGAGTAACTGTCTTGTCAGAGAATAAAATATTAAAATTGATTCGAAACGAGAGCGTGACACTCAGGTATTCTTTTTCGGCAGTCAATGTGTTAAGGATCTAATTATTTGGCCGATGAGGCAGTCAAGTGTGAGCCACCTGTGGTAAACGCCGGAGTGAACGTGTTCTTCGATTTTTAATCACAACTGGGCAAAAAATATTTTCATTTTTATTTTAAAATATTTTATTTTAAATAGCAAGTATTTAAAATAAATTTGAATAAAATGCATTTTAACCTCAAATCATTTAAAATACTTTTCGAATAAAATTATTTTAAATGCAAAATAAAAAAAAAAGTATTTTGTATTTTAAATAAAAAAAATTAAAATGAAAATACAAAATATTTTTAAAACATATTAGCTAGTGCATTGCAATTTATTAATAAATAAATATGTTTTTAAATATTGCAATTGATTGATAAATTGACAGTTTTTATTTAATTTTTTTCGGTTGTCTTGGCATGCTATAATGTATCTGGTACTCAGTTTTTTTTTCGTTTTGTCGAAATTATTGAATTAAATTTCTTTTTCTACAGATCCAATCTGATTCGGGACCTATTTAAAATAATAGGGCTACTCATTAGACTATTCGCTACCCATACACCATCCAAAGACCTCCGTCCAATTTTCAGCAATCTAGAAATTATTTCTACTTTCTTAACACTTTGGCTGCCATGTCACCTCAAATCGAGTAACTGTCTTGTCAGAGAATAAAATATTAAAATTGATTCGAAACGAGAGCGTGACACTCAGGTATTCTTTTTCGGCAGTCAATGTGTTAAGGATCTAATTATTTGGCCGATGAGGCAGTCAAGTGTGAGCCACCTGTGGTAAACGCCGGAGTGAACGTGTTCTTCGATTTTTAATCACAACTGGGCAAAAAATATTTTCATTTTTATTTTAAAATATTTTATTTTAAATAGCAAGTATTTAAAATAAATTTGAATAAAATGCATTTTAACCTCAAATCATTTAAAATACTTTTCGAATAAAATTATTTTAAATGCAAAATAAAAAAAAAAGTATTTTGTATTTTAAATAAAAAAAATTAAAATGAAAATACAAAATATTTTTAAAACATATTAGCTAGTGCATTGCAATTTATTAATAAATAAATACGTTTTTAAATATTGCAATTGATTGATAAATTGACAGTTTTTATTTAATTTTTTTCGGTTGTCTTGGCATGCTATAATGTATCTGGTACTCAGTTTTTTTTTCGTTTTGTCGAAATTATTGAATTAAATTTCTTTTTCTACAGATCCAATCTGATTCGGGACCTATTTAAAATAATAGGGCTACTCATTAGACTATTCGCTACCCATACACCATCCAAAGACCTCCGTCCAATAGGAATTTCGGCAAATCAGCCCTAACGCAATCCTCCCACCTACTTCTCATCCCTTACTTCCCTCAGACGTTTTCCATTCGTCACCGCGCTTATTAATTTCTATGGAATTCTTTCAACACTGTGTTGCAATTTTTGCAACTTGCTCATCATTCAATGTTTTGCATGTACGTTGCATGTACGTTTTGCATTCTTAAAGAACCGCAGGAGGAATAATTTTTTTCTAACTCGAATTCTTAAGTGTTAAGGAAGAAGGCCTGAGCTAAGTAATTTCGTTAATGGCTAGCTTTTCTTACCTCTAATCTTGCCTGAATTTCCTCTCCAATTTCGAAGGACCGTCAACCTCTCGGGAACATAATGACCGATTATAACTTTATTGAATGTATCAGTCATACATATTTCTACTAAGTTTAAATAACTCTTTTGGTGTTGTCTCCAGATTGGGATCCTGTTTATGCTTTCGTGTATGGCTCTAACATAGTTTTTGATTTTTTACTATCGAATAAACCGGTAAAAAGTCCATAATTAGCAGCCCCCCCCCCCATAAAAATCCTATTTATTGTAAAAATTATGAGGAATTGGCCTTGTTAATTGACTTATGAACAATCTTTGTTTCATATTTCGTGACAATTGGATACGAAGGTAAAAAGTTAATATTTAACCCTCCACCCCAAAATCTATGCATAAAACCATGTATGAGAAATGAAATCATTAGACGTTTATTAGATAATCAAAAACCACCAATGTGACAAAATTTGTTGAAATCGGATGAAGCGGTACAAAGTTATTAATTGCGCCCCCCCCCCCCCATAAAAAACCAAAAAAAAAACTGCAACACAAACTGAAAAATTCTAAAATACTAAAATAAAAAAAAAATTTTCAATTGTATTTAAAATACTTTTATTTAAAATAATGCCCAGGTCTGTTTTTGTTTGTGCAACATTTATTGGAAAGGATAATTAATTCATACAAAAAACCACAATGAAGATGTCAAAAAAGCGATTGCCAAAGAAATAATCAGACAGTAAATAGAATAAATACACTACGAAAGCATATCAATAGGAATACACTACGCTACCAACTAAACAGGAACAATGAGTTACAAATAATAGAAAAATTTACACTGGACTTATAATTAATAAATTTTCTCATTAATTATTGATTATAAATAACTTACAGCCTGGTTTTTATAATCTGGACGTAACTTGATCGTATTCTCCCTTTCCACAAATACAATAACATTTTGACATTCTTCTCTTCTGCCAAGGAGAAAATTGACACATTTCTCGAGGTCCAAATATTCCACCGACTGATAGAATTAGCCTCCAAGACGAACATTAGGTAGCACTGACAATAGTTACATATGAGGTAGCGCTTCGTCTTGCCGACCTTGTTACTTCAAAAAAAAAATAAATGAACTGATTGACTTAGCTAAATCAACCGACCTTCTACCTACAGGATCTGTCCTAGTACTAAGTGGAGATAGAACTCCCGGAAGGTGGGCCAGCTAGTATTGAGGGTTCATCAGTAATTAACAGAAATGTGCGGTCTCTTCGTCGCTAAGCCGAACGCTACCTTTACCTGATTAGAAATTGTGTTAATGCCACTTCTCAAAGTTACACATTTTTCCACATTCATTTTTATTTTTGTTTTCATTTGCTCTATAGCAAACACTAATTTCTTTAATTATTAAATAAAATTTTTTACTTGACATAATTCGGCAATGCATTCATAATACTCCAAGTCGTCTGTTACCGTGAAAAAAATTATTTCCATTAAATGAACAGAACGGCTTTGATTATAAACAATGGTCTGTCATTATAGGCATACTACGCATGCGTGGGCTCAACGTGTTTTATAAGTTGACTAAATATTTTTCTTTTAATCTCCTATATATGTTTACTTGGTTTTTATCATATCTCATATTTAGCCATTTCTTATTTTTAGGCGTAACGAGACAGTTAATTTCTCCATATAAACAAAAACAAAGGTACTTTATAGGAAACAAAAAAACAGCCCCCTCCGAACATTTTAATAATGATAAAGCTTACCTGATATTAAAGAACACCTAATTTTCATTAAACATGACGAAGCTGATGAAAATCTTTAAATTCGTTTCTGAGATAATCGAAAAAAAGGTAAAAATTGAAAAAAAAAAGTTATGAAATAAAGTTCCCCCTCCGGTTGATCAATTTTGATTAAATGTTAGCTATCACATCTTTGGCATATACATACATCAAATACCCAGTTTTATCAAAATCGTTGAAGCCGTTTTTGAGTAAATATAAAAAACACGATACAAAATTTATTAAGTAAAGTCCCCCCTCCGGTTGATCAATTTTGATGAAATTTTTACAGTCATATTTCGGGCATATTAGTACATCAAATACTCAATTTAATCAAAATCGTTAGAGCCATTTTTTGAGAAATTCGAAAAAAGTTATTAAACAAAGTACCCCCTCTCCTTGAGCAATTTCGATGAAATTTTTGCCGTCACATCGCGGGGATATATACTAAATACCTAATTTCAGGTTCACACGGTAAATAGATTTTGAGCTATCACACACACACACACACACACACACACACACACACACACACACACACACACACACACACACACACACACACACACACACAAACACACACAAACACTCACACACACACAGACCATTTCGCGGGACTTGGTTAATTGGACTCAGGGGCCCCAAAACATGTATTTCCGTTGAAAACCGGTAGTCGAAATTTTTCACGATCGCAATACTTCCACTTACTATATATTCCATATATAGGTAAGTGAAAGTAAAACACTAAATAAGAATATATATTCAAATACTTAAACTTAATTTAGACGTTGGAGTGTCGTTTGGAAACGTGGAAAATATTTTAGTCAGTAACCTTGTTATAAAAAGGTGATTAAAGTTGCATCAAATGGTGGTAGTAGGTTTTGTGTTTTTGTTCTTTTGTGGAATAAGACTCAGATTCAAAAACCAATATTTTGACCTTGGCGGCCCCCTTTCCCCCACCGGATCACAAATAACATCCTATAAATTTTGTTCCGTTTTGACCACGTAAAAGCACTTTTTCGACCAAAAACTATTATATATAATTTTAAACTAAATTATATCCGCGAATATTTGAGACCAAAACGGACTCAGCAGACTAAATAGCTTTTGAGATACAGCTTTACGTGTTCAATAGGCCGTCAATTTGTATTCTATCGGCTTTATTGGGGATATTAATTTTCATTATTATCTTTTATAATTTATATATTTTATTTTTATATATTATATTTTATTATTAGTTATTTCAACTTATAATATAAACTTACATGTATTTTAGGTACAAACCTAAATAAGTTTCGGTTTCGGCCCGAAACCAGGTCTACGGCCAAAATTCGGTTTCGGTTTAGGCTAAAATTTTGGTTTCGGTCGGACACAAGTATTTAATCACTAAAATTTACTCGTTACCCGTTTGACGGGGGAAGACTAAATCACACCCCAATAGATATATATATAGATACATTGATATTTCAGAATATTATTTATTGAATAGGTATTCAGAAATTCAAATGAGCCTATTGAGTGGATATTCGAATTATTCCAATTAAGAGGGCAGACAAAGTTGGGCGAGGGAGGGTTCGGTCCAGTCCAGGCCCAATCTTGTCCAGCGCCGCACTCAAAGGCGCCCCCCCCCCTAATTCGGTCATTATTCTGCCCCCCCCCCCCCCCCCCCGAGGAAGTAACCCACCGCCACTCTATTGTCCAGCTAGATGGCTTTATATATACAAAACTTATACAACACACAACATAATACTCGCTAATTAATTTCGGTCCATTTACATAACGAAACAAACCCCGAACATATTACGATTAGAGGGAAATGAACTTTGATTTTAACTTTACTATAGTCTCATTCCATGTCAATTCAACACAGGCTTGAGCTCGCCATCTTAGATTTTCTTGAAATTTGGTATATAAGTACTACTTGTATCTACTAGAACAATTGTTAAATATTACTGAGATGTGTCTACCCGTTTTTGAATTATTGGTCTCTAAAGCCCTCAACAATAGGTCCAGAAACAGAAAAAAATCTGGTGCGTGCTCGCAACACACAACTTTCACTTACCAACTTACTTAGATTAGAAATTAATGCGTTTTGTTAACTGCCACATCTCAAATGAGCAGAACGGCTTTAATTATGAACAATGTTCTGTCATTAAAGGCGTACTCCGCATGCGTGGGCTCAACGAGTTTTATGAGTTGACTGAATATTTTTCTTTGTTTCTCCTCTTTATGTTTTCTTTATTTTTATCATATCACATATTTAGCCATTTCTTATTTTTAGGCGTAACGAGAGACAGTTAATTGCTCCATGTAAACAAAAACAAAGGTACTTTATAAGAAAGAAACAAACAAACAAAAAAGGCCCCCCCCCCCAAAAAAAGCCCCCTCAGAACATTTTAATAATGATAAACCTTACCTGATATTAGAGCCGTTTTTGAGATAATCGAAAAAAAGGTAAAAATTGGGAAAAAAAGTCATGAAATAAAGTGCCCCCTCAGTTGGACCAATTTTGATGATGTTGGCTTTTACATATTTGGTATATACATATATCAAATACCCAGTTTCTTCAAAATCGTTAAAGCCGTTTTTGAGTAAATAAAAAATATGTACACGTGAAATTGGTACAAAATTTATTAAGTAAAGTCCCCCCTCTGGGTAATCAATTTTGATGAAATTTTTACACTCATATCTCAGGCATATAAATAGATCAAATACTCAGTTTTATCAAAATCATTAGAGCCGTTTTTGAGATGATCGAAAAAAACATAAAAAGTTATTAAATAAAGTACCCCCTCCCTTTGAGCAATTTTGATGAAATTTTTGCTGTCACATCGCGGGCATATACCTACACTAAATACCCAATTTGAGGTTCCCACGGTTTATATTTTTTGAGCTAGTCTGTTCACACACAGACCATTTCGCGGGACTTGGTTATTTCGACTCAGGGGGTCCCAAAACGTGTATTTCCGTTGAAAACCGGAAGTCGAATTTTTTCACGATCGCAATACTTCCACTTACTATATATTTCATATATAGGTAAGTGAAAGTAAACATCATGATTAAAAATAGCTATAGATATTTTCCAAATTTGACTAGGACTATGAGATCAGTGTCGTAACAGCGCATTCCATGCCATTTCATATTATATACAACAATGTATAGGTTGGTACTGAAGAAATTTTCTTAAAACTATATGTATAATTTTAATTTCAATTTTCTTAAAAAGGGCATTTTTAAAATTTTTATATTTTTTTGAAAAAATGAAAGTGGGATGAAAATTTCTTCATACTAAACAAAATTGAAAACTAGTGATAAAATTCTGAGTGAGGCTCAAAATGATATATTTCTGTTTTGATTTGACGTGGAATGGCCCTATAGATGATCTCGTAGAGTTTGTACAACTTTTATCAAATGCCGTTTGATTGAGTATAGAGATTAAGGAGGATTCGGAAATACGTGTTGTTGTTTTTTTTATATTTCTTCACTGATCTAAATTAAATATATTAAAAAAAGAAGCAAAAAGCTTAAATGACATCAACGGGTTAATTTTCTAAATAAAAAACGACAAATTCATCATTCGAAATGCATAAAAAAAAACAAAAAAAAAAAAAAAAGAATTGAGAAATCCGTTGGGAGCTATTTTAACGTCAGCAAGCGAGGAAAACCTTGTGGCTATTCGTTTCACTTTTCCGTTTTTACGAAGGAAACTTCAAAACATAAATCAAAAGTTTATCGAATATTAGAGTAAAAAAAAGAGGAGCGCATTGTCTTACAGAAATTACGGTAATGAAACAGAAGAATTTCTTGATCCCTATCTTTTTTAACTGAAAGACAATGATACTCGCTATTCTAATTTAATGGTATAATCTAATATAAACAACCTTATTTGATAAATTTTATTAAATAAATATATTTATATTTTAATTTTACAATAAATAGGTTTTATCTAATTGCTTGTAACTCGCAAACGACGGCGACAATCGGAAAAGTGTATATATCCAAAATATTCGTTTCGGCAACTAAAAAAAAACGACAGCTTCGAAAAAGCCTTGCGACCATTTTGATATTTTCGCTCATAATTTCAGTTTTTCGCTTACAATTCGCAAATGAAGGGGTTTATCGAAAAAATGTATATGACCGACAATGTTCTCCTTGAAAACCTGAAAAGATTGACACCATTTAGAAACCTCTACGACTATTTTTCTCGCAAAAACCGCCGTTTTGCGCTTTTAAATCGCAATCGAAGGCGAAATTTGCATTTTTTTTTCCGGTGTAGTGATTAAGGAAAGCTTTAAAATGATACCTCATTCATAAAATTTGATGAAGTATTAAGAAAGTTATAGCGTACCAAAAAAAAAAAAAAAAAAAAAAAAAGGCCTTGAGAAATTATATATATGAACAATATAATAATATGAACGATAGTGAAACATGTGATGTAAAATATAAAAATCTGGTGCGTGCGCGCAACACACAACTTTCACTTACCAACTTACTTAGATTAGAAATTGACGTGTTTTGCTAAATATCATTTCCCAAATTCACACATTTTTCTACATTCATATCTTATTTTTGTTATTCGTTAAAGCCGTTTTTGAGTAAATAAAAAAAAAAAAAACGTGAAAATGATACAAAATTTATCAAGTAAAGTCCCCCTTCCGGTTGATCAATTGTGATGAAATGTTGGTTATCACATCTTTGGCATATAAATACATCAAATACCAAGTTTGATCAAAATCGTTAAAACCGTTTTTGAGTAAATAAAAAAAACATGTGAAAATGATACAAAATTTATTAAGTAAAGTCCCCCCTCCGGTTGATCAATTTTGATGAAATTTTTACAGTCATATTTCAGGCATATAAATAGATCAAATACTCAGTTCAATCAAAATCGTTAGAGCCGTTTTTGAGAAAATCGAAAAAAACGTAAAAAGTTATTCAATAAAGTACCCCCTCCCTTTGAGCAAATTTGATGAAATTTTTGCTGTCACATCGCGGGCTTATACATACTCTAAATACCTAATTTCAGGTTCGCACGGTTTATAGTTTTTGAGCTAGTCTGTTAACACACACACACACACACACACAGACCATTTCGCGGGACTTGGTTATTTTGACTCAGGGGACCCCAAAACGTGTATTTCCGTTGAAAACCGGAAGTCGAAAATTTTCACGATCGCAATACTTCCACTTACTATATATTTCAAATATGGGTAAGTGAAAGTAAAAACTTTAACCCTTCTAAATTCTTTACCAAACAATTTTAAAGTCGGCTTGTAAAGTTCTATTTTA